>OY997594.1:62976960-64202412 GCA_963921825.1 Erodium maritimum | reverse complement strand
GAAAAAAATTGTCATGTGTAATCAACCTCATAGTGCAGTAAATTGATGTGTTCCCAATGTCACAAGCATACACAAAAGGCAACACCTTTGTCCGGAATCTGTCATAGGAGAGGTGGAGGGAATAGGATTCCCTTTAAAGTTCACAAAAGGTGAGATGGGGACTATGTCTGCCAATCACATGTTACCCTAGACAAAAAAGGTGAGGTGGTCCATGCTTTAATACCACAATGATGGACTCCACCCACCACTACAACTTATACCTACTTACACACATCACACCAATTAGACCTAGGGCTGTGATGAGGAACCGATTCCCTTGTTGCTTTTTTCCTCTTCTTGGAACCAGGAGGTTGAGTAGAGGCTTGGTGGTGTTCCTTTGATGTTCGAATATCTTTCTTCAACTGCTGAAGCAAAAGATAGATGTTTGGGGTCACCTGCAAATTCAGCAATATTCAATCAAAACAAGGTAAAATATCAAACCAAAGCTAAGCATTTCAGTTCATGCACAATATGGGTTTCACATGGAGTAAGCCCTAATCATCGTCTTCATTTATTTCCTCTATATATATACTTCTTCCATATTGAAGCACATTTTAAAGAACAACAATTTGCTTTTCTAGCAAACAGTTTTGCTAAATCGACTTCGTATGGAAAAAACGTATGAAAATGCTCAGTTAAACACTCGGGTACATTTCTCTCTTCCATCTCGTATGAAAATGCTCAGTTAAACACAAAGCTAAACATTTCTCAGTTAAACACGAAGTGTTGCTGGTCGGTGCTCAAACGTAAGGTAGTTTTTGCAACACTTGACATAAACAAATAAATGGCATTTGATTTCTCTGTGTATCAGATATTTGATGGCATAAGAAGCTAATTTTATCTATATCTATATCTTTTATTTTTTTAGTAATAAAGTAAGCACTAAATATTTGATCAATAATTTCAAATCATATGCTACTGATAGGGGCATTAAGTTTACATTTCAAATCATAATTTCATCCATCCAAGTATACATAATATGCCATATTGAAATTAAGTTTCATAATGGATGTACCTTAGCCTTTTTAGGGGCATTTTTGAGAATCGATAATCTGACTTTCTTGTTGACTCTATCTTTTGGATACTTTCTGTTGTTCTGCAGGTGTGCCAACACTTTGGGAAGGGTTTAATCTCCAAAATTCATCATTGAGAACATCCTCCATCGTCATTTCAGTGGGAACTTGTTCTCCAACAACTGGCTGAGCATCCTCTGTTCTTTCACCTACAGGTAAAACAAGCAATTAAGTAGCAAATCAAATAATGACGCATTACTTCTATTGTCGTCATTAAGTTCATCATCATGATCTTGTTGAATAAGATCATTATCAATTACTTCCTCTCTAAACATCTCAGCCTCCAACATGTTTTCATCATCCAAAGGTTCATCAACCAACCTTCTCGTTACTGTATGTTTGTTACCCTTCTTCCCCATTTACAATTTTATTTTATACAAATGCAACACCTCAGATTTGCTACAAATGCATCTAATATGACATGCAATTACCATTACATGCTACAAATGCATCTAATATGACACTTAAAGCATAGTTTGATAATCTGAAAAGATCACATTTTCAGATTAGCTACATAAATTAGGACATTTTCATATTAGCTACATCAATTAGGACATTTTCAGATTACCTACATAAATCACTTCTTCCCCATTTTCTGCTTGTCAACTAAGGACCCAGATTAACATTTCAACTACTGAAAACTAATCTATACAAAGTCTGTTAATTTCAAACATTCACATTTTCGGGCTGTTCATTTCAAATCATTTCACAAAATGATTTTACCATTTTCATACAAGTAAAGACCATTACTGTTGACTACTAAATGAAACTCTAGACCACAAATCCCAAGTCGAACCACATAGAACTCAATCCAAACCATATATCAATCTAATCTAAACCCTGACCTCACTAAATCAGAAACCCTAGACCACAAACACAAGTCGAACTTCATAGAACTCCACCCAAACCCTAACCTTAGAATATATCAATGTAATCTAAACCCTAACCTCACTAAATCAGAAATTAGTTGTAGAGTACGTACCTTAAGCTCGAGGAGCTTCTCCTTGCTTGTGGGTTTGTCGAAAACAGGCTTCTTCTTCTTCGTATTCGCTGGCTTCGTCATCGTTGGCACCTCTTCGGTTCGTCTTCTTCGGGGAGTTTGAGAGAAAAGAGAGTGAGTTAGAGAGTTAGAGCGAGAAGTGAGTCTGAGAGTGTTTTTGTTAAGTCTGAGGATTAAAATCAAATGTGAGGGCAATTAAGTCTTTTCTCAAGCAAAATTAACGGTGCTGTCAAAATAGACAGTTTTTGATAGTTAATGGGAATCGCGAATAGTTCGCAGGTTGGAATGGGGAACAAAGGTCAGTCGCAGTGTGGACGATGGAAACAAAGGTCAACCATAGTTCGAATACGGCTTTTCCCCAAATATCAATTAGATATATGAGACCTAGAAACCACATTTCCACTCTTACCTCACGTACCTCAATCTCTATCTATTATACAATCTCTCTTCTTCTTCTTTTATTGGAAAAATAGTTGGAATTGCAATCACTCATTTCGTGTTTATGATGGCCAATAATCATAGTCATTGTTCCCTCATCGTCATACTCCTTGCCAGAGGCGGATCCAGAAAGTTAATTGAAAGTATGCCACCGATAATGATTAAATATATATAAAAAATAAATTCGGTTTAAGAAGTGTTAGAGTTTGATCGGTTTCCCAAATGACATAATTTTCTCATACGAGTTTTGATTTGGGCCTGTAGCATGTCAAGTCGAATGAAATTCAGATATCTACAATTTTTATAAAGGAATTTCAGCTTGAAAATAAAATACATGAACCCATACAGGTCGTGCAAGTCAAACAGTCAACCATACATTGTTTGGTCCGTCATGTGCAGAAAACTCCGAGAAAAACATATAATCAGTCATACGACGTATGTGAGAACGTAAAATGATATAATATGGTACATGATTTCTTTTGAAAACGAATCAAAACGATTTCATTATCAATGACTATAAATACTTATAAATGTATATTACTGCACTGTTATGTCTTACATTTAACTTTTTCAAATATAACGTACAAAAAACTGTGCATAAGATTTTTAGAAAGTGTAATAGGCATTTGGAGTGTAAAAAGAGCATTTTCAAGTAAATGAGGTTATACACGCAACAGATTTTCAAATGATCATAACTTCTTCATACAAACTCCGATTTAGGCCCATAAAATTAGGGGTGTGTCGAAAAATCCGAAATCCGGAAAAGTATCCGAATCCGGACAAATCCGATCCGGAAATTAACCAACCCGGATATAATCGGACAAAATCCGGTCCGGAATCCGGATATCCGGATGATACGGATACGGATACGGATCCTTTACTTGAAATCTTCCGGATTCCGGATAAAATCCAGACCGGTCCAATTCAAGAGCAAGCTCATATATACTGGTGAATCCCAACAACTGCATCAAGTTTATTTGTAGAAACTAAAATCGTGGAATGACCAATCCTTAAACCTAACGTACCTCTTCGTTTCCCCAATATTCTTCGTTGATTTTCTAAGGATACTTTTTCCTTTTCTCTTGCTCCATCTCCTTATTATTTAGATCTCCTCAGTATCCTCTATACTCTCTCATAAATACAAATAAGATCTGTGTCCAAACCCTTGAGAGGTCACGAACATGAGCCACACAAAAGACTTCGTATTGAGGAGAGATCGGAGTAAGTTCCCCTCTCTACAACTTTGATATTTTGACATGTAGATGAAGGCATTCTGAACATCAGATGAGAAGAAATGGATGTCTACTGATATTTTTATAATTGTATTTTAATTTTAAATGTAAGAAATAAAATTGTCTAGATTATGTAAGTTTTAAATGTTGACATGATAACTGAAATATACTGGTATAAGAATTAGGTAGCAATTGGATGATAAAATCTTGTAAAACCTGTAACTACATTCGAAAATGGGCTCAAAACAGTGACCCCATTAAGGTCCGGATAAAATCCGGAACCAGTCCGGTCCGATCCGAATCCGGAAGCTTAAAATCCGGAACTTTAGACTTAATCCGGACTGGTTACGGACATCAATATTTGAGATCCGGATGATCCGAACCGGACATTTTAATGGGCTCCGGACCGGGTATCCGGTCCGGTTACACCCCTACATAAAATATCAAATCGAAGATAATTGAAAGCACTACCATTATATACAACTTTCTCGGAGGCAGGGTATGCCGTGGCATACCCTAAACCCCCCTAAATCCGCCTCTGCTCCTTGCTCATCGTTCTTACATCTTGTGGGTTAGATATGTAGCATGTAATGATAACCGAGAAATTGTCGACGAGAAACCGGAAAGATTTGTTAAATTACACTTCTCGTCTAGATCTACATCTCGTGGGTTAGATATGTAGCATGTAGCGATAACCGAGAAGTCGCAGACGAGAAATTGGAAAGATCTGCTAAACATCGAAAAATCTTCGAGTTGAATGCGAATGAGCAGCCCTAGACAAAAGTGCGTAGGAGATCAAATATCATAAATGTTGTACAAATACAAGAACTTTGAGCCGTAAGAATGGGCCGGTCCAGAATATGTTGAAAAAATGAATATGCAGGCTGTGGGGTTCGAACCCACGCGCACTTGAGTGCAGAAGATCTTAAGTCTTCCCCCTTAACCACTCGGGCAAACCTGCTGCTTGCATTCAGTGTGTCCGTGATCATATTAATACACGTTGATAGTTAATCTTCGATTTCATGTTATAGTAGCTGATCTTCTATAGGAGAGAGCAAACCCTAGAAAAGAACAGATCAGATCACAATACATAAACAGAAAGAGGACGACGAAGAAGAGGTTGCGGTGGATGATAAGTAGGTAGCGATGGCGGAACATCTAGCGTCGATTTTCGGGACAGAGAAGGACCGAGTGAACTGCCCCTTCTACTTCAAGATCGGAGCTTGCAGACATGGCGACCGGTGCTCCAGGCTCCACACCAAGCCCACCATCAGCCCCACACTCGTTCTCTCCAACATGTACCAGCGCCCCGACATGGTCACCCCCGGCCTCGACCCCCAGGCCCAACCCCAGCTCGACCCTCGCAAGATCCAAGACCACTTCGAGGTTCCCCCTTTCTTCTTCCTCGTTAATGTTTGATTCTCCCCCTATTCATCGGTTTTCTGATTCTGGGTTCCTGTCAATTTTGGACCAGACAGCGAGAATCGAATTGGGCTGCTTTTTTATCCTCTTCATCTTGTTGAATCTGCTTAGTTTTTTTTTTTTTTTTACTTTTTGGTATAAATTCAGGATTTTTATGAGGATTTGTTCGAGGAGCTGAGCAAGTATGGAGACCTCGAGAGCTTGAACATCTGTGATAATTTGGCTGACCACATGGTGGGTTTTGTTTCATTTGCTTGTCTGAATATTTTTTTGGGTGTAGAATCTGTGATTGAATCTGACTTAATGAGCTTTCTTAATTGACTTTGAGCAGGTTGGTAATGTATATGTTCAGTTTAGAGAGGAGGACCACGCAGCAAATGCTGTGCGGAATCTAACTGGAAGGTTCTATGCAGGTTATCTTTTCATTCCATGCTTATCTCTCTCAGTATGCTTGTTTTTATGATTCTAAGGTAGAATGTATGGAGCTGATAATATGGTCAATTGATTATATGATGTCCTCTTTACTATACCATCGTTTTGTAGGCTCATGTCTTCCTTTGAATAGTAAAATGAATCCTGTGCCGCTTACATAGACCTTGGAGAAAGTCACATTCTATTGCTAACTATATCGTACTATTATTGTCATATTTCTTTTTTAACCATTTTGAGCTTTGTTTGGATGCCATCCAAAGCGAGTACTCATATGTAGAACTGTAATGGGTGCACAGCTTTGATATAGCTCTTACTTCTAAGGAGTAAGGACCCATTGTAGCTAATTGACTAGTTTGAAGTGTGTGATCCAAATTTAAGGACCCATTGATATAGTCCAATGGGTTTCCATGTTAACATAAGCAACCATTATCTTGATCTGAAGTTCATCAGAGCTCTAGTCGGTGAAATCTTGAAACATTGGATCTTAGTTACAGTTTATTTGCATTATGCTGCTGCCAATCGAGTTTTCTTCTCACTTTATCTACAAGATTGCTTGGGGGTGTTGCTAAGCATCTTTGTTCAATTTTCTGTTGGTGTGTATCCAATTTTATCATCGGCTAACTTATAAGGCATACAAATTTCTATCTGTCCTCAACTAAAGATATTCTAGACTCCAGTCTAAGGTCCAAACTCTTCCTATCAACCTAAATAAGCTTACATCTATTTGGAATGTTAACTTCAAATTAATAATCCGTCTAGTAATGGGGGCGTTGGAATTGAGATATAAACCAAAGCCACTTCAGCTCAAGTGGGTAGGATGTGCTGTAGTTTAGACCCAACCACCTTGTAAGCTAATCTTTCATATTGGTTTGTGTTCTAGGCATCTTAGAAAACAATCCAAAAAACCAATTTTCAACATGCATTATACAGCCACATTAATTGATGAGTTTTCAAAGGTGCTATCATCTTAATCTACCTTCTTTTGTAAGCTTTATGATTTCACCATGTGTGCAGTTTATTTCCAAGCTATAAGTTAATCCTTCGAAATGTGTTAGGAACAATTCACTAGTTCAGCAACCCAATTTTTAGCCAGGTAACATGCATTAAACAGCCTCATTTTCTTCATTTGATCACGATTTAATTATAGGCTCATCCCTATCTACCCCTTCCATGCTCCATGGTTTCATTTCTGGTCAAACGAAGATGGGACTTTGAGCTGTCTCCCTTTGCAGGCTATATGAATGTGCATAGGCTAGCTTGCATTGTCAGCTCTGTGTGTCTTTGTTATCCTTTTTGGTAGAGATTCTTTCATGGTTACATAGAGGCACACTTTTAACTGTATAAGATTACCATCACTGTTATTTTAAAGAAAACCATATCTCATTCTGACTATGTTGTGATATAAATTATGTTAGGGCGGCCCATCATTGTTGACTTCTCTCCTGTGACGGATTTCCGTGAAGCTACGTGTAGACAGTACGAGGAAAATGTATGCAATCGAGGTGGCTACTGCAATTTCATGCACCTCAAGAAGATTAGCCGGTACCAAGTTCCTTGACGTGATCCCGTTTTCTAAACTTCTCCGCTTCCTTGTCTATCTGTATAGTTAACTTTTTGGATAATTGCAAAAACTGACCATGTGATTTTCATTTTTTGAAAGTTATACCGTTTTCTAAAAGCCATTGCAAGTTCATACCGTGAACAGTATTTTTTTTCTTCCACGACAGTTATGCTTAACAAACAACGTAAACTTGGTCATATGACTTCCCCATTTTTTTTAAATAACACTCTCTCTTGAAAAAAACAAATATTCTCAACTTATCTTCTGAAATATACAAAACAATTCTTGAGCTAAACTTTTTAAAAAATGTAAAGTTATTTTAAGAGGTATTTTTTTCACGGTGTATTCACGGTACCAATTTGCGGAAACTACAGTCAGTTTATGCAATTTCCCCTTAATTTTTCTATATGTCACCCTTCATTCCATTATATAGTGGTTTAGGGTATAAATCATAGATCCTTCTATATCACTTTTCAGGGAATTGAGGAGGAAGTTATTTGGGAGAAACAGGAGGAGGCACAGTAGAAGCAGGAGCCGCAGTCCTCAGAGGCACCATGGAGGCCGTGATGAGTACTCACATGGTGGGCGAGGGTCTGGAAGAAGAGGAGGAGACGGTCACAGAGATGTGCAGTACCATGAGCGGGGAAGGAGGCCAAGAAGCCGAAGTCCTGGCCGTGGAGGAGACCGAAACAGAAGCCCCGGTGGGGCAAGGAGGAGGAGGAGCCCTGTGAGGGAGAATAGTGCAGAGAGAAGGGCTAAGATTGAGCAATGGAACAGGGAAAAGGAGCAGCCAGAACCTGCTGCTCACAAGGATGATGATACCTCTGCGCATAACAGAGGAGATGAGGAGGACTACCAGCAGCCATAGAGGCAACCGCATGACTTTACCCATGCCTTATTTTCAGTAGCCCTTTTTTTGTTATGGAAATTATTCCTTTTCTGTGGTAAAGGCAAGGAAGAGGAAGAGAAAGAAGTGGTAAGATTGATTTTTATTTTCTGAGCCGGTAATGGGAGCGTACGTAGAGTGGAAGAACTAGAATTTATAATGGTTGTTACCTTAGTGCTTGTATGCTTGTGTTGAACACTGAACAATGTGATTTCTTCTTTCTATATCCTGTCTCTGATGAGCCCAACTGCTAGAGATTGGTTTGGAGAGAGATTGCAATCTTGCCACACCATAGGATAGCATATCATCTATAGGAGGGTATATATGGGTAGATTCACATTATAGATTTGATATGGGTTAACAGTTGACCCTAAATTATGTCTTGTCCAACTGGTAATCTACATCGAGAAGGTTTGGCACCTGGATGTTTTGGCTTTTGTCATCAGAGGTTGAAGCATGTTCCAGGTCCCGGGTTGCCCATCGAATTGGGTTTAGCGTGTCATGAGACAGCTCGGTCAATATTCGTTGTGGGTGTTGGAGTGTTGAGATGACCTTTTCCTAGAAGAGAGGAGTGTGGTACCTGTTATCGTGCCCATGATAAATGTTGGGTGGTCGTACAGAGCGGATAACTGTCATCTTCTCTTCGTTTTTATCACCCCTCCCATTCCCTGCCAAAATGAGGGCTTATTTTTTGATACAGCATTATTAAAGATCTTCAAGTCATTTCTAAACACATCAATCTTGGTTAAGTATCACACCCTGGTTTAGAAAAATATATCTCGTAATTGGCAGAATTAAGTGACATGATAAATGTGTGATTCAAAAATAGGGCACAAAGCAAATGGAGATACAATTGAAAAGATTTTGCCCCATCAATATCAGCCATGATATGACATTCCAAGTTGATGCAACAGTTAAGAGTTGGCAACGTGTATCAAGTCACTCTTCCCTACATTTTACTAAAACCAACCAATGGATAGATTTTTTACAGTACTCATGTCCAGCAAACACCAAAAGTAGAGCTTGCATAGCTATTAGTTGCAAAACCAACTAAGCATATTCACTACTTAGCCATTTAAGCTGCAGCACCATGTTTTGCCTTGGAATGAGCTTGCAGAGCTTGATCTGATTTGAAAGACCTGTAAGAAGAAGAAAATCATACTGAGTCCATTCAACTAAACATAAATTTAACAACCATTGAATCAAGAAGGAAAGTTACCTGTTGCAGGCCTTGCAAGAGACAGTTCCACTTGCACTTGGATTCTGCTGCTTCGCCTGATCATTGCTGGTAGATGCTTTACTAGCATGCTTTGAAGGGTGAGGAGTTGCCACATGGACAACGCCTTTCTTTCCATCTATGCCAATAATTAACAACTCTTGAGTAATACTACCAAATAAAAGTTTTTTCAGGGAAAAAAACTAATGCCACTAAATCCTCTGTGCAGCATCTATGGTTTCACGTAAATCAGAATTAAGGTTTATGTTACATGACAGTCAATATTAGTCCCAAGGATGTCATGGTTAGAAGCAAACTATAGATTATCTCAAGGCTAAAATTTGAAATTTTTAGGAATAGTCCAACTGCAAGGGAAGGTTATCAAAGGATCTATCTCTAACAGATAAAAAGTTATATGTGAGAGACAAGAACGGCACCAGTCTTCTGTGGAGTAACAAACTTTGCCTTCTTCTCTGGAGCGGATGATTTCGTGTCAGATTCCACGGGTCTTTTCTTGCTCTGTTCTGCCTTCTGGAGTAAGAAGCAAAGTACAAATGAATCAACTGTAATAGTTTCAAAAATGCAGAGGAAATTGAAGATTAGAGAGGCACCCTCACCTTCTTTGGTGTCTCTTCATCTTCATCTGAACTTCCATCATCTTCTGATTCATCCTCGTCATCATCTGATTCCTCCTCTTCATCACTCATGCCCCCACCATTGGTCACGACCTGTGGATAATTTAAAATGGTAACTATACGTTCATTCTCAGAAAGGAAGTGTGTCTATACAAATAGTGGTTCATCCCCACTAATGTTGTGTGTGGAATAACAGAATGCAAGTACTACAAGATAAAATCTGGAACCAAAGAACGGCATACAGATAAGCCATTGTGAATTGACCACAAGTTAGATGCATGGCAAGACTGGTCCACAACAGCCAAGAGAATGGAGTACCTAAATTACAGCAATACCAGCACTTAACCAACACCTAATAGCTCTTTTAAGGCAGCCCATAATTTCCTCAAAATAGGAATGTGTCTTGAAATTTATATTTTCACCTGTTCCAACCTTATACTAAGCCATTCTGACATGTATTAATGATGAAAGACATTTTTACCTGTACCTACTTTCTAAATATACCTAGAGATCAAGGGAAACCTTATGAAGTATGGCAAGCACCCAAACATGATCAGAATACATTACCATCATACCCTAAAACTGCTTTCTACAGGGGACAAAGCTCAAGTATATATTTAGTATTTACTTATTGAAACATGAGCAACCATACCTGATCTTCAGCATCGGAATCATCATCATCAGATTCATCATCTTCTGTACTTGTCTCGTCCTCTTTCATTGGTTCAACAATCTTCACTTTTTGCTTAGCAGCAGTTGAACTAGACTTTGAAGCAGTAGCATTCTCTGCCGCTGGCTTAGCCTGTGACTCAGGTTTTTCTAGAAAAGGAAAAATTATAAGCAGAATTCATGGCACTAACTAGTGTGCATACTAGTCATTTGAAAGCTTTCATTATCTTTATCATTATTACCAGCGGAAGCAACAAGTGGAAGCCCCTCCTCACTGGGATATTCTTCAAGATCTGACTCTGAGCAACACCAAAGATTTGAGTTTGCAAGTTAAGTAAACTAGTAAAAGGAAAAGGAAGTGAACTGTGAACTCACCAGAGTCATCATCATCATCATCATCATGATCAGATGTGATGACATGACAGCAGAAAGTTAAGGAAATACATACCCAAAAAAAATACCATAAAACATAAATATTATGGAATGCAGATTGGGTTAAAATATGACACAATAAAAAGGATATTGCACTTCCAGTTCTAGATAAGATTTATATCCGCAGAAGTAAACACTCCCATTTTTCCAGTCATGGGATAGCTCGAAATCTTTATCAAACACTATGTCAAAAGATGTCTGCGGGAATTTCTCTCCAGAAAGTTTCCCTATAACAAATTTCTGATCACCGACTTTCACATTCAAGTTAACCCATGCATTTCCTTTGTCTTTTTTTCCCTCTCCAAGACAAGCCTGTAATATAATAGGAAGTTAGCACAATATAGAAACTTAGGTGGATGCATAAGAAAACATCAACAGAACTGAACGTATACACCATTACTTGTTACCTGTGATAGATGAATGATAGCATCAGACCCAGGATTAGCCACAATGGGTTCTCCACTTTTGACCTCAACACCTACACATTGGACAACAAAGTGTAATAACAAAGACTGCAGTAGATTGATCGAAAAGGAAGAACCAAAATCTTGATAGAAGTAGTTGAGATAAAAGTAACAGGAAATAGAGACATAATGCAACAGTGTTGCAAAGTGCATGGGCACATACTATTTCTGCTGAGTCTTTTTGAGATATAGAAGCTTAATAGATGCTGCCACATTTCCTTAAGAAATGTGCTAACAGAGGAAAATAGTTGGATAATGAACACAGACAAATTAAAGGAGGTCATCGATTCAAAAATATAGGGATAAATTGCACAAGACTACCAAGATCAAGTTTCCTTATAAGGAGACATGTTCCTTCGAGATCAACTATGTTAAACCAGTGGTTTAACTGTTAACTACAAGCAATAAAGCAGACTATGCACAGTCAATTTTCTACGAGAGAGCTGAAAAATCAAACATTACTCAACAACTATGAGAATCACGCATTGTCTTCATCAAACTGTAAATTACACTTAAGTTAATTTCCTTCCTTCAATTCATTCTCTACAAAATTTGTTCGTTTAATCTCCAAAAAATGAGCCAAACAGACTACGCACAGTCGGTTTTCTACCGATGCATCGTTTTCAGGAACTGATGACCAGAAAACGCAAAACAAAGTCAGGACTATGTTCACTTTCCTAGACTTTCCTGCACTTTTTCTAGGCAAACAAACAGAGGAATCTAACCCAACGCAGTAAGAAGTCAGAACCAGAACGCAAAAACACACACAATGAGTCAAAATCCAAACAAGCTGACAGCAGAAACAGACGAGATCGACGTAACGGAGATAGAAAGAGGTCGAAGATTACCCCAAAACTCCATAGCTGACATCAATGCCGAGCTTAAGGTTTCGCCTTGTAGAATGAACTTGGAATTCGAGGGAGAGCTTCGCGAAAATAAAAACAGTTACTTCCTAGGGTTCGAAAAAAGGCATAATGCAAGACTTCGGGAGACTGATCGCGAGCGAATCTACACGTGGCGTTTTCGTAAATTTTGTTGAGGTAGAAACGATGATATTATAAATATAAAAGCATTCTGGTGTCTGCGAATGCAAGAGTCACCGTACATAATAACCAATCTAACAGAACTTGAAAGATAAATGCAGAAAAGTAAATTTTGCTCTTAAGCATAAGGGCGGTTGGAGGGGTGGGACTGCGGTAGCATCCAGAGACACCGATACAGTATACTCCAACCATAAGATACTGATCGAGCAGATCAGATGATAAACGTGCAGTGGTGGACCGATTACTCCCCCGGTTAGTCAGCGTGCGTCGTCCTCCCTTGACTAAATAATGGTAGGGCTCTTGAACGCGGGATTCCTGACTCCGAAGTGGTAGGGAAGTAACTCATCAACTGTTGGTGGTACCAATGCCACCTATTTTCCAGGGAGAAGGTACAGTCGACCAAACCCTCCATGGCCCCTCCCGTACACATTCCTGGAGGCGAGGGTGCTTGAAGCCCCCCGCCGCTGCAGATGACGCCTCATTCGACGCCGCTGATTCTTCCGGCAGTATAGGGACAAAACCTTCATCACCGCCGACCCGACCTGCTCCCGCCTCCATCGAGCTCCTCCCAGCCCCACTGCCCAGCCTTCTCGGCCGAGGGCCTGTCGCTGGCGTACGACGGAGACAGCTCGGTCCCGACCGAACCCGGCCACCAGGAACCCAGCCCTCCTCCTCCATGGACCTGGCCGAGAACTGCATCACCGGTGTCGTCCCGTCCCTCTCCGTCCACGTACCGTCCGATATCATGAGATCTTCGTCCCCCGTGATCACCACCATCGGGGTCTCCGACTCCCATCCCTCCCCCGTCCTCGCCCCTAGCTCCTCCTCCCTCACCGTCTCTTCCTCCGGCATCGGGTCTTCCCCTCCCATCGTCTCCTCCGCCGGCTCCTCCTCCGGCACCTCCGAGCCTGACCCGTAAGCCAAGCCCTGATCGTCCAACTCCGACAACCGTGGTCCCCAATGGACCCCTCGTCGCCGCCCTGCTCGTCGCCCTCCATACCGCTCGACAACGCCATGAAACCGCAGTAAAATCGCAAAACACCCTAAACCCTAGCAGAGAGGCGCTGCGCCATGATCTCGTAATTCATTTGCATATAAAAGGGCAATTTAATTACTTATAAGTGAATTAAAGTATTTTAAAATATAAATTAAAATAGAAAATGTTATAGTAGGTTTATGAGTACTGAAAGAGAGTGAGAGCAAGAGAGCTTCACTGCATCGTCGAGTTCAGATTTTCTACTCCATAGAACCAAAACCAGCACAGAAATGGAAACAGTGAGCTAAAATGGATCTAGTTCCTCTTCTTAAAGGCCTTTTTCATCCATCGAACTGGGTGAGCTCTCTTGCACCGAACCAGTTTCATTGTTTCACACTGATTTCTTATCTGTTTTTGTTAATTTTAATCTATTTTACCCAGGAAAATTGTTGTTGCAGCTCGTCGATTCAGACTTATTAACTTCAGTTTTAGCTTTCGGATTTGGTCATTTGTGATAACGGGATTGCATTGCTTTTGTGAACAAATTTTCAGGTCTGTTATGTAGATTATATCAAATAGAGGGATTTGTAGAGAAATTACGGGGAAATCTTGTTGTAGCCTAGTATAACCCACTACCCCATACATGCTCCCAAGCAAGTGTATCTACTGAAATTCGAACTTGTGACCTCAAAGAGAGGTGAGACCGTTAAAAAAAGCTCCACCATCAGGCAAACCCAAGTGGGATTCTTATTTCCCTGTGGTTATTGGAGTTTTGGGCATATTGTATTTTGTTACATCTTCCAATTGTTGGAGCCAGGGCCGGCCCAATAGTTATTGGGTCCTAAAGCGAGAATTGATCGATGTCTTTTTTTCTTTATTAAAGAATATAATAAAAAATATGTAAACATGTTCGTATAGGAAGATTATACTAGATGATATTGAACAAATGAGGTTGAATACCTACTTATAACACTCAAAATCTAAAATGGATGATGAAGAGTAATTTCTAACAAGACAACCTCCATGGATAAGATGTACCGTCTATAATTCTATACAAAAATCTAAAAGCTTAAGGATTCACATTTATATACTAGATGATATTGAACAAATGAGCTTGAATATCTACTTATAACACTCAAAATCTAAAATGAATGATGAAGAGTAATTTCTAACAAGACGACCTCCATGGATAAGATGTACCGTCTAGAATTATATACAAAAATCTAAAAGCTTAAAGAATTCACATTTATCTATAAACACGATACATTCATGTCAAGCTAAAATATGACGGGTTCAAGATAATTCTAGACAGTTACCCCAAATTATGCTATCTTACATGTGACGTCGTGTATGACTAGCTATTATCATCAACTTCTAAAATTTTCCTTACCTAAAATCTTTTCTAGACGATTTATAGTGTATATTAGTAACCATGATCTTCAATATTGTCAAACACACCGAGACACATGCTTTAATTTCATGAACTCCATGGATTATCTTCGATAAATGATCTTCTTTTTACTAAACATATTCGTACAAAAACCATACATTCTAGCATCAGTTGTTAATATGTGCATGTCTTGTTTCCTTTTCAATAAGAGAATATTGATATTCTTTAATATTCATCTTTAGATGCATAGTTTTATTATTTGAATGTCTAAGAAATTGGTTTATAAAATACTAAGGGAAGTATGAGATATCAAATCAAACATTCATATGTTTGTTTTGCATTCTTTCTGTTCTGATCAAACATCTATATCCAATATTAGATTTTTTTTTTTGAATTTTGACAACTTACTTTTCAATATTATTATTTTTTGAGCATTTTCGTAATGAAGTTGATAAATATATATCCACGCTTCTTTTTTGGATGTGTTCCATTGTTTTGTATCCCTATTTTTAATTTACTGATCATTGATAAATGAAACTTGCATGTTTTGTTTCGTTAACGATAGTTTTTCACTGCAAAATAAACATCCATAGAGTTGTTAGAATGTTCAACCATCAAGAAAAATTGTCTTTCATTTAGAAAAAAATTGCTTTTATGAAAAACAAATTTGAATAGAGATCAAAATTAGGCATAACTAGTATTACATTTTAATTTCAAGATTAGAAGTCTAATATTTTTACTTGATTAAGTTTGATCAAATAATAACATATCTTTAATTTATGTGATATTTTTCACCTGATGCCTTAAACAGATTCTTATTTACTTGACGGGACCTTTTCTGATCGGTGGCCTTAAGAAATTGCTTAACTCGCTTAAAGCTTAAGCCGACCCTGGTTGGAGCTTAACTGATTAGTAGCATTTTAGAAACTCGGTTTCATGATTGGCTTTTCATGATTAGTAGCCTTTGGTTATAGGAACGGAAAATAACCTTACACTTCATTGAATGTTTATGTTGTGCAATGGATAATCATTACTTGTATTACTAAACTGTCTACAGAGAACAATATACAAATGTTTTTTCATTAAGTAAACAAATTTGTTTCTTTTTTAAAGTAAACAGATGAGAATTGTTTGTCATCTTAGAGCATCCACATCAGTGGGGGCAGAACCTTGAACCATGAGGCAGAACCCTCTGCTGACTGGGCAGGGTTCATGCCCCTACTCCCCTAAAAAAATTTGCTGCACATCAGAGGGGCAAGTATTGGGGGCATGATTTTCAGAAATGTTGACTGTGTAATTAATTAAGCTTTTAACTAAATTATTAACGTTATTTTTAAATCGACAACTACTAAATAAAATTTCATTAATAGAAATAAAAGTTCATTAATAAAATGCAAAAAAAAAATACATAACTTAAAAAAAACATAAGTTAAAAAAAATACATAACTAATAAAAACCAGGAATTATCAGTCGTCCGAATCGTCGGAGTAGTAAGTCCCGCCCGACTGATTCCATAAGTGCTCCATTAGGTCTTCTTGAATTTGCTGATGAGTCACATCGTTGATGACAGCAACTCGCGCTTGGAGTTCCTGGTGGTACGACAAGGGCATGAATCAGTTCCATGCTTGAGGTGGTGCGAAACCCTAAGGTAATTCCAGACGGAGCTCAAAAAATAAATCGTTATCCCCTGCTTCATAGCGATCACGTTCGTCCTCCACGATCATGTTATGTAGAATGATACAACAATGCATCATATCAGACAAAGTCGCTTTATCCCAGATCCAAGCGGGCCTTGACATTATGTGCCACCGTGCTTGGAGGACTCCAAAGGCCCGTTCAATATCTTTCCAGCACTTTCTTGGCATTCGGCAAACAACTTCTGTTTGCGGGTATAGGGATGGCGAATCGACTTGACGAACCGACCCCATTGAGGGTAAATGTCGTCAACTAAATAATACGGCTTGTTGTAGCGATGCCCGTTGATCTCGAAATCCACGGTCATGTCCCGACCATGGAAAGCTTCGTCGAATAGGTGGCCGACGTTGAGGACGTTAATATCGTTGTTTGAGCCACCCATACCGAAAAACGCATGGCAAATCCACGTATCCCGGGACGCAACCGCTTCCAGCATAATTGTTGGATTCCCGTGATCGTCACGTTCATGCGATCCTTGCAATGCGACTAGGTAATTCTTCCACTCCCAATGCATGCAGTCAAGACTGCCAATCATATCGGGGAAGCCTCGGCTATTTCCCGACTCAAGTAATCGCGTCATGTCCGCCACATTCGGCTTCCGCATGTATTCCTCGTAGAAAACCCCAATAACGGCTTTACAGATTCGTCGAACACATTTGAGCATAATACTTTCCCCCATACGTAGTGTGTCGTCCAATGAACCGGCAGAGCACCCATATGCTAGCATTCGTATCGCGGCGGTGCATTTCTGGTGCATTGATAACCCCAACCGCCGTGCAGCGTCATAGCTCTGAACAAAGTAGTTGTCGTGAGACGCAACCGCTTCCATAACCCGTAAAAATAATGGTCTGGACATACGAAAACGCCGCCTAAACAATTTGGGGCCATAGATCGGGCTCTCGACAAAATAATCCCTCATCAGGTTGTCGTGGCCTTGCTCACGCCTTCTGTTAATCTCTTTCCGGGAACCTTCTCCTGCTTCGATCCGTCACCTCATTTTCTCGAATTCTGGCATTGCTCTCTGTATCTGTCTCTCGGTTCTACGCCGAAGTCCTCGCTCCCAAGCACGAAGTTCGGCTTCGACCTCGCGGCGTTCGGCTACGAGCTCCTCCCTTGTTTGACGTTCGTCGTCAGACATTTTTTTCGAGAATTAGAAATGAAAGGTAGAGAATTGGAGATGAAATGTAGAGAGAAAATGTAGAAATTGTGTTGTGGATTTGATGAAATGGGTGAGGGGTATTTATAGATGGGGTAAAATAATTTGTTATGGTATTTTGTATTTTTTTTTTAAATTGTAGCCGTTTCAGACCGTTGCTACCAGTAACGGTCATTTTTTTTTGGGTTGGACAGGTGTCACGCCCTCACTGGGCAACAGAGAGGCAGAGGAGCAAGGGGCAGCGGGGCTGATTTATGCCCCGCGCCTCTGCCCTCCGAACCTTTCTCCTCCCCGCCCACGCCCCCGCTCCGCACGCCTCGCACCAACCGCACCCCACACCGGACCGAACCCCGAACACCGAACCCTCCTCTTCTGCTCCAGCCCCGGCCTCGCGAGCACGCCCCGCACCGATGTGGGTGCTCTTAGGCCACCCACACTTGGGGGCGCTTACCCAGTGCCAAGCGGGCTCCGGCGACCAGCTCCTGATTCTTATATAGGTTATGAGAGCTAGTTTCTTGCGGAAGCTCCCATCGAATTCAAGTTTTGTTTAATTGTTAATTTATCATGGTCACCACTTGTGAAATATAAAAGTTTATAACAATATCAGGGTCATCTTCTCCACTTTTCTTTTGCCATTATTTCATTCCCTACTCAATTCAGAAACTAGAATCAGTTTGCTTCTGCCAAATTTGCTGCAGAAGCTGATTTTTAGCTATAACCAATTCAAGATTCTTTATATTCTAATCCTAGATCACAAGTAGTAGGAAAAAGAGCAAGAGTGTTTTTTAAGGATAAATTTTATACTGTTACCGTGACTTTTACTAGTCATCAACGCGAGAATTCGAACACTTCACCAAACAAATTTTACTGTGTGAATGAGTGTTGATTGTTCTGAAAACCTCTCCACACAAATTCTAGAAAAAAGTTGATGATTCACTTGTCATGTGTGTTTGTCACTTGTGCATGGGCCGAGTAATAGAGATGAGATAGCATAAGATTTGATATGCATGTTGTTTGTATGCTTTGCCAGTCGATAGAACTTCTGAAAAGTACCACATCGGTAGAATAGAAGTATGAGAAAGGAAGGAGAGGATATAAAAGGAGAAGGGATGGGAGATCAACAAAGCCCATGCCCTAGGGCCGTGACCTTCATTGCTCAAATTCATAGTATTCTATTCGTTTCTGATAGATCTGTGCAAAAAGCCAGAAATATGCTATTGGCTGGATGAAGTTTTCCCCTAAAACTTTTTCGTTTACATAAGATACATAGTCTCATCTTGTCTTATTAATACATCTTTTTTTCCAAAATTCACTTCTGTTTCTTGATGTCAAGTGATATTGGTTCTTAATGCTTCCAGTTGCTAGCCGTGCAATCGGGGCTCTTCCTTAAAACCTTGGTTTTTATAAATGAGAACCCGCCAGACAGTGGCGGAGCTAGGTAGGGCTCGGGGGGCACGTGCCCCCCCCCCCCCCTCAAAAATATTTTTTTTGTACTAATATTTGAATTTTTTGAAAAATACCCTTTAGATTCTTATAATTTTTTAGTTGTGCCCCTCCCAAAAAAATTTTGACGTTGTGTATTATTATTAAAATTTTTTGGTGCCCCCGTCACCCAAACCTAGCTCCGCCATTGCTGACAGATGACTGGTATGTGGTATGTTTGATCAATGTTCTTATAACATACTCCTACATGTAGCATGTCTATTTAAGTACTTGGTCCATACCATCTAGAGCTTAGAATTAGGTAGGAACACAACTTGGGCAAATAATATACTGAAACGCTATTTTGTTAATCAAAATTCAGGAATTACCTCAGTGCATGTGTGTGTATTCATGTGTCTTAGAACTTGGAGAATTGATTTATGGATGGACTCCCATCCTTGTATTAGGTTGTATCAATCCTCCTTGTGTCCCAGTTCATAATCTCCCATGTTCTTGGTTTTAACGTTTCTTTCAGAACCACTCTTAAAGCTACTCAGATGATTCTGATACAATTCATTGATTCGGTGTTAATGGGTTCTTTATTTATCAACAATGTGTATGAAGCAAAGACTCGATCTCTCGGCCTTACTTATGCATATAAGTAAGGAAGCACTAAACCACTTGGTTCTTTAAATCGACATAAGATTGCTTATATCAGAATTTGAACTTCCAGCATTGATGGATTGAGAATGCTTATGATTCACATTTATATGAGTGATTGCTCTATTCGCTTTAATATGTGATGCTACTTTATCGTATCAGGTGAGGCTGCATTGTTAAAACTAGGACTGAGCAAAAATCCGACCATCACCGAAAACCGCCCGTCCCCGGCCGTCCCCGTCACCGGAATACCCGGAACCGGTCTTACCCGGGCCGGAGATGGTTTGAAAATAGCTAAACCAGTTGGTCAACGGGCGGTCAACGGTTTGGGTGTGCCAAACCGCTGGTGACCAAAAAACCCGGCACTGTAGCAGTTAGTAAGGCTTGGGCCAGCTAGTCTTCAGGCCCAACTCGTGAAGCCCAAAGTGAAGCCTGAAGAGTGAAGCCCGTATCGTGTCAGCCGTTTGATCTAGGGTAAGAATGTTGGCCGTTGGATGCGCTCTCACTCGTCACTCGTGCTACACGCCTACACAGCCTCAGACACTGAGGTCAGAAGCATTCTGCCTCTCTACTCTCTCGACTCAGCAAAACCCTAGCCCCCGCCGACCTCCATTTCTCTATATTCTCGTCTCTTCCTCACCCTCTCTCTCTGTCATGATTGAGTCATGACTGCTAAGGGGAAGTAGCGAGCGACACCGTTTTGGGAGGATGGAAGTAAGCTGCTGAGCGACGTCGTATAAGTGAGTGGGCTTTATTGTGTGATACGGTACCGTATCATTTGCACTGTGCATCTCCTACCCTATTATGAGCAGCAACAACAGCAGAAGAGGATATGAATGAACTTGGTATTTTTCTCTATTTTCCTTAGTATAATCGTAGTGGTAGTTGTAGCTTGTAATCGGTAGTTGATAGAGATACAAAAAGGGCCTTAGAGGCTGTCTCTTACTTGTATTCGAGTTTATCTGTTCAATCAAAGTTCGTTCCTCTCCATTTTGATTGTTTAAAGCTTGAGATAGGATTCACAATCGTGACAGTGGTATCAGAGCATGTTCTGGGCGCCTGAGGTTGTGATTGGAAGTGAAGGGGTGAATTTTTTTCCAGACCAATCGAAGATGAATTTTTGGGGCTTAAGAAATCAGAAAGCAATGGTGGACGCAGGCAAGGCATTCGAGCCTCACTGTGCTTCAGGTTTAGTGGGTCAAGTTCCTATCTCCAAATGCTTCGATCATTATGGAAATCCACTCAGAGAACCGATTGATCGAGGTAAAATTACTTTTGCAGCACCTTCAATTGTTCATTCTGAGTTCGTTTATGCACAGAGCACTAAAAATCGTCCCCAAAATTTTTTCCATGGAAATGTCACCTTCAAGCAAAGCCCACCTGAATACTCACATGAATCACCTCAATTTTTTCCAAACCCACAAGCTGGTAATTCTGTGATAACAAAGATATTAGTTCAGTTGCAAGCATTGAGAAAAATTAGTGTTCAAAGACGACTCCGTGAGAGGGCTTTGGCTGAACAACGAGCTTGGACAACACAACAAGAATCCATTGAGGAATATATCCTAGAGCAGCTTACAATAGTTGAGAAGCAAGAGGAGCAGATAAGTCAATTTGAGTGTCAGGGGAAGGAACTGAGAATGGACAAGTGCTTCGAGGTCACTGATGTGGGGTTGGCCAAAACTGATGTTGTTGGGCATGAGAATTTTGGTGTCTGTAGACTGTTGGCTGGACTGTCAGGGCAAAAATTATTGAACAACATGGAGTTGGCTACAATGGAGAAGCATGAAGAGCAACACCAAAGGGATAAGAAATTATTAGGAGCACAGAACAAATTTTTCGATAAAAACAAAGTGCTAGATGAAATGCCCAAGAGACTTTGGTTGGATGAAATCAAAGGGGCTGAATTAATTGGAGGAATCAACATTGAAGTCATTGCAGAGAAGTGCACCGACATGATTTTTAGGCATTTATGTGAAGGTGATCGTCACTTAGTTGCTGCTGATTCTAAGGTACCACTATTGTCCATTGATTTATGTTCTTGTCATTTGATTGCACAAGTTTTCGGAATGATAAAGTGGCCTACTGGTATTGGCACATAACAATTAATTATGTGTAGAAAAGGTGATTACGGATGGGTATTTAGGGTGAGAATTGATGAAGTTATGGTGATGATGACTTGGAGTATGTTGCGTATCATGGGGATTGATAGGAAGTGTTGTTTACTGACAAATGAGTATTGTGGTGTCAATATTAAACTGGTTAAAAGTTTTATGATTGATGTTACATTATGTTTACCGGTGGTGTATAAAGAGTTGTGTGGGAACAATTTGGGTCCCTTACGCGAAAGGCTTGTTTTTGGACAATTTTTGACAGAACTTGCAATTGGAGAGGTGTTGTTTGAGTATCTAAATGAAGTGAAGTGTGAAATTGGTGCACAAATTTTATTCGGGGTGACTGAGGTTGAGGATCAATCAGAATTGGTAGTCCATGTGTTTAAAGGAGGGACTGTTTCATTTTTTCATGTCTCACTCAAAATTTTGCAAATGATTGAAGAGAGAGTACTAGCTTGGAGTTCTCTGTTCTCCTGTTTTGTACACATGAGGAATAGATATGAGAATTGCAAGTTGATTAAGCTGGCATGCTTTGGGAAAAAGGGTCTTATTGGGGTCGAAGTTTCTGGGTATGCATTTAACCTTTATGGTGGAAATTTTGGTTATGGGACTGGAATGGATATTATACCGTGCACGATATTGTTGTACACATCTACTGTTAGGACCCCGAATCAGATCCCGAGTATCAACATTGCAACCAGAGATTTTCATGAAACTTTTGTTGGGTTGTGTTACTTGGGGTATGGTGTTGTGAGGGTGGTTGAGAAGCTACAAACAAACCATACAGTCCTGCCTCTCCATGGATGGCTAGTCATGATTCTCCAAGGGTTCACATGGCTTTCTCTAGGCTTCATTTTAAGTTTCAAGGAACTAAGCCTTCTGCGTATCAAAATAGTAAAGGAGCTGCAGGTAGAACATCTTGTGTTAAAAGATATGACTCACATGTTGCTGGAGGAAGAACTTTTAATGGTTTCTTTTATTTGGAAGAACTTCTTATGGCAAGATAAACTCTCTTTTGACTGTGGCTGGACATTTATGATTACAGAAGAACACCTGAGGGAGAATGTTGGGGCAGGTACAAAGTTGTTGAAACAAATGTGTATCGAGGAGATTTGTTGGAGAATTGAAGGCTTGATTGATCGTGGTCCCTATGTGGTTTTTACTTGTAATGGTAAAACAAGAACAATCTCCATCAATCTCCAAACAAGTGATTTTAAATGGGAAGAGACACTCTCAGGTTTGGATGCAAGATCACACTGGTGCACGACACGGATAGGAAAGCTCATCTCTAATACTCGGTCCAGTGGAAATATGAAACTTAGGAAGCTTTGCAACCATTTGATACTTGTGATATCAGTGGCGGGTTCACTCAAGCTTAAGGACAAGCTTGCTTTAAGGGGGGTGGTTTGTCATGATTGAGTCATGACTGCTAAGGGGAAGTAGCGAGCGACACCGTTTTGGGAGGATGGAAGTAAGCTGCTGAGCGACGTCGTATAGGTGAGTGGGCTTTATTGTGTGATACGATACCGTATCATTTGCACTGTGCATCTCCTACCCTATTATGAGCAACAACAGCAGCAGAAGAGGATATGAATGAACTTGGTATTTTTCTCTATTTTCCTTAGTATAATCGTAGTGGTAGTTGTAGCTTGTAATCGGTAGTTGATAGAGATACAAAAAGGGCCTTAGAGGCTGTCTCTTACTTGTATTCGAGTTTATCTGTTCAATTAAAGTTCGTTCCTCTCCATTTTGATTGTTTAAAGCTTGAGATAGGATTCACAATCGTGACACTCTCCCACACCCGGCCACCTCATCACCGTCGCCTCTTCTCTCCGCCTGGGCCACCTTCTCCAACACCACCTCCACGATGAGTTTCTCAAGTAGGCTCTATGTCTCTAACCTTTATCATCAAAGTAGGCTCTCTGTATCTAACCTTTCTCTCTCTACGTAAAACTAGGTTTTGGAGAGCTTTTGTTCCGACCTCCGAGGAATATCCCTCCATCTCCGTCGTCCGATTCACCTCCTAGCTTGCTTGGACGTTGTTCTCAAGGTTCTCCTCGTCCTCCCCCAAAATGCTAACTTACTCATCTTTTTATCTTCTTCAGTGTAAATCACTAAATCATATAGATTTAATTCTATAGTTTTGAGATTTGATGAATGCTAATCATCCGTAGCTGTGGCTCTGTAACGAGAAACACAAATCTATTTGTAGGTTGTGTAAATGGGGATATTCAAAGGTCTTTGAGAAATGTACACTTTTCTACAATCGTCATATCTTCATTAGGTAGCTATTTGGTTTGATGAGATCCTTGAAAAAATATCGAACTTTAAAATCCCATTGTTATTTGATTAACTGTATAGAAATCTAACCTAGGTTGTCCTTAGAATAATTGTTTCTTGATGAGATAAAAGGGACAATGTTCTACATCGTGTAAGTGTGCAAAACATGCCGTCAATACATCCATCAACACCTTATCCTTTACAACTGTATGTAGAACTTAGTTTGGTGAGATGCCATCAATCTTCATATGTGAACAAAGGTGTAGATATGTTAATACTAGATTTGTTTATTTGTTCTTATATTGTAAAAATCAGTACATATGTTTTTTGTTCTTATATCGTTGTAAGAATAAGTGAACATGTTCTCTTATTCTTTATATTAAATAAATATGTAGATCTACAAGTTCACGCTCCGTTTTTAAATGAGTTAAATCTATTTAGCATTTTAATATTTTTATTTCTATTTGTTAAATTTAGATGGTGAAAACCAGAGTTGTGAAGGGTAAAACCTTATGATTTTTGTGGCGATGGCTTCAGGGTGGCTTCAGGGGAGGATTCCCTTTGTTAGATTTTACTCTCAAGTAAGTTTTTGGTGTACTTTATCCCTACTCAGTAAGTTTTGATATATTTTTATTGTTGCTTATTATGACGTCTAGAGTTAATTGAATTGTGTTATGGATATATCTACTATCTAATTGCTGATTTATAATTGGCTTGATTGTCTTTTCCGTTTTCAGAATCAAATAAGCATATCTTATTCATATTTATGTGTATTTGATGCCTACAGGAAAATGTAAAAGGGCTCAAAGATAATGTTGTTTTGTTCATACAAGTAAAGTGTACATTAGCATTAAGTTCTAACAATAACAAAATTGAAGGTAATGTTTTATTTTTTAGTTCATCTATTTGGATTGATTATTGTTTTATTTTCAATTTATTTTTGGATCTATGATGTAAACTTGAGTCCAATTTTTGGAACCCTAACTTGAGATTCAATTTCTTATTTTTCTATATCATTACTTACAATTTCAACCACTCATGTATTTCTCTCTTCCTGAAAAATGAATGATTAAATGTGTAGTTTATAAGATTAAACAGACCCGAAGTATACTCCAAATCATTTTCATAGTTCTTAATTTGCATGCTCTAGATTTGGGTTGAATAGTGTCGAACTTGACATTTTTTGGCCTTGTATGTTACATCTAAGATTTTATGAACGATGGTTTCACTTTGTATTGTATGTATATCCATTCACCAACTTGCATTGTTGCAGTGGTATTGTCATTTTATTTTTAGATGGTCACACTTTTACTTGTTTCTTTTATGTTCTTGAATGGTATGAGCTCTATGATTGAAGATTAAGGATTTCCGAAGGGATGATTTTGGTAACAAACCCATTGTGGCTTCTTTAATGGTAAAGCATCTTACCCTTTTTTATATTTTCAGTTAAAGAAAAATGAGTTATAGCATTGGAAAATACTTTAGGTACTCTTTCATAAATTTTCTTACCAATAATCATATTGTCTTTTGGTTGATCAAGCGATATTGTAGAATGTCGAAAATAATAGGTTGGTTTGGACATAATTTCGAATCACTGAAATAATATGACACACAAGGTCATATAGTACAGGTTGTTCAAAATCATATTTAACCACTTTTATTTTCTGTGTAGGTGCCAAAACCTTTGGAGAAAGGAAGTGGGAAGCTAAAATGAATATAAAGATAATTTTTTAGTTATAGAAGCTCGTATTTTGTTGTAATATGGTTTGTAAAATATATGATGGTTATATTTTGTAAAATATATGATGGTTATATTTTGTAAAATAAGTTGGAAATTTGTAAAATATGTTTAAAAAATGTTGTAAAATGGTTATATTTTTGAAGGCCCAACAAAAAGCCCATTGGGCCTGGTTGGCTGGATATAACCGTCACCGTCCGGTAGTAAGGCTTGACGGTTATCAGCCTTCCCTCCTGTGACCGGTGATGGGGACGGGTACGGGTTTTAGATAACCGGGAACCATGGGTTGGGTAATGGGTGTGGGTTTTTGGGCGGATAACGGCCGATGCTCACCCCTAGTTAAAACTACATCAATAGATACATATCAATTATATGATGCAATATGAGAATACTGTGATGTTGGTTTTCGGAATTGAAAGACATCTGGTGAAATCATGATTTGTTGGTGATGTTCCCTTTTCAAGAACAAGTAGCATTTCTTATTCAGCTATCCTGTAAGGCATTGAAGTGTGCACATAACTGTAAGGGATACTAGGAACCAAGTGGAACCAATCTAGCAATGATTTGTGTATATGTTGCTGATCAAAACAAAATGACTGTGTCTGGTTGAAGGGGAAATACAAGGCACTGCGACTACCTCGGGGACTCGTTAGCGCTGTCTTTCAGCCTTATCATGATGGGATAAGGTAATGTCCCCAAGTCCTGACTCATTCATACCATTTGTTTCCATTATGTTGTTAGGTGCAAGTCTTGGTTTCTCATTGAATAAATATAAGGTTATGGTGCCCAATATGTATATTTTAGGTTTTCATTTCAGCTCCTCCTTAGTAGGTCTGGTCTCCCTGTCCAGTGGTATCAAAGTCTGGACTCTCTTCTGTAGCTATTCTTGTAAGTTGGCTGAGTAATCTCCTTGTATATTGGGTCAGTAACACTAACACATGAAATTATGATTGAAGCCCTCATGGTCATGGGCTTGGACATGTGACCTTTTAGTTTAGCCTTTTGGATCAACGTGCTACCTAATATGAGTACCTTCATTTCGCTTGTGTACTCGGTCTCTCCGTAGCAAGGTTGTAAGAAAAATTATTAAGAGAGAACTCACAATTGAGAAGACTTGATCAGGAGAGCTTGAAATTAATTTGAGTTTAGATATTTTTTGCTTTTTAAAAGATAAATATACGTCTAGACCCGCCCAGAAGTCCAACCTGTCGTCTTGTCAGCCTAGATCAACCTTACTCCACCTTGGTGCCACGCCTATCTAGACCCGCCCGACTTGAGAGTTCGAACTGTAAAAAAAACAACGCCTAGATAACTGCTTAGACCGATTTTTACAACACTGCTTGGTAATCGGGTCAAGTAATCTACTAGCATAGAAACACCTACAATCATGATATCTTCAATCTTGTTTGTGTGATCCACCTAAATAGACCCGGTTTCTCCACCATGTGTGACCTACAAATCCATGAAGTCTTCATGATAAGCTGATGAATTGGGCTTGATTTGTACGTGAAGAGAATAATTTCCTCAACGGTATAGAAGCATGCAAGAAAGCAACACTTTTGTGAGAAAAGGGATAGGCATAATAAAGGTAAATGTCATCACGCATCTTTCACACACCTTGTTTCGTAGCAGTTGTTCAAAGTAGGTGGCTAAAGGCTTATGGGCAAGCCAATGACTCTTAGGTCACTCAACTCGTGACTCAACACCATCACCATGGTCATGCTAATTGAGCTTGTGATGGCTATTGTTACTGAATCTGATGCCTACATTTGAACTAATACCTGTGATCTTTGTTCAAAGTTACTATGCTTGCACATGATGGGGAAGGGATGACATGACATACATGCACATAAGTATGGCATGGCCATGGGCATGGGGAACACATACTCAATGAACGATGCTTAATGCCTGAGACATGTTCATGTATATGTATTATGGAGCGATGAGACGTGATGGTGAAGCCTATGATGGCATAATTGTTGTACTTATTGAGCATCAAATGCGATGCGGTCGGTCGGTCGATCGATTTAATACAAAATGCAAGTTTTGGTTACAGGTAAAACAGTATTATTTTTGGCTTTCCATATGGTCTCGAATTGAATGCTTTCTCTCATACCCGTAACCAATGTTGTGAAAAAAGGTTGGACGCTAGTCGAGCGGGAAGGGGTCCTAGACGCTAGACGGAGATTGATCGGATTATTATTTTATTATATTTTATTATATATTATCAAAATTTATATTATACTATATACCGAATATTAATAATATCGAACATTAAATATAATAAAAACATAAATATTCTATTAAACTAAAAATATCATGCAATTCTTAAAAGAATATCAATAAGTATGACTATCAACTAGCATAATTTTATGGTTTCACTTGGTTTATATAAGGTTAGAAACAGTTTTTTAACTACAAATCCGACTCGACGCTTGACCGACCCGCTCAATTAATCGGCCAGACGGTGATTAATCGGCCAAATCGGGGATTAATCGGTCATATTCCGCCCAAACGGCCTGGAGCGTCCTAGGAGGATAAATCGGATCGGCATAGCCCATTTCAGCGCCTAGGCAAGGCTTAGACGCCTCCAGGCGGGGATTTTCAAAACATTTCCCGTAAGGCATAAGACTCAAACTCAATCGAAAAATAAAATGAACAAGCATATTCATCATAAATGCTTATTGACGTCTTATGGGTATTCACATATGAATCTTGAATTATATCGATAATTATAAAGTAAAACATAGTCGCCCTCTCTCTGCTAGGTTAGGGTTTGGTTTTTTTTCTCTGAGCATCCATGACATACTCGGCGGCTCGATTATCCAGTCTCTCCGGTGATCCTCCGGTGTGGTGTGCTGAGCCGAAGGAGGACGGCGTGGGGGTTGTTAATGGTGTGATCGGTGAGGGCGTCGGGGACGCGGAAGGGGAGTGGAGTTCGAAGGTCTGGCCGGGGACGATGGCCTGGAGACGGGGGAGGGTCTGGGTGTGGAACCTGGGCTGTACCCGGCAGAGTCAGCGGAAGGGGAGGCAGGGAAGGAGCTTTCCTTCACCGAGCCGGAGCCCGTGACGCCGCGTGACGGGTCATCTTCTCCTATGCGGTTCTCGGCCCTGAGGGGCAGCGAGAACCCGATGCTGGGAGGGGGATGGCAGCGTACGGCGGCAAGTAGGGTTCGCCGGACGCAGGTTAGAGGGCCGCGACCACGAGTGGCGCGGGGGTCGGGTACGGAACCAGCTCGCGCTGCCGCGGCTGGGGTACGGGTCCAGTTGGGATCGGAGCCAGTGGCGATTGGCCACATGGAGCTGGTGGTGGTGTCCTCGGACACGGAGGGCACGGTGGAGGAGTCGCCGGTGACGGTGGCTTGACGAAGAAGCAAAGGCAAAGGTATGGCGCGGGTAAACCCTAGTGGGCTGGAACTGGCGGATGGGCCGGGCCGGGTCACAGAATTTATGCAAGATGAGGGATCACAGATAGCAGCGGCGGGGGCCACAAGCACCCCCGCCTCCAGGAATGAATCTGAGGAGGCCCAGGAAGGGGGTGGTCAACTGTGACCCCTTCTTGGCGGATAGATGGCGTGGGTACCATCGACAGTCGATATCTGTCTCCCCTACCAGTCCGATGTCAGCAATCCCGCGTTCAGGAGCCCTAACATTATCAGTCAAAGGAGGACGACGCACGCTGACTCACCGGGGGAGATGGCAGTCCACCAGTATTCCCCTCTCACTTGGCTGGCTCGGCCAGTGCCATTTGGTCGAAGTATGCTGTATCAGTATCCAGGGTTCCGCTGGATGCTAACACAGATGTCCCCCTTCAACCGCCCCTAAGTATCGAGCAACTTTTAGATTTCTGTTATTGCTTTCTGTTTTTAGTTGGATTCTATCTTATCAGATGAGTACAATAATGTGCTCGTCAACTTATTTCGTTTTCCAGTAATAATATTATTTGTTCTTCTAAAAAAAAAAGTAAAACATGAATTTTTTAGGGAATATATATTAATAACTTATTGTTCACAACCCAATCATGTATCTTCCAATTATTCACAAAAGGAAAAACTCCTATTGAATAAAAGTCTATAATTTTTTTTTTTTTTGGAAACGGGTAACTGGAAATTTTCATTAATACCAATAAGTAATCATGTAGGGTGGGGCGTGACCGCCCCGGGTTCCATATGTATGTGCGGGCCAATCGTAGCAAGCCCAGCGCTCATGGACCCATAATAATAGCCCATTTAGGATCGTGGGCACAAACTCAAGTCAACTCCTTACCAACGTCTCAAAACAGCGAGACTTGAAATGAAAAGTCCTAATCAACATAAGCAACAGAATGTCTAACCAACAATTTATTCGACCTAAAACAGAATAAAAAACTAGCACACGATCGAAAGACCAAGCTACCAAATCTGCGATGCCAGTTCTTCTATGCCCCGTGCCATTAGAGCGATCTGGTATCGTCAATTCTTCATCTTGATTCGCCCGGATCTTTCGAAGTAGTGCGGGATACGGGAGTAATGATTCGAGACCCCGACCTATCGTCCTTCCTCCCGGATCCCAGATCCATCGAGGGAGCGGACCCATGCCGGCGAGAGGTGGCCCTGGGGCGGGAAGCCGCTGTAGATGGAGGACGGCACATGGATCCCGTATCCCGGAGAATGGCGGCAGGAGGACCACGGTGGCTATTGAAGGATGCATCGAATCGCGAGCGGTGGGGATGAAGACCAGATCGGAATCGAGAGGAGGAGCAGACTCTGGTATTCAATCAAACAAAACAGGTTATCCTATCAAAAGATCGGATCCGATACCTGAGAGACGTCCGGGACGTCGGCGAGAAGCAACGGTGGCGGCGGCGGCTAGACCCTGGTTAAGGTAGATTGGACTCTGATGGTTAGGGTAGATTGGACCCTAGTGGCTAGGGTATACGAGAGCTTTTTTTTATATTACGAGATTATGTGTCGGTAATTACATAATTTTGTTATTAGCACGTCTGAAGATCATAAATATTTAAGTCAATCTCATATTAAAGTTTAACATGTCTAAAAGTTCATACTAACCCAATCTTTTTACCGTCTATATTCTTGAGGTGGAGTTTGTAACATCCTCACAGGTAGATTTCAATGTGTTAAGACTATAATCTGATACTTGTGCCCTGAATAAAAGGATAGAAAAATTCAGATGACAGATTGACAAACTGTGTTAAGACCTATAACTTTTACAAAATATGAGAGATTGAATTGACAAACTATATTAAGACCTATAACTTTTATAAAATTTGAACCCTTTGGTACTAGACTTTTAGTCAACACATTAGTCAAGCCATCGATCTGTAAAACAACGGTATAAAGTGGTTTGAGTCTAGGTAAACAAAATTGGGTTAAATATCGAAACTTACCCTTAAGTATTGGTCACAAACAATACACTATCCAACGTTTCAAAAATAACAAATACACTATCTTCAGTATTGGTCACACGATTGTGTTAGTAAAAATAGACGGAATATTCCATTCCGTTAGTCATATGACCTCAAGTGTCATATAATGGGTCTCCGATAAACAAGTGTCATATAATGGATGATAAAATGATTTTTTTTCTCTTAATTATTTGACCTCTATACATTTTATAATGAACATTACCATTGTACCCTCGCTATTGTTCCTTATAAAATGTATAGAAGTCAAATGCTTAAAGAAAAAAATGTCATTTTATCGTCTATTATATGACACTTGAGGTTATATAACTAATGGAACGAAATATTCCGTTTATTTTTACTAACAAAATCGTGTGGTCAATACTTAAAGTAGTAATTTGTTATTTTAAAACGTTAAATAATATAGTATTTATTACCGATACTTTTTTAAAGAAGAACAAGTACTATTATTACTGGAAAAAGAAATAGGGTGGTGAGCACATAACTGTACTCATCGTACAAGTTAGAAACCAACTAAAGAACATAAAGCAAGAACAGAAATCTAAAAGTTGCTCGATGCATAGGGGCGGTTGAAGGGGATATCTGCGGTAGCATCCATGGATACCATGGATACCGATACAGCATACTTCTACCAAATGGCATTGGGCGAGCAAGCCGAGTGAAAGGTGAATACTGGTGGACCGCCATCTCCCCCAGTGAGTCAGCGTGCGTCGTCCTCCCTTGACTGATAATTTTAGGGCTCCTGAACGCGGGATTGCTGACACTGGACTGGTAGGGGAGATGAATGTCGGGTGGAGATGGAACTCGCCATCCATCCACCAGGAAGGGGCCAAAACCTCCCCTCCCCTCCCTAGGACTCTCCGGACTCATTCCTGGAGGCGGGGGTGCTTGCGCCCACCCCCCCCCCCCCCCCCCCCCCCCCTCGCCGCTACAACGTGTGAACCTCCATCTGACGCCGCTGAACACTGTGTCAGAACAACCCGTCCCGCGGCCCGCCCCATAACCCAGGCCCACGCCTGTAATTCCAACCGGCCCATCACCAAGGAAAACCCTAGAGGGTTTCTTCCCCGACCTCCACAACCACGCAGCCGCCGCCGTCCTCTCAGCTTGCTTCCCAGATCGACCCTTGTTCTGCACCCTCTTCTGCCAAGCCCCCACCCCGCAGTATTTCCGATCCTCCACCCATAGTCCGCAGTCACACAGCCCCCCTTCACCGAGAGGGTCCATCACTCCCGACGCCTTGTCCCCGACACCCCAGCCCCGAGTAATACCAGGCGCACCCGGAAACACTACCAACCACGCCGTAGACAAGCTCGCCGGTCGTGGGTCGACACAGGATAAAACTCCCAACACCAACGTGGATCCTTCCTCCGATCCAACCAAAGCCAGACTAAGATGGAATAGAACACGGGTTACAAGTACGTACCTCGTCCCCTCATCAGCCGTAGCCAAAGTCCGCCCACACTTGCCGGCACGCGGGATATTGGCAAGAAGAAAGGGCCAACCATAGAGGAGACCAGACCAAATTGCCGCCGCTGCCGAGAGAGAGAGAGGCCTAGGCATGACTGCGTTATTCTCCGTAGATTCTTGTCCATACCATGGTTTGGTATGGTGCACCAACCCCATGAAAGCCATGGTCATGGCAAGAGCCATGGCCACTCCCATGGACCTCGCAAAAATCGGCGCCGCCGTCCTAGGGTTTTGCGCGCAAAGAACCATGAATACTAACTATAGTTTTTATTTATGACCAATACTTAAGATAAGGTTCGATATTTAACCCAGCAAAATTTTAAATGAATAATAAAATATATAAACTTTGTTATTAAGCTAATCTTCTAATAGTTGGCTACAATGGTCTGCTACTATCAATCAAAATATCTGTTGGGCACATTTGGTAGTAGGGACAAATATCACAGGAAACACTTTCCGACAAGCTCCTCGGTGCAGTTGTTCTAGATTTGCACGATGGCTTTAATTAATTAAAGTTGCTGTCAGGAAGAATCATATCGGAATCACAAGTAAAGGACTTTTTATCCGGTCACGGTGTTGCAGTAACGGTCAAATCAAGGTTATTTAATGCCATAAAGGCTATATACTGATATAGCTCTATTTTTTCAAATCTAGTAAAACTGTGGGTGTGAAATGACTTGAAACTTACTTCTTTCTTCTAAATCAAATATTTTAACCTTTTGAAATAAAAAAATGGACATATGATTTAGTGCAATATCTTCATTTCCCTAGTAAATAATTAGTTAGTTTCGTGGAGACGTGATAAGAGCATATTTTATTTTCTCCCTCCTAAGCAATTAGTTTTATCTTCTAAGCAATTAGTTTTATAATAGTGATTGGTAAATTTTTTTTAGCGAAATGTGGAATATTATAATATTTAGAATCGATTATATTATTGTGGATCGAGGACCATGCTCTTTGATCACGGAAGGTTAGTATGAATGAACAATGGATCACTGAGTCTTTTCATATTAGAACCGTCACTAACGGTATTTGGATGCCCCACGGACAAAGACCGAAGACGAAGGGGGGAACGGGGTACCGGAACTCAGAGAGCTCAACATTGGTGATGGTGGGAGGCAAAGCATCGACTAGGGACTCCTCTTCCCAAGGACAATCCTTGATGCTCCCCTCCCTAGAGAAATCCTCGATTCTCTGTTCGACAGGAATTGATCCTGCAAAGACAAACTCAAATAAAAAAATAAAAAAGACCCTTTCGATTAGCCAGGTCCATAATCGTGAAAGGGGTCGAGGCGGTGGAGGCCAGGGCGAAGGATGCGCCGACTACGGATGTAGATCCGGCGGCGGCGACTTCAGGGGCGACTCTAGAGATGGCGGTGGCATCCCAAACGATGGATGCATCAGAAGCGGCGACAACAACAGGGATGATGGAGTCTTCAAAGATGGCGGCGCAACATCAAGGACGACGGTTGTAGAGACAGAAACCCTAGGGGCGACGGATTCAGGGGCAACAGTGGCGACTACAGAGGCGTCGGCGGCTTCAGGCGACTTAAAGGTTGGTTGACGCCGAGGTGAGCCAGACGACAACCATCGGGATTGCAGAGGGGGAACCGAACAGAAGCAGGAGACGCGTCAGTGGTGGTGGGGGAGAGTCCGTGACGCGGTGGCTAGCGGCGGCCCGAGAGGAACCCTAGTAGTGACTAATCGCGCAGGACCCAAAAAAGATGTGTGGAGGAAATGGTAGATATAGAAGAGGAGAAGAACCATGGCATAAGCTATGACAATTGCCATAACCATAGCCATGGGGGTGCGTATGACGACAGAAGCTCAAAACCCTAACATAGAGCTTTTTCTATATAAATTTTACACTAATAGTTTTGTAAATAATTTATATTACATTAGTGAATAGTGACCGATAAATAATTGTAAGATCTAGTTATTTAAGTATTTTTATACTTTTAAAGATTTCTAAAGAAATTATAAATTAAACTATTAATTTTATTCATACCAAATAAAAATTATATATGATTATTATAAAACGACATTGAAAGAAACTCTATGATCATTCAATTAATTTTTAATCGCGTCAATATACGGAGGCATTTCGACTAATCTTTGAGCAACTCCCACACATCATGTTTCCACACAAAATGTTGTCTATTTTCCGTGTTTGTCCTCGTAATCGGACACGATCGCAGCATAGATTTCCACATTGGTTGCTCCTTTTTTAGGGTCGTTGAGACGTCCCTAGTAGATCTTATCGAAGGGCCTGCACTTTTGGCTAGTCTTGCCAAAATGATCTTTCATTTGTTTCTCCGTCCGTACATGCTAACTTTTGTCTGTAGTGGCAACGAAAGTGAGGTAGAGATTGTGACAATACTTTCCCCCGACCTCGGCAACGTCAAGCCACGTTAGCATCAAGTGCAATTCCTCCTCTGGCGACCATATTGAACTACTTTCCGGAGAACCCGCCGAAGAACTCATTGTTTGGAGAGAGAGAGAAAAAAAAAAGAAAACTAGATGTTAAAGGAAAAGAGAATTGGAGGGAGGTATGAGGATGAATGAAGGAGGGAGAGGGTATTCATAAGGATTGGAGACTCCGGCTCGGCGTGACAGTGGCAACGTAACAATCACTATCCCCCAAATTGTATGCGTGCATGGAAAATGAGACACCGAGAAATCGATAAAAAAAAACCAACAATTCATTTGTTTATTAATGAAAAGGCGTACAAAGCGGGAAAAACAAATAACGAAAAGAACATATAATTTTATTAATCTGATGCTAAATCAAAGTTGTCCCAATTGTTTCCCGATATTCTCTATAACCATGCACGAGCTGCTCGTTCTTTTAAGGTCATATTGGAGGTGGTTTCGCTATTCATTGCTGCTAACAGATCAAGAAACCTTTAAAAGTTCCTTTCTTTGGTATTAGAAATTACATGCAGCTCCGCAACTTGCCTTGAAGAAACTTAGCTTGACTCTCATGAAACTTAGATGTGTAGGCTTGGTTCTTCACTTCGTTGTCCGCCTCCACTTGTTTCCTTTTCCCTTTGCCTCTGGCTTTAGCATTCACTTTTTTTCGGCCTGGTCAAACTCTCCTCCCTTGTAAGTGAGGTCAACTCGTTCTCGTTTTCGTCGGTCGATGTCTAGTTGCAATTTTTGTCCAACCTTGTACGCTTCCTTACTTCACTTTCTACGTCAGGTTCCATCCCATCGATGTCTAGTTGACATTGTGGGAACATCTTCACATCCTACTTGAGGTACCCCTTCACTATGTTCCAAACATGCTTCCAAGAGAACTAGTGTTTCTCCTCATTCTTGTAAGCAACTTCTGCTCATGTCATGATTTGAGCATCATTCCTCCCACTTTGGTACACGTCCGCAATTTGCACGTCATTCTCTTAAAATTTACTGACTTTTTGTTGAGCTGATTCTAGTGATCTTTGCAATTCTTTCATGAGCGTTTTTGGGTCGGTTGGGTTCCTCAACTGATAGACCTCGTCCCTGACTTTCTTCTAGTATTTCTCGATCTTCTGGGACTTCCCACCGATGTTATCCATAGAATGGTTGAGCCATGCCTTTTCCAATTGTTGCTCTTCCACGATGGTCCATCTAACCCTCGGAGGTGCAATATATGTTGATTTATTCGCCCGACTCCTTGATTGCTTGGTTGTGGCAGATTGGGAAGGTTGCTCATTGGTAAATTTTGACGGTCATTGTGATTGTTGGAGCGGGTTGAATTACGACTGCAGATCGAATGTGATGGGTTAGTGGAGAGAGGTGTAAGATTCGAGATAAGAGTTTAGCTCTTCTTTTATGTTTTCGAATCGTCCTCGTTCAACTCCATATTTTGGAGGATGAACTCAAGTATTAAAGAAGAAGAATATAAGAGAATATGTGTAAGTTTTTTGTAGGGGTGGTTCTATATTTATATGAGATTTTATAGGATTTTTAAAAATCATTCGGTGCCACACGTCGCGTCACCATTGGGCCTGCATCGCCGAGTCCCATCGTTGCAGGATTTGTTAGTGACGCTCTACAACGACCAGCGCTGCAACGGCTCCTACGAGGAGAAAGCATTGTAGGAGGCATTACAGCGCTACGACTCTACAACGACCGTTGTACATGCTTTTACGAAAATATGTAAACAACCCCATGTTGGTAAGAGGTCGACTGTGTACTAGAGAAAGTCGTGTCCAACCCCATTATTGGATTTGGCTGGCGATTGGGAAGAGGTTGCTGCTCACGGTTAACCTTTCAATAAGTATGTAGAATTTTCGATGTTCAGTATGAATTTATCATAAACGGAAACATCATTTGTCATGTCGATGATTGGTCTGCCAGATAGTTATGACTCGACAACGATTCTCAAAAGGTCAGTCACTACGAGAAAGACGAGCCATATCGATGGTGTGACGCTTTGTTGCATAGATCCGCCTACTTCGACGTGAACCTCACGCTTACCCTAGGTAAGAAAAATATCTTGATCTGAGGCGTGGTACCATTTTCGTATTCAAAACCCTATGATTAGGTAATAGGGCCCGCATTGGACTCCCTGACATTGAGCACTCATTTGAGAGCGACCATGTCTCAACCGCCACCTGGTTGTGCTAAGTACATCATTATTGGTTATACCATCGTTTTGACCCAAGCTCAAACCTCTTATGTGTTATAAACCGGATACGTCGCTTCCTCTTCGTTGACTAGACTCTGTTGTGAGTCCACACCTCCAATTGTGCCGATGAGGTTCGGTCCGTCTGTTTTGTTAGCTACAATCTCCCCTCTGAATGAATAGAAAGACCATTGTCTCTCTTCTCAACCGACTATTGTTTGGGGTTATTCCCTTAACTACGGAGAAAACAGTTTACCTCGGAGAAGGAGAGTGATGACTGATAGACTATGGTGGCTCGTTGAGCTCTTCTTTACGGGAAGGACCCAATGTGTCAGGCTAGAAGCAACACAACCTTCGCTAGTAACATGTCTCCCTCTATCTCCAAACATCAACTCCAGATACTCTTTAATCATTTTGGGGAGATCAATGTCATTAACACGTCCCTTAATTTTTCTTCATGAGGTGATCTGTTTGTCTATATCAATTTATTCTCGACCAACTTGATTCAAGTTGTTTCTATGATGAATGGGCAAACCTTTGTGAACCGTAATATTTTTTTCATCATATGAACAAGAGCCTAGGCTCTAGATGATTAACTTTTCGAAAAAGAGCAAGGTGGATGGAAATAAGTAAACCGAGCCTGCCAACAACCTCTCAACATCAAAGTTGATGATGTCCACGCCGCGAAGCCGTCGCCCATGCAAAAATTGTTGTACATGGTACAAGAAGGAGAAGAACTAAGGACGCACCACCTTCATGTCGTTAGCAAAAAGGGTTGTCCAAACAACTTGGTCCTCGTATAACACAAGAAAGGCCCACACTTCTAAGCCAAGAGATCCACCACCGAGATCCCTGCCAACCTTAGGCTCGTGCTAACATGTGGACCCAAATTGTGGTATTAGCTATGCCGATTTGGCCTCGTCTTAGAGTGAGAAGTCATCGACTTGGTACACAAATTCGGTTGAAGCCGAGAAAAGGCAATACCCCTGTGAGGGATAGTACGAGGGAAGCCATCTTGGTGCATAATGTAGGTACCCTAGCAGTCTCTAAAGACGAAGCAACCACATCACTCGCCTTTAGACGCTTCCTTTTCAATCTAGACTTGATCTTCTTATCGCTTAAGATGGAACCACTTAAAGCCGTTATATCTGTCCAACGACCTGGTCCTCGCATGACACAAGAAAGGCTCATGCTCCTAATTCAAGAGATTCACCCCTGAGATCCCTGCTAACTCGAGGCTCGTGATAACAATGCGGAACCATATTGAGGTATTAGCTATGTCGATTATAATGAATGTTGGCATCGTCTCAAAGAAAGAAGTCATCGACATGGTACACAAATCCGATCAAAGCTGAGTAGAAGCAGTCACCCTAAGAGGAATAGTACAGGGGAATCCATCTCGATACCTGGTGTTGGTACCCTAGTTGTCTCTAAGGACGAAGCAACCACATCACTCGCCTCTAGACACTTCCTTTCCAATCAAGCCATGATCTTCTTATCCCCTAAGATGGATCCATTCAAACTTCTAAACAACCTAGTCCTCGCATGACACAAGAAAGGAACATGCTTTTAAGTAAGGAGATCCACCCTTGAGGTCCCTTCAAACCCGAGGATCGTGCTAACGATGCGAACCCAGATTGAGTTATTAGCTATGTCGATCATACTGTATGTTGGCATCGTTTAAAGCGAGAATTTATCGATATGGTACACAAATTCGATCGGAGCTGAGAATACCCCCTATGAGGGATAGTGCAGGGGGAAAGCCATCTTAGTGCCTGGTGTAGGTAACCCAGTTGTCTCTAAAGAAGAAGCAACCACATCACTCGCCTATAGACAATTATGAACCATAATTGTGATATGTTTATTCTGATAACTGGAACGAGATGTATGAACCAGAATCATCCAACCATGTTCTCTTCTTACCTTGACTGCCATAATCCTCAGTATATTTGGGCTCCCTCTAGACCGTTTCATACCGATACATCCATATGAGTGTTTTGGTATTTCCTTCATACAATGTATCGACAAAGCCTTCAGTTCTTGGTAAGGAATCCCTTTTCTGTAGTACTCTCGCTCAACAACCCTCTAAAACCCGTCTTTAAGGTGTGGATTTCCCTTTGTACGAGTCGAGAGTGTGATGAAACCAACAAAAGACTAACCCTATGTCTTGTTCCCTAATCCATTGGATAACATGTCGCCTCAATCGTCTTTCAGGTCATATAGCCGGAATAGATAACGTTGTTTGTGCAATCAGATCAACAAAGGTGGATATTGATGAGGAATGGTTAAAGCTGATGTATTGCTAAGAATTAGACACTTAGGTCGCTTCTTGTGGAGGTTATGATGGTTATAGAAACACATTGAAAATACCTTATCAAAAGGAGGATAAACATTCAGAGTGAATTTACTATCGCTGCTGAAAAAAGATTTGGTTGGATGGAATTTGAGAGTGAAAGATAGAAGATTTGAGTCAATATATGGGTAGGGAATAAGAAGTGTACGACGTATACGTAGGGAAAATAATATTTTGGTAAAAATTAGTACCATTGTAATTTTTATTTTTAAAACTTTTATTTTGGTAAAGCCAATTGTCTTTTTTTTTAACCATGGTGAAATAAATATTTTAATGAAACAAACAATACAAAGCGAAGAACCCAAAACTGTTAAACATGCAAGGAATAAAGCAAAAATCAAAAGTATCAATACAAGAAAACCACACTTATTTGACCCGATGTGACTAAAAACTCTGTTATTATAATGAGTACTCAGCGCCGTCTCAATCTTCTTGAAGCTCTCCTCAACCGAACTCTTGCAGCGGACCCCTATGTGTTCCACAAACTTACACACTGTGTGGGTGATACTCTCTCATGTCTTTTCATTAATAAGAGGCAAGGAAAAACAAGAAAATACATCAGGTTGAAGAAGGGAACCATCAATGTTTACTTAGATGACGATAGGGACTGATATAAGAAGGGGACAAGTGATATATCAAGAGCACCGTACAGTTCCATGATAGAGGCCGAGTCCGACTCGTCGGTGTCTGAGACCTGATTTACCCACATCTCTGACTTGTTTCCTTAGGATCCATAGATCCCTCACTAGCATCGGAAGTGACGGGCCCAGGGTAACCTACTCGACTAGAGCGAGGGCCGAGCACCCACTATAAACGGAAGTTGGAGGGTTTTGGGACTTACTCCAGAATTCATATATAAGGAGCCACTCTTCTTGAAAATATGGTTACATAAACCTACCATCCTAGATTGAGGGGTATACGGTAGGGTATCCACTCGAACTAGCTCAACAAGAACATCAACACAAAGACACGAGCCTCGAGTGGCGATCACTCGTCTACCGACAGTAACATCCATCACATGAACAAGAGACGGGCTCTAGATGACTGATTTTCTTACAAAGAGAAGGGTGGATGGAAACAAGAAAACCAAGCCTACCATCAACCTTTGTTATGGAGTCACGATTGCAACACACAACATGGAAGATGATGATGTCAACCTAGCGAAGTCGCCGCAAGAAAAAATCCTTGTACATAGTCCGAAAAGAAGAACCAAAGACGCAATACCTTCATGTTGTTTGTAGAAAAAGTTGTCAAAACAACTTGTTCCTCGCATTACACGCGAAAGCCCCATTATCTTAAGTCAGGAGATCCACCCCCGAGATCTTCGTTAATCTGTGGCTAGTGTTAACGGTGTGGGCCCAGATTGAGGTATTAGTTATGTCGATCATACTAAATGTTGGCATTGTCTCAAAGCGAAAAATCGTCGACATGGTACACAAATATGGCGGAGCTGAGTAGAGGCAATGCCTTTATGCGGGATAGTACGGGGGAAGCCATCTCAGTGCCTGGTATAGCTACCCCAGTTGTCTCTAAGAACGAAAAACCACATCACTCGCCTCTAGACGCTTCATTTCCAATCTATCCCTGATCTTCTTATCCCATAAGATGAAGCTACGTAAAGTCGCTACAACACGAACCAAGTCCTCAAACTTTTTAAAATACACAGAGACATAATAATTACCTTAGGAAGAAGGCTTGGAGCCAGTGTCGACAATGATGACAATTACGAAAGGAGCACAAAGGGTCTTGAGTTGTTCAACTATAGTGGTGCTTTTGGGAGGCCATAGGAGCGTCGAGTTCGGTCGAGGTTCCGCCTCCACCGGCGGTTCTGCTCTGGGCCGAGACCTACGTGTATAAACAGGCCACGATGGCGTCATCCTCGCCGATGGTAGTTTATGTAGTTGTTCTTACTAGGTTCGTGTCACATCATATCCAACGAGCTACCCTTCCTTTCCGACGAGCTCTTCCAGATCTGGCTCTTGCAAAGTTCGTTGAACTCTCGCCGCGAATCCCCAAAGGAGAGCTTCCTTTTCACTAGAGCTCGAGACCTAGTCTCTAGAGGGAGACTGATTGCTACAACGTTCATCGACCTTCCTTCTCCGTTGTGTCCCTAGGCGGGGCTCCTTCTCATGCAAATCCGCCAGTGGTACGCCATGACAGGGAATTGCTTAGGGTGTGTTGCACATTCACCATCGACATGGTAAAAATAATTGTCAATTTTTCCCAACCGTCATTCTAAGTGTTAGGAGGTTATTGGTATATAGTCAATTAGAGGTCAACAATAAGACGTCATTGTGCGCCTCCAGTATTAGACACCACGATTGAGACATAAACAGGTATCGATAAGACTTGATTTTGATATCAAAAACAAGCAATCGGCAATAGACGAAAGTCGAATAAAAATCGAAAACTGACTTTTGATTTTTTTTAAAAAGACAAAAGTCGAGGAACGTAAGCTCTACTGTGGTTCGTCTAACCTAACAGAGTATAGGTTGAAATGGCCACCAAAACGGTTGATTTTTGGGGAAACGCCACGTCCGAACTATGTTTCACCTTTGTTTCCACCATCCAAACTGCGACTTACCTTTTGTCTCAATTCCACACGGCAAACTATTCGCGATTCCCCTAAAGTGTCAAAATCTGTTTATTTTGACAGTCCTGTTCGTTTTTACCGCACGTGCGTGTCAAATTTTTCATAAATGGCTAGAATGCCCTCATATGTTTCACCTTTGTTTCCACCATCCAAACTGCGACTTACCTTTCTCTCAATTCCACACGACGAACTATTCGCGATTCCCCTAAAGTATCAAAATATGTTTATTTTGACAACACCGTTCTCGATCTGGAGATCCCTTCCTCGTTACTCGATTTTCGCCGCTGTAGCCCGTCGTAGCGGTGATGGTTGACGGAAGAGAAGTTGAGGTTGAAGTAGGAGGAGTGGAGCTGGGAGAGGACGGACATGGAGTAGCTGGATCTGAAATCGTCCCTACCTTCCTTCAGCTCGTTCTTGCCAGAGAGTTCTCTGAAGCTTTAAGTTCATGTCCATAGTTCTCTGAAGCATATGTTTTTGTCCGAATCTGAAGCTTCGAGTTCGTGTCCATAGCTCTCCGAAGCATATGTTTGTGTCTAGATATCAAAGTTTCATTTTTGTTTTAATTTTTGTCCCAATTGTAATTCATTTTCCATATGACATGAAGATGAATCACAAAGGATTTTGATTGCGATTTTGTTTCATTTTCGTTTTAATTCTCTTCATATTTCAATTTTGATTGATTAAGGCAAAGGTTTACAGAAAATTAATAAGGAAAAATGAAGAAAATGGTCAGGAAAATTAATAAGTATTTATTAATAAAATTCAAAGGACTTTTGTTTCTAAAAATAATTAAAAATTAAAAGGAAAATTAATGTGTCCGAAGGTTAAACTTAATTTTGAGAGAAAATGCGTCTTTTCCCAACGACTAACAACGCTAAAGTATCAAAATAAACAGATTTTGATACTTTAGGGGAATCGCGAATAGTTCGCCGTGTGGAATTGAGACGAAAGGTAAGTCGCGGTTTGGATGGTGGAAACAAGTTAAACTCAATTTTGAGAGCAAATGTGTCTTTTCCCAACGAAAACTAACGGTGCTGTCAAAATAAACAGATTTTAATACTTTATGGGAATCGCGAATAGTTCGCCGTGTGAAATTGGAACGAAAAGTAAATCGCAATTTGGATGATGGAAACGAAGGTAAAACATAGTTTGGATGTGGCGTTTCCCCTTGATTTTTACCTAATAAAGTCAAGCACATCGGGCCTGGCAAGAATCCAAGATTTTCACTCGTTCTATATCAACGTGCGGTTAACTTACTAATTTAGACACAACTGCTCAAATATTAAATATCACACCTAACCAAATTAATAAAGGGAACAGAAGAGAGGAAGGATACGGTCACAGGAGCTTTGACGCACAGCCCAGAACTTTCTTGCGGTGACAAGCGACGGGACGACGATGTAGGTCAGATTTTGCCAAAAAAGTGAACCAATGAGAAGAGAGCAGCGAAAGGCTCGGTGACAGAGACGCGCCATGGGTCACGTAGCACAGAGCATCCGCAGGTGACTTTAACAGGCACTTTCAAACAGATTAGATTCCCACAAGACTCGAGACTCTCACGAGCGGTGGTGACCGACAGGCAAATCAGTACGGTCCGCTCGCTAGCGCCTCAAAAGCTTTGAGTTATGAAGGCGTGTCTTGTGCAGTTTTGCTATTTCAATCATATCAGCTAATCATATAATAATTTAAATAAAAGTATTAACAATTCTTTTTTAAAATAACGAATAATTCTCATTTGTATTCTTTTTTGAGTACCTAATGGCCTGAAGTAAAGAAGATATAGGTAGATTATATAAGCATGGGATTGTTTGTGACAAGACCCCTGACAGTTTAAACGGTTGGCAAGGCCTACACAGTGTATGAGAAAGTGCATGTGGAAGAAAAATTTAAGCATCTACAGTAATGCTTTCCGTGTTATGACCCGCGAATTGAATCGTATTTTTCGATTCGCGGGACGCAGGACGACGTGTTGTGGGCGTCATTTTTGTAGCCCGCGAATCGTAATAATACGGTTTGTTCAGCGGCTCGCGGCTCGCGCCCCGCAAACACAAGCAACGGGTTGTTCGACCCAAGCCGCAGCCTCCGCCAATCCTGACTTGAGACATGGCATTTCGAACAAAAAAAATTCCGACCGTTGGCAACGATCGGAAATCAACGATTATTATTATTATTATTCATACAACCCATAAATTCTAACCCTATAAATACCTCCAACCTCATTCTCATCTCACACCAACACTTCTACAATTTCACTCTCCCACTCTATAATTTCATTCTCCCATCCTCCATATCAAAAATGTCCGACTCGGAAACTCAACGTTCGCATTCATCGGATGACGAGCAACATAGGGCGGACGATTTCGGATTGTCACCCAATGACCTAGGCAGCTTCTGCGACTTGTTGACGCAACTTTCCGAGAACTCCGCTTTCTCCCACCATATGTCACCGGGTTTCAGCTTAGGTACTTTCAAACTCGATAATTTTTTTTTTAATTTAGTTTGTAATTTAGTTTTTTTAATTTATTTTTGTATTTTATATATGCACCCGATATAAATAATATGTTTCAGCACATGTCCAGGTCAATTAAACACATATCCAATTCCATTCAACCCCGGCCCGGGTCAATTCCACTCCGAGCAAAACTAGCCGTTCTCACATCCATACAACCCATACCCGTGTCCACCACAAAGCCACCCGGGTCCACTGTAAAGCTACTTGGGTCCAACTCAACACAACCAGCCACCCAACTACTATGGGTACGCCGATTACCCATCATGGATACAACACGTGTCTGACAACTGCAGCACCCGTATGTCATTCCAATCATCCTCTACAGGTCCTTCCCAACCACGAACGGTTCGTAGAAAAAAAAAGAGATGAAAAGATGGTCCATCGAGGCGGAGAAGCACCTCATAAGGAAATGGCTCCAGACATCAAAAGACCCGATTGAGAACAACTCCCAACTAGGTAACACATTCTAGTGCATAGTGACGAATCGACGCAACGAGGGAAGAGTTCACCCGCATTTCGAGTGGAAAGCGGTGAAGAACCATTGGAACACCCTTCAAGCATGCGTGAAGAGGTTCCTCGGTTTGCTGAAACTCTCGAAGGCCGAGTACCATAGCGAATGGAACCACGATGACCACATGAGGGCGGTAAAAGAGATGTGGAGCAACATACATGATAAGGATAGGCTGAAGGGTGACCCGAAAAATTTCGAGCTCGATCATTGGATTGAGTTGCTTGAGAACGAGGATAAGTTCACCGTCGAGAAAGGCACCATCACTATTGTACGCCGACAACGATTGGATGAGGCTGGGAATTACAGCTCAACCCCACCCACTAGTAAAGGTGAAGATTACATACCTCTCGATGGTGACTCCCAACAAGAATATCCATGTTCCGAACCGACCGATGGTGGTTCTCAAGACATACCCCTTCTCATAAGATCGAGGGAGGTTCTTAAGAAAAAACCCCTTCTCATACGACCGAGGGAGGTCCTTCTCGAAGACCCTCTTCTGAAAGACCGTTGGGCAAGAAGTTTTCGAAGAGGAAGGGGGACACCCTCACCGACCAAATGACTGTAGTGGCAGACATAGAATGAGCAAAAGACGAGCCGACGCAGGCAAGAGACGGACCGAATAATGCTAGAAAGGGGAAGCTAATATCAGGACTTATCCCACCAATGACAACAACTCTTCATCCAATACAATGACTTGCAGGATAAGGACATCGCCAACTACGACGTCGAGCAGGTGATCTGACTCGGTATGATGATGTCCCAATTGGAAGACGTTGATGAAGAAATGAAACGTCTTCTACAACAACCACAACCATGCGTCAGACATAGATTATATGTTTGAACTCGTATTTTGTTGAGTTTGTATTAAAAGGGGATAAATAAAAGTTGAAATTCATTTTTAGGTGTGTTAAAATTATGTATAAGTAATTTATTTTATTATTAATCATTTTTATAAAATTCATTTCAATTTTATATAACATTTAATGTTTTAATAAAACATTAAATTCAATCAACAAAATATCAATTCAGCATACAGTCAGCATTCACTCACAATACGGGCCCTTATCCGGTTTGTACCACTGTAAAGTACAATTTATTTTAGGGCCTGCAAACCATAGTTTTGCATAATCAACATACGATTTGAGTCATTGTACATGCTTTTAGAGCAGCTACACCAGTCGTTGTTTCGTCGTAGTCAAGGTTGTAAACGGCGCTAGGCGCTAGTGGGCGGCGTAGACCTCCTAGGCGCCAGGCGGGGACTAGTCGGGAGTCTAGGCAGGATTAGGCGGAGACTATTATTTTATTATTATTAACAAATATATATTACACAAATATATTATTTTATTTGAAATATCATGCCACACATAATTATGCAATATCTAATATATTAAAACAAGACTTTTTTTTCAAAAATTAATATGTATTTCATTCTAAAATTAAAAATATATCATATATATTCTAATAAAATGTAATAACAAAAGTCCATCTAGCTCAGTGGTAAAATACAAGGCTTTAATCCTTGAGATTGTGGGTTCGAATCCCATAAATAATAAAATTAAAATTGTTGGCCGCCTAGGCCCGCCCGACGCACCTGGGTCATGGCGCTGGGCTCTATTTGAGCGCCTAGGCGCCTGCTTGGGCGGCGCCCAGCCCGCTTTTTGCAACCATGGTCGTAGTAGGCGTGCCGTCGTAAGCCTTATAATGGCTCGCCGTCACGATTAGTCGTTGTTGTAGTCGTGGTTTAGACTATTGTCGATGGTTGTCGCCTTAGTTTCCTGCGGCGACGTGTCGTCACTGTCCAACGGCTAGTCGGCGGACCTATCCCATACCAACAAATGGCACGTCATAATTCAAAAAAACTCTATAAAGTTTTCTTATAAATACACAACCACCCCTACCCCAAATTCACACCTCTCTTCTACACAAACCCTCTTATCTTCTTCTCTTCTTTTGCTTTAATTTTTTCTACATCGCTTTCTATGGTCGACCCCTCCAATATCGATATCATCTTAGACTCCTTCAATATTGATGACTCGGCGTACACGGAAGAAGATCTCACATGTCACATCGAATCCTAGACCTCCCTCCTCTAACCGACCCAATCCATATCGTCGCAATTCAACCCGCTCCAACATTCCCAATAGCCATTGTCGCAAAGCCCCAACAAGCAAACTTCCCAATCTGCTCTAGCCAATCAACCGAGAAGGGAAAGGAAAGAACCCTGCAGTTGCACCGGCAACAAGTATGCGGCTGAAATAGAGTATCGAGGAGGAAGAACGGTTGGATTGCATCACAGGGAAGAACCAGAAGAACGACATGTACTGGAAAAAGGTCGAACTGAGTTCGACACGACGAGGAAAGAAACTGACCAAAAACGGATCTGAAAGAATTGAAGGACCATTGGCATCCGGTCAACATAAAAGTGACTAAATTCCAAGAGATATATACAGGTATGGATGACGTAGTCGTTAGTGGGAGATGCGACACTAACATCATGGAAGCCGCTGAAAGGTCGTACAAGAAGGAGGAGAACCACGAGTTTTCTTGGAAGCATGTTTGGAAGATCGTGAAGGGGCAACCAAAGTGGAAGAACCTCAAGACGCCGCAATGTGAATTTGACATTGATCTAGACGCTGCAAGTGAAGCACGCGAGCATATAAGGTTGGACGACAACTGCAACTACACATCGAGCGACGGAAACGATCACGAGTTGATATCACTTCCACGGGAGGAGCGTCCAACCGTCCACAAGTAGAGGCGAACTCGGCCGTTGCACCCGAAACAATTCAGTTCCTTCAAGTCTTTGGAGATCGTCAGGTTGAAATGACTACGACCCAAGCTCAGATCACTGCGAACAAAGCAAAGATGCAGGGAGAAATCATGCAAATGTTGATGGCAGTGCAAAGCCAAGACACCTCGCAAATAACCACGATGGTGTTAGTTTTATGCCCTAAGCCAATTTTTTCTTGTATGACATTATCATTTATTAATACATTAGCACTTTCATTATCATTTATTAATACATTGGCACTTTCATTATCATTTTGTTAAATGTTAATTGCGTGAATAATCGTCTCTTTCTAAGATCATCAATTACGTGACTTGATAGTAAAACTCTTAGAAGAAAAAAGAGAGTATTATTCCAATGATCTCTGGTCTTACCGATATACTAAGACTAGTATGATGTTGGCTGATGATCACGTTTTACTGATCATTCATATTGGATATGAAGTCAAATCATAAATGTCATTTAGGAAAATGGTATTGGATGACCCATTGTGAGAATACTACATAGGAACTGTCATGAGTATTTCTCAGTACCGTAATATGGCTTAAGTCCTTTGACCTTGTAGTCGTCATGGATTTCTACATAGGTGGTTGTGTGTCTTGATGCAATTCAACATTGTCTTTGACCGGACAACAATAAAGATTGTTGTTGAATAAATAATTGTCTATGTGAGGAATGTGAGCGACTGATAAGAGATTTGTCACTCATGTAAATATGAGAGATATCGTTTGGACCCCTTAATAAGTGAGACTGCAGAAATGCGTGGCCATGCGAATCGATAATGAGTTATCACTTGCAATCTACTTAAGATCAAGAAACTAACGATTGAATAAAATAAGGATGACTATTCTATGTCTTATATTCGATCGGGATATCGATGACAAAACGATTAAGATATTAACGGTAAAAGTTTAAATCGGATTGACGGTCTTCATACAACTTTGGGAAATCATAATGCCTTGCTAGAAGCCAATTATGACACGTGGACGAAACATGGATTTCGGGCTCACTGCCAACGTTGTATGACCTTACAGGGTCACACACAACAACAAGCCCAAAATCGAGTTGAACTATAGAATATAATTATATTATATTTAATATAATATAAGTTTATTCATTTCTCGTTTTCTAATTACTAATATAATTAAATTATATTAGGAAAACAAAATGAAATAAATGTACATATATATAAGTATTTATTTCAGATTAAACTTTGGAATAAAACATATATACATTATATTTATTTATTTTGTTTTAATAATCCAATTAATACTTTTTGAATTTTATAAATTCAAATAAGTTATTCTTTTGGATTCCACTATCCTAAAACTTCTCTACGTATCTGATTTCGTAACCCATTTTGGATTTTCGAAATCAAATATAGTGATTACGTTTAGAGAGTGGTTTGTGTGGAAAAACGAGAGAGAAAAACCAGAGAAAAGGAAGAAGAAAACTAGAGAAAAAGTTCTAATTTTCGGTGCTAGCACACAAGGATTTTAGGAAGAACTTGTTGGTGTGGATACCTGAAGAGGACGGATTCTTTTGAAGACGTCTCGACTTCGTCAAGCGATCAGAGTGCACTTGGTCCCTGTCTCGAACCAGGCTCGAAACTACAAGAGGTAATCTCCATTTAATTTTCGTATGTCAGTTTATTCTGAATTACATGTATCCTAAGGAATTTCTAGGGATTTTATAATTTCCGTTGCGTTTTTGGCACCCTAGAATCCTTCAGAAGGAACGGTTCGCTCGTGCCTCACTCATAGATTGTCTCAGGAAATGTTTGACGTCTATCTGATGTAGCGTACAAGTTTTAATATGAATAATAAAATTAGTTGAAGTTTTTTTTTGTTTTTTAATTTTTTTTTATTGAATTCACGGTGCCTCGGTTTTCGTGTACGCATACTATTTGGGGAATAGTGTATGTGGCGTCGTCGCAACCACGGCGAAAGGCCATCCATCACTCCCTATAAATATCACCTACCCCTCCCTCAAAAAATCACACCTTTCAAATTCTCTCCAACTCTCTCAAATTCTTTAAACGTTCTCTCGTGTTTGCAATGGCGACGTCTCCTTGGGCAACTGGTTCACTTTGGTCCGAAAATGAAGAGATCCATTTGGTGTTGACCTGGATTACCGTCGCTGAAGTCGGGGGGAAATACTGGTCGAAGTTTCGCACCGCTTACATCAACGACACAAATTCAACGTGGTCGGCCCGAACGGAGAAGCAAATAAAGGATCATTTCCTTTGTATTAGCAAAAAGTGCAAGTTGTTCGATGAGGAATACCGGAAGCAACACTCCTAAAAAAGGAGCAACCGTTGACGAAATCTGTGATGCGGCCGTGACGAATTACGAGAATAAAAATTCAACCTGGACTAAACGTGATTTGTGGGATATATTCAAAGATCACTTGAAGTGGTGTGCGCGAACAAATAGTTTTTTTAATTATTGTTCGTAGTATGTTTAATAATCGTATTTTAATCGGTTTATGTATTTCACGGATTCTACGAATGACTTGTACAACGACCAATCGACGTTGACAATAGAGTCGACTGAGTTCACAATTACGTTCATAAGCGTTTGCCGTCAACACCGGCTCTAGAGACATCACAAGATTTTTTCTTAAGATTGCATGCTCTGCATGATTAATAAATCATAATTGTGCTGATTAGCTGAATAAAACCTATAATACTGACCACCGAGTCAAACAAATCCCGTAAACGTCACCCAACTTCATCATAAATACGCGTGCACCGCTGAGACTAGAGGGGAGGGACCACTAACGGCTCCGTTTATACTCGGAACTTGGAAATGGCTTTAAAGTAAAAAGTGAACACAGAGCAGCCCTCGGGCACGTCGCCAGAGTAACGGCGTTGGGACGGCGGCTTCTTGAGGAGACCCTATTGTTGGTAACTAACACGCTCTCACGTGCCAAGTGTCCAGGCGGAGTCGCCACGTACACTCTTTAGTTTTCAGTCAGTCACGTGTAAAAGTCTTGTTTGGACGCCTCACACGCTGAGTGCATTGCTAAACCTAAGTGTACTATTATGCCCATATATGTCCGCTTAGAGCCCAACTAACAAGTAGCTGGCCAAGCTACCCATCTTACTTGGCATTATCTCCGTTTCGAGATAAATGTAAATCGTTATTTTAATTATTTAATAATATTATAATTAATTTTGTTTTATTTATTTTAAATTTTGATTAATAATTTAATTCTATTTTGGGCTGCATGTAAGAACAGGGACCATATATCAAAATATATAGTTTTATTATTTTATACAATATTTACTTTTATAGACATAATTGATAATTTATTTCCCCGTTTGTCAATATAATATCAGTGAGTATATAAAATGGTTGTCTGAGTTGTGAACATATTTCACAGAATAGACAAAAGTTTATGATTTTATAGGCTAGTTATTAAGGCGTGAATATTATGTTTGAATCATTACGGTCCCGTCGTAAAAATATATTTATGTTAATATTATAAGTTATACATATTTCAGAGAATAGACAAAAGTTTATGATTTGATAGACTAGTTATTAAAGCGTGAATATTATGTTTGAATCTTTACAGTCGCGTCGTAAAAATATATTTATGTTAATATTATGAGTTATGACTGATACGTGATACCATCTCTGTTTCGATACATCGCCGAAAAGAACCACCTCAATTTCTATTATGGATAAGTTCTGTACTGGGAAGGAGTTATGCACTGCACATATAAAGAAAAGCTATGATCTCTCAGCTCGGTTTCTTCCTTGTTCTCTCTCAATCCCTATATTAGCTTTCCGGCCGCCTTCGCCTGACTCAACCAGATCTACAGCATTGACTTAATCCTACGGTAATACTGATGCCTTAACCGGGTTTTATTTATTTTTCTCTAATTTTATATATTTATTTTATTTTATTTTATTTTGTTGGTGTAGCTACCGGAGAGAATTTAGTGGCATTATTCGTGGAGGCTTTGGAGAAAATTTGAGGGGCTTTCTGTTTCATCCACCTAAATTGATGAGGAGCACTTGTAAGGCTCCAGACTCTGATGCTTTCTCTTAATTCTCAGTCTGGTTTCCATGAGCAGCTAGGTTCTGTTCATGGAGTGATCTGGTTACAGGGGTGTTTTGGGAACTGTCTCTAGGCAGGCTTGGGAAGAATAGGTCTCGATGATCTCAATTTGGCTCCAGAAAACCAGAAATGTCTCTTTTTCTTTAATTTCTGGTTCTTTTCTGTTTTTTTTTTCATGCTTCTTTATGTCTATGTTTATTGAAAAAATTGCAAATTTATTGTTTTTTTTTCTTTCCTTCCAGTAGGGTGATCTCATGAGAAGGATTTGCAATTTGGGTTTTCGAATTGGAAGAGAATGAAGGTTAGGTGAGATCGGTGGAGGGGCAGTTTTGTTCTAAGTTCTGTAATTCAAGAAATGGATATGGGCAGATCCGAGAGTGGAGATTTTCAGCTTCAGTATCCTAAGCCTCCCCCAACCCCTTATAAGACCCTTGTGTCTGACACGCACCCGATCCGCACAGAAATGCAAGAACACAAGCTGAATCAAGCAGATTGGTTGGGTTCAGAGAGAAGCGCACCTGATTTTGGTCAAGGACAAGCAAGCATGGAGGTTTCAAGCTTCCACACTGAAGTGGCCTTCACTGGACTGAACAGAGTTGCTGATGGATTAACCGGAAAAGGGAAAGCTGTTGTTACTGAAGATAGGGCAGGGATGTGCATGAACCAGTCACTTGGTGCCATGGACCAATGGGATATTTCCTTTGGTGATCTCTTGGCGCTCGCAGAGGCTGCGTCTAAAGCCGGGAATGCAGGACAGATTGGTGGTCGTCTGGGAGCATCCAGCTCCGCCTGTGTGTCGCTTCCGGCCAACAATTTTGCTCCCGGATCAAATTTCCAGTTTCATGGGAACTGCACTCCTGAAAATAGTGAGTAACGCTTGAATTGCTTTACATTGCACATATTTTTATGTCGCTTGATATGTTTGTTCTCGTATTAAAAGGACAGCACAGTGTACGAGACTCTCACTTTAGTAAAATGTGGGACCGGTGCATATGACGTGTCCCTACCTTTGCACTTCATATAAACTTTAGGCCTACCTGCCATCAACATAAAAAAGGGATACACAGTACAGTACAAGAGACTCTTACTCTTACCTTCCTGATAGGAGGGATAGATGTTTCAACCGTACCTTGTCACCACCTGAAAGAGGAAGAAAAGAACCACAAGAAAGATTTTGGCAGGCATCTGCTGTTGAAAGTCTTGTTTTATGTTCTTAATTTAGAAAAGTAAAATGACATAACAATACTCTTCTTTGTTGATTAAAATATGGAATCTAACTTCATAACCTAACTTGTAGTGACTTACCTGTGGGTTAACTAAAGGTGCGCAACGAATAAATTCAGGTTATGCAGTCAGCTTTACCAAGGATGATCATCAGTCTGTCTGAATCTTGTGTAGTTGATACATGCTACACGAGTTAATGTTCACGGAAGAGCTGTCTAATTGTAATGCTATTCTGTTTATTTGCTTCCTCTTCCTAATCAATTGTTTGATGGTATTTTTGCAGATGGTCTTACAATTCCCCGTCACTTCACCTGTGACCTCAATTTTCCTCCAGGGATAACAGAGAATGTAGTCTCTACCATGTCTATCCCTCGGTTTGCACCCATGACACCAGCTAAACCTGGAAGAGCAGAGATTAATCATGTTTCTGAATCACAAAACTTGGAAGTGTATGGCAAAGAAAATCAAGAGGAAAATGAGAATGAAGTTGCTGTCACAGGGGATGATACCAACCAGCTTCAAGGACCCTCGCAACCAGATACCGAGTCATCGGTTCTTGCAGTCTCGACTACAGAAAAGGAGAATCAGGACTCTGAGGAAGGGAGCCAAAAGCTTGATCTGAGCAAAACACCACAGCAGAAACCAAAGAAGAGAAAGCATAGACCGAAAGTAGTTAGAGAAGATAAACCTAAGCAAACTCCAAAACCAACAGTGACCCCAAAGTCTACTGGTTCCAAGGAGAACCCAACCGGTAAGAGGAAGTATGTGAGGAAAGCGAAACCTGCTACTACCCCAGCTGAGGTAAACAGTGATTCAGCTGATCCGAAAACACTTGACTCTCAGGTTACCAAGAACTCGTGCAGACGGGCCTTGAAGTTTGGCGCCCAAGAACAGCAGCAGCAAGATGAAAACTCAACTCAGAGACCAATAGCTGATTTAGATTCTGAATCAAGGGTAGAAAATACAGAAGCAGGCATCGAATATGATCTCACCTGTGCAGAAGTATTAAGGGATGACATGTCACTGCCTGAAGTATCACATGAAGCTCCAAATGAGGGAAAGAGTGATCAAGTGACTGTTCATGGTGATATTGCAAAAACCACGATGAAGAACAACAACACTCGATCAGCTTCAAGAAGTCCAAATGGTTCCACCTGCTGCACAAGTGCAGTTCTGACTGAAGAAGTACCAACAAGGAGATCAAAGAGAAACTGTTCCCGTGTGATAGAAGAAGCAAGCAACACGAATAGAAATGGGGTTCAGTTTAACAACTTACAGTTCTATGCATCATTGCTGCACTTCCCAAATATTTACAAGAAGAGGAGATCTGAAAAGGGCCAAAATTCTGTCACATCTAGCACATCATCTTGCTGGAATTCTGCTTCGCAGCTTACCACCAGTGGAGCTCCAGATAAACTTGAGTCTGGAGGAAGTCAACAAGACCAAACAATAAAGTATCTCCCGCCCTTTACCCACCAAGTGAAGGTTACTAAAAAGAGATCCAGAGCTGTCACTCGGGTTCGTGACTTGGCATCACTTAACAAACTTGCAGAGTGTGAAATGCAAACTACGTACTCTGCCCAGAGAACAAAAAACTCAGAGCAACCACATACGTGCATTGAAGCCCTTGTTGCAAACATGCAGCCAACACTTGCAAAAAGGAAGCGAAGTAAGATGAGAAACTACACTTCTGGCTTAGCATCTACCTATTCAAACAAAATGGTCTTATATAAGCATCACCAATCCTTTGCCGAGTCATCAGGTACTAAAAGCGAAAAATAAAAACTCAGGATCTATTATTTAAGTCTATGCATCTTCAGTCAATGTCTTAATTTATATACTGCATTTACTGCAGGGAGGCGTCCAAAAGTAATGTCGTGGCCAGATCATGTTGATGCGGTAACTGAGCAATTCAAGTATTTAGACATCAACAGAGAAGGTCGCACTCGCAGGGCAATATATCAAGAGATGAATAGACTTGTCCCTTACAATCAAGATCAGAACGCACTTGTCCTCTATAGAAGCAATGGCACTATTGTACCCTTTCAGGGTGCATTTAGTCCTATTAAGAAACGTCGTGAACGACCAAAAGTTGAGCTTGATGACGAGACTAATAAGGTATGGAGGCTTCTGCTGGAAAATATAAATAATGAAGGCATTGATGGAACAGATGAAGAGAAACGTAGATGGTGGGAAGAAGAACGAAGAGTCTTCCGTGGGCGTGCAGACTCATTTATTGCACGCATGCACCTAGTACAAGGTACAAACGGAGTTCTCAAAAATTGTCTTAGCCTTCATAATTTCTATAGTGCGTGCATATTACGTTTAGGAGTACTGTCAAAGCCTGTAAAAATCATTTTATGAGTCAGCGACACATACTAGGATTTCTAGAATCTAATTAGTAAAGCTAATATCTAACGGATCTAAGACATGAAACATATTCAGAAATGTTCTATTATTGTTAAGAGTCCAGACTCTAGTTTCCATTGCAAATCTAACAATATCTACTTGAGTATCTGAGGACCTCTTTTAGTGTTTATAAAATATGAGCTACATCTTTAACATATTGCATCCACATCCAATCTACTTTAACATATAAAAAAAACTCTCACAACAAAATTATGCAATAGAAGACTTATTTATTCTCTCATCAAATTTATAAGATTTATATCATAACAGCATGATGTACTTTCTACAGGGGATAGACGCTTCTCTAGGTGGAAGGGATCGGTTGTGGACTCGGTTATTGGAGTTTTTCTCACTCAGAATGTCTCAGACCATCTTTCTAGGTAAGGATTGATTTCTAAAATAGTAAGTACGGAACTTTATGACAAAAAATGGGGAAACACTTAATTTATTTCTACATTTCTTTGCAGTTCTGCATTCATGTCACTAGCTGCTCGTTATCCCCTCAAGTCAGAGATTAGTGATGATCCATTGGAAGAGGAAGATGCAACTCTATCAGTAAAAGAACCAGAAGTGTGTGTGCTAGATTCAGAACAGACTATAGAATGGAAGAAGAAGATACCAACTCAACGAGATTGTGACCAGAGTTCTGTGACACTCCCTGACAATGAGCAGAATGAAGAAAAAGAAGTTGTCAACAGTATTGTATCTCCTGGGATCAATATTGTTACTACTAGTTTAGTAGATACAGCAAAATGCAGTGCATTGAATTTTGCAGAAAGTGAGTTAGAGATATACCATGATTCAACCACCGGGAGAGAAACGGAAAGTTCTGCACTAAATGGAGGAGCAACAAATGATGTGGTGTCATCCCAGAACTCTGTAAATTCATCACAAAACACTGTTGAGTCTTCAGTTGCACAAACTAATAACAGAATCATAGCATATTCAGGAACCAACTCAGAAGCAGATCTCCAAAACAGGCTTCAACCCACTTTTACACAGCTTCTGAAGATGGCAGGATCCAGCATGCTCCATGAAGTATCCAGTCAAAGGAATGAGATTGTCCTCTGTGGAGAGAACTCTAAAGATGCACATAGCACAAGTGAGCAAAGCATATTAACAGCGGAATCTGCAAGCCAGGGAACTGCTCAAGAGCCTCTGACTGTTCAGGAATCCTCAACATCTTGCAGTGAGAATAATCAACTTAGCAATCTTCAGGGGGATGAAAATGTGATCATCCAGTCTAAGAATTGGCTTGTCGGTGATAATAATGCTGAATCATTGGATCAAGAGCAAAATAAAAAGGTGCAACAAACTCTGACTTTGCCAAACCTTTCAGGAGAAACCCTGGATGTTACAGAAAGTGCAATCAGTGCAACTGATAGCCAGAGAGAAACTATGCAGAAAGCAGCAAAGGACAAGGCACTCAAGGCAATTAATGCTGCAAAGCAAAAGAGTAGAAGGGTTGGAAGGGAGATAAGGAATGAGTTTGATTGGGATACTTTACGGAGAGAAGCAGAACCAAATGGAAAGAAAAGAGATAAAACAGAAAGCACAATGGATTCACTGGATTGGGAAGCAGTTAGATGTGCCGATGTTAATGAAATTGCAGACACCATCAAAGAGCGTGGAATGAACAACATGCTTGCAGAAAGAATCAAGGTACCAGTATAGGATTGTATGAAATTGGATACATGGAGTCAAACTACAATCTCAATCTCGAATACAGAGCATATCAGATCAGCTAATGTTGGTTTCACACCTTTTGCAGGCTTTTCTTAACCGGCTAGTCAAAGATCATGGAAGTATTGATCTTGAATGGTTGAGAGATGTTTCACCTGACAAAGCAAAGTAAGGCGATATAATTACTTTAACTTCCTCCAAATATTGACTAGACATATTTCCTTATTATTACATCATATGCTGGCTCCCAGTAGAACAATATATCAGAGTTTGTGGTGCATTACTTCCCCAGCAGTTCATATTCGGATATACAAATAGATTCAAACAATAGAGGGTAGAGCACATGTAAATACATACTTATAATTGCAGAGAGTATCTTCTAAGCATTCGTGGATTGGGGCTCAAAAGCGTTGAGTGTGTACGGCTCTTGACACTTCACCATCTTGCTTTTCCGGTAAGTATAACCTTAAGAATATGTATTAACAGAACCAATTATGCAGGCCTCAACATTCATATGTGTCTCTTTGATAGGTTGACACAAATGTTGGACGTATAGCTGTGAGGCTAGGATGGGTTCCCCTACAGCCACTGCCTGAGTCACTTCAGTTGCATCTTCTAGAACTGTGAGTATTATGAGTCAATAAGTCATTCTTGCTAATTATATGAACTTGCATAAAACTTCATTTTATTGTCCATGTGTAGGTACCCAGTTTTGGAATCCATTCAGAAATATCTCTGGCCTCGACTCTGCAAGCTAGAACAAAAACAACTGTAAGACAATTTCTATTTACAATGCAATCATAAATATTTAAATTGGCTAAAATGTTGAACACATTATTCTCATAACACTGTGTTGACCAACTCAACTGCTAACAGGTATGAACTACATTACCAGATGATAACATTTGGAAAGGTATACTACAGTTGTTTCTATTAATAAGTAACTGTTTTCTTCAAAGATAAACTATTAGCCAGTGCCATATTGGATTAATATACTTTGCAATTTATGCAGGTTTTCTGCACAAAAAGCAAACCAAATTGCAATGCATGCCCAATGAGAGGAGAGTGCAGACATTTTGCCAGTGCATTTGCAAGGTCTGCAAATGATTTGATCTATGTTTGAACCATCATATCTCTATTACTAGCATGTTTACTTTAAAATACGCAGAAATAACATTTTATGCATTCACCGGGATTTGAGGTTGCGGCAGTCCATCAAATTTGTCTACTTCAGCACTAGAATATCCAAACTTGCTCATTATATACAACCCTATTTTTTGAGCCAAGTGGAAACTATCGAATCACATGCTGCAATTCTATAAAATGAAAACTTTCCAAATAGCAAATCAAGTTTCTAAAATCATTTTACTAATGAACAATTGCTGATTCGCAGTGCAAGGCTTGCCCTGCCGGCCCCAGAGGAGAAGGGTATAGTGCCAGCTACTGAAAAAACAGCTAACCTGGACAATGATGTGCACATCAACAGATTGCCCTTGCCGCCACCTCAAACAATTCAACAATTGGAAGGAAGCATGCAATTGGAAGTAAACCTCAAAATAGACGAGAAACCTGTAGCTGGTGTATGCGAGCCCATTATTGAAGAACCAGCAAGTCCTGAGCCTGACAACACTCAAGATCTAGAGCATGACATTGAAGATGTCTTATATGATGATCCTGATGAGATTCCAACAATCAAACTGAACATTGCAGAGTTCACTCAGAACTTACAAAATTATATGGAAAAGAATATGGAACTCCAAGAAGGTGAGATGTCGAAGGCATTGGTTGCTTTAACTCCAGAAGTTGCATCTCTTCCAGTGCCCAAACTCAAGAATGTGAGTCGACTGCGCACGGAGCATCAAGTGTAAGTTGGAATTTTGCTTGTTTCCTAATAACTGAGGTTAAACATAAGATTTTAGTAACTAGTTCTATATGGATAGATTCTTCAATTGCAAACCACAAAAGTTTTAGTTCCAATTAATTGACCCTCTAAACTATCACGATCTCTGAAATTGTTGCTATGCATGTGTATACAGTATATAACTAAATAGAAAATAGTTGTGTATAACTCGTGCAAATAAGGAAGTGAATAAAATCAAAACACGGATAGATAGTTTCAAACTTAAAAAGGTATTATCTGTTCTAGGAAAACGTATCCTAATTGTTCTTGACTATCATATGCAGCTACGAACTACCAGACTCGCATCCTCTTCTAGAAGGGGTTAGTTACTCACTATATAAAAGGATTTTTACACATGCATTTTATATCTTGTTTTCTAATTTATTGACCCTGATATCTTACAGATGGATAAGAGAGAGCCTGATGACCCATGTTCTTACCTTTTAGCTATATGGACACCAGGTAACTATCCAATATTATAAATCAATCAATCAAATCCCTGTAATAACATCATCGTATATGACCCGCTGTTTTTCAAGGGTGTCAAGTATTTGTTCAAACAAAATAGAAATTTTTTTGGCAAGATAGTGAACTAATACTTGTTTGCATACTGAATCCACCAATGATGTTCTCGCATCAGGTGAAACAGCAAACTCCATCCAACCACCAGAAGGAGGATGCTGCTACCAAGAGTCAGGGAAGCTATGCGATCAAAAGACATGTTTTGCATGCAACACTACAAGGGAAGCAAACTCACAAATGGTCCGAGGCACACTTCTGGTGAGTAATAGTATAACTCTTGAAAAATGAAGGGCACACAACACATATGTCAAACATGTGAAAACCAAATTATGATCATTTGTCTACATGCATTATGAACAGATACCATGCAGAACAGCCATGAGGGGAAGTTTTCCACTGAATGGAACATACTTTCAAGTTAATGAGGTATATTATTTTCTACATTAACACAAGTGGTATTGTTTCGTATTCGTTTTTAATGGTAGAGGTATATGAATACTAATTATTATCTACATTCAGGTATTTGCTGACCATGATTCCAGTCTAAACCCAATTGATGTTCCAAGGTCTTGGCTATGGAACTTGCCTAGGCGAACAGTATATTTTGGAACTTCTGTGCCATCTATATTCAAAGGTAAAATTTATAAGAATAGAGGATCATCCTAATAAATCATATATTTTGATCATAAAATGGCATTTAAAAATGTTTTTTCCTATCAGGTTTACCTACCGAAGGTATTCAACATTGCTTCTGGAGAGGTATGTAAACAGATCAAAAGCCAATTATTATCTATGTTTGTTTGTTTGTTTTTTTTGCAAACTATTGATGATTATCTTAAAACAAATGCAGGATATGTCTGTGTAAGAGGGTTTGACCAGAAAACACGGGCACCCCGTCCACTAATGGCCAGGCTACACTTTCCAGCCAGCAAGTTGACCAAATCAAGAGGTAAGACAGTTGATGAGTAGAGAATGATACGTTCACTTCGTCCAACGTCAAAGCCACCGCATCTGAAGAATGGCGCCTAGAGAGTATTACGATACTGACATTAGTGGTACAGCATTTACGAATTGCTATTTATGATCAGGAAGAGGGAAATGGTGAAGATCTAATTAATTGTATGATCCTACGATCAGTGTGCATGTAACTACTTTAGGTTTTCACTGAGGTTGTAACTGATTAGTATACTTTCAAGGTTGTAACTAGTTAGTATCATGCTCAAATTTGAGCCATTCTTCTATCAGAATATCTTATGGTCTGGTGAGAAAATTGCAATATTTTTTTCATGCAGTGACAAGAATTTGAGCTAGGTTACTGAGAAATACTGTAGACTGGAGGGCAAGCAAAATCAGTTTCACAGAACATCATATAGGACCCATGACATTTCTCAAAAATATAATTGCATGCATACATGTCTATACATTTTTTTTTCTCTACACTTTTTGTTGTTAGGGAAGTGTACAAACTATGCCCACTAAGACAGTATGCAGGAAAATGACCAATTGTGGCCGCTCAACTTTTGATTATATTATAGTAGCAAAACTCTACTACTCCCACAGACACCCTACAAACAAGAAAATGAGCAATTTCTGACACGCAACTTTTGCTCTTGTTATAGTATCAGAAACTTGAAAGAAGCATCGGAATCTATCAGATAATCCATTGAGAGCACCTACTGAAAAACTACAGTTCAAAAAAAAACTATAACTAAACGGACAAGCTACTTATTAATGCTTACAAAGCCAATCAAACATCTAGGAGTGGTTATCAATCGCCATTTACTCATCACCCACACATGCAATTGAACTCCTCAAAGCTATCTAAAAAATCAACACTAGAAAATGATTTGCAATCTTTACATGATGGATTAATCAAGCGAGTTCAAGTTGCAAAAAGCGAGCAATATGCTGAACTATAAATTCGCATCTTCGATATTGCATTTCGGAAACGCACCTGTGATTGAATCTGGAGTGAGCTTCCGAGATGCATAAGCAGTGCAAATTCGTCAAATCTACGAAATCTGACCAGGAATCGTCAATTTAAACGCCAACATTATCGGAAATCAAAAATTGCATAGAACGAACAAGATGCAAAACGAGTAACTCAGATCTTCGATTGAATATCAATCGACACGTGTAAATCTCAGTGAAAAAAAGAACAACAAACGACAGCAGAGGAGCTTGCAATCGCACCTGTATATCAGATGCTGTGACGCCATTGACGCCGAAGAGAGAGGAGGGAGAGAGAGCGAGAGAATATTGAATCTGGATAGAGTCTGCGAGAGAGGAATTTTGCCGCTTATTGCAGCCATTGCGTCTTTGTTTCCCTCCAATTTGATTTTCGTTTTATATGACGACTTGATGGGCCCTCGGTTCGAATATATGGGCCCTCGTGACTAAATGTGTCTCCTTTGGCTGGGCTGGGCTGACAAATAAGATGGGCTGGACATGTATAGCCTGCAGTAGTGATTACCGGTCGGTTTTATTTCGGTCACTGCTGGTTTTCTGTTCCGTATGCACCGAAAAGATCTTCGGTTCACCCCTTTTCTGGCCGTCTCTGGCGATGGTTATTCCGGTTCCGAAAATTTCGAGGAAGATTGTGGTCGGTTATGGTGAAATCAATTATATTTACTCAGTCATACTAGATGTGATGGATCTTATGTAAGAATGACGTTGTAGCGGGTCTTCACAAGATTATTGATACCTTTGAATAAGAAGTAATTTTTATATATGTAAATAGTTGGTAAACTTTATTATTGAAATTCTTATCAAAATAATGGTTATTAGTTAAAAATATTAGACAAAAGTTAAGGTCTTCCAAAATAATATAGGGAAAACTCTGTTTCCTAACCTTTACAAACGTTTCATTATCAGATCCTAACACAGGCCAACATTTGGTCCCAATTCCTAATATGATAGGTTTGGGATTTCTCAGAAACTATAAAAAGCGGTCCAAACTCACGATTCCGTCAACTCGTCGAGCATTGGGTTCGGTTGCTTGAGAACGAGGATAAGTTCAACGTCGAGAAAGGCACCATGAGTAATGTACGCCAACAACGACAACGCTTGGATGAGTTGACGAAATCGTGAGTTTAGACGGCTTTTTATAGTTTCTGAGAAATTCCAAACCTATGATGTTAGGAATTGAGACCAAACGTTGGTATGGGTTAGGATCTGATAAAAAAACGTTTGTAAAGGTTAGGAAACAAAGTTATCCCAATAATATATTAGGCTACATAGTTATATGATATAAAATGTTTATCAAATGGATGATAGAGTTAAGTTAACCCACTCAGCCTATTATTCATGATGGGAAAATTCTTTCGTTCATGAAGTTAAATTTGTGGTTCATGTATATATAAAATTTGATTCGCTCTGTAACAGATAGGTTGTCATACTAAAAAAAATGGATGGATTACCCATGAACACCCCAAATTTAGGGTGTCGATACGGAGTCAAGATTGTGGTTGATTGTTGTTGGTGAAAACAATAATATTTTAGAATAGTGAGAAGAAATTAACATTTATTTAAATTTTATAATAATATAATTATTTTTTATTTGTTTATTTATCTATTCTAACTAGGGGTAAAATAGTAATTTGCACTTTATAATTCATAAGGTTCAAGATAGAAAAAGGCAAAATCGTCATTTCACTATACACTATACTGCACATGGTGTCACATGCCTAATGGAATAGAATATTCCGTTAGTTTTTTAACCCCAAATGCAAAAGAGGTTTGTGGCCTATACATAAGGATACTAAAGTGGTCGTTTCCAAACATGTAGGGCCTTAAGGTCCATGGAACGAAAAAATGGTACCAAAAGATATTTACCCCATGAATAAATAAAAGGCACTGTTATAATGTACAATGTTTTACTTTTTGTTAAGGAAGACGAGAGAAAAGGAACAATGCCTCTTCTTCTCTCATCGAGACTCTTCTCACAAATGTTGGCGCCCGATCAGATTTCTTCGCTCTTGGGTGGTCTTGGGCTAGATCCGGTGAGCTCCGACCGAGTTCGCGTCACCTCCGCTTGAGCTCCTCCGTCTGCTGCCCCCGTTCTTTGTTATCCCCTCTCATTCGCCACCCTCCACCTCCGCCCCCGTTTCCTCCTTTCAGATCCTTCCTGCACCTCCCTCATCCGCCCTCCTCCAACCATATCCTCCCTCTATTGCCTTTATACGGCCAAATCATCCCCTCTCGACACCGCCCTCATGTCCTCCGACCCGATCTTTTCTTAGGTCGCCTATCCCGACGACGTCGATGACCGGCCGCCCGTTTCCTCTTCTGCCTTATCTCCCGATGATGTCGATCCAAACTACCCCCTTAGTGCCTTGTCGCCACGCTCACCCACATGCCATTCAGCCAAATCCGCTCCCACCTTCCGCTGGAGACCCACAGTCCAAGTCCATGCTCCTGTTTTTCGTGTTCGTCCGACCAGACCCTTGCACCCATCATAAGCGGATAAGATCTGCACCCACCAATGCCACCCACCTTCCTCCTTGCTACGATCCCAATCACTGACCTTGGAGGATAGTTGTAAGTAGTTATGCTCGTCGTTATTGTTTATCTTGTTTATTTTACTTGCTGTTCTTTTGTCTTTTTTGTTTGTCCTCCCTACCAGAATCTCGAATCTCTGGTAGGTGTGGTTGTTGTTCTTGGTGGTGTGTCCGGTCGGATCTCTTTATCGATAGATCCTTCTGGAGAGTCGATAAGAAAGACAGATCTGGTAGTTGCTGTTTTTCTAAGCGTTGCGCGTCCTTTTCTAGAGTTATTCGTCTTACTGGTCGTCTTCAAGTTCCCGAGAACGACCAACATATATAATGCCTGTGCTATTGGATGTGTATTTCAGTTTGTAGAGTTTATTAACGAATCTTTCAGTTTTTTTTTGAATAACTACACAAGATCTATCGATTTCAGTTATTTTCCCACTATATGTGGTACGGCCCATTAAGATTTTTACGGTCAGCTTGGGCCGATCCACTAAATTTCCTGGATGACGCGTAGGCTTTTTTTATTCACGTACCTGGTCCAAGCATTGGTCCGGCCTATCATCATTAATGAGAAACAAAAACAAAAAAACCGTAAAGAATAAGAGAAAGCTTAGGGCATTCGAAACCCTAAACCCTAGTAGCCTCTCACAGCGAGAGAGCTAGCAGAGACAGAGAAACAGAGTGTTCCATAGAATCGCGTCGAAGATAGCTGCCGGAAATTCAGAGGTATAATCTTTTCTCAATTTGGTAGCTGACTTTTATCTTCAAATTTGTACAAATAGTTAATTTTTATGTCCATAGAAGCAGCTCTACCACAATCGATCATTAAGAAAACCTGAAAATTAGGTTTCGGTTGATGTATATGCATACAAATTGAGCTGAGATGTGTGTATTCATGATTTCACTGTCATTTGGTATGCTACAGCGAATAAGTTCTTATGCCATTTTTTTGAGCATGTTGTTTATAGGATATTTTTGTGCATATTTGTTCTGCAGAAAAGAGGTATATAGTCATGCATGTATGATGGCTGATATTTCTATCTTTTGATGGAAGTAACACAAATTATCATAGGTATTAGGTTATGTAGTCTTGTATGTATATATGATGTCTGATATTTTGTCCGTCCATGGCAGTAGCACAAGTTAATTGATCTCCTTGTTTAATATTATGATTTTTTCCTGACCATTGTAGGTTCGGATAAATTTATAATATAAGATGTTATGTTGCTTGTTTTAATTTTTTCATAGAACATTTTTGAAAAAAAAATGTGGGTACTTTTTGCAGGACCTATTAACACAAGGATAAAATGAGGTTGGAGAAGTGTTGGTTTTGTTCCTCTACCATCTACCCTGGGCATGGTATCCAGTTTGTCCGCAATGACGCAAAGGTAAGACGGCTACAAGGTTTCTCTCTCTAAGTTAAGTGTGTTCGCTATTATTTTTGCGTGCTTTTGCTCCATTCTGCACGTTATATATTTGTTTTGGTTTGTGGACTCTGTTAATGATGTCCTACTCACTAGTCGGTATGGAATCACTTCCTAATTATTGGTTTGTGATCTATCTTTGATAGATTCTTGGGTACTTTGTTTTTTCATAGTTGAAAATCCAAGCTCTTTGATTTAACATATATATATATATCATATTATATACCATTCTGTTAAGTGTATTCTTACATGCCGTAGTAAGGTTTGGTATGATGAATGGCTTTTCTGTTATTTTGTTGATTTTTAAGATATAATTAGTTTAATATCCGGTCTCATTGCATTATGCATGTTCTATTCATCTTTCACAATCTTGTGCTCACTGACAAGTGATTTGCTCTGCAGATTTTTAGATTTTGTAGATCTAAATGCCACAAAAACTTCAAAATGAAGAGGAATCCTCGTAAGGTGAAATGGACTAAGGCCTACAGGAAGTTGCATGGAAAGGACATGACACAAGTAAGCTGGGCCCTTCTTGAGTTTTTTTCTTATAAACTACGTGACACTTACAGTTAAGCATTGATCATTACTTATACATGCTTGATTCATTTTTTTTCATTGACCTTTTCCTTATTTTCCAGGATTCGACCTTTGAATTTGAAAGGAAGCGAAATAGGCCAGAGAGGTATGACAGAAATCTTGCTGAGAATACTCTCAAGGCCATTAAGAAGATTGATAAGGTCAGGATTGCAAGAGAGGAGAAACACCATAAGCTGAGGTTGGTTATATACATACACACAAACCCTTTTGTTGATATCACAATGGGCTGTTGAATTGAACTTAAAGGGTATCAAAATTGTTTTTTCAGGATGAAGGGCAACAAAGCCAAGGAGCAGAGGGAAGCAGCAAAAGAACTGTCACAGGACATCAGCTTGGTCAAAGCTCCATCTGCTCAAAGAAAAGACCCGTCTCTCACTCTTCCAAAGATCAAAGTCCCAGTCTCCCAAAGGCAGCCCGAGAATCAGCTCATGGAAGAGTGACCTTGATGTTTTACTCTCTGATGAACTGTGTTTTTGTCTTATCATGTTGTGCTGTGCTTGCACATCTTTTTTATACTGGAAGATTGTTGTCTGTTGAAGCAAAAGTTTTGTTCCTTGTTTAGACCGGTCTTGTCTTGTCTGTATGCGGAAGATAATTTAAAAACTCTAATTGTTATGCCCAATTGTCTGGATTTTGCATTCCTGTTCTGCGTCTAATCATCAAAAAAGCTTTTGTTAACCTCAACCTTGCCCTAGTCAAGCATGGGAAATTTTTGTTCAGTGTATTATAAAATCATTTACAGGGGAACACTATTGGATTACAATTTTAATTGGTGAGATAAAGTTTGAAACTTTTCATGTGAAATGAAGTCTTCAATTTTAAGTTTGGAAATATCTCAACATACAATTCAATAGATAGAAATAGTTTTAAGTTTTCATCTCTGTTTCACATTTTTATACATCGGTTATAGGCAGCCTGTCTTGATTGTAGAAGTATCTCTGTCATGATCCTGATCAAGGAATAACAATAGATGAGTTTTGTGACCATGCTCGTCCCGAGTCAGGAACATTGTGATTGTAGTAACTTGCATTTCCATAAAACTGAGAGGGCCACTAGTCCTGGGATCTTCAATCTTGTCCCTTATCAGTTTGGGAATGTCAAAGACTCCACAGATTCGAGATATTTTATCATCCTCAGATCAATCACGAACGATCATATTCAAGTCTGAGATATTTGACCTCCCAAATTTTCAAATAATGTGTTTAGGGTTGAGTTAAGTTGGGCCGCGATTGAAAGTTTACACCAAAAATGAACTGGTCTGCAATCTAAGCCTAATTCAATACCACATTTGAAATTTGACTTTTATCATTACGCTGCAATGAACAACAAGAGTGGGTAGCAGTAGCAGCATCTGGAAGAGCATATGCGTCAACAATCATGCCGATTCTTAAATATCGTCACGACTACTTATCAAAGTAAGATAGGTAAGCGAGGCTACGATTCACGTGATAGCTGAGTCACTATGCATGCTGAATCTGATGTACACCTACCTAACCCTCTCCACTCACTTTTCAGGCCTCCATTTTGACCGTTCAATTTAATAAATGTATCATAATCATGCGGCCTTAACTTATTTAATTCTACACGTTCGCATCACCGTCCATCTATGCTTACGGACGCATCTGATGCTGATTCCATTTATTATATTCGTTGGATCCACAGTTTATGCTTCTCTTGAATTTCGCACATTCCCACTTTGGCCACTGTAATTTGCTAATATATACTTTTATTAAAATAATCAATGGATGGTAAAGTGATATAGACCCTGATAAAAAAAACCAGATTTGTAGTTGGCAACATTTTCTTTTTGAAGATATAAACATTATAGATATCTGGTTTGGAAATGATTATTAGTTCGATTTTGAGTTTGAGTTCAAAATAAGTAGATAAGCTTTTATTCTTAATCTCCAACTAGTAAGTGTAACCATAGATAAATAAAATTGTACACTTTTAAATAATCGGGTAGAATTAATTTTAAATATAATAGTGTGGTTAAGTATGTTAAACTGAAGCTGAATGGTTTTTCTTCTTAAATTTTTGTGTATTGGTTGAACCAAGATGGTAAAGTTGACTTGTAAGTGGAGTGGCCAGTCAGAGATCCGGAGAGGGACGAAGTAGGTGGATGGGTGTGTGACCGATAAGCATACGCATTAAAGCAGGCTTGTATTGACAATGCGGCTAGCCTTAATATTTAATAATATCAACAAATAGATTATTGAATTATTTTTAACATAAAAGCGAATATTTTTTAACTTGAACATTATAATAAATCTATTATTATATCGTTGGATGAGAGAGTTCAATAACGATCACATGAAATAAGAACATTTTTTTTTTATCAAATTCAATAGGTGCGTCTAAAACAGAATATGAGTGTAATATTGATACCTGAGTAATAATTATTTGTAATTTCCTTCGAAAAAAGAATACAACAATGCCAAACCCGAAGAAAGTTCCAAACCCGAACCTAATCTGAAGATGGTTTTGGGCGTCGCTCTCTGTTTTTAATTTTCCATCTAACCCACGGCTTCTGATTTGTCACTTTTGTCCTTTTCTTTTTCCCCAAGTTTTGATGTTTCCACGGCAAGGTGGTTTTGAGCGACACCTTTTCCTTCTGGTCATTTCCTGTTTCACCCTCGCGAGTGTCACCACGTTTCCACCCTTGATTTCGACATGGAAATAAAATTATATATGAACACCATTTCATTTTTTTTTGAGATATGAACACCATTTCATACTCAGCCCAGTATGTCTTCAATATTTGTATTTTTAAAATGTAAAATGATGTCTACAATAATAAACATTTATTTTTATTCGTGACCTTTAAGGTATTCTCTCCATTTTTACTGAGTCACTCCCATGACGTTGTCATCTTTCCTTCCATCGATCCTCTTCTCTGTCTATCGTCCTGCACGTTGTCATCACGATCCGCTCCCCACAACAGTTCCCATGGATGAACCATCCAAGCAACAACCTTGCCCATGTCCTGGTCTGTTATCACCCCTCCTATTGTTGGCCAAGAACGACTACATGATACCTCCTGACTTCATTCCCGATGATCACCCCTAGCGTCGGGTTTATCACGCTCTTGTTGCTGTCCGTACGATGAATGATCGGTCCCGAAACGGATGCTCCCTTAAGGCCCTATAGGTGGTCGTGATCACCCAGCTTCTCGCCCCCAACCTGACCAATCTGGAGGTGTGATCCCTCCGTCATACTGGTACAGTTGAGCCGCCACCACTCAACTGTGGTCGGCACCTCCAAGGATCGGGTATCAGAATACTCTTCTTCCGAGGGAGAACGACCCCCCAGTGGTCCCTCACTATGAACAACGACACCCTTACTTGGAGTTGACCTTTAACAACCAATCCACAACCAAGAGCTCATGGTGGAGGAGTTCGTTGGTGTTGGCCAACACTAATGCAGACGCTTGGGAGATCCTCGTCTTAGGACTATCCTGTTTCAGATCAGAATCCTGGTCGACATCTGACCAAACATGATGACCCCGACTAGGGAGAGGGGGAGAGTGATGGAAGACCAGTAGCGTCATTCGATCAAACGCATAAAAGAGCACGAACGAGAATCCCACCCCCTTTGGTTTAAGGGGTGGTGTCCACTCTCCGAACCGACATCGATGACTCTGCCACATTTTCTTAGAAGGGAGATGTCTCCTACGGAGCAGAAGCGAGGCATGTCAAACAACCACGCTGGTCTCAATGAAACAACTAAAGCATCACAGGGTGTTCTAGAGAAGGCATACCCTGCCCATCAAGATCAAATTCTTCTTGCCCCGGCCTCATTCTTTTCTTGGGAAACTCATTATACAACTTTTCGAGGAAACATAAACATGACCGAATCGAAATGGAAAAAGTTGTTTGGATCTCTCGTGACAATCATCTCATGAATAAGAAACCCTCTTAAATTAGCCAGATATTTTACTATGGGGTCATTGATTCGAATGTCAACGAAACGTCTCACTCTTTCTATCTTTTCCATTTATTTTATTTGTTGACTTTTATTTTTCAGATATTCATTAATAAAATCTCTCTCTTATGCTTAGAAAAAATAATCACGAACACTTTTACACATTCTTTTGTACATCACTAAGAGTCCAACACAAAAAATATAAAGGATAATATAACTAAACAAAATATATTAATTAGGTAAGATAATTATCATCTGTAACTTTTTCTAAAATTGTTCTATTGTTATGCAAGTAATCACTTAATATTTACGTACTTTATCAGATTATTAGTAATTTTTCAAAAACAAAAAAAAATAACCCAGCAATGACCGAGGGGCAAAAGAGTAAAAGTAGGCAAAAACCGCCACGTCAAGTTTCGATGGGCTTCATCTTTCTTCTCCCCCAAACCTCTCTATTCTCCATATAAACCCCAAGTTTCTCTCTTCTCTCACCAAACTCTTCTATTCCTTCTCTCTCGAAAGTTCAATCCTTCTCCAACCAGACCCAACTGACGACCATGTCTTGCTACAGGGGCAAATACGCTGGTAAATCCTCTCTCCTCCACATTTTGCGTTCGTTTTCAGCTTTGCATGGTGATTTCTGCTCTACTCTGTACTGTTCGTAGTTCATCTCCTACCCTTGTTCGGTAGATCTGAGAAAATTGCTCTAGTTTTGCTGAAGCATGTTAGAAATCTGCTTGAATGACTAGATCGACTGCAGTAGCATGTAACTATTACCCGTTCGGCTGTCACTTTTGTTGATTCCCTATTCGTAGTGATTCTACAGGTTTAATCATGCTTTTCAGTTGTTAATCGTGCATTTTAGTTCTGGTAGCTCACTAGATCTCTGTACTCATGATTTGATTTGTCTTCTACTCTGCTGAATATGAATAGTTTGTTCATATTTTATTGTGCGCTCTGACTGTTCTTAAGAATGCACAGTTAATCGACCTGTATATTCTATAAACCTTGATTTATTATCTTTACATCATTTTCATCTGTCCCGTGCACCCGGAAAACTGATGATCCGCTTTGAACTCTATTCTTTTGCTTTGTACAGCGAAACTGTGTTCTTAGTAGCTCTAATTTTTTAGACTAGCTTGTCAAGTGTTATAACTATTATGGTTTGTTACAAGCATGGATTATTAGGTGACAGATGATATATTATACAGTTTAGAATGGAAATAGCTAAATCTGATTGTGTTAAAGTAAATCTAAGTGTCTACTTATTACATTGGTAGCCACTTTTTGTGGTGTTATTTTTATACTCACTTATTGTTTAAACTTTGTCAAATGACTTATTTTGAAATGGAGGGGGTTTCAATTAGTCAGAAGCACAAAGCTTCTTTCAGCATGAATTAAATGTTTCCTAAAAATGTCAATCCATTGTAGCTGTTTTCAGCATCTTGTTTTATTTGATGAACATGTAGGATGTTATTGTCTACAACAGCCTAATTAGTTTTTTAATGTTTGCAGATGAGCTCATTGCCAATGCTGCCTATATCGGCACTCCTGGAAAGGGTATTTTAGCTGCTGATGAGTCCACTGGCACCATTGGCAAGCGTCTATCCAGCATCAATGTTGAGAATGTGGAGTCCAACAGGCGTGCTCTCCGTGAGCTCCTCTTCTGCACTCCTGGTGCCCTCCAGTACCTCAGTGGTGTGATCCTCTTTGAGGAAACCCTCTACCAAAAGACAGCTGCAGGTATAATTGAATACTCCGGTTGAAAAGTAATTCTGCAGATTAATAGGGAAATGAGTTCTCTGCATGCTTGATTCTCCTTTGATTTTGATGACACCTTTTTGGTTGAAAAATATTTAGAATGTAGTTTTGCAAATTAATAGGCAGATTACTTTTCTATATGCTTAATTCTCTCAATTTTGGTTCAGAAGTAATTAGAATGTACTCCTGCAAATTAGGAGGCTAATGAATTCTCTGTATCCTCAATATTGTGTGCAGGTAAGCCCTTTGTTGATGTGATGAGGGAAGGTGGAGTTCTTCCCGGAATCAAGGTTGACAAGGGCACTGTTGAGCTCGCTGGCACCGACAGTGAGACAACCACCCAAGGCCTGGATGGTCTAGGTGCACGATGTGCCAAGTACTATGAAGCCGGTGCTCGTTTTGCCAAGTGGCGTGCTGTCCTCAAGATTGGCCCTAACGAGCCATCTCAGCTTGCCATCAACGAGAACGCCAACGGGTTAGCTCGCTATGCCATCATCTGCCAAGAGAATGGTTTGGTGCCCATCGTCGAGCCAGAGATCCTTGTTGACGGACCCCATGACATCAACAAGTGCGCCGATGTCACCGAGCGTGTTCTTGCAGCTTGCTACAAGGCTCTCAACGACCACCACGTTCTTCTTGAGGGAACTCTCTTGAAGCCTAACATGGTTACCCCTGGATCAGAAGCACCCAAGGTTGCTCCTGAAGTGATTGCTGAGTACACGGTCCGTGCCCTTCAGAGGACGATGCCACCAGCAGTTCCAGCTGTTGTGTTCTTGTCTGGAGGACAGAGCGAGGAGCAGGCTACAGTCAACCTGAACGCCATGAACAAGCTCAAGACAAAGAAGCCGTGGAGTCTATCCTTCTCCTTCGGGCGTGCCCTTCAGCAGAGCACACTCAAGGCATGGGGAGGCAAAGAAGAGAATGTTGCCAAGGCTCAGGCTGCGTTCCTGACCAGGTGCAAGGCTAACTCAGAGGCTACTCTTGGAGTGTACAAGGGTGATGCCACCCTTGGTGAGGGAGCTGCTGAGAGCCTTCATGTGAAGGATTACAAGTACTGAAAAGGTTTAGGCTTTCTGTTGGTTTTTGTTTCGAGTCTTGTGTTGTGGTTTGTTGGGCCTTCAGGCTTTATTCGCAGGCTTAGTTCTACTACTTTTATAATCACTGAAACGGCGGAATGGAATGTTTGAATAATGAATGTGGACATTTGAGTTTTGAGGTTCTGTTCATTTTTAATGAGATGTAGTCTCTTCTACCGAGCCAAACCCAAACAAATTTCATAGAAAAGGCAACTGTTAGGTTACGGACAGTTGCAGTAGGCATGATTTTTTTTCTTTTGATACAAAAGATTTCAGATAATAAAGTTCTATTCTAGTTCATACTTAGTAAGATCATAATGTATCACTGGTTCAAGTCACCGTGTTACAAGTTGGATCAGGTGACGGGATATTCGACAAGTGAAGGCTCTTACCAGTACTTGGGCTCAGCAACAAGCCAAACCCTTTGACTGAGGTGTGGACTGGGCTGATCCAGATCAGAGGTATTCGACAAGTGAAGGCGTACTTGGGCTCAGCAACAAGCCCCAACCCTTTGACAGAGGTGTGGACTTGGCTGATCCAGATTAGAGGTGAAGGTTCTGCTGGATGGTTGTTGCCATTTGAGCTAAAGACAAGAGTTGTAGTTTTAGGAGAAAAAGGAACAAAATGGTAGAGTAGAGAGCAGAGCAGAAGGTCAAGGAATTGGTTTGGCTCATATAACGTCTGGTTCTGAAAGTGCAAATCACTCTGGGTGTGTAATGTGTACGGTGGCAAACACGATAGTAAGGCATGACAGGTTTTGTTGTGTATGCTCAGTAAAAAAACTCTTACACATGGCTCCTTCACACAATTTAATAACAGGCTTAGCCTGTAGGAACAAGCAAGCTTCGTAGACAGAAACAACTGAAACATCAGTTCAGTGGTACAAGAAAAGAGACGTGTGCTACACTTGAGAGTGACCGGATGCATTAACTTGTGACTCGTCCTCAACCTTTCAAGCTCCTTTTTATGCGCGATTTTCATTATTATTTATTTGATAAATATCTCAAGACAATTATTTATAAGCTTAAGTCTGATTGGCTCAGACTAGCTCTATCCGAAATCCGAATAGAGATCTAACGCCCAATTTTAGTTGGTCAACTCCTTAAACATTAATGTGAATTAAAATGTATGACTTGATAAGGATTAAAATATGATCGTTTCAAAAAAAAGAAAAAGGGATTAAAATATGATTTATCATTTTATAACTAATATAAAATCCATCTATTATTTTAAAATTGTAAATGCATAAGTGTTCAACTCGGTAACAAAACTTTGTTTGGAATATGGATTTATGGGATTAGGCGTGTTCATGAGCGGATACTTATTTGTGGAGAGGGGATTTTCATTCACCCACGTAGATGCAGATTTAGATATTTGTTATCTACGACCCACCCATAAACACTTAACGGATTTTATCTGTAAAATATGCGGTGGATCGGATAATTTGTGTGACTTGCAAAATGTATATCAAAATTTATTTTTAGAAAAATCGAATACCATTCCTTAATTCAAGTAACGTTCAGCCACCTGGTTACATTACAAAAAAAAATACAACTGACTTTATTACAAAAGTATAAATTTCACACGTATAGTTGAGTCGACTGGTGACGGACTTTGTAGTAGAGTTGGTTGGACTCTACGTATTAAATTTAGCTTGATACCACGTACAGGTGAGTATATCATTCACAGATCTATCTACTCTAATCTGCACTCCGTGCACATCATTGCAGATCAATAAATTTTGATTCACTATTCATTCACTTATATATAGATGAATATCATGGATTACAGATTAAACGGATAAACAAGTGAAACAAATCACCAAATATTTTTTAACACCCCATATAGGAAAATAAGTTATCTATCTTTCTTTTTATGTATGGAGTTTCATATAAGGTGAATCATTGTATCTTTTTTTTTTTGAAACAGGCACTAAAGAAATGCATTAAACTCAATCAAAGGTTACAAGGGTAGGACCAAAGGCTCTGCGTTTCAGAATATTTTTTGAGTCCCTCGTGGGTGACCCTGCTCTCTTAGACCCGTATAACTAGTTTATTTTTCATCGTAGACTCAAACATAGGAAATTCTCGTACCACACGTTCAACTAAACAAAACCAAACAACGAAAAACACACATAACTCAAACCAACAACTAACCCAAATCCTTAAAATAGAAACAAGAAAAACAAAAATCATGACATAACGAAACTTCTAATGCAACGGAACACCAAAATTAGGGCTCCTATAATGACACTTCTAAACCTCATACGTTCGTAGTGGGGCGTTCTTGTACTGTCGATCCATCTTGAATAGCCAAGACAACCCAACCTTGGGTGCCGTGGAAACAAACCCCATCCTGTCAACCGTCCCCCGGATCCCAAGTCCACCGACTGTATTGCTATAAGACCTTCTCCAAACGACTCGTGCAAGTGTTCGGTTGGTAAAGCTTTACCAAAGCCAAACCTCGACAAATCGAAGCCATAAATTGTGGAGATCAATTTCGGAATAAAATTGGAGGCTCGCTATAGTCTCTTAGAGTCGGGGGAAGGTTGCAATTGTTGTGCTCGACCTGAGAACAAAGACGACTATTGAAAGAGGGGCTTCACGCCGGAGCCCGAGGGAGGAGGAGCAAAGATCCGACGACCACCATCGAAATACGGGGATGGAGAACCAGATCCCGCATTTTCTCCGTCGACGAACATCCTTCAAGAGAGGAGACATGCGACCGTCTTGGGGAGCGCCGCTAGATCTGTGGCCGGCCGGGGCTTTCGGGGTGGATCTGGAGGATGTGAGCGTTTTACTAGAGACGGAGGACGTCAGCCTTGAGGTCGGACTCAAGTGAAGCCTTACGACTTGGCTCGCCGTAAAAACTCCTACTGCGAGGGGAACCTACATTAAGAGAAACCTGACCGGGCTGGCCGAAGATAGCCCAACAGTAGAGGAGACAACAAAAGCTATTCTAGAAGTTGCTCATGGAATACGTGGGTTTGAAATCAATGGAAGGAAAAGGAAGGAGGAGATGTAAGACGAACTGAAGGAGAGGAGGGGATGGGGGCCGCCGACAACTATGATAGCCACCGACGACGATTACATTTAGGAGAGAAAGAACTCGAGTTTAACGCGACAAATCAACTATCTTTAGGTCAATCATTGTATCTAATTTATAAGCTAGTAACTATTATAAAACATTTTGAGAAACATAAAAATATGAATCGATATATATCTTATGTGGATAAGCCACTTTTAAGAACTTTGCACCTTAAGTGAGCTTAGAAGTAGCAGGCACGTGTTATTTCTATCCAAAACGCTAACTGTGTGACTTTCAATATCTTGTCGATGACCATAACTTTGACCAAAGTAGTTGTCGGCGACCTCCCCCCTTCCCCGTTTCTATCTCCCCCACTTAGTTCCTCTGACACTACTTTGGTTTAGTGCATGCCGCAACTCCATAGCCCTTCTCCCTATCCTGTTATGCGTCTTCACTAGAGCTCCACTGCCCAAGCCGTGCAACGCTCTTCTTTGACTGTGTCTCCCCGTTAGCTCTCTTCCCACCGCTTCCTACCTTTTTCCGCATCGGTTAGATTCGTCGGCTCTGCGCCCAAGATGGTCAGATCTCCGACGCCATCCATCTCTCTCCACCCTCGGCCCCCAGTTCCTATTGATGACGGTAGCCGACCACGAGCCAACGACGAATTTTTCCTTCTTCTTGTCCCTTGTTCATTGGCGGTTCTCGATCAGATATGGGGGCTGCCGCCAGCATTGTCGAGCTTCTCGCCGCCGCCTCCGTTGGACCAGCTTGGCTGCTCCCGCAAGCCCCCCCCCCCCCCCCCCTCCAACTTTACCTCCTGAAGACGACGACTCGAGCCCTTACGGCCAAACCTCTTAGCCACACTCCTCTTCTGATCAAACAATCAGATTTGCACCCACATTTCATTGAAACATCGCAGTTCGAGCCGTTCAGTTGTGATCCTGTATATCATGTTTACCTGGACAGATCCGTGCACTAGCCCCTAGCGGATTAGATTTGCAACCGTCGAAGCCGCCTCCTTGCTCGGATCCTAACACCAAACATCGGAGGCTGGCTGTGAGTAGTTCATACTCGTCGATGTTGTTTATGTTTGTATTTTGCCGTTCCCCTTATCGGAATCCCAGATCTCCGGTAGGTGTAGTTGTTGCTTCTGGCGGTGTGTCCAATCAGGTCTTTCTATCGACAAAAAAAGCCGACATGATAGTGATTTATTTAAACGCCTGATTGCTTTTTCCGGAAATTACTCATCTCGTTGGTCATCTCTAAGATTCTGAAGATGACCGGTGAATACAATATTTACGTTGTTCGGTCGGTAAAATTTTAGGTAGGACTGAACCTTTCTTTCTATAAAGAAAAGTATCTAGATCATGGGACCCTTGTACAAAGCTGGTTGGGAGAGAGGGGATGGGCTTGCCGAGAAAGGTGATGTCAGCAGCCGTGGACTTGACTGTCCATCCATTTGTATGTCTATGCTTATCATATTTATATGGGTTTGGGTTCTTGTATGTGGTGTGGTGCCCAAAAATGACATTTTTGTGGTGTGCCCATTTACAGAGGTGATGCAGAGGGCATGATGACGAACACGACGATGCTATTATTCAATGCTGTGTTATTGATTCTGATGTGGACATACACATGTATTGACTATGATATTTGCATCACCTCGTTTCGATTGTGTGTGGAAATATGGAAACTCCTCCTCTTCTCTCCGCTTTCTATGTCTTTGCCCTTCCATCCAATATCATTCTCATAACCTCGTCAAATCATAAACTTTACGTCATTGCCAATCCATTACAGTTATATTTTTGATACGTTGCTGCATATTTTGCATCTGTCTCTCTAGCTCCAGCCTCAACCTCTTGTGGGTATGTCTACCGACACACAATCATGGTTTCTCACCAAAACCTAACTTGTGACCAAAACCTTATTTTTAGTAAATAAACAATCAAGAATAAGGAGGAACATGTTATCATTATCGAGTGATTATTAGATCATAGGAGATCTTTAAGTGAAGTAAGAATATGAGTTGAATATTAAACTCTTAGTACTATTTTAAATTTGATCCGATTATTAAAAGTTGTGATATATACATGAAAATCTTTGTTTGATAAGCCAAATTTATTAAACTTGGTACTTAGGAGAAATAAGACCAAGATAACAAGAGAGATGAACTCTACCCTGAAAAAACCCACAAAAAGAACCATAAAGTAATTGTTTGTCTTACAAGACAACCACCAAGCAACTATAACAAGATTACAAGAGCTATTAGAATAGAAATCATCGTCTTCAATGTGAGCACGGGAGAAAAAGGATAAATCTTTCAAATTACAAAACGGTGAGCCTATGAAAATTGAGACCTTTAAACTAAACAAACAAATCTAAAACCTTGACACAACCTTTAAGCACCAATACAATTTAGTACAAACCAGAGCATTTGCATCATTGCACAACCTCAAGCTTGATGAGTAGTCCAACAAAAAGAGACTCATAAAACAAGTCTCAAACCTAGATTTTCTAACCTTGAAGCAACCGTAAACACCTCATCTACAAACAACGTTAGTGATAAAGATTGTGTCGATGCACAATACTAACAAAACTTTCATATTAAAAACCCGACCGATCAATTTACATATGTTAAATTATATGACTACATAACATTAGTTCCAATATCATCATTTTCTATAGGCAAATCTATAACTTGAGGATCGATTCTTACATGTTCCCTCTATTGTCTAGCTTGATATCATAATTTTCCCACAAACTATGCTGATGATACCCATCTCCCACGAAGAACTGAAAGCAACTATCTTGCACAACATTAGAACTCGAACCTATATAAGTCTGGAGCCTCCCCGTCTCATCCCCTTTCTCATTGACAATCTCACAACATGAACCACCTTGGCCATGATTGTTATTAACGTTGTTGTTCAAGGAATAATCAAAGTCCCTCCCCTTGATCTTGTCCATGATCTCCATTAGAGCCTTGTCGCGGGTTTCGATCCAAGCTCGCTCTCTGACCCAAAACATGTGCTCTCTATCCGCCCTCTCCGCCTCTTGCCTCCTCCACTCTTCCTCCCTCGCCACCCTCTCTTGCTCCTTCTCCTCCAAGGCTCTCATCATCTTCTCCAGCCACGCCTCTTGCTTCTCCATCACCTTCCTCATTTCCGAGTCTATGAACTCTTTCACCTTCCCCTTCCTTCCAACCCTCCTCTTCTTTCTCTTCTCCTCCAAATTCGCATCCGAGGAACAAGTGTCCAACTCCAAGTGACTCTGATCATAGTGCAAGTCGAGATTGGTTTGTGATGGATGATCTGTGGTTGAATCTCTGTATATAGCTTCGAGCTGTCGGAAAAATCTGTAGTGCTTACCATCTTGCCTTCCTCCTTTCCCTTCCTTGGTCTTCTTGTAATATTTGTACAAGTTCTCCAACTTTTCCCTACATTTCTTGCCACTTCTCTGGTACCCATGATCTTCAGACATGATCCTAAGACAAAACAAATCACATGACGGATATATGATTTGTCTTAAAACACAAAAATATTACTAGTAATCAATCTTTTATATTGAATTATAGTTTTTAAAGTGTAAGAAAGCAATAAAATTCTAACACTACATTTAATTTTTTCAACTTGGATTTTGTTCCGAATGTTTTTTTGAGATTGCTTACGTACCTGGAAACTTCATCCCACAAAGGAGCCTTTTGATTAGCTTCCTTGAACTTAACATCTAGACGAGATCTGATTTCAAGGAGGGTTAGAGTCTCCTGCCGCGGCCACCTGCCCGTCCCTCCGGCGAGAACATCGCTCTCAAAGCCGCCGCTGAAATTTGTAGCTGGGTCGCCGTTATAATCAGGGAAATTAGTGTGGGAGGTTCCTCCTAGTCCTACACGAGGACTTAAGTCGGTGACGTGGCCTACGAGCATCGTGTGGAATTGGTGGGGCGGCGGTGCTGCCGCGGAACTGAGCTGGTTTCCGGTGAAGAGGCGGTGCTCCGGTTCGAAGGTAGGAGGAGTGTTGGTGCTGCCGGCGATGAGCTGCTGGAGATCGGTTATGTTGGGATGATAATGATCCACCGTTTCCATGCTTCTTTTTGTTTTGTTTTGTTTGGGGTTATAGAATGAGCAAAGACTATGAGAGAAAGAGAATGTTAGGGGTGTCAAGAAATGGAGATGGAAAGAGAGAGCAGTAGCAGCAGCACCATCTCTGGGTCTTACCATATACAGTACATATACAAATAGATCTTGTCATCAGTATAAATAATTAAATATTTAAAATGAGTTTGATATCTATAATAAATCAATAATGGTTCTTCATTTTTCTTATGTTTTCATTTACCCTTTTTGGATATACTTTATTAGAGCATTTGTAACGAGGCATCGATGGACGGTGGAGTAGTATGTTAATTAGTATTTAAAACCTGTTAAATTACTTTGTTGATGTGATAGAGAAGAGAAAAAAAATGAAGGAATTTATTTTTAGGCAAGCTAGACCCACTCCCAAAAGCCCCCTCTTGAAACTTTAGCCCGCCGCCATCTCTTCTTGCTTCTGTCGGAGACGGCTAGGATCTGGTCGTGATTGTTGTCAATGGAAGCCTCATCCGACTCTCTACCATTTCTCTCCCTCTACTCTCTTCCCTTCCCTTTTCTGCCTCTTCTACTTTTCTGTTCTCATTATTGCGGTTGTCTGAGTTCGTCGGTGGTGACCTGTCGCCGCCCTCCTTGGTCGGCATCCGGTGGTCCGTGTCTTAGTTGGCGTCTTGTGGGGAAGGTTCGGGTTCTCGTTCGGAGTTTTCACTCGTTGTCTCGCCATGCAGAAGTTCGTCGTTCCTGCAGAAGCTTGGTTGCCCCTCTCGCCAGCGACAAGCTTCTAGCGTTGCTCTTCCTTCGCCGTTGTGGCCGGAGGGTCTCTACAAGTCCGGGGTTGGCTGTTCATAACTTGGGTTTGTCGGATTCTTCCTCGCCGAAGCTCGGAAGTGGCAAAGAGTCTCAGATCTAGGTCGTACTTGGTAGATTTGGGGCTTTAGTGCTCGCTTCCAGCGATTGAAGGCCGTCCCGTGACGATTTCTGGTCGAATTTGATCCCACTCTCCGTCCCCTTTGTTTTTCCAGAGTCCGGTTCTCTATTGGCGCATGTGAACCTGATCGGTGTTTTTGGCCTTGATCTGTTAGTGGGAATTGTTCCCCCTCCTTTTTGGAGCATATCGTTGCAACTCCAAGCCTTTCCATCTTCTCGCTTGTGCTTAGCCTGGCTAGACAACGAACATATCTGTTGGTTGGTTGGCTGCTTTGGGTTAGTCTGGATGGTTCCGCACTCTCCGGCCCTCCGTCTGCTGCTCTCTGGTGATTATGGCCTCAGACTTCCTTTTTAGGCTGCTGGTCGGTCGGTCTCGTGGCGTTTCAACAATTCTACAGTTCAAGACGGGGTCGTTGTTAAGGCCCTCTTTCTTTCACTTACTTCCTTCTTAGTCAAAGCTTTCCACTTATCCCTTTACTAGATTTAGTTCGATTTCATTGTTTCCCCGTTCTTTGTTGGCATGAGGCTCGTCGAATGTGGTGCCGGCCACCGACGGGTGATTTGAGTCTTTGTCTTGTATTGAAATCGTCTGGATTTAGGTATTATGGTTTAAGTGTTTAGGCGGTCTCGACCACCGGATTATCTTTGTTGTTCTGTAATGTTGGATGTCGGCGTGTCGGTGTCCATTTTACTCGCTGAGTAGATGGTCTCGATGAGATAGATTGCTTTTACTTGTTCGTTTTAAGTCATAGATTTGCTGTCCGGAGGTTTTGTGGGCTTCAATTTTGTCAAATCCGGGTATCTCAGACCTTAGTTTTTTTGTTGGAGCTTCAAGTTTGTTAAATCTGGGTTTTTAGACCTTCAATAAATTAGTTTGCTTCATGGTTGGTATATATGGGTATAGGATTGTTAGACCCATTCTTGTTATGTTTGCTTCAGGGTTGATAAATTTCGGTTGTAGACTTGTTCCTCCCAATTGTTGGGTATGGTTGTAGTTGAGGTTCCTCCGAAAATGCTCCTTTGGTTGTCCTGTTACTTGAGAGAATTGCCCTTGACCTTGTCCTTTATTTTCAAATGCTTGGTTTATATAATAAAAAACTACTGATAAAAAGAACACCAACTAATGTCTCATTTAGCTGCCAAATTATGTTAATTCTGTTATTTTTCTGGATTATGTTATTTATCTGATTTTCACCCGATATTTTGAGTTTTTTTCAACACAAAACAAACCTAATAAACACAAAACATCATTACTAGGAAAAGTACATAAAAACACTGATATATATAACAATAAAGACCACAACATATTTGAAAATTAGTGGTCTTAACGATAGAACGATAAACATTATGCTCAATCCTCATAAAACCAGGAGGAGTAGGAGGAGAAGGCGGATGAGGTGGTGACCACTTGTACCATTTGTCGGAAACGCCGGAAGAGAATGAGTAGTCCCAATAATCTTCGAACCGGCCGAAAGGATCACGAGGCAGCGTTGACTCTCCCAGGAAAAGTAGTGGTGATGCATGTCAGCGTAGATGTTTTTTTTGGTCCACCTCTTATGATCCAAAGTGTTCTAGTGCTACCTCTTGTGAACTAAAGTGCTATGGTGGTATTTTTTCATCATAATGAGGCAACATAAGTGTGTCTTTGGTGGCTCCTCCTCTTATGCTGACGGCTCAACATCATCCTCTTCCGTCGGAAGCGAAGGGTACAACTCTTCCGGTATGTAGTGAGGTGGAGAAGGACCATATGATGGTTACTAATGTTCTTACGTACCGCTTACGTAGGTATGAGTTAGACTCCGACCAAGGACCTCCATCCATGACTTCTCAAACTCAGCGCCGAATGATACTAGGAGGGATATGATGTTTGTGTGGTTGAGGAGAGAGAATGTGCATATTTGAAGACACTTGAAGTGATTTATATACAAGTGGTGAGCTGGAGTTCTACAAATTTATTAACTAACAATTGAAACTCTTTCCGTGGAATATGCCCATACTTAGAACCACAATAGTATTAATCAGTAATGCAACACACCACAACAACGATAAACAAGTTAACGAAAGAAGACAATGAACAACAATAAATATGAGTGTACAAATCATCAAGCTTAAACTACAAGAATGAAAACATCATTGTTGATATCATGGTTAAAGTAGGATCAAATGTGGTCCATAATAATGTATTTGAGCTGCATATGTATCTGCACATTAAGGAGGTCAATGAAGTTGGATAAAACGAGTGTGAAATCAGGGAGTGCACCAACATGTCACTCATATGAGTCTTCCCATGCCGACATTTCAGTATCGTCCTCATCAATAAAATCATCTGCGCCATCATATGTGTCTCTTTCGTCCTCAAAAACCATGTTGTGGAGAATGATACAACAATTTATGATAGCGCTCAAGTCTTTCCAGAGCCAGATACGAGTTGGTCTGGTGATGATATGCCATCGACGTTGAAGCACTTCGAAAGCTCGCTCCACATCTTTTTGCGCACCTTCTTTATTTTGGGCGAACATCTTCTCCTTACCTGTAAGTGCCCTCTGTATGCTCTACACACACCTAGACCAAGTAGGATAAATTTTGTGAACTAGATAATAAGGTTGGTGATAGATCGTACTGCTGAATTCGTAATGCACATGGATGTCTTTGCCTCGTAGCACTTTTGTGAATAAATGTGAATCATTCAACACAACTTTGCCAATGTTTGACCCATTTTACCAAATAATTCATGACAAATCCATCACGTGATTCAACCGCTTCAAGCATGATAGTAGGCCGACCGTGATCACCTCGGGTTAATTGTCCATTCCAGAACATCCAACATTTTTTTCACTCCCAATGCATGCAATCAAGGCTCCCGATCATGCCAGGGATACCCCGCCTCTCGCTCTGAAGAAGTAACCTAGATATGTTGGCATCATTTGGACGCCTCATGTTCTCTACACCAAATTGGACATTGACCGAATGAAAAAATCGCTTCACGCATTGCAGAATGGTCGATGCACCCACCCTTATCGTTTTCCAAAGGAACCTATGAAACATCCATAAGCTAGCATCCGTAAGGTGGCTATGCATTTTTGATAGAGGGTAAACCCCATCATCCGAGATAGTCTGACTTTTGTTGAAAATAATCATGTTGGTACACCACTACCTCCATCAAGCGTCAAAAAAGTCAACAACTCATCCGGAAACAACATCGAAACATAGATTCGTTGTAGAGGGTCGCTTAACAAAATAATCTCACATTAGCCGTTCACCAGCTTCATGACGACATCGGTCGATGATCATACGCCGACCTTCCCTTATTAAATGTCGTTGCTCATGTTTTTTCGCGTCTTCAACCATGGAAGCGTATTGTAATTCCATATCTTCCTGGATTTGTACCATCACACACTTTTATACAGTGGGATCCGTAATGCTTGTAGAACTTTTGACAATTTTAGCTTTGATAAATAACTACATCAGTTTGGTCTATTTTATGGATAAGTTTTTGATATAAGTTTTATTTTTAATTCAAACCCTCACTGACTCAACGCTGTAACAACGCTAACTGGTCAAAATCTTGCTAAAGATCGTCAAACATCATTTCCAGGAGCGCGGAGTTGAAGTGACGTGACAACCCACCCTCGCCGTGTTAGTGTTTGGCAGAGTCGCCAATGCCTACGACTCACTCCGACGCTCAAACACTAAACGAGCCATCGAATTCGATGATCCTTCATGCAACGACAACACTAATTAGCGTTGATGACAGAGTCGTCGAGCTCAACATTAAACGCTGATCAACGTCGTCCTGCTACACATGCTCTTACTACATTTATTAAACGGACAACAATCATTTTAAAAATCTTTTTTTTCTATGATCGTTTATCAGTTGTTCTTTAAATCTTGATATTTTGACGATAGAAAACTTAGTGTTTTGAATATCTAGTCTTGTTTAAATTTGTTCTATGTTTGAAAATAAGCACAAAATAATTAACAACGGAAAGTGAACAATAGAAACAAGGAAATGATTGTTATTGATGGATAATAGTACAATCTTTTTATTCACTGATGTTATTTTAAAATTTAAAAATGATGTAACAAAGATGTTATGAAATATATATCAAATAAAAACATAGCAATTTACATCTGTTAAATATGATCCGATGTGTATTATAAAGGTCACTCAAACTATGTTGCAAAATAAGATACATCTATAATATTTTCGGATCCTAATGGAAACAAAAAAGTTATCCTAAACACGAACATATTTTCTTACAAGACAAACTAATTAGCTATCCGGACTAGTTATTAGAAAAGATGAATCAAATTCACACAAAACCTCAGTACACGTGTAAGAACCAACCATATAATTATAATGTTGTATTTGTGAAAGTGACGTGATATTTATAATCGGAGGCAATGGCATGTACTAGGAATGTAGCTATAGGTCCTTGTACATTCAACGCGTATAGCAAGTGGTGGTTACTGATGTTCATGTTTCACGGTCTAAACCTACTTTATATGCGTAGGCTAATGATTATATTTCTAATTACAGTGGAGCAAAATCATCACTGTGGTACTAATTTCAATCAAAAGCAGGTAATAACTAATAAGAATGTCTTGGGTCATAACGCATCTGATTTTAGGTGCCTTGACTGGATCGCCACCAATCAACCAACCAAAGAATTAAAATGGGCTGGGTTATCAGATTATTAATCAAATTTGTTACATTATTTTTCTTCTCAACCGGCACTTTCTTTTTTGCCGACAGTATACACTAGTAATCGTGGCTAGAAAAATAAAAGTTTCTTTCCTGGTCAAGAGGTGTAACGAAGAGATTTATAAAAGGTAGATATTATTTTAAGTTATTATAATAGATCTCAATTAGTTGTATTAGAGGCGGAGAACCGAGGTTGGACCTTGATGCTTTAGTGCCATCGTTGAGGTGGGGTGATCCGATTCCCTCTTATCGTGTATTGTTGGGACGGACGTCCGACGATAATAGAATACCTTAAAAGATTAGTGGTAAGAAGATGGAAAGAGGTGGTGTTTTTTTGTGAGACATTCAGTCCAACGCAGAGGTAGGGCAGGCTACAATGATGTAGGTGTTCACTGGGGGTCACACGGTGGCTGTAGATGGACATCGAGGGGGCCTAATCATGCTCTGCATGGACGATGTGTCTGTTTTCATCCATGAGGAAGCAAATCGGTTCTTAGACGTGTGTGTGTCATCTTCGATGGCAGACATGTAAGAATTTAAGATCAATTCTATAGACTTTCAAGCAGAATTTTAGAGGAACGTTAAAACTCAGTTTAATTCAACCATATCAACTATATAGTTCTATAAGACGAACGAGAAGAATTAATAAAGTTTACATACCCGAATCCATGCTTCACTTTGCTCTTGAATCTTTTTCTTCTCCCTCTCCTTTTTCCTTGAAGTTCTCTGTAATGGTTCAGAGAGTGGTTTCTGTAACTTGTTCCACTAGGGAGAGAGAAGAGAATTATAACCCCCTATAACCAACTCATCATTTGGGCTCAACCACCATAACATTGGGCTTCCTTAATTGAATTGGATAATTAGTACATGGGCCAATAATTAGGAAATTAATTAACAATCTCTCACTTGACCCATGATACGACTTGATGATTCAACATTAATCAACCCATACGTGCACATATTGACTATGTAGAATCATTTAGTCATCTTTAATTGAATTTAATTAATAGGGATCATGGTGGTTTCAAGTTACTTTATCAACGAGATCCCTCCCATGTATCACACTATTAACATAATCCAAGTAAACAATAATTAAGGAACACCGTAATCCTTAAATTTTCACATACCAATCAATGTATACACCATGATGTGAAAATTAACGAATAAGCAAAACATGACTTTAATTGAATTCATATAAATTTATGTCATGATTCCAAAATGAGCAATAAAACATTATTGTATATATATATACATCACAATTATGTTAACAAGGACTTATCTATGACACTCATTCTCTCTACATGACCATTAAAAACCTTGGGTGGTAATCCTTTAGTCAACGGATCCGCTACCATCAATTCTGTACCGATATGCTCGATCGACACCCTTTGATTTTGTACTTATTCTTTCAATGCTAAGTACTTTATATCCATATGTTTTGCACCTTTAGAGTATTTATCATTTTTAGAGAAGAAGACAGCTGCAGAGTTATCACAATAAATTCTCAACGGCCTAGCAATACTATCAACAATGCTAAGGCGTGAGAAAAAATTCCGCTACCATGATGATTGGATAGTAGCCTCAAAACACGCCACAAATTCCGCCTCCATGGTGGAAGTAGCAATAACAGACTGCTTCCCACTCCTCAGAGAAACTGATCCTCCAGCTAACAGAAACACATACCCAAATGTAGATTTTCTCGAATCTACACATCCTGCATAATCTGAATCTGTATAGCCGACCAGCTCCAAGTGATTTGATCTTCTGTATGTGAGCATGTAGTCTTTGGTGCCTTGTAAGTACCTAAGAACTTTCTTTACAGCTTTCCTGTAAAGACCGAGAAAAGTTTAACGTTTAAATTATTAAATAATAACGTCGAGGTTGGGAACGAGTCTGTAAAAAAAAAAAAAGAAGCTGGACCGGGCTGGGCCAGACCCGACCAGCAGACCCGGCCCAAGTCCGACCTATTTAAGGTTGGCATTAGGGTTCTGAAACCCTAATGCTCACCTTCTCCTTCTGCCGCCTCTCTCTCCCAAGCCTCACCTCTCTCTCTCCCTTCCATCGATCCAGAGCACCCCACCAGTTCCGGCCGTCCCTCCCTCTTCTCTGCGCAACGCCGAGCCACCGTCGGCGTTCTCCCCTTTTCCCTCTCCGTCCACGCCACCACCGAGCCGCCTCCTCTTCTCCGTCCAGGTTCGACCGTCCCCCGCCACCGTCTCCACCTCCGGTCATCTCCTTCTCTCGGTCCCGAGCCTCGCCGTCTTCTTACCAGTTCCGGCCGCGTCCGACCTCTCCCTCCCCGTCTGGTCCACGCCACCACTTCCCTTCGTCTCCGACCACCGCCGCCGCGCAACACCTCCGAACTCCCTCCCTCAGATCTGTCCCGCCGCCCTCTTCCCGTTCACTCACCGGATCTGAGACGAAGTCGCCGTCCAGATCCGTTGCGGGGAGCTTCCGTGCTCCGCCGTGCTCACCTCCGCTCCGCCGCCACGCCCGGCACCGCGACCACCTCCCTTCGCCGTCTTTTCCCACGACGAGCAAAAAACCGTGAGGTTTTGGCCGGTCGGTTTTCTCAACCCGAGCTCCTTCCCTTCCTTGTGTTTCGTTGAGTTCTTTTTGATTCCGTTCAGGGAGGAACAACTGGAAAAGAAAAGGGTTGTAAAACAATGGAAAATCAGATTTAAGTGGAAATGGATCATTTTTGAAAAGAAATTAAAATCAGTTGAATTATTAAGACGTTTTTTTTGGAACTGTTGTTTGGTTGAATCAGAAAGGTAAAGGATTTAATTTGGTAAAAAGGGAAATTTTTGTGAAACGAAAATCAGTCCCAAAAAGGAAAACAGAAAAGATTTCGGTTTTGTGATTAAAAAGGAAAATCAGTTTTAAAATAAAAAGGAATTAAAATCAATTTGGTTTTAATAACGGTTTTGAATCGAGGAGTTTTGAGAAACAAATTTGTTAGGAAAATGAACTAAAACGACCTTGGTTTTAAAAAGGAATTAAAAGGAACAATCAGATTTGATTTAAAATGGACCTTGATCTGTTGAGCGTGGAACGAATAATCGGGCTGTTGAAACGGACTTAGGATGGGTTTAACAGCGGAACGCGGAATCGGTGCCTTGGGAACCGTGTCTCGAAATCCATGCACCGGGTTTTGTGCTCGGGGCTCGAGTACTCGAACCCGATTCGTCGTAACCCCGCTTTTAGCCCGTCCGAGTTTAAAGGACAACTATCGGTTTTAATTTGGATAAACCGTAACCACTAATTTAACATCGGTACCGTTCTAATTTGTGGCTTTCATTTTAAATTAGAGTTCCGGCTTCGATCGAAGAGGAGACCGGAGTCAGACCTAGACGCGGACTTCGCCCTGGAAGGCGGCGTTGGCCCGGTCGTCAGCAGCTAGGAGACGCTGCTGCGGTATCGTCGTGAGGTAGGGAAAAGTAGCCAGATCTCGACCCTGACTAGGGAAAGTTAACAATAGAATTGCATGTGGCACCGGGGTGTTGCGGGTTATCTAGGTTATCGAATATTAGAAAAGCATGATACGGGATTGTAGCGTTTATGAGAAAAGCATGTGACACTTAGTAGTGTCGTAGGATCAGAGAACTTAACGATAATTGATTTACTGGAGGCATATGACCATGCCCGGAGGTTGTTTGTGAAATTAGTGATCTTAGGACTGTTGGAGGCATCGATTATGTCGGAGGTCGTTGTGCGTTATTTATTGTCGAGTTTGGGTGGCCTTGAGAGCCCGTGTTATTTTATTGTCGAGTTTGGGTGGCCTTGAGAGCCCGTGCTATTTATTGTTGAGTTTGGGTGGCCTTGAGAGCCCGTGTTATTTATTGTCGAGTTTGGGTGGCCTTGAGAGCCCGTGTACTAAGGTTGGTGTCTTTGGCTGGCCTGACCGAGTTAGAGTCTCGGGGGATTGCAAGCGTGTCTTTACTGTTGGTGTGTCTTGGGTGGCCATGAGTGCCCGTGGGGTTGTTGAGCCCGTGAGTTCTGGTTGGTGTGTCTTGGGAGGCCGTGAGTGCCCGTGGGGTTGTTGAGTCTGTGTTTTACTATTGGTGTCTTGTGTGGCCATGAGTGCCTGTGGAGTGTTGAACCTGTGTTGTTGCTGTTTGTTGAACTTGTTTGTTGAACTTGCTTGTGATTGTGATTGTGGTTACCTGAGTGAGAGAGATTACTGAGACAAGTCGACCGCCTGGCCCGACTTTGTGTCGGGGAAGCGCGTGAGTGAGAGAGGTGACTGAGACAGGTCGACCGTCTGGCCTGAGTGGTTCGGCAAAGCGCGTGAGTGAGACAGGTCGACCGCCTGGCCTGAGTGGTTCGGCAAAGCGCGTGAGTGAGACAGGTCGACCGCCTGGCCTGAGTGGTTCGGCAAAGCGCGTGAGTGAGAGAGGTTACTGATACAGGTCGACCGCCTGGCCTGAGTGGTTCGGCAAAGCGCGTGATTGAGGGAGGTTACTGAGCAGCTGGTATGCGATCCTTTGTGATCTTGTTTGGTGTGCGATCCTTTGTGATCTTGGGTGTTGTGTGGGTTCAGTCTTTTGAGTCCTTGGAAGAGGTCGTGATCATTGTGTTGGGACTACTTTACGGGTCAGAGTGTTGAGTTGGTCAAGGAAGGTAACAGTGGGCGTGTGTCAGTCGGAGTACTTGAGTTGGGGATAGTGTTCCCCGGTGTTGAGTTTATTGTTGGTGTTACCGGCATTGTCTGCTAATTATGCCGTAGTCAGTCTGTTATCCGTGGTGGTGAGCGAACGCTCACCCCTAGCTGCTTTTCCTACAGGTACTTGTCGCAGGTCGGACTAGGTGAGCTTCCGAAGCTTGAAGAACTAGGGGCGGGAGTCCGGGTTACTTTTAGTCTAGCGACGGATACCTTGTTTTTTTGTCCGCTTGTGGGACGTTTTATTTTGAGTTGTAATTATCCTTTTGTTGAACTAAACTGGTATTGTAAAGTGTTTTAATGGAAAGGGTTTCAAAGTGTTTTCTTATTTTAAACGTTCGCGTCCCGAGTTCGGTTTACTGAAATTGGGGCGTGACATTTCCAGTGATCCATTCCTGGATTACTTTGATATCGACCTAACATACCAACATGTAAACTGATATCTGGCCGAGTACATGTCTGAGCATGCATCAGACTTCCAACAACTGAAGCATAGGGAATACTTTCCATTTCTTTCCGTTCCAAATCATTTTGAGGACATTGTTTTTCATTAAATTTATCCCCTTTTTGAATCAGAACTATTCCAGCTGAGCATTTGTCCATTCTGAATCTCTCTAATACTTTGTTAATATAACCCTTTGAGACAATCTTAACAATCCTTTTGATCTATCCCGAAATATTTCTATTCCAATCACATAGGATGCCTCACCCATATCCTTCATTTCAAAGTTCTTGGAGAGGAAAGCTTTAACATCATGTAATAACCATTTGTCATTTGCAGCAAGTAGTATATCGTCAACATATAGAATGACTATTATGAATTTTCTCCCACTGGTTTTCATATAGATACACCGATCTACGGTGTTTTCTACAAAACCATACGACAAGATGATACTGTTAAATTTAATGTACCATTGTCTAGAAGTTTGCTTCAATCCATATATTGACTTCTTTAACTTACACACTAAATTTTCTCTACCTAAAGATAAGAAACCCTCAAGTTGCTCCATGTAAACTTCTTCTTCCAAGTCACCATTAAGGAAGACGGTTGAATCACGTAATTTATGGATTTAATGGGTCAAACATTGGCAAAGTTGTGTTGAATGATTCACACTTCTTCACACTTTTCTTAATTCCGGACTCCCACTGAACTTGCCATTCTCAATGAACCGAGCATTACCAGACTCCATAATTCTCGTACTATGGTTAGGACGGTAAAATCTATACCCTTTCGATTTTTCCGGATAGCCGATGAAATAACCGCTAATGGTTCTTGCATCGAGCTTCTTTTCATGTGGATTAAATATTCTTATTTCTGCTTGACAACCCCAAACATGCAAGTGCCTCAAGCTAGGTTTCCTTCCCGTCCATAGTTCGTAAGGAGTCTTAGGAACTACTTTACTAGGAACCCTATTCAACAGATATATTACTGTTCTTAAGGCATGTGTCCACAAAGAAAGAGGTATAATAGTATAACTCATCATACTTCTAACCATATCCATTAAAGTATGATTTGGTCTCTCAGCAACACCATTTTGTTGTGGCGTCTTGGGCATTGTGTATTGTGCACATATGCCCCGACTCTCTAGATATTTGGCAAAAGGCCCCTGACATTGTCCGTTTTCATCAAATTTTTCATAATATTCACCAACTCTATCTGATCTTATTATCTTAACTTCTCTATCTAATTGCCTTTCCACCTCATTCACGAACACCTCTACGATATTCACTGATTGAGATTTTTCATGCAATAGATAAAGATAACACTACCTTGAATAATCATCAATAAAGGTGATAAAATATGTCTCACCGCTCCAACTTGGTGCATCAAAAGGACCACAAATATCAGTGTGTATTAATTCAAGAGGTTCACTACTTCTTGTGCCAGGATATTTGGATATGTGTCTAGTTTGCTTGTCTTTAATGCATTCTAGACACACACCCCAGTCAGTAAAATCCAATTGAGGTAAGATTTTATTTTTCACTAACCTTATTATCCTTTCTTTGGATATATGACCTAATCTTTGATGCCAGAAGAAAGCAAAATTCTCTTTACATATACTACGCTTACTGCATGTACCATGTTCAACATTAAATATGGATTAAGCAAAATCAACATCAAGATTGAAACGATACAAATCATCCATCAAAGTACCACTACCATAATAATAATAATGATTATGTTTGTACAATGAAAAAGTATCATTGCCAATCTTAAAGTTGAAGTTAACCTTGTCTAATTTGGAAACAGAATTTAAGTTTCTAGCACAATAATGAACGTAAAGACATTTCTCTAAATCTAGACGACATCCTGTGTCTAATATTAATCTGTACGTTTCAATTCCTTCAATATGTGCCTTCATTCTATTTCCCATATACAGAAATCGACCAGTTCCACTTATGGGCTGGATCGAAAGGAATCCCAGTGTAATATGTGACACATGAGTTGTAGCACCAATATCTAACCACCAAGTATTATGAGTTACTTCTATAAGATTTGATTCATAACATACAGAAACAAAATATGTACCTTTCTTTTCAAACCAGGCCTTTTTTCCGGACAATCCTTCTTAAGGTAACCATTCTTGTTGCAGAAGTAGCACCTCTGCTCCTTTCGAATGTGTCACTCATTGACTTTCAAAGGATTTTTGCCTTTTCTTTTCTTTTCAAATTTTCCCGGTTTAGCCTTGCTGCTACTGGCACCATCATGCATTGTGAAATGAACAGAGTGATCCTTAATCTTTTTCAGTCTTCCTTCCTCTTGAATGAGCATTGCCTTAATTTCCTGAAGGTTCCACTTCTCTTTAATGGTGTTATAATTCACCTTGAATTGGCCAAACTCAATAGGAAGTGAGTTGATGATGAACTGAACAAGAAATGATTCACTCACATCCATCCCCATCACTTTCAGTTTGCTGCTAAGTTTGACATACAGGTCACATGATCATGATTGGGTTGTGACAATCAAATTTCTTGGTCGTCAGCTCGCTCATAAGACTTCCCACAATAGACTTATCAGTAATGTCCGATTGAGAAAGTTCCTTAATTTCCAGCATGAATTCCCTTGCATTGTTAGTCTTCGGCATCGATGGTTTGACGTTATCAGCCATCGTCATCTTCATTAAATTCAAGCTCAACCTATTAGACCTTTCCCAGGCGTCAAATATTGATTTTTCAGCCTCTGTACTAGTCTCAGTAATGGCTGCATGCACTTCATCGGTAATTATTGCCAGGTCTAAATCCATAACGCCCAACTGAAACTGGACCTGTTCTGACCAATCCGAATAATTTAATCCGTTGAATTTAACAACACCATTTGACGAAGCAAACATATTCATGGAAGCTGCAAAACATTACATACATCTCACCCGTTAATATTTTGAGTTATCTATAAATTAAAAATCGTTACTATATACTCTTAAATTAACCTTTGGGTTGAACTTAAAAGTGTAAACTTTCAATGATGCTAAACAAAACAATAATGTAATAGACTACTAACTAAATTTTAATTGACATGGATGCTATCTTTGGATATACAAACACGTCGATTACAAGAGTCAGTTAGTCTCCATTAGTATTACTAATTATAAACAACGGTCCACCGTTGGGTAACCTCATAGTTTTATAATTAATAATTAAATCGTTAAAGTTTAGCGTCTTTTATGTTATCTACTAGCATCTCTAAACTTAAACAATTCTCAAAGGATAACTATAATGTTTGATTAATTTTCAAGCAAGTCACTTTGGTGACTATAAGCCTTCAGGTTAACAAACGTTGAGCCAAACGTTTTACGTTCATGTATTTTACAACATGAACGTGTTACTACATATACAAAATATATTATTAAGTATACTTTAATATTTGGATTTTAATACAATATAAACAAATGTATATGAACATGTTCAAGACCACATATATATCACTTTAATATGTAAATTGCAATGTATGCCGAACAATAACACATACATATACACAAGATTAAACATGACATCAATTCTTATGTTCACGGTTCACAAATCAATTACCATAAAAGTCATGTAATTTATCAGATCATGCACACAACACATGTTCAATTAAGGCAACATATGAACAACATACGTGTATATATATAGCTTCAAAAGGTAATTTACCGTAAAAACCAAAACAACCACACATGTACATGTTCAATTAAAAGAGTTTTAAACCTGGCTCTGATACCACTGTAAGAATTTAAGATCAATTTTATAGACTTTCATGCATAATTTTAGAGAAACGTTAAAACTCAGTTTAATTCAACCATATCAACTATATAGTTCTATAAGACGAACGAGAAGAATTAATAAAGTATACATACCCGGATCCATGCTTCACTTTGCTCTTGAACCTTTTTCTTCTCCCTCTCCTTTTTCCTTGAAGTTCTCTGTAATGGTTCAGAGAGTGGTTTCTGTAACTTGTTCCACTAGGGAGAGAGAAGAGAATTATAACCCCCAATAACCAACTCATCCTTTGGGCTCAACCACCATAACATTGGGCTTCCTTAATTGAATTGGATAATTAGTACATGGGCCATTAATTAGGAGATTAATTAACAAGACATGCAATTTTCTACGTTGGTCGTGAGTCATGATTCCTCAAGTGCCATTGGGTCCTTCTCGGGGACTTGATTGGCATACTGGATTAGAAGGAGAAGATGGGGGCTACCCTACCCTGATTGACCGGTTGCTCCGAGCTTTTTAAGAGGTCGTTACAGAGCTGCACCTTCATGATGTTCCACTCCCCGAGTACATACATACATACATACATACATACATACATACATACATACATACATACATACATACATACATACATACATACATACATACATACATACATACATACATACATACATACATACATACATACATACATACATACATACATACATACATACATACATACATACATACATACATACATACATACATACATACATACATACATACATACATACATACATACATACATACATACATACATACATACATACATACATACATACATACATACATACATACATACATACATACATACATACATACATACATACATACATACATACATACATACATACATACATACATACATACATACATACATACATACATACATACATACATACATACATATATATATATATATTAATTATTTGAATATTGCGTTGTGATTATATAAATTAATTAAGTTACTAGATATATATTTTCCTATTATTAAATGTAGGATAAAAGTTGGATGAGTTTGCCAATAACATGAAAAATGTATCAAAAAGGTGTATTTGCGTTTATCCACCATGTTAGGGATATTTGTAGGCACCTCACATTCGAAAACACTTTAAAGTATCCATGTAAAAATTGCACCAACGACTTGTTCCAGTCGATGGATGTAATGATAAATCACTTGTGTAAAGGGTGTGGTATTATGTCAACATATACAATATGGGAGTATCACAGGGAAGAGCACCTCATGCTTTGGAAGAGGAAGAAAGATTGCAATAGATACAATAGTTGGATGAATATCGTGCACGTGCTTTATCATCCGGTAATTATGATGTGGTTCATCCAAAAGTCTCATATGAATATGATGAAACAAGGGAATTTGTGGAACATGCGTTTCCATTTCGCGATGACACAAATGAGCGTAATTATAATGTGGTTCAGCTAGAATTCTCATATGAATATGATATTGATGAGGCGGTTGCAAGGGAAGATGCCAAAAAGTATAGAAAATTATTGAGTGAGCATAAAAACCAATTGTACGAAGGGTGAACAACTTTTGATAGATTGACAACTATTATGGAGTTGATGTCCTATAAAGAACGACACAAGCTCTCTGATGAATAGTTCAATGAGTTATGAACGTTGGAGAATAAAAAGTTTCCTGCACCGAGCACTTATCCATAATCGTTCAATGATGCAAAGAAAGTATTGAAGAAAGTTGGGATGGGGATATGAAATGTATGATGCTTGTGAATCTAGTTACTGCTTATACTATGATGAAAAAGAAAATTTTAAAGAGTGCCCTCTTTGTGACACGCCTCACTACGATGAGAAAGGAAAGGGAAAGAAAACCGTTAGGTACTTCGCCATCATGCAGCAGTTGCAAAAGTTGTATAATTCACCTAACATTGCAGGGAAAAGAAAGTGGCACGCGGAAAGGAAAGTTGATCATGACATCTTGAGACATCTAGTTGGTGGTGAAGCTTGGAATGAATTCGACAGGTTACATATTAGATTTGGAAGGGGAAAACACAAGTTGTGTCTTGCAATAGCGACATACAGGTTTTGTCCATTTGGTGCAAGTGATGTGCCTTATAGCATATGACCCGTTATTGTGATTCCTTAAATTTTTTCACTGGACATGTGCGTGTAGAAAGAGTTTGGTATCTTATGATTGTTGATATCAAGTCTTAAGTCGCTTGGAAGTGTTTAAGTGTGTTGATGAGATCGCTTATTGATGAGCTCCAGAAGTTGTGGGAAAATGGGGTAGTGACCTTTAATGCATCCGATAAATTGACATTCAATATGCGACCTGCAATATTGTGTACTTTTGTCCACTTTCCTAGTTATGGATGTTGGGGGGAATTTAGACTAAGGATTACTATGCATGCCCTATATACATGAATGACCTGGATGCTCAATATAGTCACACCATGATGTATTACTATATGGTGCAAAATATTTGACACTGAATCATAAATACCATAGTCGAGAGAAAAAAAATCAACGGGAAGAGGGATATGAAGATCAACAAGCTCGCACATTCAAGTGATGAAGTATATAGTGCCATTATGAGCGAAGAGTACCACACTTTATCGCCGAATCCAAATTTTTCGAAGAACAAAACAAGGCCGTGTTGGACATATAGGTCGATTTTCTGGGATCTCCCATATTGGCATACATTAGGGACAAGACATGTATTGGACGTGATGAACATCGAAAAGAATATATGTGACAATATTTTAGGGACGTTGTTAATTTTTTCTTGAAAGACCAAAGATAATTTGAAAGCCAGGAAAATATGGAAACAAAATGGTGTGCATTATGATATATGGCGGAGGTGGTCGCGACGAAGACTACCATACCATATGAAAACTATACGGTTATGGAAGGTAAGTGTGAGGAAGTGTTGCACAAGATTGTAGCAATGTGTTATCCATCGGGGGATGCAGGAAGCCTAAAAACAAGGTCGACCTGAAGGATAAGAAGTTATATGAATTGAAGAGTTATGAAAATCATGTTTTTCTTCAACGTATACTTCATCGTCAAACTTATTCCAAATGTGCTTGATGAGGTCTGTTTTCAATGCATGATGAGTATGTTGAAAACTTTAGCTCCAAATCTGATCACGACGTCTCCGTGCGATTTTACTGCAGAGGCAGCGAAAGCGAGTTTTTTGGCGGCAGGACCTGTACCTGTCGAAGCCGAGCAACAGAAACAGAGACGCGGGAGGCTGAAGAAGGGAACCCCGAAACCTGTGATACCCACCACAACCTTCTATCAAACCAGAGCCAAATCAAGGTCTGCTGGTACAGGAGGAACCTCAGGTCATTTGTTGATTGATATAACAACAAAGAAAAAGGATGGTACGGGTGAGTGGTCGTATGTGAAGAAGGTGGGAAAAAGAGCATGTGCACTTGGACCGTTGGTGGCAGCTCAGTTCGAGTCGTTGGATTTGGAAATTCCCCAACGCTCTTTGCTGGACGAGTTTAGTGAAAGCGATGAGGAACAGGCGAATTCAGGTTCTTCATCCGATCCCGATTTGGGATCCCCTTCGTGATCCTTGGCAATGAGGTTCCTCACGTGGAACGTGAGAGGTATGCACTCTGATTTCAAAAGGAAGTGCATTAAGAAGTTAGTTTATTCGAATGTTGTTGATGTGATCATGTTACAAGAAACGAAGTTGCCTTGTGTGGATACCGGCGTCCTCAGGAGTTGTGGTTTGGGTGTTGGTTGGGGTTGTGATTGGGTTCCATCTATTGGTACGTCAAGAGGGGTCTTGTTGGCCTGGAGGTACTCGGTTTTCTCCAAAACGACTTCCTTTTTGGATAATAATTTGATCTGTTGGAATGGTATTCATGAGATCATAAGTATCCCGGTCAGTTTCGTAAATGTATATGCTCCCTGTCTCCCGAGGGAGAGAGCAGATTATTGGTCCTCCTTGAGTAGTCTTCGAAACCAGTTTCACGATGTTCTGTTTGTTGGGGGAGATTTCAATTCGGTTTTCACAGTGGGAGAAAGAAGAGGGTGTAATAACCACTTCTGGTCAACGCCAGTCAAATCTGCGAAAAACAGGAAAATTAATTTTTTTTAAGACAAACACTTAAATGAACCCAAATACGACCCCGAGGGTCATACCGGACATAAGTTGACCCCGATATCGACCAAAGTGAGTTCCGGGGGACTCAGGGCAACTTTCTGATCAATTTGGGAAATGTTGACTTTTCACTGGAAAAGTCAACCGAGCGACGTTTTGGTCCATTCCAGGACCGTTTGGGATCCAAAAAGCTTAGCCGTCGTCGCAGTGGTCTTAGTTGAGCCGTTTCCTTGTAGCCCGTCAAGTTTCATAATTTCTTGGAAAAAGTGCCCGTTCGGGGCCCACTTGACACTTGTCCAATATGTGGTGGTGTTAGGTTTTGGGGGGAAAATAAGAGAAGACAAGGGGGGTGGCCGGCCACATGTTTCAAAAAGAAAGAAAAAAAAAGAGAAAATGAGTTGGTTTTTAGAAAGAGAAAGAAGAGAGAAGAAAGGGAGAGAAGAAGAGAAGGAAGCTAGGGTTTGGGGTCACTATTCAAGTCATCTAACCCTTGGATCGTCTCAAAGTTCGAAGATTCGCACTCACCTCGTCTTCCTTTACGGTAATCACCAAACCGATATTTGTTTGTGTTAAGTTCAAAAGTTAGGGTTTGATTAAAATGAGTGGTTTATGGTGGAAATGAGGTGTGGGGATAGTTGGGGACGTCTTGGAGACGTTTTGGAACGAAGGTGGACGTTTTCTGGTGACCAGAAGCTCGAGGGGAGCTCCGGCCACCGTGGGTGGTGGCCGGCCGGCCATGGGGTGGCTGGCCGGAGCTGGGACCAGCCACCACCATGGTGAGCCGAGCCCCAAGGAACCCTAGCCACCCACGGCCAAACTTGGCCGGGTGGGGCCCACATGCTCGGGTGATCGGGTTTTGTGTTCGGGTGGTTTAGAACGTTCCCCGGACCATTTATCCACAACCGAATCGAAATTTGGAATTAAAATGCGAAAGTTGTGATTATCGGGTTTAGAAACTTTAAACGTTAATTAATTGAATCGGAAGTCGGAATTCGATTCCGTCGAGTGCCTAGGAACCCTTCAATTATTCTAAGACCGTAGAAACGAAAACGGGAATTTTCGGAGCCCCGGAAGGGCGTTTCCAAAATCCGGGTAGATTCGCCATGTCGGGCGAATCGTGCTTTTCCGGGTCCATTATCGACAATGTCGAATAATTGGGAAGTTTGGGAGTGACCGACATTGTCGGGGTTACCTTTGGGCGTCGAGTTTATTGAATTTCAGTTTATTCCTGCGAGTTTAAAAGTGCCTTAAAATTGTGTTCTTTTAGATCGTGCTGCAGACCAAGGGAAAGGAAAGCTAGGCGAGTGACTGAGATCACGCCGGAGCTTGTTGGTTAGCTTTTTTAGAATTCATACGAGGTAGGGAAAAGTAGCCGGATCTCAGCCCTGACTAGGGAAAGTTAACAGTAGAATTGCATGTGACACTTGGGTGTCGTGGGTTAAGTAGGTTATCGAATATTAGAAATGCATGTGAAACTTAGGGTGTCGTGGGTTAAGTAGGTTATCGAAGATTGGAAATGCATGTGACACTTAGTAGAGTCGTAGGAGCAGAGAACTTATCGATGTTAGAAATACTGGAGGCATATGACCATGCCCGGAGGTTGATTGTGAACTTATCGATATTAGGAGTACTGGAGGCATATGACCATGTCCGGAGGTTGATTGTGAAACTGTTGATATTAGGACTGTTGGAGGCATTGGTTATGCCGGAGGTTGTTTGTGCATTTTGTGTCTTGGGTGGCCATGAGAGCCTGTACTTTACTTTTGTGTCTTGGGTGGCCATGAGAGCCCGTACTTTACTGTTGTGTCTTGGGTGGCCATGAGACCCCGTGTTTTACCGTTGGTGTCTTGGGTGGCCATGAGTGCCCGTGGGGTTGTTGAACATGTGTCTTTACTGTTGGTGTGTCTTGGGTGGCCATGAGTGCCCGTGGGGTTGTTGAGCCCGTGAGTTACCGTTGGTATCTTGGGAGGCCGTGAGTGCCCGTGGGGTTGTTGAGCCCGTGAGTTACTGTTGGTGTGTCTTGGGAGGCCGTGAGTGCCCGTGGGGTTGTTGAGCCCGTGAGTTACTGTTGGTGTGTCTTGGGAGGTCGTGAGTGCCCGTGGGGTTGTTGAGCCCGTGAGTTACTGTTGGTATGTCTTGGGAGGCCGTGAGTGCCCGTGGGGTTGTTGAGCCCGTGAGTTACTGTTGGTATGTCTTGGGAGGCCGTGAGTGCCCGTGGGGTTTTTAAGCCCATGAGTTATGGTTGGTGTGTCTTGGGAGGCCGTGAGTGCCCGTGGGGTTGTTGAGTCTGTGTTTTACTGTTGGTGTCTTGGGTGGCCATGAGTGCCTGTGGAGTGTTGAACCTGTGTTGTTGTTGTTTGTTGAACTTTGCTTGTGATTGTGATTGTGTTTGCCCGAGGTTAGTGACCCGACTTTGTGTCGGGAAGTGGTGTGGAATTTGGCTGGCTTTCCCGAGTTCGAGTCTCGGTAAGTTGCGAGCGTTCTTTGGCTAGCCTGTCCGAGTTCGAGTCTCGGAAGGTTGTGAGCGTTTTTAGGCGATGGAAAGGGCAGCTCCCCTTCCGACTAGCTATCGGAAAAGTAGCTCGGTTTATCGCCAACAGGTCGACCGCCTGGAGACTGACAGGGATCGGTAAAGTGCGTGGGGCAAGCTCGAGCCCAGCCGGTTAGCAACCGGCACTGAGCAGCTGACAGGAATGTGATCCTTTGTGATCTTGTTTGGTGTGCGATCCTTTGGGATCTTGGTTGGTGTGCGGTCCTTTGTGATCTTGGGTGTTGCGTGGTGGTCCGTCGTGTCTTTGGAGGAGGTCGTCAATCGTTGTGTCGGGTCTAATTTACGTGTCCGAGTGTTGAGTCGGCTGAGGAAAGTATCAGTGTGTGGGTGCCGGTCGGGTTACTTGAGTTTGGGGATAGTGATCCCCGGTGTTGAGTTGGTTGTTGGTGTTACCAGCATTGTCTGCTAATTATGCCGTAGTCAGTCTGTTATCCGTGGTGGTGAGCGAACGCTCACCCCTAGCTGCTTTTCCTACAGGTACCGGTCGCAGGTTGGACTAGGTGAGCTTCCGAAGCTTGAAGAGCTAGGAGCGGGATTCTGGGTTTATTTTGAGTCTAGCGACGGATACCATACTTTTGCCCACTTGTTGGGACGTAAATTGAGTTGTAAATATTATTATTTTTGTTGAACAAATGGTGATTTTTAAAGTGATTTAATGTTAAAGGTTTCAAAATGTTTTATTGTTTTAAAAGTTCTCGTCTTGAGTTTGGTTTACTGAAATTGGGGCGTGACAGAGGGAGTAGATTTAATCGTGCAGACGGTCAGGTGTTCGCTGATTTCTTGAGTAATATGAACGTGGTTGACCTCAATCTTGTTGGTGCCAAGTACACGTGGTATGACTCGGGTTCGAAAGCGTCAAGACTTTATCGGTTCTTGGTTTCGCCGGATGCCTTGTCAGCGTTTGGGACCTTAGAACAACGAGGGCTACCTAGAGGGGTGTCTGATCACAGGCCGGTTATACTGGGCATTGAGGTTGTTGATTTGGGGCCCAAACCGATGCGTTTCTTGAATGTTTTGCTTGAACACAAGTCCTCCCTACCAACGGTGAAGATGTTATGGAATTCTTATGTTGTTGAGGGCGAACCAGACTTTGTGCTATGGTCGAAACTTCGGAGCTTGAGGCGAGACCTTCAGGTTTGGAATAAGGAGGTGTTTGGTAGGGTGGAGACGGAGGTAGAGAAACTGATGGCCGAGTTGGATGTCTGGGACGTAATTCTTGATGTTAGGTCTCTGACAGGAGAGGAGAGGGAGAAGAGAGCTTTCTGCAGGGCTATGTTATTCAGAAGCAGAAGTGGTTGGCATAGATTTGGAGCCAGAAAGCTAGATTCCGATGGTTCAAAGGGGTGATCGGTGCACACGTTTCTTCCATCGCATTGCAAATTTCAGAGCTTCGAGGAACCGGGTATCTAGGGTGCGAGTGGGACGAGGCTTTGTCTCTACTCCGACAGAAGTGAAAAGGGCAGCGGTGGGACATTTCTCAACCCGTTTCTCGGTCGATCCAACAATGGTCGTCAATCTTCCTGAGCTCCCTTTTCGAACTCTCTCGACCGTTCAGGCGGAGTGGTTGCAGGGCACCTTTGGGGCGGACGAGATACTCCGGGCGGTGAAGGGTTGTGGGAGGGACAAGGCTCCCGGCCCTGACGGTTTCTCCATGAAGTTTTATCAGGTGTGTTGGTGCGTGATTGGCAATGATGTTATCAATTTCTTGTCTGCTTTTCGGGTGTCAGGAAAGTTGGGGAAATGACTCAACTTGTCCTTCTTGACTCTGATTCCCAAGACAGGGGCTGCCGAAAGTTTTGATGATTATCGCCCTATAAGCTTGATTTCTGGCCTGTATAAGATCCTAGCAAAGTTACTTGCAAATCGGTTGAAAAAGGTCCTGCCTGGTCTTATCAGTGATACTCAAAGTGGCTTTGTGGCGGGTAGGCAGCTGGTTGATGGTGTTTTGATAGCATCAGAGTTGTTACATAAGTTTAAGAAATCCAAAGAGGAAGTAGTCATGCTGAAACTCGACTTTGAGAAAGCGTATGACTAGGTCCATTGGGGCTACATCGATCGAGTTTTGGAAGAGATGGGCTTCGGGATGAAATGGCGAGGATGGATGCAGGGGTGCTTCCGAGCACATGTGTCTGTTTTGATCAATGGATCCCCTAGTGATGATTTCCCTATGACTAATGGAATTCCCCAAGGGTGTCCTCTATCTCCTTTTCTGTTTTTGATTGCAGCAGAAGGATTACACCAACTGTTGGAAGAGGGCAAGAGGCGTGGGCGTTTTCGTGGTGTGGAGGTTGGGTCGACAGGTCTATCTCTATCCCATCTTCAGTTTGCAGACGACACTCTTCTCTTTGTCAAAGGTGATTTGGCAGGTTTAGCTTTTGTGAAGGATTTGTTGGAGCGCTTTCAGAAGGGATCTGGGCTGAAAATAAACTTCCATAAGTCAACGGCAGTGGTGTTAAATGAGGGAGTTTGCTCCGAAGCTGAGGTATCAAGAGTCCTTGGGTGCTAGGTGGGATGCTTTCCGATGAAATATCTTGGCTTCTGGTTGGGAGCTAATCCGAGGAGAGCCGCCTCTTGGGATCCTATTGTTGAAAGGTTCAAGAAGTCTTTGGGTTTGTGGAAGCTGAAGAACCTGAACATGGTCGGTCGAATTGTCTTGGTTAAGTCAACCCTTTCAGCCTTACCAGTATTTTTCATGTCTCTTCTTAAGGCTCCCAAAAAGGTTATTCATGTTCTCGAGGCTTGGCAGAGACGTTTTCTGTGGACTAATCCGTATACAGGTAAAATGTTCTGAAAAGTCAGGTGGAGTAAGGTGTGTAAGAGCAGGGATGAAGGGGGTCTTGGGATTATACGTTTAGAAGCGATGCATACGAGTCTATTGGCCAAGTGGTGGTGGAGGTTGGCCTCTGAGGACGATTCGCTTTGGAAGAAGGTCATATGTGGTCTATACGGTTGGAATCACTGGGATTGGGATCTATCCAAAGTCGATAAGCCAGGTTCTTCTTTTTTGATATCCCATATTGTTTACCTGGCTGCTGACCCGAGTTTTAAGGAGCTATTTGGGGACCAGGGTGTTCACTGGTTGTTAGGGGCAGGTAACAGAATCTCTTTCTGGGATTATTTATGGGTAGGGGAGATTCCGCTTCGTTATCGTTTCCCGGCCTTATATGTGGTGTCTCCGGCCAAGTTTGCTAAAGTGGAGGCTTTTTGGGTAAGGGGGTGCTGGAGAGTGGGCTTTAGCCGAACCTTGGAGGTGTGGGAAAAGTGTTCGACCGAAGTGCTGTTGGGTGTGCTGGAAGAGATGCAGGTCCGGTCGGGTAAGCCTAATTCGTTGGTTTGGGTGAAAAACCCAAAAGGTTTCTCTGTTGCTCGAACTTATTCTTTGCTATCCGGTAGTGTGGAACCTCGTCGGGAGATGGGTTGGGCTAATATTTTGTGGGTGAAAGGGCTTCCCCCAAAATTTTGTGTCTTTGTGTGGCTAGCAGTGCACAGAGGCCTACCGACCATGGACTACCTGGAAAGCAGGGGGTACGTATTTCTCTGAACCGTATGTTGTGTCTGTTCCGTAAATCAAATTTTGAGACAGTAGACCACTTGCTATTGCATTGTACTTACTCGTGGGAGGTATGGGGCAAACTGTTGGTTTGGTGGAGGATTGTTGGGCCATTACCAAAGAGTGTTGCGGAGAATCTGTTATGGTGGAAAGGGTTGGGATCAGGAAACTGGTGGACAAGGTGGACTTGGGTTGGCTATCTCGCCTTACGGCATATTTGGTTGGTAAGGAACGGGGTGGCTTTTAACGCGGTGATGGTGTCGTTAGATGATCTTGTTGCCAAAGTTAAACATCATTCCTTTGGTTTGCTTTGGAACTCGGGGTCTTTCCGACATGGTGTTTCCTTTGATGACTGGTCTAGGGACCCAGCTTGGTGCTTGTTGAGGGGTGGTAGTAAGGGAAGGAAGGGGTGACGTTTTGGTGATTGAGGCCGAGCCTTTGGTGGACTATACTCACTCCCTTTGTGTTTGCTTTGTGCTTTAGTCATTGAGGTAGTATTGGTTGTATTTTTGGGGAAGTTTTTGTTGTTTTCGTGCTTTAGTAGCCGTTGTGGTATGAGGGAAAGTCCCTGTGTAAGGGTCGTTTTCTTTGCTTCATTTCTATGCTTTATGTAACGAATGCTTAATAAATTTTTCGCTTATCAAAAAAATGGAAGTTGTAGTTTTTTTGTTTTTCTAAACATCTGGATTTATACAAATTTGGCGGTCATATTAACAATAAATTTTTCGTTTTTCAAAAATAATTTGTCGATAAATAAGGGTCAACTATTGGTCAAAACTAATATGACCATTGGTGTCTGCTAAAACATGCGGCGGTAACCTTACCGCCGCATGTTTCAACCTCTTTTCGCCGACGTTTTCACCAGCGTTTTCAATCCCCAATGCGTTTTAGCCCCCTTTCCGGCGATGAATGCATGATCTTTTAAGGCTAAATTTATAGGGTTTAGTTTACCATAAACCAACTGCAATTAGAATAAGGAAACCTTGCAAAAAGAGGTGTCTTGCTTTCTTAATTCTAGTCAAACTAGAATTCCCTTTTGTGTCTAGACATTCTAGAACATTATTTTTCTTTCTTCCAACCTAATAAATAAAAAACACATTAATATATATATTATTAGGGTTGTCCGAATACCCCCAATTCCTAATTGGGGTGTTCAACCAAGCCCATATATTTATCGAAACTTATTCTTAATTATTGGTCACGAACACTACACTACCCACGTTCTCAAAATGAACACTACGCTACCTTAAGTATTGGTCACTCGATTTTGTTAGTAAAAATGGACGGAATTTTTCATTCCGTTAGTCATATGACCTCAAGTGTCATATAATGGATGGTAAAATGATGCTTTTTCCCCTTAAGTATTTGACCTCTATACATTTTATGAGGAATAATAACGAGGGTACAATGGTAATGTTCCTTATACAATGTGTAGAGGTCATATAATTAAGGGGCAACGTCATTTTACCATCCACTATATGACACTTGAGGTCATATGACTAACAGAATGGAAAATTCCATCCATTGTTACTAACAAAATCGCGTGACCAATACTTAAGGTAGTGTAGTGTTCATTTTGAGAACGTGGGTAGTGTAGTGTTCGTGACCAATACTTCAGAGTAAGTTTCGATATTTAACCCTTTATATATTATTGGGCCTTTATTTGTTATATTCAATTATTATGCCATCACCTTATGAGCAATTAATTAAATAAATAAGTTTTGTTATATCATATAAAACTTTACAAATTTATTTAAGTCGAACCTCTAAGGTTCATTTTTTCGCGGTTTTTACTCTATTGTATGTGGCCCTTTAGAATTCTTATAACTTGGCAGTGAGATTGAAATCATTATTTCATACACAAGTTATGGGTAACTCCTAGCAAGGTCCATAACTATCCAAGTCATACGAAGTCTTGAGTTTTGTCTTTGTCAGATCCTGTTACCATAAGTGATATCATCCTTTATTGTCTGGCGATGTGATGACTGAACAAAAGGCATAGAACCATATTCATTTCTCAATTTAGTCCTCAAGTTTTCTTGATCTTGAGTTCGGATTGTAGATGACAAATCACACTCATGACCTTACTTCTTTTACAATCCTCCATTCATCAAGAGGGGCCTTAATGTCATATAACTTGTATAAACACAACTGACAAGTCTCTATGACCATCACCCATATACCTCATATGCGTGTACTCATATATAAAAACAACCCAAATAACTATCTTGTCAGGGGTAGCTTTTGGTTATGTCAAGACATGAATCAACATATATATATCATGGTGATTCCATTTTCATAGGACTAAGATCTACTTTGGCAGTTGAGAAATACTCACGTCTCATGTTTTATGGAGTATTCTCAAGGTGGGTCATCCAATATCAAACTCTTTGATATTTGTGACGTTGACTCATATCGCTATATGCATGATCAATAAAACATGATTATCCAATAAATGGTCACATTAGCTCTAACTATCGGTTTACGCTAAGGGCGAATGAATAGACTCACTCCTTTGTTCCCAAGGGGCCTACTATTGTGGAGCTACTCCCTAATACCTTAGAAAGACCAGTATATTCAAGTTAGTTAATATTACAACTTAATGATAACTAAACGTTTGTCAACTTTTATTAACTCACAAAGACGTTGTAACATACCAATGTGTATTATCCTAAGGAATAAAAATCAAGACCCCACCCCTTGTCGTTGCTAGACGACATTCAAGACGGTCTTGTTGTATGTTCCCTAGTCCCGGATAAAGACGCTTTCATCAGAGTCCCTTAGACTCCGGTAGACAAGGACTCCCAAGTTTTCCTACTATTTGAGATGGTTGGTTTCCTTCTATCTAGGTGGTCGTACAACCGGAAAATTATGCTACAAGTAATTAAGGGTGTGCAAAATATCCGTAGATCCGAACCTGCCTGAAGATCCGCCCGGCTTGCGACCAATTTGCGTTTCATCCGTTGGGTTTCGGATCAGATTCGGGCTAAATATTATCACATCCGAGTGTATGTGGGTGGATATCAGATTTGGACCGGATGATCTGTGGATCATTCGACCCGACCGCATCCAACCTAATCCCCTTACACGTGGGCGTCCTCTCACCACATCTTTTACAATTCTTACCACAATCTTTGACTTTGACAACCAAACCTTATCACATACCTTATCTCTCCATCACTCCATCACCATTCACTAACCTTGTCTCAGAACCATCTCTCCAACAAAGTTCTCGCATCCTTCTTCTCTCTCACCCACCACACTTTATCTCATACTCTTCATCTCTCCGCCCACTTCTCATCGCCATAGTCACCACCCATCTCTCCAACTTTTTCAATCCACCACCTTCAACAACAAAAAAATCCACAATCATGTCGCACCTCCTTCATCATGAGAGTCTCTCTACCACCGTCGACGCCCCTCTCTTCCCTCTACCCTCAATAATGACATATCTGCCATCTCTCACTATGGCTTTTCTATAGTCGTGAGCAGCACTAGATCTGGCTTCTTCTCACTCAACCTTGTCCCCCTTCTCTTGGCTTTGGGTCACCGACGCAAAAACCATAGAGTCATACATCAGGTTGCCATTCTAGTTTCTAGGTTTTAAAGATTCAATTAAGCTTGATTTTGTTTATTTCGTTTGAGTATATATGATTTTAGGGTTGGAGCGTTGTATTTACATTATTTTTGGTATCCATCGGTAGTCCCTCTAGGATTCCCTCCCATCATGTCGAGTGGGGCATCCATCACAACACACGTCTTGCCTAATGCGTCAACACATTTCTGCCTCTACACGCCCACCTGAACCCCTCAACCTATGAGAGGGACATAAGAGGGTTTGGCTCGAGGAAGACAACTAGCAATAACAACCAACGTCCAACCTAACCCCCATACTTAAGCATGACATGCAACACGGGGCCCCCACATGGGCACCCTCAGGGACAACGAATGGATTGTTCCCTGTCTTCCGTCGGTCATTGAGTCGAAGATAACCTTGGCCTAGAAGAGGAGACTCGGTCTCCGCACTATAGTAGGTACAAATATCAATACTGGAGAAATCCACTCCCGCGACTTATGGCACCGCAGAAGTATCTCATACCGTGTAAAATTTACTCAGCAATAGTATAGGATTCGTAGAGGGGGAGTCGCATTGGTTCTGTAAATAGACACTTATGCGATGGTGTAGTATATTGTTGCAAAAGTTTATCGCTCGAACAACAACCACATGAATAGAGTTGTTGTAGACTAAATACTACAACGACTCTATATATACAATCGTAAAAGATAATCCGAATAAAGTCTGGACATCAAATTTTTGGATATGGGTAATTTAGATAGAATAATCAAATAACTTTCATTCAAACCGGGTATCCGATTAGATTACACTCCTATCACATGTACTCTTACAAGTTACAACTTACAAGTAGCCTCATAAGAACAAACTCGTAATATTTTTGTTTTAATGATACAATCCACGCTAATCAGGTGCTGCGACAGCCAACGCCTAGACCCTGGTCACGCAGGGCCCACTCTTTATAGCTTTACGTGGGGACACATCATCTTCATCAACGGAGTGATTGATTATCGGATCTGTAAATGGGACTATTGAATCTAGTGGGTCCACCAGAATAGACCGTGGTGGAGAACTATGCACGTTTCTACCAACTTTTGAATGACTTATTTTTCATATAAAATTAAGGGCTAATTGTTGAAACTTATCCTTATGTATTGGTCACTAACACTATGCTACCCTCTTTTTCAAAATGATATTTGCGGTACCTTATCTATTGGTCACGCAATTACGTTAGGAAAAATACACGGTAAAATGCCGTTTTTTCCATTCCGTTAGTCATATGACCTCAAGTGTCATATAATAGATGGTAAAATGACGTTTTTTCCCCTTAAGTATTTGACCTCTATATATTTTAGAAGGAACAACAAAGATGGTGCAATGATAATGTTCCTTATAAAATGTATAAAAGTCAAATAATGAAGGAAAAAACGTCATTTTACCATCCATTATATGACACTTGAGGTCATATGACTAACGGAATGGAAAAAAATAGCATTTTACCGTCTATTTTTCCTAACGTAATCGCGTGACCAATAAATAAGGTACCGCAAATATCATTTTGAAAAGGAGGGTAGCATAGTGTTCGTGACCAATACATAAGGGTAAGTTTCAACAATTAACCCTAAAATTAAACACATTCAATTTCACAAAAATTAAATTAAATTATAGCTTGTGTGTGATTTTGTTATAGCCCATTTGACGATAAAATTTAAAGAGTTAAATGTATGAACAGAAGTTTCATAAAGTTTATATTGTTCTTTCAATATTTCAAATTTAGACAACGGAAAGTAAGAATGGACACTTGCAAATTGCAATTGTGTAGCTATGCATTATTTTTCATCTTGTCGGCATGAACCCATCATAGTATGGGATTCGGCAGACCTGGTCAAGGTGGGTCCAGCACCGGCACCGGCAAGGCATGATGGTTTAGGAGGGACCCTTAACTCGATAGAGCAAGTACCGGAAGGGGACGGGCGGTTCTGATCTAATTCCGCCCAACACTTATACCATAAATGACGGGACTAACTCAAACAAAAAACATTTTTTGTATAATGGTTCAAGACTTCAGGTAGTTTAACTTATACATGAGTACTCTCAGTACCTTCGACCCCCCTCACCCTAATCCTAGCGGCCGCCAACTTCTTTTTCCCCTTTTTCGTTGGCGGCATCCAGCCTTAGATGTCGCCGGTAGTGTCTCTCCCCTAATCCAAACCTCTCCCTCCCTTAACCCAAATCTCTCTCTCCTTCGTTTGCCCTCTCCTCCTACTCTTGTCCGGCCTCTCGTGCTCATCGGTGAAGGCTAAGCTCAGTATCAGGGTTGGGTTTGACTTGCATGTGCGCGTGGTCGTGGTTCCTGCTGGAGCTGCCGCGAGTTCTACCGGAGCTGCTGTCCAGGGAGTTCAAAGCTGGCGTTTTTTCAGATCCTTCGCCTCCGTGGTGTCGGGGTCCCGTGCCTGTGGAGTTCTTGCTTGTTGCTCATCCAGGTGGGAGCTGCTCGTCAGTTTCTGCAGCCGTCGGAATCTGCTAGCTTCGTCGTGGTCTGAGCCTCGTCGGGGTCCTAGGTTCTGACCTGGGCTAGGCCGCGTCGGGCCTGGGTGGCGTCGGGCCTGGGTCGCTTCGCCTGGGTCTCTTAGGCCTAGGCCTGATCCGATCCAGGGCCTGGGTATCGGGCTTGGGCCTAGGCCAGTTAGGCTTCTGGGTCTGGCCTGGCCAGGCCTTTGTTTGGGTCAGGTCTTGGTTCTGGCCCAGTTCCGATTCAGGTTCGCTCTTTCCTCTGTTATGTACCGTGTGTCCGGATCTCTACTACTCCCTTCTCGCTGGAGCTTCGTGCCGGTTCTGTTCGGCTCCCTAACAGTTACAAGGATGTTGGGCTGGTTTGGGTGTTGGCCTCCAGGTTACCGACTCTGTTGTTTCTCCCTTGAGGCGGTGTAGTGGGGGATTGAGCGTTGCTTTGGAGTTGTCTTTTTCAGAGCTGATCGTGGGACGTGCTTCTACATCAACCTGAGATTGTCAAGGATTTGGTTCCTTGAGGCTGACAGTGTGGTTGAGACTCGAGCGTAGCTTCGGAAGTGCCTTTTTAAAGCTGGTCGTGAGACGCGCTTCTTCTTCCTCCTAGAAGTGGATCGTTGTGGCTCTAGTCCGGGTGCTTCTGTTGGTTCGTTCTGTTGCCAGGTGTTTCTATCAGGTCTGGTCGTGGGACGCGTTTCTTCATCCCCGGGTGTGGATCGTCGTGGACCTGGTAATTCGTTGAGGGTTACTGATATTCCTTTCCTCCTGCTATAGTTTTAGTGTTCCCCCATTGTGCCACTATCGTTATATGTTGGTTATATTATGCTTCCTTCCACTTTGTTGGGTAGGACTCGTCGGTTTCGAGTGTTGGCCCACGACGAGTAGTTTGTATTTAGTGTCGTTAAGTAGTTTTCCTTCAATATCGATCTTAGTATAGTGTGTTTTGGAGGGTATTACCCTCTAAATCTGTCTCCGTCGTTTGTGGTGTTGGCCACCGACTTGTTAGTGACCGTCTTCTAGTCTATGTGACTGATTGATAGTCCTAATTAGACAGGGTGTTCTTCTTTCTATGGCAGTGGTTTGGTTTATTTCAGTTTTGTTTGTGCTTAATGTTTGGAAAATCAGGGTTTTGACCTTATCACCTATGGGCTTCATGGTAGGAATATCAGGGTTTTAGACCTAGTTCTCTGTTTTGTTCTTAATGGTTGTAAAATTTGGGTATTCAGACCTTTTTCATTGTATTCTCCCATCGTTGGGTTTGTCATGAGGCTGTGTTGTCATGCCAACGCTCGCATGTCAAGTAGTTGTTGTGTTTCCTCAGGTTGTTGAGGTGCTTCATCGAGGATCCTATTAGAGTGAATTGCTCATTCATTGTACTCCTCCCTTGCTCTTTATTTCAAAGAGCAAGTTTTATATATTGCTTTGCTGATAAAAAAAACTTATGCACGAGTACGAAAATGATACACAGCTAAAGAACGACTATTACAATCTAAGAGTGTGGAAAAAAGAAGCTCTCGTTGTCAACATATTTAGCGGCGAGAGTTTGATTGTATTTCTCCTATGGACGACGATAACAACTCTCTCTGATCATCTTCAAGGATTTTGACGACGATCATTAGTTCAGATATCTTTCTATCCGAATCAATCGATGACTCTCCTCTCTCGATTCCCATCATTCGACCATTTGGAGAATCACCAGTTATAAGGGAAGAGATGGTTTTTCTGGACCTAAGGAACAACGGCTCTAGTGGTGTTACAGAGGCTGAGAGTTAAATGTGCTGGCGCATCAGGACTGGCCTGTGGGATGGTTCGAGGTGTACATGTGCGAGGCCCTCGCCCCCGGCATCAAAAGAGGACCACGGTGGAAGAAGAGTCCTTCCCGACTTTGGTTCCCCCAGCGGCGGAGAGGATCAGATATGGCTTACCAAAGCCGATTCGTTTTGCGGTGGGGAGTGTATTTATGCGTTTTGGGGATAAAATCGGGAGCCCGTCGGAGAAGCGACGACCCTGAGGGATGATTATGATACGTCGGAAGGGGAGGAAATGGGTCCCTTACCGAAGACACGACCAATGCTTCCAGAAATTGGGTGGTGGAGACGTGAGGTTGGAAGAGGAATGAGGGCAATGCCCCCAGTCCCTAGGTTGCGAGTATTGGGCCGGCCCACTTCCCCTTGGGCCTGGGCTAGTGTTTCGCAAGGCCAACAAGACTAGGTTTAATCGGGGCCCCAACTTGGTCCTCGGGTCTGAGCATATTCAAACGGGCACCACCAGTAACTTGTCACCTAGAGAATCAACTATCAGAATGGCACGACAAGTGTACTGATCGTTAAATAGTAACCGGGGTTTAAACCAAATTACCGTATCCAAAGGAACATTCAGAAAAACACTTTAGTTAATTTATCGGTTGCTCAAACTATTCCTATAACTATACATGTTTATAATTTATAATTATAATGTAAATTATACATGTTTACCATTTATAGTATTAGTATTTTTTTTTAAATATACGCCTTTCATCTTTACGATCCAGTAATCGAGATGAGATATTAATATATAGCATGCGGAGAAATCCATTCTTGTAAGGCGGGTCCTTACCTCGATGCCATGTAAATTCATACCCTTCCATCGACATATCCTCCACACAAAAGTCTGACACCACATCCCAAAAGTCCATAATCAATTAAGACGGGTGAGAATGCCCATTGTCTTCGAAGAGTGAATGATCCCATTAAAATCCCTAATGATCTTCCATATATCCCTGATGTTTTCCCCCGCTAGTTGACGGAAGAGTTCTTACGTTTGGCATCTCATGGCTCGGTTTGCCTACCTATATGTACCGATTAGCCTGTACTCCGGCCCCTCGACGGTGTAAGTTAGACGTCAATGTGACGCAAGGAAGAGGAGCCCTACCAGATATTAAGCCATCAACCCACAACTTTCCACCTCTCCTTAGTGGCCTTCCACGTCAATCCATGTTTCCTCATGAAACCCCAATTTCTCCGCAAAATGATGAGGGGGTTGTCCGATAAGAAGAGTCTATATCTTTGTAGTAAAAGCTCAAGGTGCTGCTTGTGGGGATCACTTCTAAGCCCTTGGAAGTTCCTTGGCCTGATGAGAACTAGAAATAGAGCATAAAAAGTACCCAGAACACGAGTAAAAAAAAACAATCATACAAGAATTGGGGAAAACACTGACTAATGAGGGGATATACCACATTTGAGGCGTGAGTAGTAGATTGGAAGGCTGTCGTGAAAGACCCACCCTAGAGAATGAGAGCCAAGTCGGAAAGGATCACCAGGGAATAGTAGAGGGGAAAGTGAGAGAAACGGTTGATAAGAGAGTGACCACTAACAACCCTAAACTGTACGGCGTGAGCGACAACAACGAATTGTATAGAGTTCACTGCCCAACACTAGTTTATACCTGCATAACTAAAGTTCATAAATATGTTTCATTTTTTCAGGGGAATTTGTTTGAAAACTTGGTATGTCGAGTCTTTAAGGTAGGGGTGTCAACAAATATCCGGATCCGGAAAATTACCCGGATGGAACTGGACTTGTCCGAACCGGAAAAAATCCGATCCAGAATTACGGGTACCCGGATGATCCGATTACAGATCTAGGTCATATGAACAAAACTCGTCGGGTTTCGGGTATTACCCTAGAACTGGTCCATGAGCTGCTGTTCATCAGGCCCAACACCCAACTAGCCCAGCTCATTTTCGCCAGCCACGCATGCACGTTGTTTCCCTAATCGCACCCTTTCACGATGATATTTTACTTTCATTCCTCAATCATATCTGACAAATTGAATGAATCGCGACCTCAACTACTCTCACCAAAAAATCAGACCCAGTTTCACCCATCTCCTCTAAATCAGTGATTCAACAATATACTCGTTGCTAAACCTTTAACCCCATGGATAAATGAAGAACAATCGCAATAGAAGAGGACCACGATGAATTGATTATGTCTTTTTCCCCGTCTCTTTTTTCGTTTCCGGTATCTTTTTCTTCTGAATACTACGACTACGGTGAATCTACCAATCCGATTACGAGCACAGATCCACCTCTCCGACAAATGTCTGAAATTGAGGTTTTGTTTTTCAGATTGTATTTTCTAATTGCAATTTCAATAATCAACTTTTTTGACGAATGGTTATTTTTTCTTATTGTTCCTTGCTTCTTTTCAATTTACTTGCATTTATCTACAATTTTCGATTTCCAGTGCAATTAACCTGTTATAGATTTCATTATCGGATTGGAATATGATTTGGGTGTCTTTTTTTATAGATAAATGTTCAGATTTCATTAATTAAATTATGGAATAACAATAAAGTGCATCAGAGACTCTCTGACCACGAAGAACAGGGCAAGAACATTTAAGAATGTTCACTATTCTTTTCACAGAAGAACCGCCCTCGACGGTGTTGACTTGACACCCCTTGGGCGATGGTAGAAGATGAGCGGGGAGACTAGAAGACTAGAGATCTCGATGGACCTCAACGTGAAAAGCGACGTGGGGAGGCAGCGCATCGTACAGGGATCCCTCCTAGGTCAAGTCCCTGATGAAAACTAGTCGAAGTTGACTATGACTGCTCAAGGTCTTGCCTAAATGCTGCATGCACAGTAGAGTATGACCTAACCTGCCATCTGTAGGTTTTTGACGCCCCATGGTAAAGTAGAGAAGACGATGAGGGAGAACGGGGTACCGGAGATCCTGAGGGACCTCTACGGTGATGGTGATAGTCGATTCATGAAAATGGGAACCCTTATTGGGAAAATCCCTGATTCTCTGTTCGCCAGGCGTTGTTCCTGCAAAGACAAACGCAAACAGAAGAAAATAGACCCCTCCGATTAGCCAGATCCCTAATCGTGAAAGGGGCCAAGCCGTTTGTTGTTGTGGAGTCTAGGGGGAAGGACGCGCCAACAATAGATACCGCAAAGAAGCCGGAGGCGAGAGGGGGCGGGGAGGCGCTACCCATGTTAGTCGAGGCGGGACCTGTCAAATCGGAGGCTCTGGAAAATGCGTAACCCTAGACCCCGTGCCGGCTGGAGTAGGAACTAGAGCAAGGTCATGGAACGCTCACGGACTCGACGATCTAGGATTGAGAGGAAGAGGGACGGAAAAACACAGAGCCAGATCTTGGGGTACTCGAGATTGCAGGCTTAGGAGAGCAGCAGAAGAAGAATAGCCAGGGAAACGCCAGCGCAACGGAGTTGATAGCCCCGAGCAACGCCGGGATAACCCAGAATTACGCTGGGGGATAGACATTGGCTGGGCCATTGACGAGGGGCAAGCCTACTCCGGGGGCCTTTACAGGTCGAGAGATCGGAAGTAGTGATGAACCCTCCTATCGAGCGCGGTCTTCGGGGTAAAAGATAAGGCTTTGACGGCTACGGGAGTAAGGTCAGAACTAGGGCTAGAGAGGAAAGCCCTAGTGTTACTTGAGTCGACGAAAGCGCCGGGTGCGACAATCCAACATCCCAACTCCACTGTTGTGGCTAGGATCCAGATTGCACCGGAGGGGGAGGGTTACGTTGTCCTAAGTCCTCAATGATCGGGCGGGGGAACGAAGACTGCGGTGGCGAAGGGCCCCTACCAAACATCCCATACGACATTAGGTGAGAGTCATCTCGGTTCCTAGCACGCCTCCCTGACCGAGTACAGGAGGGGAGAGGTGCAAGAACCACAACAATAGGGGAAGAGGGAGGGGGAGCCAGAGAGGGTGGAGTCGCGAAAATTCCGACAGATTCAGGATGTAGAAGAGTGATTCGGCGCCAAGGATGACAGCGAGTCCAATTCCTGGTTTTCGAAGTATTCGCATCCAGAACCGGGGAGAGGGGGCGCAGTAACGACCAGGGGAAATGGGAGAGCACCAGAACCAGGCCGGGAGATAGTAGTGCAACGACGCCGCTGCAGGGGAGAAACCATAGCAGACGTAGTCTCGCGGAGTGATTTGGGTGTCTTAGTCTTACTGTCCTTGCATTATTTCTAATTTCATGATTAAATCGAGAACTAATAAAATAGTATGGTTTTATATTAAATGGTTTGAAGTTAGATGGTTTTATATTTATTTTGTGAACTATTCAATTTCTTGTAGAGGCAATTGTCTTATAAAAAAAAATACTCCCTATCTCGTTTTCGTTATTGAAAAGCTCTCCCTAGTCCTAGCCTTAGTCGCAATATGGTGCTTCCTCCTGCCACCGTCGCCGCCACGCCCCTTGCCCAGTCGCCACATGGGGCTAGGTCTGTCGGTCGCGCTACCCCGGTGTCACTCTGTCCCATCCGATCGACTCCCTCGCAGACCACGCCTGGTGTGGGGGTTAAGTTTTGGCGGGGAAGGTTGTCTTCGACCCAATCTTCTCCTCCTTCTCCTTTGCCTTGGGCTGGTCTGATCCTCCTGAGGTCTCGCCGGATTCAATCCCATCGATGCTGATGTTGGCAGGCTTTCTGGTTCGCGTGGGGTGACCTGGTGCGGCGCCGTTCAGTTGCTTTTCCTCCACACTACGGGGTGGTCCGGCTCTGCCTGAACCCTAGACCGCCTGTCTGGGCTAACCATGACCTTGCTCTAGTGCCTAGGTCGGATGACGTTAGGTCTAGGTTTCCGAGGTTTGTTCCCCCTCGAAACCCGGGTAGGGGGATTGCTCGGGACGTGATGATGTGCTCGATGTATTCCACGATCACGACAGCGCGGGTCCGGTCCTAGTGCTTGATCTGTGATGATTACGGATGGAGGAAGAGGACGGTGGAGGCTTCTTCCACGTTTACTCGTCGAGGCTGGGCGCGGAGGCAGATTAGGGTCCGTATATCCTACGGTGGGGATGATGTCGGGCCTTATCATATGGTCGGTGGCCCTCCGTGTCTAGTCTCGACGCACTGGATGGCGAGGAGGATGATTCTGTACGAAGGTCGGTTTGGACGTCGGCCCTACTACGGTATCCTCAGAGCCACCTTCCGACATATCGGAGGGGTCTGCTGCGGCATACTCCAATGAGAGGGCCTCATCCCCGTGTGAGCCAGCGTGAGTTCCTATTGTCTTCTCAGGCTTGGATGGATAGAGGTCACCCGAGGATCGTGAAGACGGCGCTGCACTGAACTAGAATTTAGAGGGAGCTGCCCCAAGCCCGGTAACATTGGACCCGATACCTAAGGCCAGGTTGTGTCGAGAAAGGGGAACCGACATAACAATGGACCCGATACCTAACCCGGATCCCCGATTTCCTACCTGGGATACCAGTCAGCCGTCCGCGATAAGACTCCTTGGGCGGTCCACCCCAAACCCTGCGGATTTTGTACACGCGAAGATTCGGCAGGGGTTGGGTGGTGATTAGCTCTCTGCTGATTCGATTGCTGACCCTCTTGCCCGGGAGCGTAGTGGGTTTGGAGGTGGAGGATACCCGCATCCGCGGGCGCGAGATATTGAAGTTCCATCGCCCGTGATCCATGGGAGCGCAGCTGCGCTGAAAAGGATGGAGTCAGCTCCTATGTGGGGCGACAAGTTACAGGCGAGGAAGAAGCTTCGCCGGGAGGGATGATATACCGCCTAAAGCATCGGGGGCTAACCCTGGGAGGGGTTCCCAAACGATGATTTGCCTCCCACCATCACCACTGTTGAGGTCTCTGAGTTCCGGTACCCTGTCACCCCCCCCGCCTCTCGTCTCATACTGACCTTCTGTGGTCGAGGAGCATGTTCCTCGATGCACAATAATGTAATCGATTTTAAAATTTATAATATTGAACCTTCGTTCAAAAAAAATTCAATTTCTTACAAATAAGGTGCTAGAGGAGAAATTAGCTAGAAACTCCTCTTATCCTAAAAACTGTGTGAATCAATTCAAGCCACACACATCTAAGATCTAACATTCACCATGATGACACATCATCACCCCAATTCCACCCAAATTCACGCCACTTTCATCATTTCTCACACAAGCAAGGGTATAATTGTAATAGCATGTTGCCATGTGGACAAGTGTCCATTTTTTTCTTAACCAATTCACTAATTTAATACTTTCTGATTCGTTTGAACTCCGATTAGCTTCAAACTTGCGCCAATATTTTTGTTTTTCCAAGGGCTTTAAATCAAGATCAGTCATGAATATATTTTGAAGCACGAAAATAAAAAGTTATATCGGGGTTATAAAAACAATGTTGAGTGTTGATGAATCTTCACTAATAATATTTTTATATCGGGGTATCAAACTAGTGCTAAATGTTGATAAAAAAACATTTACTAGGGTGATAAAAAACAGATAATGAGGTGATAAAAATCATGTTCAATTAAAAATAAGGGTGATAAACTAGAGTTTAGAGTTGATAAAAAAACATTTGATGGGATAGTGCTTAGTGTTCATAAAAAAACATGTGATGATGTGATAAAAATCATGTTCGATTTTGGAAAATGAGGTGATAAAATTAATGTTCAGTGTTGATAAACCCAGTGTATAGTGTTGATAAAAATTACCTAGACTTAACTATTATAAAAATCAGCCCCGAAATAAGGGTGATAAACTAGAGTTTAGTGTTGATAAAAGAAACATGTGATGAGAAGATGATAAAAACACATGCAATTTAATGATAAACATATTGTTTAGTGTTGATAAAACTAGTGCTTAGTGTTCATAAAAAAACATGTGATGATGTGATAAAAATCATGTTTGATTTTGGAAAATGAGGTGATAAAACTAGTGTTCAGTGTTGATAAAACTAGTGTTCAATGTTGATAAACCCCGTGTATAGTGTTGATAAACTCAGTGTATAGTGTTGATAAAACCAGTGTATAGTGTTGATAAAAATTACCCAGACTTAACTTTTTTTAAAAAAATCAGCCCCGAAATAATTTTTTTTCGTGCTTCAAAATATATTCATGACTGATCTCGATAGAAAGCCCTTGAAAAAACAAAACTAATAGCGCAAGTTTGAAGTCAATCGGAGTTCAAACGAAGCGGGAAAAGTTAAATTAGTGAATTGATAAAAAATAATAATATGATGGTTTTCCTAAAAAAACTCTTACCACTTACTAAAAAGTGCCGTAAAGTGCTGTTTTTTTGCAGTCAACAACTCAATTGCATCTCCTCCATCCATTCTTAAAATGAATGGCTTGAATTGGTTCACACGATTTTTACGTTAAGGAGTGGTTTCTACTTGATTTTTTCTCTAAGGTGCTATGCGGGAGAATAATATTACTGAGGATGGGTTATATGAGTTTATGGATCATGTGACCTTTGTGGAACTACGGGCTTAGGTTCTATACTTCTGGAGGGCGGTGCTGGTATGGGCCGATTTGTTACGTTCAATAATAGGCCCATCACCATGTACATCAGTCACACACGCTACGGAATAAATGCTCCGTACAATACGAAGCAAATTGAAGGCGCTGCGGCTGAAGTGTCGATTCAGTGCAAAAATAATGATTGAATTCATTGGATCATCCATGTCCACTACCGCTGGGTTTGTTCTGATCCTCCTCTTGCAGTTCCTCCTATATCTACCGGTCCTTGAGACGTCGACGTATTGATGCTTGGCACCAAACTTTCTATGTAAACGCCACACGCGTCGGTTGGTCTCATCCCTTGCCGCTTCTTCATTTTCTTCTTTTGTTTGTGCGAACCTGAAACTGGAAACGGTACGATGTTGATGTTAGAATGGCAGAGGACTGCATTGCAATTGTGTTTACTGAACACAGAGAAATGTATGTATTTGTGTAGCTAATTAATGAACTATGTGATTGCTTGTGTTTTTGTGATTTTATTTTCGTCCTTTTCTTGAATTAGGTCTCTTACAAAAAAATCTTTTAAAAAGGGTCCCTTCCAAAAAAAAAACGTCGTGTAGACGGTTTATAATCAACAGTATATCTTTTTTATGAAACAAGAACGAGGAATTGCATTAATAATGTAATCAAAACGTAAAATAGAGCTATTTTGGGAACCACAATTTTATCGGGACTACCGTAGGTGACCTAACAGTCTTGGACATGTTGAAGTAGTCCAATTTTCATCTTAAACAAAGATAAAAGTTCCTACGTCCTATCCTTGGCTGAAAGAACAACCAAAACAGAAAAACTATAGAAATGCAATAAATTAATGCGAAATAAAAACTCCAACAAACTAATACGAAAAGGGAAATAGTATGTTTCCTTAATCCTCCGAGAACGGCCAAGCGAGCTGGATCATGGGGCTGGGCAACCAAACACCTACCACCCCGTCCCGAAACCGAGGGAGAGAGTTCGTCTATGAGAGCGGGGTGGAGGGGGGGGGGGGGTGGTCTTGTAATTGCCCTCGTTAGTGGTGGACTGCTTCGGTGCCCGATCATCGAAACTGTGGCTGTAATAGCCCTAATCTGTGTATGGGGGAGGGGCTATCTGCGACTTTTCGATGAGGACCACGAAACAGTCAGGAGAATGGTCATTTTTGGCGTCCGCAGAGGGACCCCGAGGCTCAGACGCGGTTAACGTGATGAGGTACGAGAAAGGGACGGGTGAGAAAGGAGATGAGAGGAGGAAAAAGGGTTGCGATTGAAGACTGGACCATGACAAAGACAAAGGAGAAAGAAAACGACATAACTATTAGTTTTGAAAACCCTAATATTAAAGAGGATTTGAGTCTATGAGACTCTTTGTTGTACCAAACCTTACCGACAGTATATCAAAATCAACAAGATTATAATATCATAACTACCTCCAATATCATATCGAGATTGGTTGCACAATCAAAATGTTACCTTCCTAGTTATAAGGAATCATTATTTGTCTAATGTAGGGTGTTATACTGCAAAAATCAATACAACTTCTTCCGAGATTGACCATGTTGATTAGTAGACTAGTCACGAGTAATAAAACAAATCATATGAAAGCATGCAGCACCAATACAAAACCCTTGCCCGACTGGTGGGAATGTTGGATACCCACTGCAGTACATGAATGTTTGGTGGTGACATTATTTAGTATTAAATCATATTCAGGCATGTCCCTACACAAAAGTTCCATGTAGATTCAAGTCTTAATCACGTCTCACCTATACGAGATTAATAAAAAAAATGTACACTTTGTGGTCACTTAGGGGACTTAAGATAAGCGTAAACCGTGTAGAAGGTCTGGATGACGGTGAGCACAAGCAGGATGAGCGCGGCGAAAGCAGAAATGAAGGACCAAGGCGTGTCGAAGTAGGTGTACTTGAAACTAGCCACGTGCACGTGCCAGCTACTCTTGTAGTACTCATTCACATCCCTGAACAGCTCCGAAAGATAACACACGTCGATGTCGAAAGCCACGTCCTTCCCCAAGCAGTTGAAGAGCTTCGCCACCTCAGCGTCCGTGCCGAAGTAGTTCTCGACGATGTTGTGGTCGCACAGATACTCCACGTCCTTGTGCGTGTTCACCAGGCAGTCCAGGAGCGTCGCGTACGTGGTCATGTGCTTGGAGCTGCTGTTGTGGCACTGCTCGAATGCCACGCAGTTCACCAGGAATGCGCTCGTGAAGTCGTCGATCGTTATGGTCGGCATGTGGATCACGCCGGATCTGAATCCGACGGTCAGGAAGCTTTCTGATTGGGCTTGCTTGATCTTGATGCCCGCGCGTCGGAGCTTTGAGACGCAGTGGATTATGTGCGACGGCGTCGGCCCCTTGGGAGAGTTTTGTTGGTCCAGTGGGACGAAGATGGACCGAACCATGTCTAGTAGGTGCATCCCTTTTGTGTTGTAGTATTTTTGGATTGTCTTGTCCGGTCTCTGCATAATGTTGTTGAAGAAATCTAGTACCAATTTTCCCAACGTTGGCCCTGATTCTTGTCCTAACAAAACAGTTCAAAAAAACATTTTAATGCTAACAGTATGAGTTAACGTTTATTTTATTATGAGAATGTTTAATCATAGGTTTGTAATTATGATATCATGTTAAAATCCAATCAATATAAAATTTTGAAGTATTTGAATAACATGGTTAATTATGGTTAAAAAACTTACCTGGCATGAGTGAGAGGTGGAACAGACATTCTAGGACGAAGTAAGGGATTTGATTCTCAAGCCTGAGGAAGTCTCGATAGAAGAAAGGGAGGATCCAAGAAGTGGTAATGAGAGGGTCGTCCGGCTCGACCGGAACGACACCGCCGATTCTACGGAACAGCTCGATGATGAAGAATGCGTCGAGGACGAGAAGCTCGATGAATTCGTCGGTGGTGAGAGCGATGGCTTCGGAGTAGCAGTCCCTGACCCGGGGCTCGAGCGGCTGGACCGCGGCGAGGTAGCGTTCCAGGGAGAGGCCGTTGGACCGGGTTCGGGAGAGCAGGGAGCGGAGGTAGCGCCACTTGTGCTCTTGGATCATGCGGAGGTGGTGATGGCCGGCGTGGTAAGGGCCGACGGAGACGATGTGGGGATGGTAGGACTTGCCATTGATGTCGATGAGGCCCTGAGGGGCTCGGAAGATGCAGCAGGAGCTCCGGCCGGCGGCTTCGCTTAAGAGCTTCGGTGGCTCAGAGATTTTCAGGTGAAGTTCGGCGAGACGGTCATTGTTGACCTTCCAAGTGGTGATGAGGGCTTGGTGAGGCTCTATTTCTTCGCTTTCGATTCCCATATTTTGCTACTCTGACATGTAGATGCCCATAGATGATGCTATATAATATCATAATTATATGGGTATATCTCAATTGGGTGACCGTGACGCCTACTTGTTTATATATGTATATTTACTAATTAAATTACTTGTCCTGTTGAGAATTGGTTCTGGTGATGGCTAACATGGGCCTGCTCAGAGCCACTGATTACTGATCTATGGTCGCAGTGAACTAAGCTGAACAGTTACGCCCCAATTGTGGAGGAGAATCAGGTTTTATTGAGCATCATATAACTAATCCCCTTATACTCCAGACTATATTAACCTATGTGTTTCTAGTAAAGTCCCAAACGAGGCTCTCTGCTGCCCTAGCGCCGCAGAGGCATATGGCGCAGCAGAGAAGGATCATGGCCATGATCACGGCCATGATCCTAGGTAGGGTGATGATGGGTACTATCATGGCTATGCCCGGTCTTAGCTTCGGCGATTTCGCGAAGGGGAAACAACCGTGTGCGACGGTTTTGCGTGTGGTCGGGAGGTGCTCGTTCGTCTCAGATCCGGGAGATGGAATGGGGGTAAGTTTTTTTGTGCTCGGTGATGTCGTTGAATTCTCTGTTTTTCGGATGGATTTTGGGGACTCAATCGACGAAGTTAGACTCGTTTTTTGGGGAAAATCGGGTCTAGTTGCCACACTTCCGACGTCGGCGCTGTTGGAGTGGTTGGTCCCATGGTTTCCGGTGGTGGCCTCTCCGGTGGTGGCCTTGCAGAAGAGGGTGCAGGACAAGGGTGGGATGGGGAAGCCAAGGGAGAGGACGGCGGCGGCGGCGGCTGTGTGGTGGAGGAGGTCGGGGAAGAAACCCTCTAGGGTTTTCCTTGGTGATGGGTCGGGTGGGTCTATGGGCGTGGGCCTGGGTTACGAGGCTGGTCAGGCTGTTCTGGCACGGAGTTCGAGGTGTTCTCGGAATGATGATGATGCGTCAAACATAGCAGCGGCGGGGGGCTTCAGGCACCCTCGCCTCGCGGAATGAGTCTGAGGTGGCCCAGGAAGGGGGTGGTCGACTGTGACCCCTTCTTGGGAATAGATGGCGAGGGTACCATCGACAATCGTTATCCGTCTCCCCTACCAGTCCGGTGTCAGCAATCCCGCATTCAGGAGCCCTAACATTATCAGTCAAGGGAAGACGACGCACGCTGACTCACCGGGGGAGATGGCAGTCCACCAGTATTCCCCTCTCACTCGGCTGGCTCGGCCAGTGTCATATGGTAGAAGCATGCTGTATCGGTTTTCAGGGTTCGTCTGGAAGCTACCGCAAATATCCCCCTTCAACCGCCCTTAAGCATCGATCAACTTTTACTTTCTGTTATTGCTTTCTGTTATTTAGTTGGATTCTATCCTGTAAGATGGGTACAATTATGTACTTGTCACACTATCTTTTTTTTCAGTAATAATATTACTTGTTCTTCTCAAAAAAAAAAACCTATGTGTTTCGAAGTGTACCATCCATGGTCTCTAAGACCCACTGGTTTATATTAATTACTTTTGGTGTTATGTATCTGTAATGTACCTTTAATACTTATACGTTGCAAAAGGTTCACTAAAAGTTTGTTTTAATCAGAGTACATTTATATGTCCAATCATCTAACTTGGTCACATTTGTGAATTGGTGACGTTTCATAAAATTGACGTAAATTCGATTAAAATTTTGTTCGGTACATGCTCAATGCATAAAGGCTACTAAAAGTACATGAGCAATTTATAAGAGGTACTAAAGATAATTAGTGGAACTTAAACCTTCTTATTGTGTAAAAAGGAAGCCCTACCTAAAATACATGCAAGGATCAAGTATCTTGTAAGGGGCTTACGACGAGCTTTGGAGGCCCAAGAATAACTGAATAGTGCACACGACTATCCTACCTAGGTATCCTAGGGGCATGTGCAGCCATGAGATTGTTGTAGAGGTGATGAAACTGGAGTTTCTAATTAAATATTATGCTTTCGAAGTTGAAGGCTTCGATGTTCAATTGTGATATTTAGCAGTGGTGTAAACCCTGTAGAGATGTCTAGAGTTAAAACATCAATAACCGTACTTGTACGTAAAGGAAATACTTTTTTTTTTGTAAAATACAACAAGTAAAAATTAGACTTTAAGACAGACATTGTTTAATTAATTAAACATTTAGGACTACACATGATAGTTTACACATTAATTAAGACAAGAACCCACATAAATTTGAAAATTGTGACTCCAAGATCGTGTCGACTACATACTAAACAACGATAAAAATAAACCTTACTTCTAATTCACCTCGTCAAGCAGACTCTTGAGGTATTTGCGTCGCTCTTGCCACACATCAAACTCTACTGGACTCATGATGGAAATTTCCTTCTCCTCTAAGTCCAATAGTTTCATGGTCAGGAGGTTGCGATACTCAACATTTAACATATCTTTTTTGGCCTATACGAACTGTATCACTAAGCGATCTATAGGCTTTGTTTGGGAACCAGACTCTTTACTTCTTCATTTGGCCGCCTATGGACCTAGAGAACGAACTTGTTGTTGTGGTGGTAGTAGTGGTCAGGATGGCGAGACATCCACGGGTCTAGGAGACGGTTGAGAATCAGGAATCGGTTCAGGTTGTGAATCATGACCAAACTCTGATTCAGAACCGATAGTTGGATGAACTATAGAAACCTCATTCGGTTAGTCTTGTTTGTTTCCCCCCGATGACGCCTTCTTCCGCTTGAAATTTGAGCTCATAACGTAGTTCCTTCCATCAATACAAGTGAAGAAAAGTTGTTCACTGCGTTCCCGTGCATCAGGTACATAACCACAATAATTGGGAGGAGCAGTGTACGCACATGTTGAGTAAATATCGTCATCAAGGAACATTGGATGAAACCCTCGTTGGTGCACCAGAGAAGTTGGAAGATGACTCTCGTCGTTCATTTTCGTTTGATATTTGTTGACCGTAAGAAATTTATAGGAAAATTTGAGGGAGTTTGAGAAAAACTTGTTATAAGTGGGTGCACAAATGAAGAGAGTGTCAAAAAAAAATAATTATTTTACTTTTTATTTAGATTAACAAAATTAGAAATCAATAATGTCGTCGTTGTAACCCAGTGGTAACATTTGTTCTAATTGTTTTCCATGTGACGTCACATGGTTGATGCTCTACTTCCAAGTTTGGGGTCAACACCCGACTGCGCATGAGCGCCGAAGCCCGCGGCTCCCATCTGTAGTAAACATTGTACCCAAAACCGAATAAAAGATTCACCCGGAAAAATATACGGATTCATAGAAATGAACTGATGCGATTCAATTTCTAACAAACACCAATCTCCTGATTTCCCACCCCGATCCCAGGACCCAGTCAATAAAATTGTAAATATCTAATAAGTGGAAATTAACGAATAATGATTAAAATGCAGAAAATAAATAGAGATCCCAATATTTTACGTGGTTCGGCAATGTTCCTTCATCCACGGGATTTGTCCAACGAATCGGCCCAGCACCCATAAGCAAGCATCGTATCGCATCGGTGCATTTTTGGTGCGTTGATAACCCCAAGCGTCTCGCTTCTGAATGAAGTAATCGTCATACTCCATTACCTTGTCCATCACCCATTTAAAAAATGGTCGGCACATACGAAATTGACGCCTAAACAATCGGGCTGCTTTGCAAAATAATCTTGCATCAGTCGATCGTGGGCTTCGAGATGACCTTTGTGAATCTCTCGTCGGGAAGGTTCCCTACGTTCGATCCTCTACCTCAGTGCGTTGATCCTTAGCACTGATCTCTCTATGGCTCTCTCAATCCTTCGTCGAAGTCGTTCTTCCACTACACACATTTGGGCTGCCAACTCCTCATACGATGGACCCTCCTCGTCAGACATTTTGTATCGAAATGTAGGAGATATTTTTTATTTATTTTGAGACAGAAAGTTGAAAAGATATTGCCGGTGGTATTGCAGAATGAGGGGGGGGGGGGTGTATTTATAGGTGGAATTTGTGGGTTTAAATGATTTAAAAAAATGTTACCGTTATCCGACCGTTGCCAACAATCGATTTTTTTTACCCGGCGAGGCCACGTGTCGAGCCACGATTGGCTGGCGCGAGATTTGTGGTTCGCGAACCGGCAAACCGTAATCACGGTTCACGATCGCAACCATGATTTAGCGGTTCTCGATCGTGATTTAGCAGTTCGCGGTTCACAAAATCGACGCCCCACAATACACCGACCCGCGAACCGCTAAAATCACAATTCACCGACATGGAATTCGCTCACGATTCGTTGCGTTGTTTATGCTCTTAAGAGATACTACCTTAAAATGGAACTTGTCTTACAATATGTTATGCAACCCCTTATATATTGGAAATTCTTCACACTCAAATGCCTAGAACAACTCTGACAAAACGCTTTTATATGTTGAGCTCTCAATAAGTCTTTCTTCAACATAAATAGTATAAAGTTTATTTATTTCTTCAATATTATGTAAGAGCATGTACATTAGAGACTCATATATAGAAGATCAGGATTCGGATTCATGTGGTGATTAGGATAAATTGTGATGCGAACCCCTGAAACTAAAAGAGCACCACATCAAGGGGTTCATGTATGAAGATCATGGTTTGTGGAAGTGTTGAGTGGATGCTGACTTTTTTTTAGAAGAACATGTAATATTATTACTGAAAATAAAGATAGTGGATGGAGTACATAATTGTACCCACCTTACAAGAGAAACTCCAACTAACAGACAGAAAGCAATAACATAAATTAAAAGTTGCTCGATGTTTAAGGGCGGTTGAAGGGGGATATCTGCGGTAGCTTCCAGCGGAACTCTGGAGACCGATACAGCATGCTTCTACCATTTTTCACTGGCCGAGCCAGCCAAGTGAGAGGGGAACATTTGTGGACTTCCATCTCCCCCGGTGAGTCAGCGTGCGTCGTCCTCCCTTGACTGATAAGGTTAGGGCTCCTGAACGCGGGAATGCTGACACCGGACTGGTAGGGGAGACAGAATACGACTGTCGATGGTACCCTCGCCATCTGCTCGCCAAGAAGGGGTCACAGTCGACCACCCCCTTCCTGGGCCACCTTAGACTCATTCCTGGAGGCGGGGGAGCTTGTGGCCCCCCGCCGCTGCTACAAGTGACCCACCATCTGATCTTGTCGATCCCTCAGATTCTTCTGGTTCTTCCTCTCTGCCCAGCCGCTTCTTCCCTGACAGAGACGGTCCTACCTCCTTAGCAACCCATTCCGAAGGAATATCCTCCTTCCCTGTCGCTTCCATCGGCTCCCCCGTATTACGTGGGCCCAGCCAGGTAGGCGTACCCGGACCCCGGGAGCCACCCTTGTCCCTACTCCCAGCATAACTCCAGTTTGTCCCGGGGACCGCCTTCCCATGTTTCGCCTTCTCCAAGACCGAACGCGGGTCGCCAGGCGCTCGCAGGGAATGACCCCTAACTCCCCCCCCCCACCGGACATGAGGGGAAGAGATGCCCCGCACAGCTACACCCATAACAGTGGTCTGGTAAATGCTCGTACGAAACCTGAAGAAGAGTACGTACCTGCGACTCCGATAAACGGCACCATAGCTGACTTAAATAATTAATTATGCTTTTACAAAATTTATTAAATTTATATTTAAAACTGTAAATACTAAATAAAATTTATAAAAATTGATAAAATTATTTAATAAATAAATAAGTTAACTAAAATATAAATTAAACTTGAACTTATTAAAAAAATCCAATAAAAACCAAATAATACACTCATTCATAATAATAAAAAATTCAATTTCAATTTTGGAGGTAGTTAATTTGCTTCTGGAGCCTGTCAATTTGTGGGTTGTATACAAACAACCTTTTTGTGTGCATGAACTGTTGCTCGTCGGTCAACTCCTCCACGTCCACGCTCTCCATTTCTTCAATTTTGTTTAAATATGTCACAATTTTCTCGTCGAGAGCGCACACAAGCTTGGCCTTCTTGCACTTTGCGTTGTCTATTTTGTTTAACCGTTGTAAAATTCGGACCATTGACAATGGTCCGAATTTTTTTTCCTTCGTCGTACCATGTGGCACGCCGTGATTGGACCGTGCCAACTCGCGATTCGCGGACACGCGAACCACAATCGTGGTTCGTGGTGCAAGCCAGAACTCGCGATACCCGAAATCGTGGTTTGCGGTTCACACGATCCACATTGTACGATTTTTTAAATCGTGGTTCGCACCCGATTCACTCGATGTAGGTGCTCTAAGTATATTTCTTGATCTCCTCTAATAACAGTCACAAACTGAATATTTGTCTTGATTTACTAATTCTCGCTGAATATTCTATCACAATGGTTCTTTGTATGTAATGGATATATGACATACAATGAATTATCACAACCTAATACCTAAATGGCCATGGAAAAAAACGTGTAATTTGTGTTTGGTTTCTTCTTGCAGTAAGTTGTTGTCTGCTACTCTGCGCATAGAATCCTTTCTATACAACTCTCCAACAGTTATGTAAAAGTAAAATGATAACTACGTACCTTGTACCGTTATTATTCCAAAACAAAACTTGGACTTATATATCATACATAGGTCCAAGTGTTATCTGTTAGGATATGATTATACATGAGTTTGAATACCATTCAAACTCTAAGGATATATACTTGTGTAGTTTGAAAATAGATTGAGTTATCTGTAAATCACCTATATATTTGTATTCATACTGAATAACAAACCAAGGGATTAAACTCTATCTTTCCAATCTTCATCATGGTATCAGAGTGAATCTCTACTTTCACGTTTCCGCTCATTCTATTCCATTTTTTTGTTTTGCGTCGCATCTGCTGGGCAAGTTCTGCGCATTCAGCTTCTTCTCCAGCTACCTGCGATTTCATCTCACGTCTGCAGCCTGCTCCTTCAGCTGCTCCAGTGCCACTTCATCTCTCCTTGCCATTCACTTCCACTATGGCCGAGTTTCGATTGTATCCGGCTCTCTCTATATCAAATATTCGGGCTTCCGTTCCGATTACCCTTGAGATGGACAAGGGCCACTACTCCTCTTGGGCCGAGTTGTTCAAGATCCATTGCAGGGTTTACAGGGTTCTCCACCGCATCCTGCCGGATTCAGCTTCCCCGGTCGACCACTCTCCTGCTGCTTCTCCAGATGCGCCGGCTTCCGACCCTGTCTCCGATGTTGATCAGACTCCCAATGACTCGGACCAACCGGCCCCGGTTGCTGCCGGATCTTCCTCTATCTCCAATGAAATTCCGGCCGACATTTGGGACAGGCTCGACGCCACTGTTCTCCAGTGGATCTATGGTACGATTTCTAGTGATTTACTACAAACTATTATCGTTCCGGATAATACTGCTGCTTCTGCTTAGGATGCCCTCCGACTTTTGTTTCAGGACAATAAGCACTCACGTGCGGTGTACCTTGAACATCAATTTAGCTCAACGAAGCTAGATGATTTCCCTAATGTGTCTAGTTTCTGTCAAGAGCTAAAGACTACAGCTGATCAGCTCTCTGACATGGGAGCTCCTGTGTCCAACAATCGTCTGGTTCTTCAGATGGTTTCCGGACTCTTTGAGGCATATGACAATGTAGCGACTTTGATCCAGCAAAGTGATCCCCTTCCTCCGTTTTATGAGGCCAGGTCCAAGCTGATTTTGGAGGAGACCAGAAAATCGAAGCAGGCTACTTCGGGTTCTCTCGTCTCATCCAATGCCTTATATGTTGGTTCCTCTACTAAGGAATCAGGAGAGAGATCTTCCCCTCGATCCACATCTCGTGGTCGGTCGTCATCCCGTGGCCGGAACTCTCCGTCTCGGTCAGCTAGGGGTGGTCGGGGATCTGCGCGTGGTTCATCTTCTCACGGACCAGCTCAATCTCTTGCGTGGGCTTCTCAGCCGATTGTTTGGAACGGACATACCTTCTGGCCAGGCCCTCCTGCTCAACCTTGGGCCACTCCTTCTAGGCCTTGGCCTGGGCACATGCAGCAGCCCATCCATCAGCAGCCCGCACATCAGCCGCCCTGCCCTTATCCGAGTGTTCCAGGCAGTTGGGTTCGAGTTTCAGCCCAACAGCAGCAACCGGGCGTCCTAGGCCCACGGCCCAGCAGTGCTCCACAGGCCCATACCGCTGTTCCGACTGACATTTCGTCCGCCATGGCTAATTTATCGATGCAGCAGCCACCCGATGGGAACTGGTATATGGACAGCGGTGCTTCCTCCCACATGACATCGAATTCAGGTACTCTTAGTCCTTATTTTAAGTCGAATATTAATCGCTCTATCATTGTTGGTAATGGGCATCACATTCCGATTTCGGGTACTGGTCGAGCATCTATTTTTCCTACCCATCCTAATTATACTTTGAATGACGTTTTGCATGCTCCACACTTAGTTAAGAACCTAGTTTCTGTCCGTCGATTTGTCAAAGACAACAATGCCACGATTGAATTTGACCCATTTGGTTTTTGTGTGAAGGATTTACGGACGGGACATCCGGTTTTGAGATGCAATAGCACGGGAGATTTATACCCTGTCACGTCTACTGTTCTTCGTCGTTCGTCATTTCATTCATCTACTTTTGTCGCTTTGTCTCCAGGCGTTTGGCATTCTAGGTTGGGTCATCCGGGTCGTCCGGTGTTTGATTTACTTTGTCGTTCTAAACTTATTAATTGTACTTCGGACAATTTCAATAATTTATGCCAGTCTTGTGTGCTTGGAAAACATATTCGATTGCCATTTTATACTTCTATATCTGTTACATCAGCTCCATTTGATATAATTCATGCTGATCTGTGGACATCTCCGGTTTTGAGTTCTTCAGGCCATAAATATTACCTTGTTTTACTTGATGATTACACTAACTTTGTTTGGACTTTTCCTCTGGGAAATAAATCTCAAGTATTTCAAATTTTCACCTCTTTCTCTATCTTTGTTTCTACTCAATTTGGTATGACCATTAAAAGTTTTCAGTGCGACAACGGGAAGGAGTTCGACAACACCCCGTTTCGGAATTTTTGTCTCTCCTCAGGATTGGTGCTTCGCTTCTCCTGCCCTCATACTTCGTCTCAAAACGGTCGGGCCGAACGAAAACTCCGTAGTCTCAACAACATGTTTCGTACTTTAATGATTCATGCATCTATTCCACCATCTTTCTGGCATCATGCATTGTCTATGACTACCTATTTATCTAATGTTCTCCCTTCTAAAACTCTCAGATTTTCGTCACCTACTTGGTTTCTCTATAACCGGGTTCCTACTTACTCTCATATTCGTGTTTTCGGATGTCTATGCTTTCCTCTGTTTCCTTCTACGTCCATTAACAAGTTGCAGGCGCGCTCTACACCGTGTGTCTTTCTCGGATTTCCTCCGAACCAAAGAGGGTATAAATGTTTTGATCTTAAAGCAAACAAATTTATTATATCCAGGCATGTTGTTTTTGACGAATCGATTTTCCCTTTTTCTGATAATTCTCACCCTTCTCCACCTGCTTATGACTTCTTACTTGACCCAATATCACCTGCGGTCAAAGCCCAGCTTCTTCTGCCCATTTCAGGACCAGACTCGCCACCTTCAGCCAGGCCCACCTCCTGAGCCCATCCAGTGGCCCACCTCTCCTGCTCACCCGCCCGCTTTCCAGCCCGACTCCCAGGCCCACTCACCGGTACCTAACCCGCGGCCCACTTCTCCAGTCCAGACCGCATCTCCGCCTGGTTCAGCTCCTTCTGCCCAAACCGACCCTGCTGACCCGGCCCCACAACCCATCCATCCTCATCCCATGCTTACACGGGGACGGGCAGGTATAACCAAACCAAAAATTCTTTTTAATTTGTCTACTACCACTACTCCATCTCCTATACCTCGTAGCCCTAGGGATGCTCTTCTAGACCCAAATTGGAAATTAGCAATGACGGATAAGTTTAATGCTTTGCTTAATAATAAGACTTGGGTTCTGGTTCCTCGTCCTGTTGGGGTCAACATTATTAGGTCCATGTGGATTTTTCGCCACAAGACACGATCTGACGGTTCCTTTGAGCGCTATAAGGCTCGTCTTGTTGGTGATGGCAGGTCTCAGCAGGTTGGAGTTGACTGTGAGGAGACGTTCAGTCCGGTGGTCAAGCCCTCGACCATTCGTGCTGTTCTCAGTATTGCAGTTTCTTGTTCTTGGTCCATTCATCAGTTGGACATCAAGAATGCCTTCCTGCATGGCAACCTGAACGAGACAGTTTACATGCACCAGCCACTCGGTTTCAGGGATCCGTCTTTTCCAGACCATGTTTTCCTGTTACATCGTTCGCTTTATGGTCTGAAACAGGCTCCCCGAGCCTGGTACCAGAGATTTATTGATTTTGTCTCCTCTATTGGTTTTTCACATAGCAGGTCGGATCACTCGCTGTTTGTTTATCGGCATGGCCCAGATACAGCGTACATTCTCCTTTATGTTGATGACATCATCCTTACTTCATCGAGTGATGCTCTTCGCCTCTCCATCATGTCCAGTCTCAGCTCCGAGTTTGCGATGAAGGACCTCGGTCCTCTGTCCTATTTTTTGGGTATTGCAGTTACCCGTCATCCTGGGGGCATGTTTCTCGCTCAACAGAAATATGCTGCTGACATTATCGATCGTGCCGGAATGTCTTCCTGCTCCGCCTCTGCCACCCCGGTTGACACTCAGGGCAAGCTAGGTGCTTCGGACGGCGACCCATTTGAGAATCCGACTCTCTACCGTAGTCTTGCGGGGGCGCTTCAGTATCTCACCTTCACTAGACCAGACATCTCCTATGCCGTTCAACAGATATGTTTGCATATGCATGATCCGAGGGTCAATCATATGGGCGCTCTGAAACGCATCCTCAGATATCTTCAGGGGACGCGTCATCTCGGTCTTCACATTTCATCCTCGCCTGCCTCCGGTCTTGTTGCTTATACTGATGCTGATTGGGCTGGTTGTCCAGACACCCGTCGCTCTACCTCTGGTTACTGTGTGTTTCTAGGTGACAGCCTAATCTCGTGGTCGTCCAAGCGTCAGCCGACTCTCTCTCGTTCCAGTACAGAGGCCGAGTATCGTGGTGTGGCGAATGTGGTCTCCGAGTCCTGTTGGCTTCGTAATCTCCTGCTTGAGCTTCACTGTCCACTATCCCGGGCTACTATTGTGTACTGTGATAACATTAGTACGATCTATCTCTCTGGGAATCCGGTCCAACACCAGCGCACGAAACATATCGAGCTGGATATTCATATTGTTCGAGAGAAAGTGGCGAAAGGGCAAGTTCGGGTTCTACATGTTCCATCTCGGTCACAGATTGCTGATGTCTTCACCAAAGGCTTGCCTCGCATTCTTTTCACCGAGTTTCGCTCCAGCCTCAACGTCTGGGAGCCTCCCGTTCCGACTGCGAGGGCGTGTTAGGATATGATTATACATGAGTTTGAATACCATTCAAACTCTAAGGATATATACTTGTATAGTTTGAAAATAGATTGAGTTATCTGTAAATCACCTATATATTTGTATTCATACTGAATAACAAACCAAGGGATTAAACTCTATCTTTCCAATCTCCATCATTATCATACACAGGTGGCTAAGTATTTCTTACATATCTAATCTAACTAACACTCTTCAAAAATGAAACATCTTGAATACACAATCTTCATATTTCGTATATATTAAGTACATATTACAGAGAGGAATCAATCAGTCCAAAGGGTCAAGTCCACGGCACTACCCTCGTCCAAATCATTCCAGTTGAACCCATGCTTCAAAGCTGGCGGGGTCAACATGAGACCCTCGGCCATACTGTTGAGCAGAACCGGCATGTTAAACACCTCCTCTTCATCCACCACCACTCTCTTCTCTACACAACCCTCATCGGCCGCCGGAGAGCAACCCATTCCCTCGGCTGCCTCAAGAGCGGCGCTCTGTATGTCCCTCACGTCCGTTGACCTCGCCCGCGGCAGGTGGTGCGCCGCCTCCGGAAAGTTGAGCGACGCAGCCTCTCCTCGCAGAGCTAGGGCTGCCACGTCGTGTGCCCTAGCCGCCATGTCCGCTCGCGAGAACGTCCCCAACCATATCCGCGAGTTGCGGCGAGGTTCCCGGAGCTCGCACACCCACTTCTCGTTCCTCCGCCGCACACCCCGGTATATCGGGTGGCGCGTCTCCTGGAACTTCTTCCGGCCACCCCTCCGCTTCCCCACTGCCCCGACCGCCGAGCCAGAGCTCGACGATGAAGCGTCCTTGTTATATTGCTGCATGGAGGATCCGAGAAAAAAAATGCAGAGGAAGATACTGTTTTGTTTTTCTTGTGTTGGTGCAGAGAAGCTTTTAATGGTGTAGCAATATTCTACGTTATTCGTACGAAGTTTATATAAGGAGACACAATATGAAGGAGATGGAGGTATTAAAAACGTGCGCGAATGTCTGAGAAATAAAACATATTATATATGTCACGTGGAATATGCCGCATCTGACCCACGTGGAAAAGGAACATTTATTTTGAATAAAAGAAACAAACATTTTATTGATGGGAATAGTAAATTGTTTCATCCAATTATATTGGATCAAGGGTTAGTTTCAGGTGTCCTAGGCTGACCACATCACATATAGATTGTTTGTGAAAAGCTAGCTACTCTTGATCCTATAATTTCGTCATTAGTTTATGCATTGTATTAAAAAGAATCTTAACATTTAGAAAAATGACGAATTGAAAATGTTTTTTTTCGACTAGTGTATATAATTGATAATTTTAATACGAAAGAAATAATATACGTTTGTTTTTTGTATTTATATCAACCAACCATAAAAGAATTATTAATAATATTCAAAAATAAATTAGCCATAATCACTTGAGAGGCAGACATATGGTATACAATGAGTTACTAATATATATAACCCTAGTTCCTTTCGTTTAGAATCAGCAAGAATCGATAATTGATCGCGAGCTCTGTTAGGGTTTGGGACCTCTCAGCCCTAGCCTTCATCTATGATGCCGGCGCCTTCCTCTATGAAGCCACCACCATGCTCTAGGGCGCCACCGGGAGTTCGAGCATCCATTGCTCTTCTCCTGCAAGCTCTAGCCGGATCTCGAGCACCGTCGACTACACCACAACCCGTTGTTGTAGCAGCCATCGTGCAACCTGCAAGCGAAGGAAAAGTTCTCCCTCGTGCCACAGGTCTCGGTTCCGGCCTCTCTCTACGATCCCGTTCTAGGGTTCGAGCCTCTCTCCGTCGCACCTCACCCTGGCGTAGGCTCTACCTCTCCCGGCTAATGCCCGGTCCCCTCTCCCGGTTAATGGCTGGTCCCTCTCCGCTGTTCTGGCGCGCATCCTCACACGTTGGCCCCATCCCTCCTCATCCTAAGGGCCTTCACTGCTCTCCCGGTTACGGAAATCTCTTCCGGTGGATGTCGTCTGCTTCCCATGACCTTGCTATGGTTTCCTGTCGGGCGGCGCGTTCCGGTGGTTGTCGTCTGCTTGTCTAACGCATATCCCGCCGCCTCTACAACTACTAGTGAAGCCACTATCACTGGATCCGCCGCCTTGGCCTCCTACGCGGATTCCTCATCGATCTCGGGTCGATTGGCTCTGGTTTATTTTATCGTTTAGGTTTTGGTTTGCAGGGTTAATGACTATTGAGCGACGATTCAAAGCTTTTTCCCAAGAAATCAAGGACTTTTCCCGAGCGGAATCTCTAACTCAAGTCTACCATCGTCGCTCGTACGTACACAGGTTCAGGTTTACAACGGATAAACGTGTCCCCTTCAGGGGACCCAGCGGCTTACATGCCCTACCTTGAGTAATGATCGTCATCACATCTCCCACCGTCAATCTGACGTCCACAAGCTCGGGTTCCAACAAAAGAAACATGTCGCCTTCGGGGAACTCAACGGTCTACAGGCCCTATCTTGAGTAGTGTTCGTCAATTGGTTTTAGTTTCTGTCTTAGTTAGCCTTAATGGCGCTCCGTGCAACAACGTCTTAGACGTTTACACAATTACAAGGGTTATTGTATTTGTCCCGTCAGTGCCCTCAAATATGTACTAACTCTTTTTAAATGAATGAAAGTTGCACTTACTAAAAATAAAATCCTAGTTCTTTTTTTCCGATCTATCGCGTTTTCTGTTTTTTGAGCATATATGATGTATTCATTCTTCTTGGGACTTTGTTGACCGGTCCCCAGATTTCGGGTTTGTTTAATTTTTTTAATATTTTTTTCAAGGCTTCGGGTTTGTGCTATTATATAGCTATTCTTTGGTGGCTTCTTGAAGTCATAGGTGTTGGTGGGTGGCCATATGGTAGCTCACATATACTTTGATTTGAAAGCAACATCAACGAGACAGAGCATAAGAACGACAAATATGGGTTCTAATGATCGTAGGACACACATGAGTAGTAGTGCCCCGCTCTCTGTTCCTACTCCTCCTGGGGACATCCTCGAATACCTGATGTTCTTCATTCCTAAGGGCCTCTTCGGAGGGATTAATGAGTATTTTAGGCACCACAGGTCCAATCGGGTAGATTTAGGATAAGTGACAGATTCGCATACTCACATGAAATGGTCAAATTCCCTTAAGTATACAAGGATAGTCATATTTTGTATGTCTTTTTTATGTGTTTACTAAGTCGTAAAATCGCGCTGAAAAGCAATAATATATTGTTGTTTCAGGTTCAGCATCCCAGATCTGTTTGTAAAATTTGAGATTATGCCTAGCCCTTTCTTATATTTTTTTTATAAAAATGAACTCATCATTATGTTCAAAAAATTATTTATAAAAAAAATTAGATTATTAGTCTAATATAACTTGTATATGTATACATTCAATATTCATATATAATATACATAATATTTATTATAAAAATGAAATATTTTTCCGTTGTTATCTTATGAATAGGTTTCTCTTTATATTCGTTGAATAGGATATGGATCGAGAAGCCGGAAATCTCGGGGTGCCATTGAGGAGACACACTCCGATCCGATCGACATGAATCAACCCTCTGCTGATCGTTGCTCTTCTCCTTTCTCTGGCATACTCAGTGCTCGATTGTTGTGACACAACATAATCGGTCAAATCGAGACGGAGAATGATATAAAAATATATGGTGCCAAACACAACTGGAATAAGGAACTTTCCCCTAACTTTTTCCTAGTACACACCGAGTTTTTAACTATAGAAAAATGTTTCGACTCTTTTTTTTTATTGGCAATTTTTTTTATTTATAAATACCAAGCCTTTTAGAAAAAAGGGCATGGCAAAGGGTAAACCCTCCAAGCTTACAAACAAAGGTTACTCCATAAGAGCACCTAGTGCACCAAATTGTGCGGTAAGAAACAAAACCAAACAAACAGCCTAGAAGCCGGATTTACAATGAGTACAACCAAAGCCATCAAGGGCTAACAAGTCACCACCCCTTAAGAGCAACAAGGGAACCCAAAACTAAAAAACAGAAGTTAAAACGGGTCTAAACACACCCAGAAACACTAAAATGAACTCCAGAAAACCCAAAAGAGCTCAGCTCCGGCAGAACAACAGCAATCAAAACCCAACCAAGAAGACACCAACAGAGCAAAACACCTCCAGAAAATCACAAATCAGAACCACCTATCCCTAAACTCCAATCTGAACCCAACTCCAAACAGGGCAAACGAGCCATAACACCTCACGGCGGCCAACACCTATAACCGTGAGGCCCTAACCAATGACTGTGGTTGAGGGAGGCGGAGTAGTGGTACAGATCGAAAAGAAGGGAGTGAGGAGGATACCTGATACAACAAAGACGAAGGGGAGATCCATCCACGAGGGTCCCAGAATCGCTACACGAGTTGAACCGCAACCATCAAACCGGGAGTTGAAGAGTCGTCCCACTCCAGTTCTTCTTCGACACGATCCAGAGCCAGTAGAAGACGGTGAGCTGCTGAACCACAAGGCCCATAAAGGCAGCCAAACAACGGATGAAAGACAGGACCTCAACAATCTCTACCCAGGCGGGTAAAGAAAGTCGTCCCACTCGGGTCCGCGCGACCCCGTTGAGGAAAGGAGATGAAATGCCGAAATCAATGCTCCGTTAATCCCCTCTTCACCAACGGCGGTGACCGGAAACCCAGATCCCAACGGATATCTTCGAGAAGGGTCAATTGGGGCCAACACCTCCAGAGGCGAGGAAAGAGCAGATCTGAGACCGGAGGTCCAGATCCGCGCGCGTCGGTGAAGTAATCGATGGTAAAATCACCATCCACCCCTCACCGACACGCCACTTGCAACCCCTCACAACGACGGTCCATCAAAGATCCAGGCGGGGCCAGATCTGAATGTATGAAGAACAAAGGAGAAGAGAGGTCAAAAACGAGAACAGGTCCGGAGCAAAACAGGGAAGGGTGGAGAACGAACATGAATGAAAGGATAAGTAGAGAGGGAGAAGGGGGAGGAGCCGCCGGCGTCTTCCATGGCCAAAGGCCAGAGAAAACACCGGCGGCGAGGAACTAGATCTAAGGTTAGGGGGGGAAAGTTAGAGAGAGGGCAGAGCGTGTTTTTGTGGTAGAAATGCAGTTCAAAATGTTTCGACTCTCATCCCTTTTTAGTTAATTTCACTCATATAAGATCATTATGATCCTTTTATATTAATAAAATTTCTCCTTTGTTCCCAACAAAAAATACACATCCGTATCTTGGATATTTATGTGACGGTGGCTGAAGGTGTTTAGAGCATGGACGGTTAGTGGGGTCCGGTCAAATGCAATTCGAGCATCTAATTGGAGGAGACGCAATTGAGTTCATCTTTCTAGCTAAAAAGGTGATCGAAGACTCATTTGACTTTGACTAAGTCCACTACAAAAATCTCTCAACATTTGTAAGTAAAAATGAGACACGTAAACTTTCTGAAAAAATGAAATTTTTTGTGTTATATTTTTCAATTTTTTTTGAAGTGCCAGTGTTTATTTATTTTTTTAAAAACAAGACCGTGTGTACTACGTTTTGAATATACTTTTTGTTTCCTAATTAGAATTTGTTGAGTCCCCGTTCAAAAAAAAAAAAAAATTGCTGAGTCCAAGTACGCATTTGACAAGATTCCGAAAACGTAATTAGGATGGTTTGTTACAGACTACTTTCTCTCTCAACCTTAAGAAAAAACCCTAGTCCTAGCCCTACATGTTATACAACTTTCCTCTGCCACTATAACTCCTGCGTCACCTACAACCACTGTCGGCTTTACAGTCTCTGTTTTCATCCATCCCATCCGATCGCAGTCCTCGCAGACCACGCTTGGTGCGGGGGACATATACTGATGGGATTGGATCCCCGCAACCCATCCTGCTCCTTCCCCATCCCTCGCCGTCCCTTCTACGATTTCGACGATTCCTAGTCTGACTGCTACGGTATCCCGAGTCCCTTCTCTGCCAATATCGGTCTGCCCTCCTACTCCACGAGGTTCGTCTTCCACTATGCTGCAAAAGGAATCAGTACAGGCCAATAGAGTGCCTTGTGACTCAAGCCACACCATGGCTCCTCTCCGGCGGAATCACAGTTTGTCCCCTTTGACCCACCACGACCTTGCTCTGGTGGATGGGGTGGACGACACTCAGTCTGAAGGTACGCCTCTAAAGTCAGTGTATTCTCGCTTTGTAGAGACAGGGGTTGTTTGGGACGTGACGGAATGTGCGAACTACTCCTCGGTCACGACAGTACGGACCCGCGTCCAGTACCTGGTCCGCGACCGCTACGGGGTGCGGCGACATACGGTGGAAGCCGCATCCACATTTGCTGGTCGGGGTTGGGTACGGAGGTGGAGTAGGGCTTGGATACCCTGCAACAGAGTCGTCTCTAATCCTGCTGTTGGGGCTGGTGGTTTATGGTCTCGTGGCTCGAGGTTGGAGGCGTCGACGCACATGGAGACCGCGGTCCGGGCGAGGGTCCTGGTATCAGCCTCAACCCGATACCATATGTCCCACCTCCTGGCATATCAATGAGGCCTGCTGTAGTACAATCCAGCAAGAGGGTTGCGCCCCGTGTCAGACGAACGGGGAATCATCACTCTCGCCCGATTGGAGTGACGCCATGGTCCTACGGGGATGCTGGTGGAGCTGGTGCTGCGTTGGGTTGGGAGCGGGAATATGTGGCCCCATCTTGAATGACAATAGACCTGATACCTAAGGCTCGGTCATCTCTATTGGGTCTCGAGGTAGGGTTGGAGATGAACCAACTCGCAGCGGAAAATCAATGAAAACCAAGAGACGATTAAAACCATGAAACAACTAACAAAGAATGGATTCACAAGAGAAAAATTCAGCACTATTTCTTACCAAAACAAGAACACCGGTTAACGAATGATTGGCTTGAGTCTCCAAGACGCCTACGTATCCACATGAGAATCAAAGCCACGTAGTTCTTCTCTTTGAGGACTCAAGAACACAAAAATGGAGGTGGAAACTAGCCAAACCCGAAATGGTAGGAGGAGGGAGAGAAAAAAAGTTGATTCCCATTTGTGTCTTGTGTTTGTTATGTTGAAAAAGGATGACTTAAACATAACAAACCTCATACTTGTCCAACTAAAGGCATGAGAAAAGCATGGTGACAAGTAAGGTGTAAATAGGACAAAGTATGGCAAGACAAGATTGGGTTAGGTGGAGAATGACCAACACCTTAATCCTTGTCTTGCTTACTTAGTACTAATTAATCAAGACTTGATTAATTAGTTCCACGGGCCTTGGTTGCACGGGCCTTTCATGGGCCTCTTGGAACATGGCCCGTCGCCATTTCCAACGAGGTCCCGTGATTCGCTCATCGCCTCCAAGCTTTCCATACCGGAAATGTCCAACATTATCCGACGCGATCAATCCCAAGACTCCAATCCTTGTCTTGATGCATAAAGTCCTATTCACATACGGGCACATGACCCAAAACCCAGTTTTGGTCATGTCCCGAGACAACTCCCTTTTGGCAATTCTCCATAAATATGTCAATGAGTTTCACCCTCCGGTGTGACCCTTAGGTTTATGCATGACAATAGATCAACGAAAAAATCCATTTTACTTGATCCTATTTAAGTGGCAACTAACGAGACTTTAGTATTGCCTGAAACTGCATAACGAATCAACCCTGTCGATTCTAACCTTTTCGTCGTCCCTGTCATTATCCCGTTATCTCCGATATCCTGATTGAGATAAGGCATAGAGCCATCATCCTTATTATTCTCAATCACTGTTCCTTGATATGTGAGATGACTGAATATATGATACACAATATCATGTGCATGGCCATGCTATTTTTTCAGTCACTCTCGATCAAGCGGCCGACATCCGATATCTTTCCCATACCGTAGTATGAGGGATAAATCCCTTAGCCGTCTTTCGTGTCACTCATGTAGTCCGTCCCCAAGCCAATCATGGCCGTTATGGAAGCCCTGTTACGGACAACGTTAGGCTCAGGTCAAACTCAGTTGTTTACTGCATAGCGATCACAAAGACTCCTTGGTCTAAGGATACATGGCAAGCTACGACAATGAATATGTTCATGACTTGATCTATGGCACATATTCATGTCGGGTCGTCCAATTTCATGTCCCACATGATATCTATGATCAGACTCCGGAATCTCATTCCAATGACTAACAGAACGTAAGCCATAAAGAGCCATCTTTCATACTAGTCGCTTCTAGTGAATCTTTGTTGACTAGAGACCCATCGAGCGTGATCTATCTCGATCTATGGTTCTATTCGCATTGTGGGCATAGATCAGAGCACACATCGATATATTACTCCAACACATAAGTAATATAAAGTCGCTTTAATTTTATTGCTAACCATGATATATACATTTGGACATTTAGGATTGAACTACGTGCATTAAGGCTAACAATCTCGAGTAAGGGGGAAGGGGTAACAATGGACCCGGTACCTAACCCAGATCCTCGAGCCCTCACCTGGGATGCCAGGCAAGAGTCCACGATAAGCCTCCATGGGTGGTCCGTCATGAAATCTTCGGCTTTTGTACACGGGAACATCCAACGAGGGGCTGGTAGAGATCAGCTCTCTACTGATTTGATTGCTACCCTGCTGGCACGTGAGCATGCAGGAAGTGGAGGTGGTGGCCACAGAGTTCGGGCGAGGGTGATGCCTGCACCTGGTTGGCAGGTCAACTCACAGGCGGGGAAGCTGCCCCCTGGGAGGAGTGATGCGCCACCTAAGCATCGAGGACTGGTTCTGGGAGGGGTCCTTGGACGATGCTTTGCCGCCCACCATCACTATTGCTGTAGAGGTCCCTCAGGATCTCCGGTATCCTAATCCTCCCCCCGTCTTCTTACTTTGCCCATGGGGTGTCAAAATACCGTCTATGACGGTTCTAGTATTTTAAGGTCCAATGAACTAGTGTTCGTTCATACGGTCCTTCTATGGTCGAGGAGCATGTTCCTCGAAGCATTTCGATGTAATCACTCTAAAATAGTTATGAAATTGCAATTTATCGTTTAAAAAAAAGATTCCGAAAACAATACAAGACCGTGCATATTTTTTATATTAATTCCTAATTATTTTATATTTCTATTTTTGTTTTAATTTTCTAATTATAATTAGTTCATAAAATATATTTTTATTTAAAACATTGTTTAGAGTTTGAGACTATGTCGATTAAAGTTTTGAGTTTGGTGCAAAATTACTGTAGGCATATAGAGATATTATCTACATCAATTTTCATTATAGATATGTATTTAGCCCAACATTTTAAAATCTAAAAGATATTGGTGTTCTAGCTGGAAATTGATGGAAACAAAAAGAAATTATGTGTGTCAACTAGCTTATTTGTTGATTATATTCATATTGATCTTACCAGTTGCTATTACAATTGTGGAGAGAATATTTTCTATTATGAATATCATTAAGACTTTTTTTTTGAAGATGAATATTATTAAGACTTGATTGAGAAATCGAAAAGGAAAACAATGGATGAATTATAGCATGACCGTATACATAGACAAATATATTTTTGATTGTATTTGCATTGAAAGTGTTTAATAATATTTTCAAAATATAAAATCTCAATGTCATGTCTTAATAAGTAGTATTTCATCGTTTTTATGCGATATTAATTTGCAATGTTAATTTAAATTATTTGAACGTTATGTTATTACATACAGAAAAAAAGGTGCCCCCCCCCCCCCCCCCCCCAATGGAAGAGCTAAATCTGTAACTGCAATATCACGTCGTTAAAGGTAAGACATTTATAAGTGATCCTGATCTAAAATGTGGACACGGTTAACCTTTTGCATGTTTGCCATGCTCCTTATTCCCTTTAGGAGGCTGCAACGGTGAATGATGGAGGAATTGTTTTAAGATTCCTCTTGGTGTTATTTTGAATCATTATGAAGAAATAAAATAGAAGTCATCTGTAATTTTTTAAAATGCGTGAACTCATCCAAACATCTATTTTATAAGTAGATAGATGAGATGTAAGTGAATTGTTGACTTGATGACTACAAAAAGAAAACATTCTTTGGTAAGCGGTAGGTTTTTTTTAGTAAAATTATCATTTTTTACCAATTCACTAATTTAATCATTTACGCTTCGTTTGAACTCTGATTGGCTTCAAACTTGCGGCAATATTTGTTTTTCAAGGGGTTTATATCAAGATTAGTGAAGAATATATTTTGAAGCATGAATTTTTTTTTCGGGGATGATTTAAAAAAAAATTGTATCTGAGTAATTTTTATCAACACTTTACATTGGTTTTATCAACACTTTACCCTAGTTTTATCAACACTGAATGTTAGTTTTATCACCTCATTTTCCAAAACTGAACATGATTTTTATCACCTCATAACATATTTTTTATGAACACCGAACACTAGTTTTATCAACAGTAAACACTAGGTTTATCACTAAATTACATGTGTTTTATCACCCTATCACATGTTTTTTATCACTATTGAACACTAGATTTATTAACACTAAACTCTAGTTCATGACATTTATTATCAAAATTAAACATGATTTTTATCACCTCACACTACTGCTGGAACGCTCTTGGCTAACGGATTGTATCCGTTGCCCATGATTAGTTATCTGTTGCCCAAGGTATTAGACAACGGATGTATGTGTCGACCAAGATCCGTTATCCAAGTATCGTAGCCCAAGTACATGTTTTTTTATCAACGTTTAGCACTAATTTGATCACCCCGATATAGAAAATCTATTAGTAAAGATTTATCGACACTTAACATTATTTTTATCACCCAAATATAACTTTTTATTTTCGTGCTTCAAAATATATTCAATATACTACTTGATAGATAGCTCTTGGAAAAAGAAAAATATTGGCGCAAGTTTGAAGCTAATCGGAGTTCAATCAATTATCGAGAATGATTAAATTAGTGAGTTGGTTAAGAAAAAAAATGGACACTTGTCTAAATGACACAATGCTATTACAATTATGTCCTTGTTTGTGTGACAAATGATGAGAATGACGTGTATTTTGGGTGAGATTGAGATGATAATGTGGCATCATGGTGAATGTTGGATCTTATGAGTGTGTGTCTAGGATGGGTTCTCAGAGTTTTTATGATAAAAAAGAGTTTCTATTAGATTTGTCCTCATTTACCATTTAATAAAAAATTATATGAAATCTGGAACGACTCCAATTACGCTAGTCTTACTTATAAGTCCATACGTTAGGATTAATGGTAAGGAGTAAGGGTGTTTATGACTGGATAATTTATCGGTTTCTTGAATAAAGCAATTCACATGTTACATAATGGGTTAGAATTTATATATCAGTGAATTATCTATTTCAATAATTTGGTGCCAAGGTTAATTTAATACATCTTGTCTTGAACAACTATAGTTAAAATTCTCTCATATACGATATATTTTGGGTTTTAAATTAAATGTAATGAGAATACATTTGTCCAAAATGTTTCATACGTATAGATTTTAAATTTTAAAATATAATGACATATTAAACAAATATACTATTATGAAGTATAGATTTCCATTTTTTAGCATGAACGGGAAATATTTATTAATTGTTCAAGAGAATAAAGGCGGTCGGGATTTGGTCTCCCGGTACCGTAAGAACAGGCATAAAAGAGGCTGATCTAACTAACTCGTAAGAGGCTTTATTCACTGTCTTTTCACGAACACGAGTTTGGAATCCTCGATTTGAGAGAGCATTAGTTGAATGTCCTAGATGACGCTACCCGCCTGGAAAAGGGGGACGATAACCAATTAGTTGAGACTGACCAGATTGAGTGCATCCATGCAATTGATAACTCGGACCATTTACGGACTTGGGCTAGGCCTAAAGCCATTGTAGTAGTGAAAGCTTCAATGAGGTTCGAGTCCCACACACCATTTATTGTTCATTACTTGTTTGAATAACCTACCCCATGTCAGATCGACATATGACGCTCTATCATGATTTTTTAAGGTCTTTGAAGGCTGCTTCATCTATGTTAATAACCTTGTATCCTTTCAGTGGGAGTTGCCAGGCCGTGTCCGCTTCAGTGGGTATAAATATTCTCGCCGGTGGTGGTTAGAGTTGGCCTCCCTCCAGATGCGGATGTGTCTTTGTGTTTTAATAGATAATGTCAAGGGAGAGGGCTCAATTGCAATCCAAATCCAATCATTCCAAGCCTTCCAAATTTCCCAGAGGCCAATGGAGATCTCCATGATCCTGTCCGGGGTTTAAGTTTAGACTCATTGAGTCAACCAGGTAGTCATTAATGTTGTATGGGACGGCGGGGAGATTCTACACATTTTGGTCCAACATTTCGAAGAAAATTTGCAATGGATGAAGAGATGTTCCACTGTCTCCTGTTGTTGACAACATATGGGACAAAAGGGGGACATGGGAACAAAACGCCGATAAAGATTGGCTGCCACTTGGATGGTACATGTGAATATAAGCCATAGAAAGATGCGAATCCTTGGTTGGATCTTGGTTGTCCACATGGTATTCCATATTGGAGGGGGGGGGGGGGGGGGGGGGGGGGGGGGTCTGGTTGGGGGTGGTCAGTTTGGGACACAAGGCTCAATATCTTGCCTTTGTGGAGTAGTGCCCCCTATGGTCTGACGCCTAGTACCATGTATCGATGGACCTTGTAACTAATAATCGGCTGGCCAAAATGAATTATGTATCTCAAGGAGAGAACAAATTGGTTTTATGAGGGATATTCCATCACATCTAGTTAGTGAGCATGAGGGAACTATCCATAACTACTGTAAGGTCCGGGGAGATTATATGGATATACGGGTATGGTTTCATCATCCAGGGTGTATCGAGGACAAGAGTGGTTTGGCCATACACAATCGTTCGTCACATACTTGAGCTAATGAGTTCCTAGGTGTCCCGAATACTTGTCTATATGTAAGTGGGGTTGGGTCCCTTATCAGCTTGGAGATCGTGGAATTCCATGCCATCTACTTCTTTTGGTTGACATACTTTATACCAATCTTGCCATATGATTGGACGTTTCTTATCTTTTGGCGTACCCCACCAAAAACGGGCTAGGGTGATATGGATTTTTTTCTGTTACAGACCGGGGGACTCGGAATATGGATATAACATATGTGAGGAATGATGTGAGTACAAAGCGTATCATCACCTCCCTTCCTGCTGGTGATAGAAGTTTACCTTCTCATGATCTGATTCGATTGATGACCTTCTCTCCCAAATATGCCAGACTATGCGTTCGGTTACGCCCAGTCGTGTTCGGGACCCCTAGATACATAGATATTGTCGTTGCCTCAGGAATGTTAAGGATCTGGGAGTAGGCATGGCGTGTGTGCAGTGCCGCATTTGTGTTGAATAATATTTATGACCTTTGTGGGATGAGAACTTGTCCCAACCAAGTGCCGAAGGTATGGATCAAGTCTCAGACTTGCGTTTCCTCCTCGATCGTTGCGTTATAGAAAATATATAGCAGCTATATGCAAAGAACATATAAGTAATAAGGGGGCACCCCTTGCTACCCTACATCCATTTAATTGTCCTCCTCTTTGGGCTTGTTCGATAAACGAGACAAGCCCTCCATACAGAGAAGAAAAAGGTATTGTGACAGAGGGTCTCCTTGTCAGATGCCTCTTGTCGGAAGAACGGGGGCCATATCGTTCCCTTTTGATGTTATCTGGTACGAAATTGTGCCCATACATGTCATCATTAGTTTCGTCCATTGGGGTGAAAATCCTAACTTCCTCATCATGGTTAATACAAACGGACACTCAACCTTGCCGTATGCCTTGCTCATATCCAATTTTAGTGATATATGTCCTACGACCCCTTGGTTTTTCCGGCGAAGGTAGTAGATAACCTCAAAGGAAACAAAAATATTGTCCTGAATGGATCTTCCCAGGATGAACACCCTTTGAGCACAGGAGATGATGTTCGTGAGAAGTCCTTTGAGTTGGTTGGCCAAGACTTTAGAAAGGATCCCAAAGATCACATTGCACAATGCTATCGGGCAAAGGTCCATTACCAATTTTGGGCCTAGGATCATAGGGATGAGAATTATATTTGTCTCATTGATACTATTCTAGAGGTCTCATCCTCCTATGATCTATTGGATAAAGTTCATAACCGCTGGTGACAAGGTAGGCCAGTAACATTGGTAAAATTTCAGATTTATTTTGTCCGATCCCAATGCTTTGTCGGGCCCCATTTGAAATACCACCTCTTAGACCTCATCCTTGGTTTCTCTTGCCAAGAACATATAGTTCTGATCAACTGTTACTTCAGGTTGGATACGGAGGTCCATATTCCGGAGGGATGCCTCTGTGGTAGTAAACAACTTCTCAAAATACGTGGAAAGGAGTACGTCCATTCCATAATCCCAGGTGAAAATGTTTCCTTGTGCATACTAGAGGGAGCAAAGTTTATTTATACATCTCTGAAACGAGGCTGATGCATGGAAAATTTCTTATTTCTAACCCCCTCTGTGAGCCAATGATGTTTGGATCGTTGTTTCCAGAAAGCTTCATTCTGGGCCAGTGTGGTTTCATATTGAACTTGAAAAGGTTCCCGTTGATTCACACCCTCTCTATCTGTACGGTCATTGAGTGAGGCGATCTGTCTCTAGCATTCGTTGTAGTGTAGCTCTATAAACATCTCTCCCCAAGGTTGGAAGATCTCTCCTATTCGGGATGTTTTGGTATCAATCAATTCCGTGGGCGGGACTTCTCATGCCCCTTGGATGAGGAGGCCACATTCTGTTTCTTTAGACCAATTGGATTCAAATATAATTTTGGTGAACGAGGGGTCCGGGTTCGTGGTGCTAAGGTAAGTAGGATCGGGTAATGATTAGAGGTGGCCATGCATGTATTAATGAGATATGGGGACGAGGTGTTATTGACTAGGTCTCTATTTGGCGTCGGAACCATATGAATATGAGTTCTTCCATGGGCATATCTATTATTCCGATATCCTCCAAAAGTTCTTGGAAGTCCAATATAAGGCCTTGGGGATAGGATTTTCCTCCTTGAGTTTCATTTTAGGCCAGGATGGCATTGAAATCACCCATTAGGCTCCTTCGTCGTTGGTCCTGTCATGCTAGGTGCCTTCACTTTTTCCACATTTAGTGACGCTGGTTCCTATTTGGCTCTCCATAAATTCCTATAAATCGGAAATGATATCTTCCTGGGATGGTGATCATTGCATCAATGTAGTGTTGGTCCTTGTCCATAATCTCCACTTGAACGTTAGGTCCCCAGAAGAGAGTTAATCCTCCCTTATGTCCCGTAAGGGGTGGGACCCAAAATCCATCTTAGAATCCTATATTTCATCTAAGGATAGTAGTCTCCGGGGCCACCTGCATGATTTCTGCCAAGAAGAGAATGAGTGGGTTGTGAGTGGAAATGAGAAAATTTAGATGTTGTCTATGCAGATCAGTTGCGACACCTTGAAAATTCTAGGCAACGATATTCACCGAGGGTTTATGTGGGGGTGAAGGTTGAGTTGTGGGAAGCATGGATTACATTCCAGATGGTTGGGTATTTGACCTAGCATTCCGCACATCGTGGGTGGTCTCGTCGTGATATAAGTCACCCTAAGATGGCGGTGGTGTCGATGAGCCATATGCCATAGGGGCCTGATCGGTTCCTAGTCGTCTCTCTGGTTGAGAGGGTCTCTTTAGTAGGTCAGACGGATCATTTAATTGAGTAGGTATTCGTTCGAGATCGATTGGATAATTCGATACCTCCATTACCGATAGGGGATCGATGGGGACATCTAACACCATAAATGGTGGATGGATCATATGCGAATTGGATAGGGGTTACCGCGGGCGTGATATCGATGTGGTGGTGGTGGTTCTAGATTGGACGCGCTTTCCACACTCGTTGCATTGGTGTGAGGGATAAAGGGATTCAATTAATAGAAATTTGTTATAGATTTAACGTTCTTGGAGATTGGTCGTATAGGGACGATATTATGCCCACATGAGTGGGGATTTGGGACATAGACCATGATGTACGACGACAGTAATGCTGTGAGAGGACGGCGGTGTTCGTCGTAGATTGATTTGCTGTATCGGTTCCTAACGACGGGAAACTTGTGGGAGCCCTAGGGTTGGCAAATGCAGAAGAGATCATTTTCATTTTCAAAACTAATTGCAAATTTTCCTTTTAAAATGTTTTAGCTTAAGCTTAAATTTGGCCATACCCCATTGATGGAATTAATGTGATAGGATTTGGAATGATAAAATTTACAAACTATTCAAAAATACACAAACTTACATTTTATTCAAAGTTATATAATTATGTAAATTTGTTTGAATAATATATTTATGGCCTCGTGTCAGATGAACTACTACGAGATCAAAATTTCATAGCATAATGTTATGCTTTTGTTAGTTACAACTAACACTTACACTACTAGTTTTCATATAAACAAAAAAATCATTCAAGAAAATATGTTGAGAGAGATAAAAATTATAGCTGCCCTTGTCTCGTTGACGGCTCTTATGTTTCTTCTTCCTCTTATTTTCCAATCTTTCAATTGATGTTCCTTATATTATTCATGGTAGGATTCCATCGATATGCCTCCCGATTTTTAGTCGGTAGATTTATGTTTTCCTATTTTAGCCTAGTCAATTGTTACACGTTATTGGCATGGTCACCTTAAGTGGTGTTATGTCGTTATGCTCCTAGATTTAGGGCCAACAGATGCGACTTTTCGCAACGATCAAAGTCTATGTTGCTGTGCTTTTGTTATCCGGCGAGCTACAGAGGTCATAGGTGTTTTGGGCGGTAATTGGGTGGTTCCAATGCACTTTGCTTGGCTTGCAATATCGACGAGGTAGAACCTGGAGGTGTTAGACATAGATCCTATAGATCGAGTGAAGCCCTCGCGATGGCGCGGGACGTAGGATAGGAGCAACGTCCCGCGCCCTTTCCCGATTGGCTAAGGCTTATAGCACTCCTCAACAACTATCTCTCGAGACGAGACGAGAATGGTGCGCATTACCCTAGAGGACAACATGCATTCAGGAAACCTAGCAAAACTCAGTCGAGACGAGAATGGTGCGCGTTAGACCACACATTTGATAATCTACTTGGAGACGGTAGACAATTTGTCATCGAGTTCAAAGATGGGCCCTAGCCTGTCTATGCCCTCACTCATTTCATTTATATGTCTTTTATGTACTGTTTCGACGCTAGTCACGCCGATATGGCTCGTCTTACTTTACTATATAATGTTTCTTTCTATGATATAATATGAATCCTTATATGCTAAAAAAACTTCCACTATTAAAAATCCATAAATTTTATGCATGTATAAAAAATAATAACAATAAATTTAAAAATACGTATAAGTATATAGGTGAATTATTATATTTAAATTTAGACGGATGGAGCGAATTGTGCGTGGATTGAAGACTCAAAGATTGTCAACCTCATTGTTAGCTCTCGATTTCTGCTTTGTTTTAAATTCGTGTCTCATACCATTTTATAACTGGTTAAACTCCATGTATAACGGTCTGAATAGATAAACCGATACAACAAGTTTTGATTTTTATATCAACACTCCTAGTGGAAGATTGAAACGTCATGGCTTGGGATTTAAGGTAAACACCCTGATGCACGAATATACTATACGTCATTCTCAATTTTGCTTTTATGATATTTTCTTTGCATGAAACACATGATTGTTTTATTGATGATATTGAACTCAAATAGTAACAAACACAATCAACATGGAAATAATGAGAGGGTGAGTCATAGTTTCTGTCAAAACGCTAACCCTAAAACTATGGTGCTTGGTAATCCAAGTATCTGACTAAGGGGAGGTTCCCTATTCGCTTGGTGAGTTGCACAGAATATCCAAAATAGTTTTCCCGGATCGACTCGGACATGCCTATCTCGTCTAAGTAATGTGATGATCCCTAATAGGAGATCCTTAGGTGGAGGTAATGATGATGTCAGGGTTCCAAGAATGTCCCGAGAAGAAGGAGAAGATTCAGGATCGGGTTATGCTAGATCCCATCAGGATGGGATGTGTCACCTCACTAGTCCATGCTCTCCCATTTAGTACTCATTAGACCTGGCGAGACTTCATATCATACCTCACCTGGTTGTTTTGGCCAATAAGAGCTCTTACCGTTAATACACGATGACACCGTGCTGCCTTCGAGTTTTCATCGGTAGCTACCGACACTACCAACCGCTTATACCAGTTTCCCTGAATTTTATCGGGGGTGTCAGTGTCTCGGTCCAGTGGAAGGGGTCGGAGCCGCCTACACAGAGGCTTCGATGAGCTTGGATGTTCGGAGGGTGGGGGAGGAGGTTAGAGATCTCATCATATCAACTTAAGTAGGTAAACAGGTTCACGGCGGGGCCGAAAAAGGATGCGATGACGTTGGTGGCGTCTGATTGATTGTCGAGGGAGAAGAAGGAGGAAGTGTTGATGCTCGATCGTGAGAGTTGGTGTGAGAACGGAACGATGTTGATCTCTTCTCCGGCCATCTTGAGAGGGCATCCGTAGCAGAGATGCTGGTGTAGATGGAGGAGGAGGTGGTTGTGGTAGGTGGCTGGGACGGTGCCCATGAAAGAGAGAGACGATTTCACTATGAAGACATAAGGCATGTTATTGGGAGACTCGTTCCCAGCAAAGAGCTTTGATGTGATTTGATTTTGGTTTTATGATATTTAGTTAACTTGTAATAATTTAATTATTAAAAAAACCAAAGTTGGCTATCTGTGCTTTTGGCATATTTGGTTGAGGAGGAACGTTGGTGTTTTTAGGCAACAATCTGAACCAGTGGAGGTTATTTTCCATAAGGTTCAACTACACAGCTTCAGTATTTAAAGGGTGGCTGGTGATCTTTCCGGTGATGCAACCCTTCCTATTTGGTTGGCAACTCCTTATTCGTGCTTTATCGGTTCTATTTAGGAGTTGAGCTCCTTTTTATCTCTTTAGAAGGTTATTTTGGGGTGATTAACCCCGTGCTTTGTAATCTATTATTTCAAAGCCTTGAATAAAGTCATCACTTATCAAATTTTTTATTTATTAAAAACCGATATTTGTATAATTACTAATAATACTTGAGTCTAGTTATATTTATTTTTCAATTTATTTTGATACGTTCATCTATAATATAAAATAAATAATTATCATTCTTTTGTTTGCAGTTATTACTAACATATTATTTGTTAACCCGGTCATAAAACAAACTGATATTACATTTTTGTTGATGTATGTATTTTTCCCACAAATATGTTATCATCACGATTTTCTTGGATCAACTCGGATTTTTATTAAAGGATACACTTTTTAAGGGTGCGTCTAAGGGTCAAAAGACCAAGACACGATTACAAATGGAACTCCCAACTATGAAGCTAAAAGGAAAAACCTTTTGAACAAAAACAGGTAAAACAACCAAGGGTCCATAAGAAAAAACCCAAAGAAAGCGAACAAAATGAGTCGTTATCCTCAATCCTTTCTATTCCTATTAAAGCTGAGGTAACTGCTTGACGCCTGAAATAGCTTTGTGATCCTTAATTGCCACCTGATTTCACATCTCCGTAGCAAATGGGACACCTTAAAGAGCATGCTCACGACTCATTGAATGGGTCATCGGCCTATGAAACTGTCACGCCCCAAATTCAGTAGAACCGAATCCGGAACGCGAACATTTAAGACAATAAAACATTTTCAAACCTTTTAAATAAATCGCTTTAAGAACACCAATTAGTTAAACAAAATAATAATTTACAACTCAAAAGTACGTCCCACAAGCGGACAAAATACAAGGCGTACGTCGCTAGACTCAAAAGGAAACCCGGACTCCTACTCCTAGCTCTTCAAGCTTCGAGAGCTCACCTAGTCCGTCCCACGACCAGTACCTGTAGGAAAAGAAGCTAGGGGTGAGCGTTCGCTCACCACCACGGATAACAGACTGACTACGACATACTTAGCAGACAATGCCGGTAACACCAACAACAACCCAACACCGGAGACCACCATCCCCTAACTCAATAACCCGACTGACACACAAACTGTTACATTCCTCAACCGACTCAACACTCGGACACGTAATGTAGACCTGACACAACGATTACGACTTCCTCCAAAGACACGAAACACAACCACGCAACACCCAAGATCACAAAGGATCGCACACCAAACAAGATCACAAAGGATCGCACTCCAGCTGCTCAGTGCCGGTTGTTAACCGGCTGAGCTCGAGCCTGCCCCGCGCAACTTTACCGATCCCTGTCAGGCCAGGCGGTCGACCTGTTAGCGATATGTATCGAGCTACTTTTTCGATAGCTAGTCGGAAGGGGAGCAACCCTCCATCGCCGAAGAATGCTCAACCTAACCGATCCCTATCAGACCAGGCTAGCCAACGAATGCTCGACTTTGCCGATCCCTGTCAGGCAAGCCAGCCAACCTCCACGCAATCACAATCACAAACAAAGTTCAACAACCAGCAACAACACAGGTTCAACACTCCACAGGCACTCATGGCCACCCAAGACTCCAACAGTAAAAAACGGGCTCAACAACCCCACGGGCACTCATGGCCACCCAAGACACACCAACAGTAAAGACACGGGTTCAACAACCCCACAGGCACTCATGGCCACCCAAGACACACCAACAGTAAAGACACGGGCTCAACAACCCCACGGGCACTCATGGCCACCCAAGACACACCAACAGTAAAGACACGGGCTCAACAACCCCACGGGCACTCATGGCCACCCAAGACACACCAACAGTAAAACACGGGCTCAAAAACCCCACGGGCACTCATGGACACCCAAGACACCAACAGTAAAGTACGGGCTCTCATGGCCACCCAAGAAACAAACTAAACAATCAACCTCCGGGCATAAACAGACGCCTCTAGTAATTCTAATATCGGTAAGTTCACTGCTCCTACGACACTACTAAGTGTCACATGCATTTCTATTGTTCGATACGTTCCCGTATCATACGACACCACCCGGTGTCGCCTGCCTTTCTAATATTCGATAACTTACTTAACCCACGACACCCAAGTGTCACATGCATTTCTACTGTTAACTTTCCCTAATCAGGGCCGAGATCCGGCTACTTTTCCCTACCTCGTATGCTTTCCCCAAAAGCTCACAATCAAGCTCCGGCGTGATCTCGATCACTCGCCTAGCTTTCCCTTTCCTTTGTCGGTGGCACGATCTAATAAGAACACAATTTAAAACACTTTTAATCTTGCAGGCATAAACTGAATTTTAATAAACTTGACGCCCAAAAGTAACCCCGACAATGTCGATCACTCCCAAACTTCCCAATTACTCGACATTTTCGATAATGGACCCGGAAAGGCCCGTTTCGCCCGACCCAGCGAATCTGCCCGGGATTGGAAAACGTCCTTACGGGGCTCCGAAAATTCCCGTTTTCGTTCTACGGTCTTAGAGTAATTCAAGGGTTCCTATGCAATCGACGAAATCAAATTCCGACTTCCGAGTAATTTAATTCGCGTTTAAAGTTTCTAAACCCGTCAATTACAACTTTCACAATTTAAATCCAAATTTCGATCCGGGTGTGGATTAACGGCTTGGGGATCGTCCTAAACCACCTGAACACGAAAACCCGAGACCCGAGCATGTGGGCCCCACACGGCCATAATGAGAAAATTTCCTTTTCGCCCCAAAACGTTCCTAACGAACCCCAAACCTCAACCATTCATCTTTAAACCAATTTTAACCAAAACCCAACCATATTTGGATCGTTTAAACTCAAACCCTAGAATTCAAACGTACCAAAAAGAAAATCGAAAGGGTACTCACCGTAAGGAATGACGGTGGGAGCTCGATTCCTTGATCGTTGAGACGATCCACCGGTTGGATCGTCGGGAAATCACAACACTCCAAACCTTTCTTCTCTTTTTCTCTTCTCTCATTCTCTTTCTTCTCTCCACTTTCTCTCTCTAAATTTCCTCTTTTTTTGTAAGTCGCCGAGACTAACACTTAGTCTTGCATTTTGTTTTGTTTTAAAACAACACACTTTACCGTATTTACAAAACTAACACCAAAGTCTCATCTTTTGTTTTGTTCAAGAAACCTAACACCACCACATAATTGACATGTGGCAAGTGGGTCCCACACCTTTTGGAAATTATCTTCTAGATATTTTCCAATCAGATTCGCGAAATTCGGCCGTCTCGGGCCCCGAACGGGCACTTTTTCCAAGAAATTACGAAACTTCACGGGTTACAAGGAAACGGCTCAACTAAGACCTCCGTGACGACGGCTAAGCTCTTTGGATCCAAAACGAGCCTCGAACGGACCAAAACGTCGCTCGGTTGACTTTCCAGCAAAAAGTCAACCTTTCCCAAATTGATCAGAAAGTTGCCGATATCGGGGTCAACTTAAGTCCGGAATGACCCTCGGGGTCAAATTTAGGTTCATTTAAGTGTTTGTCCAAAAATTTTAAATTTCCCTGTTTTTCACCGATTTGACTGGCGTTGACCGGTAGTGGATCTTACAGTCTACCGCCCTTAAAGGAATTTCGTCTGCGAAATGTTAAAACAACCGTACCTCAGTTGTCGAACAGATCGGGGTACTTCGCGCGAACCTCGTCCTCGCGCTCCCAAGTCGACTCAGCTTCGTGGTGCCGTCACTGCACCCATTCTAAGCGGATAACCTTTCCGCGCAGCACCTGCTCTCGTGGATACATTTCCAAACCGGTTTCTCCTTATACGAGATATCACCCGTTATCTCGACTTATGCCCACTCAATGTCGTGCGAGGGGTCTGCATTATACTTCCGCAACTAAGAAACGTGAACATTCCCAAGCTGCGCTGGCAGTGCAAGTCGGTATGCAACTGCTCCCACTCTGCTCAAGACCTCGAAAGGCCTGATACACCGCGGAGCTAACTTGCCTCCGCCGCGGTCGAAACGCACCAGTCCACCTTCCGTACTCACCTCTAGGGATACATGGTCACCGACTGCAGACTCGAGAGGTCGGCGCCGTCAGTCAGCATATCTCCTGCTGACTCTGCGCGGTCTTTAACCGCTCACGCTTCGGCACGACCAACTCAGCTGTCTCTCGGACCAGTTCCAGACCCAGTAAACTCTTATTCCTCACTTCCGCCCCGCACACGGGCGACCGACACGGCCTACCATACAACGCTCCGAACGGTGCCATCCTGATACTGGCCTGAACGCTGTTGTTGTAGGCGAACTCAGCTAACCGCTCACGAAATCCATCATGACGTGCCCCAATTTCTACTGTGCAACCCGCAATGGTTGCAATAATCCAGTGGGACGCTGTTGTTCGACTCTCACCTTCTAACAAGTGAGGCACCGCGATACTAACTCCGCAACCGCTCTCCGCATCCCGCTCCACTAGATATGCCGTCTGATGTCGCGCTCCTCTTAGTGCTACCCACGTGCACTGTTAGACGCGAATAGTGCGACTCTCGCAGCTCGTCGCCTCCACCGTTACGCGGTATATACCAACCTCCACGATACCGTAACTCCCAATTAGCACGACGATCCCAGCCCTCGGCGTCAACACCGCCGGCAACTCTCTCCCGGATCTTTATCGTCTCGACATCCACCGATTGTGCCTCTATCCCCCGGCCAAGCAGTGAGGGCTGGGCCACCAACGAGCACATGGCCACGCCACCAGTAACCTCCTCTAGTTCAAGACCGAACGTGCACACTTCCCCCATCATGTCCCATTCTCGAACTGATATGTTAGCAAGGCCTAGAACCGACTTGCTACTCAGGGTGTCAGCGACCACCTTCGCCTTACCCGGATGGTAGAGTAGCTCAAATTCGTACTCCTCAAGTAGCTCCATCTATCGCCGCTGGCGCATGTTCAGGTCTCATTGGGAAAGGATGTACTTAAGGCTCTTGTGACCCGAGAACACCTGAAATCTCCCGCCAGTCTATCAGCGCGAACACTAATGCTGCTAATTCCAGGTCATGGGTAGGATAGTTGCGCTCGTGCGTCTTCAACTGCCTGGAGCCATAAGCAACAACTCTACCCAACTGCATCAGTACGAAGCCCAGTCCTTCCCCGGACGCGTCACAACAGACCTCATACCCGAACCCGCGCTCTGGCGCTATCAACACTAGAGCGGCAGTCATACGAGCCTTCAGCTCCGTGAACGCACGTTCACAATCCTCTGTCCACACAAACCTGACTCCCTTGCGTGTCAAAAGAGTCATAGGCGCGGATGGACGCGCAAAGTCCCGGACCAACCGTCGATAATATCCTGCCAGCCCCAAGAAGCTGCGGATCTTGAAGACGCTCGTGGGCCGCGCCCACTTCCAAACCGCGTCGATCTTCGTCGGATCGACCAAAATTCCGTCACGGGGCACAACGTGACCGAGGACTCTCACCTCAGCGAGCCAAAACTCGCACTTCTCCAGGTTGGCGTATAGCTGACGTGTGCGCAACAGGGTCAGAACACCCCTCAGATGCTCCTCACGTGCCGCCTCGTTCTGCGAGTAGATCAAGATGTCGTCCACAAACCCCAACACAAATTTATCTAAGAACGGTCAGGATATACTGTTCATCAGATCCATAAACGCTGCAGGTGCGCTCGTCAGTCCAAAAGGCATCACCAAGAACTCGTAATGCCCACAGCGTGTCCGGACTACAGTCTTTGCGATGTACCCCTCTAGGACTCGCAACTGGTAATATCCGGATCGCAGGTCCATCTTCGAAAAGCACGTCGACCCTCTCAACTGGTCGAACAAGTCGTCAATTCTCGGCATCGGGTATCGGTTCTTCACCGCAACCCGGTTCAATTTCCGTTAGTCCATACACATCCAAAGCTCTCCACTCTTCTTCTTCACGAAGAGTGCTGGCGCTCCCCACGGCGATGTGCTCGGCCGGATAGACCCCTTCTTCTGAAGTTCCTCGAGCTGACGCTTCAGCTCGGTCAACTCGGCTGGCACGAACCTGTAAGGCGCCATCGATATCGTTGCTGTCCCCGGCACCAGGTCAATCCCAAACTCCATCTCACGAACTGGTGGCAACCCGCTCAACTCCTCAGGAAAGACCTCGGGAAACTCGCACACCACTCGCAGTAACTCTCGGCTCTGCACGACCGATACTTCCTCCACTGCGGTTAATGCCGACAGGAGGAGTCCGCTCTTACTGCCCAGAATACACGAACCTTCTGTGTTGCCTGTTGACACCGTCACTCGTCGCCAGTAATAATCGATATTGGCTCGGCACTTCGCCTTTCCAATCCATTCTCAGAATCACGTCAAAGGCTGTCATTTCGTAAGTATCCTTCCCACGGATACGCGCACAAGCTTAGTCGATGTCGGATCTCACGGAACCTCGCGGTCTCTCTAAGACCTCGCTCCTCTACCGTCGTCGTGCCTACCAACTCCGAACACACCCGAATCCTCGGGGTGAGGACTCGATCCAACATCAGGGCTCTTGAGCCCTCTCTCGAACCTCCTGTATCGGTTCGCTTCTCTAACTCCGCAGGCACGACAGACCCTAGTCAACACCACATCACCCCCAACCGGCGTATCCAGACGCAGGGGTGGGCTCAACGGCTCTAAACTCAGCCCCAACATCTCAGCACCACTCGACGAAGCAGACGAGTGTGACACCCCGGTATCCAATAAAACTGACGCCCAAATCAGAGACCGAACAACCACTCCATTAGTCACTCTGGTAAAGTCTAGCACAACCCTCACACGGTTCTCTATGCATTTACTTATAACCTTCCGCAACAACCAGTATTCGCTACTCGTCCCCAATCTAACCAGGGCAAACCACCAACTCAAAACCTGATACCAAAACGCCACACTGCTCAAGCTATTAATACCTCAATACTCTCTCACGTAAGGGAAACCTCGAAACGGAAATTATGTTCTCAATTCAGCCAATCACTATTGCTCACAACCTCAATACCCCAATTACCCGATCACGTAGGGAAACCACAACGGGGATCCTATTCTCAATTCCGCAAGCCACTATTGCTCACAACCTCGATACCCTAGTTACTGATCATTTAGGGAAACTCAAATAACCCACTCACGTGAAGGAAACCTCAAACCACCCGTTCACGCAAGGGAAACCTCGAATAACCCACTCACGTGAAGGAAACCTCAAACCACCCGTTCACGCGAGGGAAACCTCGAACACCCGTTCACATAAGGGAAACCTAGTTCGTATGGCGCCGCAGCGCATCAACCTTAAACCATCTCCGTATGGTGAGACTCTCACACCGAGGCGCTGTATCACTACCGTAGGTTATTGATGAGTCTCGAACCCAAGACCTCACCTTTTAACACCGAACTTACGACCTTTACAACCAATACATCCGTGAACACAGCCACGCAAAACCAACACTCAAACTGCACAAACAACACGGTGGAACAAGACAGGAATCACGGATCCGTGACAGACCCCGTCACGGTTGGGGTCACGGAGCCGTGACGAAGGCCCTAAAAATTGCCAAAACGCGCTGCTCCGTCACGGATACGTGACAGGGTCCGTGACACTCACGCAGGCCTATTTACCAAAATTGTTTTAGACTCGAATTTTACCCCTTTTTAAACCCAAACAGTTTTAAGCGTCACACACGCTTGATCACCAAATTACCGACCATACGCACAATGACTCACAGACAAATTCAAGTCACCCAACCTCAAACACAAGCCGACAAGGCAAACCAAAAAAATCAAAACACGCCCACCGGGCCAACAAATTCAAACACACGCCCACAGGGCCAACCAACTTCCACACACGCCCACATGGCCAACCAATTTTCAAAACTTTTCCTTTTCATTACAAACCTCATTTCTTGACTTCAGGTAGTTACAACCCGGTCCAGACGTCCCCGAACTTCATTGTACCCACTTGATATCAGCACCGTCACGCTCGACTACAGGGGCGCCCCTGAGTCGAGTCGTGACAGCTTAAAAACGTTTCACGCAGCAACACACAAACAGTATGCCAGTAATAAACGTACCGCACATACACACATCCACAAACAAGACTCAAAACACTACGGGTCTACACACGGTTTCCGACTTCCGTACCCAACGCACGACGGGACTTTACTGACTCGACTCTCCCCACCTAATTGACGTACAGTCCAAGGTGTGAAACCTCGAGCTCTGATACCAAGTTGTCACGCCCCAAATTCAGTAGAACCGAATCCGGAACGCGAACATTTAAGACAATAAAACATTTTCAAACCTTTTAAATAAATCGCTTTAAGAACACCAATTAGTTAAACAAAATAATCATTTACAACTCAAAAGTACGTCCCACAAGCGGACAAAATACAAGGCGTACGTCGCTAGACTCAAAAGGAAACCCGGACTCCTGCTCGTAGCTCTTCAAGCTTCGAGAGCTCACCTAGTCCGTCCCACGACCAGTACCTGTAGGAAAAGCAGCTAGGGGTGAGCGTTCGCTCACCACCATGGATAACAGACTGATTACGACATTCTTAGCAGACAATGCCGGTAACACCAACAACAACCCAACACCGGAGACCACCATCCCCAAACTCAATAACCCGACTGACACACAAATTGTTACATTCCTCAACGACTCAACACTCGGACACGTAATGTAGACCCGACACAACGATTACGACTTCCTCCAAAGACACGAAAGACAACCACGCAACACCCAAGATCACAAAGGATCGCACACCAAACAAGATCACAAAGGATCGCACTCCAGCTGCTCAGTGCCGGTTGCTAATCGGCTGAGCTCGAGCCTGCCCCACGCAACTTTACCGATCCCTGTCAGGCCAGGCGGTCGACCTTTTAGCGATATGTACCGACCTACTTTTCCGATAGCTAGTCGGAAGGGGAGCAACCCTCCATCGCCGAAGAATGCTCAACCTAACCGATCCATATCAGACTAGGCTAGCCAACGAATGCTCGACTTTGCCGATCCCTGTCAGGCAAGCCAGCCAACCTCCACGCAATCATAATCACAAACAAAGTTCAACAACCAGCAACAACACAGGTTCAACACTCCACAAGCACTCATGGCCACCCAAGACACCAACAGTAAAACACGGGTTCAACAACCCTACGGGCGCTCATGGCCACCCAAGACACACCAACAGTAAAGACACGGGTTCAACAACCCCACGGGCACTCATGGCCACCCAAGACACACCAACAGTAAAGACACGGGCTCAACAACCCCACGGGCACTCATGGCCACCCAAGACACACCAATAGTAAAGACACGGGCTCAACAACCCCACGGGCACTCATGGCCACCCAAGACACACCAACAGTAAAACACGGGCTCAACAACCCCACGGGAACTCATGGACACCCAAGACACCAACAGTAAAGTACGGGCTCTCATGGCCACCCAAGACACAAACTAAACAATCAACCTTCGGGCATAAACAGACGCCTCCAGTAATTCTAATATCGATAAGTTCACTGCTCCTACGACACTACTAAGTGTCACATGCATTTCTATTGTTCGATACGTTCCCGTATCATACGACACCACCCGGTGTCGCCTGCCTTTCTAATATTCGATAACTTACTTAACCCACGACACCCAAGTGTCACATGCATTTCTACTGTTAACTTTCCCTAATCAGGGCCGAGATCCGGCTACTTTTCCCTACCTCGTATGCTTTCCCCAAAAGCTCACAATCAAGCTCCGGCGTGATCTCGATCACTCGCCTAGCTTTCCCTTTCCTCTGTCGGTGGCACGATCTAATAAGAACACAATTTAAAACACTTTTAATCTTGCAGGCATAAACTGAATTTTAATAAACTTGACGCCCAAAAGTAACCCCGACAATGTCGATCACTCCCAAACTTCCCAATTACTCGACATTTTCGATAATGGACCCGGAAAGGCCCGTTTCGCCCGACCCAGCGAATCTGCCCGGGATTGGAAAACGTCCTTCCGGGGCTCCGAAAATTCCCGTTTTCGTTCTACGGTCTTAGAGTAATTCAAGGGTTCCTATGCAATCGACAAAATCAAATTCCGACTTCCGAGTAATTTAATTCGCGTTTAAAGTTTCTAAACCCGTCAATTACAACTTTCACAATTTAAATCCAAATTTCGATCCGGGTGTGGATTAACGACTTGGGGATCGTCCTAAACCACCTGAACACGAAAACCCGAGACCCGAGCATGTGGGCCCCACACGGCCATAATGAGAAAATTTCCTTTTCGCCCCAAAACCTTCCTAACGAACCCCAAACCTCAACCATTCTTCTTTAAACCAATTCTAACCAAAACCCAACCATATTTGGATCGTTTAAACTCAAACCCTAAAATTCAAACGTACCAAAACGAAAATCGAAAGGGTACTCACCGTAGGGAATGATGGTGGGAGCTCGATTCCTTGATCGTTGAGACGATCCACCGATTGGATCGTCGGGAAATCACAACACTCCAAACCTTTCTTCTCTTTTTTTCTTTTCTCCTTCTCTTTCTTCTCTCCACTTTCTCTCTCTAAATTTCCTCATTTTTTGTAAGTGGCAGAGACTAACACTTATTCTTGCATTTTGTTTTGTTTTAAAACAACACACTTTAGCATATTTACAAAACTAACACCAAAGCCTCATATTTTGTTTTGTTCAAGAAACCTAACACCACCACATAATTGACATGTGGCAAGTGGGTCCCACACCTTTTGCCCTGAGTCCCCCAGAACTCACTTTGGTCGATATCGGGGTCAACTTAAGTCCGGTATGACCCTCGGGGTCAAATTTATGTTCATTTAAGTGTCTGTCCAAAATTTTTAAATTTTCCTGTTTTTCGCTGATTTGACTGGCGTTGACCGGTAGTGGTTCTTACAGAAACACAATAGTTCCGAACGAAGTTTTTTGAAAATGACGACCCATATGGGACAAAGGATGAAACAAGGAATCCTTTAAAGGACTACCCCGTCCCTCGTCAAGAAAGACCGACACCTCCGAACTCTCCTGAACAACAACCATTGATCCTAGCTGACCACCACCAACAATACCTCCCGAAGTATCACAAGAAACTAACTGGACATCAACACTAACAACCGTCAATTCCTCACACAAGACACCTCAATTCAAGTCGTCAAAAACCAACCTGGCCTCCCCAAAATTGTGCCCATCATGGAGTACCCGGACTTCTAAGCTAACCTAAGAAACCGGGACCAATAAACCAGGCCCAACAACAAGAGCCTTTTCACTGAGGTGAGAGCCTGATTCGAAGACGCGTGAAGCTCGTCTCCTTCAACCTGATACGTAAAATGTTGACGATCACCCAGATTTGAATTTAAATCCACCTCCGGATGATTCGATTATCCTTGATTCATGGAGCCAACAATCCCAATGGAATCAAGTAATAACGAATAAGAAACTCGTCGAGAATTAAACTTGCCACCGGATTATGGCAACGATGAGAATTTAAGATGCACTTGATAATTGTTCCACTCGATCCGAATTGACGAACAAGCCACCTTGTGCACCTTAAAATCACTTAAGCACAACATCCCATTGTCATGAGGAACGACATGGCCGGAGTTGTTGCTCTGTAAACTGACAAGAATAGAGCATGTGCTTTGTTTTCCTAAATCATCAGGAACTGACTCTAAATCATCAATAATCAACATCCTAAGTCGTGCAAGAGCGAAGAATAGAATATCCATTCATATTGAAACCATTAAGGCTCACGATTTCCTAGAAAGAAACCACTTGCGATGAGAAACGAATGAAGCCAAAATATTAGCCTTGTCGATTTGGTCGATGCAAGACTAACATGGATTAAATCTCACCAAAAGGAAATAACTCACCCCGTACCCATTTCTCAGATGATTCGAATGGTAAGTTACACGCAAATATTTCAGTATGAATCTCGACAAAACGTATCGGTGAAATTTCCTTACCAGAACGACGTCGGTGATGACTGCGAAGATTGCCCTGCACCCCATAAGACTTTGCAACCCGAGTGTCTGAGAAAAAAGAATCCTTCTTACCACAAGCTGACAAAGAACCCTTTACAGCAACTTCACTATCTAACGGAGCTTCTGTAATCGAATCCTTTGATGCCGGAGTTTCTGTGACCGCCTTGTTTCCATGAGCGCGAACATGAATTGAGTCCTTTTCTCTACCTGGATCCTTTAACGTCGTATTAATATTCTGTAAAATACATTTGTATTTTCTCTTCCACATAACAAACACGACTTAGACGGTGGCCAATCCTTCAACCACTCTTCTCAAAGCCTTCGCAACAGAACCCAACGCCTCAGAGACCTCAACCAGAAGATCAAAAACTCCCCAACTAGAATTTACTGCTGAAAGTATCCTTGTCCTAGACCTTTAGGTCATACGCCTCTGCACACACAACGGTGGCAGCCAGCACCTTCTAGATTTTAAAGCCTGTTACTTGTCTGTCAAGTAACTCAGTTCCCACCAACTCGTCAACGGAATACATCTGATTTAGTAAACCAAATTGGGTTTCCTTAACGCCCAAAGTTGAATCTGATGTTAACAAATTCACTGGAACACAAGCCACGATAGGATCAAAAGTCTGGATGTTATCGACATTCGAAAATTGAAACCCCAGCGAATCGCGGAGGCAGAACTCAACTTTCGGAGAGGACTCTACGACCTCTGCTCGAACTAGACCTGGTAACAGCTCCGACAAACATTGGACCACTAACACTGAGCTCTGATCAACCTACATGGCAATCTTCACCAATCAAGGGACAAGCATGATGCTCTGTACACTTGGAGATCTCATCTTAGACGTCTTCCTCTTCGGGACCTTCCTTCACAAAACCTTATATTATAAAACAAACGAATTGAACTCTGAAATAGAGCCTTGAACTGTGCTATGTTTTTGGACACTTTTCCTCTGAACCGAGACCTGAGCTTTGGTTGAGCGAGAAAACTTGACAAATAGCTCAAAGCCTTTGAACTTTAAGCCATTAAAAGCTTCAATGGCATTTTGAACTGAATCAAGGGACAAGAGTTCGATAAAACCAAAATAGGAACCTTTTCGATTTGGTCGTTTGAGAACAATTGCCAACGCAAGTGCACCAAAAACGTCAAATATATTCCTTAACCATTCATCGGAATATTAATGAGATAAATTATAAACAAAAACCTTAAAAATCGAAGTCCCTATTTTGCTGATCGTCGTCGCAGAGATAGACGAAGAAAAAGTGTGCACTCTAGTGCGCCTCCAACTGGCATCATCCTTTGTGAACCTGAACCTCCACAGGATCTCTTGCGAGCTGCAAGCAAAGGAGGGATGGGGCCAAGTCGTGCAGACTTGGAAGCTACACGTCCCCCATCAGACCCAACTCGGATACCATCCTCCACCACACACTACCTTTGATATGTAGCACCATCCTTCTGGCCCGAGACTTCACCAACTCTATCCTCAACTAGAGTGTCCTCGTCGACAAAGCACACGGTCAAGGTACCTCCGACAGTCGAGCAATACCACCGACAAAACAAGGCGTTGATGGAGAGCATCTCACTACCAGCTTAGGAGAGCACAAATTGAAATTAACACCTCCTATGTAGTTAGCTATTTATTTTTATTAATGTTTTAAGTTTAGGCATTTCTACAGGCTTCGCACTATTGTAGAATATCATTATTCAACATCGAAGCCTTCAGTTTCGAAGCTTCAAAATTATAATATTTAATTAGTGACTTCGGCTTCGACTTCAGCGCCTCTCCAAACATCTCATGTCTTGCACATTTTCTTAACAATTTATTTAAAAAAAATTAAGCTTTATAATTCTATCTATAACTATTAATAAAAGAAAATTGAACCAAAAAATATATACCCTTAATTATTAAGTTATTAAAACAATTAAACCTCAACATGTCTATTTTTAATTAGTAATTAATTGAAAACATTAAACCTAAATAAATCTATATTTACATATTAATTAATTTTTTAAAATAAGTTAAAAAGGAATCTTAATCACCACCTTTTTAGAAAAATATTCATACGATCTCACGTTTTTTTTCCTGTGCCCTAATAGTACAATCACTATCTGTTTTCTCCAACCACTGATATCATAATGTTGCTTTTTTTTCTCCTCGATACGGGCACTACCATCATGTGTAAAACGGAACTCGTCAAGTTTTTCTGTGGGAGGAAGCCTAGAACTTCATCTAAGGTTCCCTCTTCACTAATGGTTCCCCCTCCCTATTGTTGCTTCTATCTTCTCCTCTGGTACTCTATTGTGACCTTCTCACGAGGTTATCCGGTCAAAGAGGGTACCTCGAAAGGCGAAGCCTACGTCGCCCAGGGATCTTATGACAGACATGGCTATCATGGTTGTGACCAGTAGCGTCGTTTCTCCCGCTCAAGTGCTCGACACGTTGTATTTTGCGCCCCTAAATGGATTCTTCCCTTTGATAGGCTTCTAGGAGAGCCTCACTCCACCACGGGATCTTGTTGAAGGACGTTGTCGACGCCCATGCAAGCCTATGGTGTATAAGTGGTCCCAAACCCCTTATCTTGTCCCTACGACATAGAGTTTTCTACTAGTACCAGACCGCCCAACCTAGGCTAGCCTCGACCCACGAGTCAGAGGATTTGTATTGTGGGATGACGCCCCTTAAAGATGTGTAGGATGATTTTGCGATTTGTTCTATCCTTCAGAATAAAGATGCCATCGTTTTTGTGCCTCCCACGTAACTTCATCATGCCTCACCGTTCTGCAAGACATAGGGGATGGTGAACATATCCTAACACAATGTCCCTATAATGGGGATGTCATGCTGCATATTGTGACTAGGCGCTGGGGTCCATCGGCTGAGGGTCTGGTCGTCAAGGAACTGGCTCGTACGTGAATGGATTCTTCTTTCCATCGTTAAAGGCTCGATATCTGATGTGGCATGATCATCCATGGTGTTTTGGGAAGTCTTCTCTCATTTTGTCTAGCTTACCAAGCCATAGATATTACCCTCCCTAGCCTGGATCGGATACAGATGTGGGTTCAAGTTTAGGGCCTTCCCCTAAAGCCGATAACGACGGATGTTTGGACCATTGTGTGCAACAATCTCGGTGGTTGTGTGGAGATCTACTCGGATAATTGGGACCTCTAGTGGTGTGTTTTTTGGGGTTTTGTGCCCTAAGAAAAATCCACATTGACATGTTTCAAACGTCCTAGCGAGTTAATACATAAGTTGGAAATCAATAAGTTTTAATGTTAGTAAAACTATGAACATACTACTCTTTCTAAGGTATTGGGGAGAAGCTCCTCAATAGTATAACTCTTAGAAACGAAGGAGTGGCTCTATTAACTCGTCCCTATCCTAAACCGATGGTTAGAGCTAGTGTGACTTTTGATGAGAGGATCACGTTTTACTAATCATGCATATGGAGATATGAGTCAAAGTCACGAATGCTAAAGAATTTGACATTGGACGACCCACCTTTAGTGTACTTCATAGAACCAATACAAGAGTACATCTCAACTACCTGCATTGTCTTTAGTCCTACGACCATGACATCACAATGTGATCTACATGATAAGGATTCATGTTTTAAGCTAACTGAATGCTTATCCTAACAGATAGGTATAAAGGTTATGATTGGGCATGAATACACACATGTGAGACATATGGGGTGATAGTCGTATGGACTTGTTACTTGTAGTTATACAAGTCAAATGTCATTAAAATGGAAACTCTTGATGAGTACGAGGTTTGTAACAGAACCATGGTCATGCGTGTGATTCGTCACCTATATTCCTCACTCATAATCAAGAGAACATGTTAACACTGAATTAGAAAGAATGACGGTTCTACGCCTTTATTGAGTTGTGACAATCTCTAAATGACAAGAGGATAAGACTACACAAGGTAACAGGATGTGACGAAGTGTTGGTCATTAATTCGTATGGCTTGGATGGTCATGGGCCTCTTTATGATTTACCCATGACTAGAGGATAAAACATTTTGTTTCTTTTCACTACCAACGATCATACGAATCTTAAAGGGTCACACACATAGAGAAACACCACAACGAACTGAACTAAATGGTTTTAACTAAATAAAGTAGTTTCCGAACTATATTTGATATGATGTACCACTTTTATTTAAATTAAGTACTCGCCAGACTAAAATAAATCGACATTTAATTATTATAAACTATAGTAATTACATAAATAAAAAATAAAAAATATATAGGGCTTGGTCGAGCACCTCTATATATAAAATATATAGGGCTTGGCCAACCCATTATATTAGATATATTTTCAGCATTTAATTTGTTTCAATAGGATTAAAAGAAGAAGCCATATTTCTAGAAAGTTTATCAAACAAGAAAAGCTAATAGGACTAGTTCAAGGTACTCTATTCCTATTTAGCTTGGGATTGAAGTAAGACCTATGCCTATAAATGCATGAGAAAGGTTTGAGTGAAAATCAAGAACTTTATAGCTGAAATTTTTGGCCACTCATTATAAGAAATTGAGAGTTTTCATTGAAGGACTTATAGTGTGTCTAGCTGTGGATCAAGATTTATTTTATGGATACCGTTAGAGCACCCACAGTCGTGGGCGATAAGCTGCTGGCGAGGAGATGTCGCCGGCGAGGAGGAGGCGGGGAGAAGGCGAGATGGCTGCCGGCGAGAAAGATAGACGTTGGCGATCTCGCCAGCAGATCTCGCTGGCGAGTTTGACCTGGTCTGTCTCGGGCGGCGCACCGGCCGTTGGCGACCCACTCGCTGGCGACACGTGTCCTCCTCGCTGACAGCACCATTTATACCAATTTGCACTTTCCCCCTATAAATAACACCCCCCAAACACATTTTTCACACACAATCCATTACTTTCTCCTTCTACTACACTTCCTTTGTTTTGAATTTTAGGCATGGCTTCTTTCGATCTCAACGAGTGGGCATCCATCTATAGGTCGGTGACGGATGAAACGTTGTCCCAAGAGTTCTTGGACCCGCTTTTGTCCCCCAACCCGATCGTCCAATCCTCTCCACCTATTACCGAGCCCGCCGAAGTCCGTCCGGCAAAGGCCAAAGCAAAGCGTGTCTTGTGGACCGACGAGGAGGACTGCAGGTTAGTTCGAGCTTGGATGCACAACTCGTACGACTCAGTTCACGGCAACCAGAAGCACAACCTGAAGTACTGGGGGGCCATCGCTGAGGAACTGGCTTCTACTCGGGGCCCGGATGACCCGCTGAGGACGGCTAAGCAGTGCAAAGACCAATGGAAGCAGACAAATACCCGAGTGACATTCTTCCAAGGGATGTTTGGGAGGAAATCCAGGGACCACGGAAGCGGCCGATCGGATGCAGACGTCATGAGGTTGACCGAGGAGCAATACGTAAAGGCTTGTAAGCATCCATTCACATGGAAACACTGGTGGGATCTTGTGAAAGGTGAACAGAAGTGGAATTTGGCTTTCTTTTCCGTTGACGAGCCTGTTGTACCAACACCGGTTACAGAGTTCGATGTCGAAGATTCAACCGACTCGGGGAAGCACACTCGGGAAGACACGCCAGGCGTTGAGGACAGTCAGTAGACGACGGGTGCTAATACGGAAGGTAAACCCCAGTACAAGAGACCTATGGGCTGCAAGGCGAGGAGGAAAGGGCTCGGCATCATCGTCTAAGGAAGCGGTTGCCGATCGTGTCGAGAGGGCGCATATAGCGGCCAAAGTAGCAAGCCAAGCCATGACCATTGAGAAGGCTGCGCAGCTGAAGCTGATGGCATACCAGCAGTGGGTCGAAGCTGAAAAAACCGACACTTCGGGCATGGACCCCGAGCAGCTAGAGGCCCACATGACGCAGCTTAGGATTTTGCGCAATCTGATGGCCCAGTGACTTGTTTTGTTTTTAAGCTTACCGTACTTGTTTTTTTTTTAAGTTGTAATTCCAGTTTCCTTTAATGAATTTTTTTAAGTGTCATGTTTTGGTAATTGTTTCCTTTAATGAATTGTTTTAATTTGGTCAAACAATTACTTTTTTTTTACATAATGAATTGTCCATTTCTTGGGATGTGTGCCATTAATGCCACCACCACCACAAAAGACCAAAATGCCCCTTGTGGCCGACGGTTTGGGCTATAAATAACACCCTTTCCTCCGTCATTCTTCACACCTCTTCTACAATTATCTCTCTATCTCCCAAACTTTTGTTCTTCCATTTTTTCTCTCCTTCTTCGAAGCACCAATGGCCGGCATAGGCTCATACCCCTGGACCAACGAGGAAGAGATGGTGCTGGTCCTGTGTTGGCTACAGGACGCCCAGCCGGGCCCAAATCATAGATACTGGCCGGTAGTCTACGCCAATTTTGTCCACGGTGCTCCGACCAATTCCCCGCCGAGAACCCAGAAACAGTGTCGAGACCACTGGCAGGATCTCGCCAGGAAAATCCACCGGTATGAATGGTGCTACCGTGTAGCAGTTCATAACGCCCCGCCGGGAAGTAATGAGAATTACCTTCGCTCTCAAGCAGCCGTTGCCCACTACAGGGACCATGGCACCCATTTCACGAAGATGGTTCTGTGGGAGATCATTCAAAACCATCACAAATTCATGTAGTACGTTCACGAGTTGTAGATCCTGATCATGTAATAAAATTAGATACCGTTTAATTATGTATTAAATTACCATCTGCGTGCTAATTATAGGTATAATTATCGTTTAAGTATGTTTTAATTATCGTATGTGTGGTATAGGTATAATTATAATAAAGTTGTGGGTTTAAGTTGCAATTTTTGTTTATTTTTTTATTGCTTTTTCCTCCATCTCGCCGGCGGCTCCTCGCCAGAAACAATATCCCACTGCAGACTTCGCTGGCGGTGAGCTGGTGAGATGCTTCAAAAATTATATTTTATATCATCTCGCCGGCAGCCGGCGAGATGACTGTGGATGCTCTTAGAGAGTGAACAATTAGGTTCCTACAACAACACTCCCAAAGGTCTACGTCTCGAACCAATTGATTCCAAATTATCATTAGGTAAGGTAATCTCTATTCAATTCCGCATAGAATGGTAATTACATGAATATATGATCTAGGCTAAAAGTGTATAGGTTATCGACAAAAGTTTATAAAAAAATATATTTTCCATCGTGTTAATGTAACACGTCCTATACTCCAACAGTGGTAAGGTTAGAGTCTGCTTCCAGCATACCTCTGTTTTCGCCTTACGAAGCTCAATGGTTCCAAAATTCGAGAAACTACCATAGTCGATTCAGTTGACCTTGAAAAATGAGCAGCTTCGCTCTTCTTTATCAATTGTGGTAATGTAACACGTCATATACTCCAACAGTGGTAAGGTTAGAGTCTGCTTCCAGCATACCTCTGTTTTCGCCTTACGACGCTCAATGGTTCTAAAATTCTAGAAACTACCATAGTCGATTCGGTTGACCTTGAAAAATGAGCAGCTTCGCTCTTCTTTATCAATTGTGGTTGTCTCGGGGAAGGGGTCCATGAATGTGACACACCATTATCGGGGATTCATAGGTTTGACCACTCCCTAATGGCTGATGGACTTGTCAAAATTGGAAAACCAATTTCCATAAAATAAAACGCCCTCCCACCCCCGCCATCTCTAACGGTACCCACTGGCTTCTCCCCATCGCAGCTGATTGGGGGAAATGGGTGCCTAATGTCCCGCCTACACCAATCAACGACCAAACTCCTTGTTTGTTGACCGGTCAATACTAGATGTAGAAGAGGGTTCGGTGATCTCCAATGTTGTGGAATATCCATGGGTAAAGAGGACAATATGCCTCATCTCCCTTGCTGACCTCTCGGGTGGAACCGAGCCGTGAAAGACTCTAACTTGGAAGAGGGTGCACGAGTAGGACCAGGAAGAAGAAGATCAGGCAAAGACTGACAAACAGCCCCACTAGGACCCATGAGGCTCTTTAAGGGCCTCAGGTTGTCTTGGAGGAATGAAAACTCGGCCTCGTATGGGGTTCCCCCACAAACTTTAGAGCTCCCTTCCCATATCAAGTGCATCATCCAGACGTTTAGTGACCCTCGTAAGAGGGTTCACACGCTTTCATGCTCTTATGGTCGGTCTTAGGTTGAGCCAGAGTTGGTTTTACTTGTTTTTAGCCATCGTTGGTTTCATATTGCATGTTTTCATGTACCCAACTATGCCTCGGCCACATCCAAAGGATTAGGTGTTGAATTATCCACAGATGATTCGCTCTCCACTATTCTTCTGTTCTTATTTAAGCTTTAATAATATTGGTCTCTTTCGCACAAAAAGAATTACGGAAAATTAAAACTAAATCGGTTGAGGCTGATGCTTGGAGAGGAATCATTTCGCGTGATTTAGAAACAACCTCTTAAATTCGACATTTGAAATCGTTTCTTACTTCGTGTTTGTTAAGGGGATTCCAAGAATCAATTTTCCAAGCAGGAAATTTGGTGTTCTTAGGTGACTTTACAAGACGTAGCCATATATGGAAAACATTATTCTAATCATTCCCAGTAGATTGAATATATAAATCATAATTAAAAAGAAAAATAAAAAAACAAAGCTCTCGAAAAACCCTACTTAGTCCTTTACCCATACCAATGTCCTACAAGCTTTTGTGGAGGTCGTTGGTCAAATCCTCCTCCCAGCTTTAAATATTTTCTTTTTTTATCCTTTACTCCCAGCCCTTTTTCTCTGGTATGTTGTCCGTTTCTCAGTTCGTTTCGAGCTCGTTCAACCCCCAGATCCCGCTGCCTCATGCTCCCTCGGTCGAGTCGACGTCACTTCGGTCCAGATCCACGCCCTCACTAGATTCGCCGCCTTACCGTCATCCTCACTGTCATCCATGACTGACAAAAAAGCCTTTCTTCTGCCAGCCTCGTCGTCGTTCACTACGTACTTGTCGCTACTGTTGTCTCCACCTAACATTCGTTGTCGCACCGTCTAGTTTTGCAAGTGGCCGCTTTCTTATGGGTCACGTCTATCTCTATCGTTTCTCCAGAATCCGTAGACGTTGCACGTCCCTGCATGACTCTCCATGACTCTCACTCTCATGGGGGTGATGTCGTCACCACCGATGCGCCTAGTCTTGCTCGTGGCCACTCGTACAAGAAAAAAGAAAATGTGGTACAATGGGGAGTGGAAGCATGTTGGACTCGGGAACATGCCGATCTCTGTGGTTTTTTTTTCTCAGGTCAGGGCCGACCAAAATATCATAGAAGGTCAAGACAGCAACCCAAAAGATATTTAGGTCATTGTCACTATATTGATATTCTTGTTTGTTGCCTATGTTGTAGTCCTCTTAGTTTACTTGATTGTAATTGTATTAGTAACCAAGAGTATCGATATACATATATGTGATGGAGTCCCGAATTATAATCTCAACTATATGGATTTTTTCCTATACTATTTGTATTTAGCATTATTAATGATTGAAAGGGCGCAACACCGTTTCAATAAAAAAAAATAGACCAACCATTGTTTATTAGAGCATGTACAGTGAGGGGATCATGATACACGAATCATATGGTGACTAAGATGATTTGTGATGTGAACCCCTAAAACTGAGTTGAGTTCCATAATGAGGTGATCATGTATACGGATCATGGTTCGCAGAAGTGCTGAGTGGATGTTGACTGGATAAGTAGTTATTATTTGTTGAAATTGTTTAATTCATATTTAAAACAGTAAATACTAAAAAAAATTGAAAAAAATGATAAAATTAATTAATAATTTTTTTAACTAAAATGAAAATTAAACTTTAACTTTGTAATTAATAAAAAAAGAAATTAAATAAAAACCAAATAATATACTAATTAATTCGTCAAAGTATTACAATTTTATTGGACGGAGTCAATTTGTTTTTGGATCTTCTCATGTTGTGAGAAATACAAAGACAACATTTTCGTGTGATTGATCTACTGCTCCTCGGTGAAGTCTAACACGTTCATGCACTACAATTCTTCAATCTTTTTCGTGTATTTTTCGAATTTGGGGTCTAGAGTGCATACAAACTTGGCCTTTTCACACCTTGCGTTGTCCATTTATCTAAGGGCAGCTACCGGTGTTCCAATGTTGTTGCATATATTGGGTGAAAGCCTTAGTGTTCTAAGGACTGGTAGGGTTGAAACCTGTGTTCAACATTTTTTGGTAGCTCCCTCCTAGCGGTGTGTTGACAACCGCATTGACTTCATCCGGCGTGTACTCTTGTTGCTCTGGTGAATTCGACGGTTGAGTCGAATCGTCAAACGTTTTTTATCGGATTTTATAGTGAGGAAGTGGATAGTTATAGAGTGAAAGTTGAGAGAAGTGTTGTGGGTTGGATGAATGGGGGAAGAGGTATTTATAGGTGGAGTTTTTTTTTAATTGAATTTAATATATATAACCCTTGCTGACTTCAGACCGTTGGCAACGTTCCGAACTTTTTTTACCTCGCCATACCACATGTCGCATGGTCATTGGCTGATTAAGAACTCACACATCGCGCACCACGAACCACAATAGTGGTTCGCGGTTCGGACCACGACTTGCGAGATTGTGGTTTGTGTTTCGCGAATCACGCACGCTACAGCGTGTGACTCGTAAACCACAAACTACATTCTCGCAAATCGTAAGTCATGACTCGGCGTATAGGTTCGCACGATGTAGATGCTCTTAGAATCGTATGTAATTGATTAAATTTGCAAGTCATGCATAGGCAGCTGCTGTACGATGTGAGTTACGTATAAATTATTATGAAAGGGGAAAATGAAATGCTATTAAAATAATAAAACATGTAAAACATAGAGCAACAGACCATCATTTGGTCTTGGTGGTCCTAATTTATAGATATAGCTTTACCTTGCAAAGAGGAGAGGACCACTTTGAATAATCTCGCATCGTTATATACAAACAAACCTAATATGTTTCTTGTTTTTCTTACAATGTTTCTTGTTCCTCTAGACCGACAAAAACTTTATTTCAATAAATCGTCGAGAAGAGGAATGAACAAATTGATCTCTGAATTTCTGGAAGGTTGCTAGCTAATAAAAAAAAACTCGTGGACAAATGCTTGGATAGGGCTTTTATCGAGCCTCGTTCTAATGTGAAGCCCAATAAAAAGTATTTTATTGTCCAATAGCTTTTTCAATCACGTCATTGCTCCTTTTTTAAATCTATAGAAGAATTATAGTTTTTTTTCTTTGAAATACCAAACTTTATTACACATCTTCAGTTGATACAATATAAGAAACAAAAGAACAGAATTCTCAGCGTTCTTCTTGGGAGTCGGTCCTAAAACGTTTTAAGCTCTCTCGACCATGGCTTCCATGGATCAAATTTTTAGGGTTTCGCGTCCTACCTTGCAGGGGTTGACCTCTTGCCGTCGGCGATCACCCTTCCGATGCCCCCTTCACCGGCCTCCACCATCACCGATCTCAACTACACCATGTACCCTCATCTCCATGGTTTCCGGTCATCTTCACACACCATGGACGACACCCAACCCCCCCCCCCCCCCCCCCCCCCCACCGAGTTCTCTTCAGCCTTGTTTCCACCGGAATCCAATCCGATTCTGGTAAAGCCGAGCAACAATATTCCTGCGACCGGAACGATCCCAGAAAGAAACCACGCCTCGCCCCGGCCTCGCGCTGCGGCCACGACACAAGCCCCGACATGGCCGGCACTCCGTCGCCCTCACGCTGAAACCGATAGGAGTTTCTCTCGTCTGCAAGGCTCCTCGGCGGTCTCGCCCCGTCTGACCCTGATCTGCGGTGCCCTCGCCTTGACGGATCTCCATCCAAGCCCTTTGCAACTCCGAACAAGTACACGAACCTGGAGGTGCACTCGGACCCAACGGACCGGCCTCGACCATACATGATGCAGGTATGTCAAGAAGTGAAACATGTCCAGGACATGCAGATGGAGGGACATGGCCCTCCGCAGGGCGAATGATAGGACCCGACGGGGGTGGAAAGGTCACTATGGGACCTATATCCACAGACCCGGGACTACCAGTGTTGGGAGTCTCGGGAAATCCGCATTCAAGGTATTACTTCCAGTCTCTATTAGGTCTGCTTTGTATTTCTTTCTAGGTCGAATAAGTCTTCGTTAGTTTGGTTTAGGACTTTGATTTTTATTATTCTTGAAATGTGGGTAAGGGGAACCCTTGAGTTCGGATCTACGATTAAAAGCAGACTATTTTTATGGATCCATGAGCCCTGGTGGACTACGGTCGACCGGGACAAATATCTGGAATCCTGGGCAGTTATGCCCTAACCTATAAGGTTGATATTTTAAAGTAATACAGTACCTCTCTACTTGCTTCAAAAAAAAAAGGGCCAACCGAACTCTATGAAACAGAATTATTATTTTTTTCAACAGCTTTTTTGGCTAACACATAAGCAACTTGATTTAAGATGTGGAGATGATAAAGTGAGAGTATATCAGTTACGGCTTCAATAAATTTTCCTTAACTTCCTGTGACCTTTTCATTCCGGCATGTAAGCACAACCGCGAGGGAGTCCACTTCCACCTCTGAAATGACTAATAAGTTCTTGTTCTTATAGAAAGTGAGTCCATGGTGAATAGTGATCAACTCGCTTGCATCCGTGTTTAATTTGAGTCAGCCAACCAAAGAAGGACACCATCTGAAGACAACACTTTGGTTCTGAAATGGCACAGAAGGATGAAGCATGTTCAGGGTAGACTTGTAACCATTTAATCATTCATTACTTTACTCAATAATTTGACTCTCGCACCTAACCAACCTCCAAAGAGAAGCTTATTCCTCTCCCACCACAAATTGTAGCAACTACCGAGCTAGAGAATAAAATCATCAGACGTAAAAGACAAATTCGCTAAGAGCAAAAGAGATTGATCGTCCCTCACCACAACATCTTTGCATTTTAGGCGTACAGTACTAAATTCCCACACCCTCTTAGAAAAAGGGCATATAAGGACATGAGGTTCAGTATCAACATCTAACCCACAGAGACGATATTGTACCTGCATTTAAATTCCATGCCGACATAGAGTTAAAAGTTTAATTACCGGTGGTAAAACACTTGACCTCCTAGTATAAGAATAGGAGTTTTAGTAATTATCACACTATTAAGAAAGGAAATTTGATTTTCTATAGTGAAAGTATTTTAAATTGGTTTCGAAACATGGTTGTTTAAATAAAATTACAATAATTTAACTATTTCAACTAAATACTTATATGTATTGAAACCTTTATTATTTATCAATTTATTTTTGTAGCATAATGGGAGTTCATCTTTATTACGAATAACATATGGAAAGATATAATGGGGGTTAAGCATAATCTCAGATCTCGTAAGATCTGAGACACTAACAATTAACGTTATTTTTATCGCAACTTTGAAATGATCCAGTGAAACACATAAGAAACACATACAAACAATTATTATCCTATGTGTAAACTTAAGGGATCTAACACTATCTGTATGAATACGTGCATCGTGCTCTTCTCGTGGCTCAACAGAAAAGTTTTCGAGGAGGTCTCTACGAGAAGGAGGAGTAGGATCAAATAGAGGATCGCTACTCCTCATCGGCATCCCGCAATTATTGGGCTCCTAGTCTCTGGCTTGTTGATGTCGCTGCTTCCCAAACCACATGATAGATGAGCCCCCATATAGTCTCCCACCAACACCTCTGGCCTCCACAACCCATAGGAAAATAGTTCCAAAGTAGCACAGTCGCTGAGCCTTATAAAGAGATAAAAAAAAATGACCAAATCGACCCGAAATTGAGGGATTTACCAACGATAACCCAATAGAGATGAACATACCATGGATGTTGAAAGGAAATAGGAAAAGCAATCCATAGAAGGAAATGGATCAGAGAAGGAGAAGAAGAAGAAGAAGAAGAAGAAGAAGAAGAAGAAGAAGAAGAAGAAGAAGAAGAAGAAGAAGAAGAAGAAGAAGAAGAAGAAGAAGAAGAAGAAGAAGAAGAAGAGTCGCTAGAGGCGGCAACAACAACTAGATTTTGGAGCTTCTATTAGAGCAAAAGAGAGAGGGCAAGTAGATATTGGGGACATGGCCCGTGCTCTCTCAAAACCTCTTCGTCGCCAGAGATATGGTGTGCCATCTCAGGCTATAGGTTTTGGCCAGATCCTTGGTGAGGTTTGCGTGGCTCTTAGCAGTATGGTAAAGGCCTTGAGTCTGGTGGCAAAAGGGTTGTCCGTGAAGGATTCCGACAGGGACAATCTTCAGTGTGGCTCAGGCAAAGGGATTGTGTGTGGATCAGGTAAGTGGTCTGCTCGTGGAACCAAGGAAGGCTCGAAGAAGATGAGCAAAACCCAGGTTTCGAGTGAGCCAGGCAAAGCTGGTGGTGTTGAGTCCGTTCTGCCGCCTGATGTTTCAGATTTGTGGGTTCTGCTGTTTCCTTCACGTAAATTGGATCGAAGCCAACGTCGCATCGGTAAGCCCATTTTTTCGCTGGAAGCGAAACTGAGTTGTAAATTTGGAACTTACCGTACGAATTGTCGGAGGAGTGGTTCAAGGGGATGTTCTCACCCTTTGGTGAGATCGTCTCTTATTCTATTTTGAAACGACAATATTATCAGTCACTATTTTTGGATTTATTCGATTCTCGTCATGAGAGGAAGCTTCGCAAGGCGATCGCGACCTTACACGGGTTTAAAGTGAATGGTTACATGTTGTTCGTCGTGTTTTCGGCACCGGACCGACTTGCCTGACCCTTTACCAGGTGTTTCAGTAGAATAGAACACATGCTTTGTTCCACGACTATCGCTCCCCGGGTCTCTTTCAGCTGGTGAGGACGATAAGCCGATCTCTGATGAGGTTTGTTGGGTGATCCTGCTGTTTCGTCTAGTTTGGAAGAGTTGCAGGTGCAATGTCCTGTTTCTCAGTCGTCGGCCTCTAGCGAGTCCACTCGAGGTGACTCCGTTGATGCTTCCTCATACCTCGAGATTTCGTTTGATATGGTTTCGAATTTGAATCAGCGTGTGTCAAGGTATTGCGAGGCGGCGGTGGATTCGGTGGAGTCATTAGCGATGGACAAGAAGCACAGTAATGTGCTTTTGGGCCAAGGCTTGATTGTTTGGCCTACCACTGAACTGGGCCCTTCTCTCTTGGGCTCGGTTGGTGATCCAGGCCAGGATGAGTTACAAGGCCCGTTTCAGACTAATTATGGGTATGTTGTTGGCCTTTCAGGCATTGTAGACACAAATGGATTTTCTTGTGACGGGGCTGAGGCGATCTCCGTAGTTGAGGGTTCTTTGGCCATTGATCAGGGTTTGTAAGCGTCAATTTTATCTAATACAGGAAAGGGGACCCCTTAGAACGCTGCCTTACTTCAACAGTCTTCTCGTGTGGGCCATGTAGTTAAGAAGTCTTCGTCATGTATCATTGTTTATCATAGGTCGGTGACTCGTTCTTTCAGTCGTAAACGTGCTGCCCAAGCTGCCCCTTCAGCTGCGGAGATATGGAATCAGGCGGCGGCCAAATCACGTAAGGACCTAAAGGTGTTATTGAGTCGTCGGTAGGGCTGGTTTCTTTTGTGTTTGTTGTTGTCTTGTGTTTTTTTCAAAGGATTATGCCCTTTAGCTCCATTTTGGGAGTTCTTTATGCAATGGTGGTTTCTAGTCTTTGACCCGTGGATGCTTCCTCCTCCGGAAGTGTCTTTTACTAAAATAAAAAAATTCGAGCTGATCAAAAAAAATTACAATGGTACATCATTAAATAACTGAAAGATAAATATATATCTCTAGCATAATATTAATTTTAAGTTAATTATATGTATTTAAAATCGCATGTTATTGGCCGATCGGTCCTGGTGCTGGCCGATCGACCGTGGTGGTGTTGGTACAATACGCACACAGTGCTGCTACAATACGCACACAGTGCTGCTACAATATGCACACAGTGCTGGTACAATGTTTATTAGTTCAGAAAAAACTTATTTACTATCAAAGTCTCGTGTGTTTATGAACCCTAAACCCTAAACTAAAACCTAAACCCTGAAAACTAAATCCTAAACCCTAAAACTAAACCCTACACCCTAAAACTAAACATTTAAACCCTAAAAACTAAACCCTAAACACTAAAGCTTAAAAACTAAACCCTAAGAAAAGTAATCCCAACGTCCTAATATGAATAAGGGAAATAAGAAAACCAAAAAAAAATCCAGAATCTAAAAGTACGATTTTGACCGTCCAGATGACCTCGGATGGCCAAAAAACATCTTATATCACAACGCTGTAAGTCTTGCTCGGAAGGCCGTTTCCACCAAAAAAAATGCTAGGGTTTTGTCAAATGCTAACACTGACTCGAACTCAGGTTCAATTCTGCCGATTCAATACATATACAAGTGCTGGTACTTCATATACAAATGTGTTGGTACATTACATGCACAAGTGCTGGTACATTACATGCACAAGTGCCGGTACGTCATATACATGGGTGCTAGTACCACATATATATGACTAACCAACTAATCGATCATGTTTAACCCACCAATCGGCGAGACTAACCAGCCGATCGGCCAGGTTTGACCCACCAATTGGACGCGTGAACAATAGTTGTGCGCGCGTGAACGGCAGATGTATGCGCGTGAACAGTAGTTGTGTGTGCGCGCGTGCGCGAAAAGGCCATGTGTCGCTCTCTTGTGCGTCCGCAGTTCTCACAATAAGGCATAGTTCTCATTTGATACCGAGTCTATATATATTCTTTTTCTGAACAACAAAAATTTATTTAAAGTTGGCAATTAAGATACTCATAAGTGAAATAGGAATCAGGGTTCCATGTCATTAGAAACATGCTGCCAAATGACGGCTCTAAGAAGCCAATGAACCTTTTTGTTCATTATCTATTTTACAAAATCGAGTTGCACACCCTTTATTTTAGGCATTAGGCCTATAGAGTCACTAATAACACGACCTAATGGGGAGAAGAAAGTCTTTCCTTAGTTGATGAAATCCACTTCTACTAAATAGTCACTCTTGATCTGCGTTCTTGGGCGCGTGTGTTGAGTTAATCATCTAGGTTAGTCCTAAATTACACAAGCTTACACTAGGGCAGGGGATTGAGGTCCAACCCCTGATGTAGTTCGAGCTCCTTCGACTTCCCCCTTATCATTTATGTAGATAAAACTAGTACCAACCTCCTGTATAGTTGAAAAGAGAGTGTCGCTGACTTTGATGAAAAAGTACCCGGGGCGGAGCTTGCCAAGAGTTCATTCTCGTCGTAAGAGGGCGTGTAGGGTGTTGTCATTCCTTTCTTTCGTCCACCACTACCTTCTAATTCTTCCACACTTTCTTCACCTTCCCTAAAGAGGATGACGGTGAAGGGATAATGTCCTCCCACACCTTTTTATTTCTTGCGATCCAAATTTCTCAAGCAAGCAAAGAAATTTCCTCTACCTTGTCCTTTGGGTTAGCCAGTAAGATTAGTCATAGCCAACCCACCTATGCAGGTTTGTTCCGTGGCCAGGTAAAGTTACTCTTTCGCTAGCACTATGTCGTAAACGGGCATTCTACCAATAAATGGAAGTGTGTTTCCTCCCCCACTAGACAGATGGTGCACGTGATTGGGACATCCACTCTACGATCCCTCAACCGGGCCGCCATCGAAGGCACCCCGAACACCACCGATAAAGATGAGTTCAGGAATCAAGTAGAACTACGTAGAACATCGAATCACGATATTCTGGTAATACACAAGCGTGAGTAAATTCTATACACGTGAAATATCGTCTCACATTAGATCAAATCATGGATCGCTCCATACATTAATATACATAACGCACACAACAATTATGATAAAATCCCCAAATCGATTGGTCTGGTTGAAACACACAAGAGAATCGAGAAAACACATCCTAGTATATTTTTATCTTGTCAAAATGAAATCAAAACATATGAATGTCAGAAATCCTAGATAAGCTCACTAAATGGCTAAAGTTTGCTTTTTTTTTTTACGAACCCTAGCCTAGAACTTAATATACACCCAAGAGATGAAATGACTAGCACATGAAATCGGGTTTAAAAATCATGAAAAATCGAACACAAAGTAAGAAAATCATGCTTGAACATCAATTAGCTTAAATGTAGATAAATAACCATACAAGTAAGTGGATGGTATTTAAGCTCAAAAACCCACAAATCATGCCAATAACATCACCAAACTCAAATTAACCATAAACTAATGCATCAATTTAAAGGAAATCAACATTTACATAATACTCATGACCAATGATTCAAATCCTACTCAAGCATACCATAAACCCTAACTTTACAACAAATCTAGGGAAGAGTAGAGATTAGAACCGGGATTGGGTTGAGAAACAAAATCAAAAACTCCTCTAGCTTATAAGCCCACCATCTCCAACTCTCCAAATCTTCAACCCATGAAAATGGAGAAGTTGGAGATGGTGGAGACTCATGGATGCTTGAAACCTCCTTTGATTGTCAAAACAATGACTTTAGATGGTAGAAAAAGCTCCAAGTTTGAAGAACAAGCTAAGCACTAAGAAGGAGAAGAAGAACAAAAGAGAGAAAAAATAAAAAGCTGAAAATTAATTCTTGTTGTAAAAAATTCTGATCCCCTCAAAATATCTCGTCCTCACACTATATAGGCAAAATAGAAAAAAAAATATATAATAAATTCATTCATGCTCATTCACGCGGATTGAAATGACGTCGTATTGGCTCGGGATTGGGTGCGGTCGGGTGCAGCTGGAGCAGTGTGCAACCAACCTCCAAACGCATTGGATCCAGTCTACGCGGCCTGGTCAACTTGTTGAACGGCTCAGGCGTGCGGACTGACGGAGCACGTGTGTGCTGCTACTATAATGAATCTTCTCTACTGCACCTTTTTGCACTTTTTAATTTATCGCTTCAAACGCTCTTTTCCGCTCCACTAATGCACTGATTGACCTCATTCTTACGCCGATATTTTTCCTTATTTGTGGCCTACAAAGTAAATCCAATCATGAATATTTTAGAACACTTTAAAATAACAACTAAGAACACGGTTTTGTGCAGTTATTAGTAAACGCTAAAAATATAAAAACGAGACACAAACAAGGTAAACACATAGGGAAAATGGTCAAATTAACTCGGACAAATTTACGATTATCATTCACTCCCCGAGTTCGACTATTGACTTGGCCAACAAGATTCTACACAAAAACGTAACTAGGATTGTTACCGACAAACGTTTTTATTGCTGAGGAGTTTGGGTAATAGCTTTTCGTGTACTCCCTAGCCACCAGGCTATCATATTGGGATATGATTTTCTAGAATTGCATATCAACGTTTCAATCACTGATTTTACCTTGACTTTTTTGCCAGCTTTTGAAAAAAAAAACAGCTTGTTCCAACTTTAGATCCTATTTGAGGGTCGTAACATCACAAATTAATTGCAGACATCGTTTTAAGCTTCTACTGGATATGTTGGCGTCTTCGAGGTACGGAGAAGACAAAGCAAGCTCGTGGATCTCTAATATCATGCATTCTTCTAAGCAATCTTGTTCTGAAGTATCCGAGCCGGAGAACAGATACGACTTTTGTAAAAAAAATTACTTGTCCCGAGACTAATTCAAAGTAGTGAAAAAAAACCTTTGAGGTGGTTCATCTCCACTCTAGTGGCTTGAAAATAAACATATATTTGGGGTGTAGTTAGGGCAATATGGACCCTATGCATAGTAGAAAGTGGTATCGGCTTTGCGTGTTTTTAGCCAACATTCTAGCTTTTCAGTCTCGGGTTGGTTTGATTTTATGAATTTTTCTCTCTATTTATGCAATTGGTCTTTGTGCAGGGGTATTAATGAATTCAGAGCGAAATAAGGAGTTTCGGAGCTAAATGGAGCAAAAGTCAACTCAAGAAATCTTAGAGTTTGACTAATCTTGCGAGTGACATAACTTTCTCATCCGAGTTCCGATTTTCACCTGTAAAATACCAAATCAAAGAGAATTCAGAGATATACATATGTTTTAGCCTTGTGCACCAGGTCGTGCCTGACCCAGGCACAAGACGTGACCGAGAGCATGGCTAACTTAGGCACGACCCATGACCCAGGTCATGCCGGGCCCAAGCATGATCCGTGACACGCTTCTTATTCTGATTTCCAACTTCGTTTTAGAGGTTATAAATAAGAAAATTAGGTCTTCTTAATTTTTAGAGAGAAAACATATTTTTGAAAGTTAGGGCTTAGAGATTAAGGGAGATAAGTGTATTGCATCAACAACAATTGGAAGTTTTCAAGAATTTCAACTATCAATCGGTATTTGAATCATCTCTATTTATTTATTATATTGATCTGAGTTTTTCTTCATCTTGTGTGTTTACCAATTTATCATAAACTAAACCTCTAATGGGGAAATAATATAAACAAGTTTGCTATCACTGGCCTAAATGCAATATACAAGTTTGCAAAAGTAATTTACAAAACCGTTAATTTAGAGTAGTAAGGAGTTGAGCGCCCATTGTATCTCTTCATCAGGCCTTTTTACGAGTCCTTGCACTTCAAATAAAAATAGTTATTTTCGCTGACCAAAAAAGACTTGAGCAGCTAGCGTTGCTTAAAGAAAAAAAAAAGCTCCATAATTCTAGTGTGATATCATTTCGTTACTTATTTTGACATATATTTCATTCCCGAAATCTAGCTACAAAATGAGCATTAAACTTACTCTTCTTGATTACATTGTTAATAAATTTTTGAGTTGGTGGTGATAATTATTGGCTCACTTGAGCTTATTGGTAGCTACTCTTGGGTATCTTTCGGAGAAGGATTCTGGTTGCTGTTGTGTGTTTAGTTGGTGGTATTTCAAGCTTGTATTTCTGATCCTGCACCTCCTTTGATAGCCTTGTTGTTTCTTGTTTGGTGTTGTTTCCTGCTTCAGTTGGTTGTTCTCCTTTGATAGCCTTGTTGTTCTTGTTTGGTGTTGTTTCCTGCTTCAGTTGGTTGTTCTCCTTTGATAGCCTTGTTGTTCATGTTGCTTGCTTTGATAGCCTTTTTGTTCATGTTGCTTGGCAGTGTAATTGTATTCAGCTTGTTGTAATCTTAGCCCTGAGTGGGTTAGTCCTTGGTTGTTAGTCCTTGTGGTTGGTTGTACTCGATAATGAAGGTTGCGTCCTTCTAGGGTTTTTGGTGTCCGTAGTCGGACTGTTGTAAAACTCTTCTTCTTCCTCGTGAGAGTTTTAATTTAAATTTGCTTTGTCGATCAAAAAAAATTATAGCATCACCAGTCTGATATGCGAGAACAAAGAAAAGTACCGCAGCACGTAAAAAAAAAGTTTACAGCCTCATAGCATAACCCAAAAAAGTTTGTATTGAATAGGCTCGTGATTCTGGAAATGGTTGGTGTCGTGTTAGATAGGATGCTCCATCAATGTGCTTATTAGGTGCAAGCAACTTGGTATTGCAACATCATTGATTTTGACTTGACTCCGTATTGTCCTCCCCACAAAACCTAACCCTAATTTCGATTGCTTGTAGATAAAGGAAAGCTCAAAAAGAAGGAAGCAGATGCAACAAAAGAACAAAGAATATATCTTCCTTTTGCCCAATACATTTCCGCATGAAAATGAAAGATCATTCAAGTCGCTATCCGTGCCTTTCATGACAAGTATTCCAAAACCATAAATGTGTCACTTAAAAATAAACGTTTCAAAATATGAGAATCATAAAACTAAGAGGCTTGTGTACTTAACCATTTTTTGTTGTTGGGTCAGTACCTTACATTGATTCGGGTTTCATCAAGAACATTGAAAAGGAGGAGGAAGGTGGGATTAAAAAAAGTTTAAACCCATTATTTAATTAAACGGACTAGATAATTTGTTTGACTAGCAATTCTTAATTTAACCCATATTTTACATCTGTTTTAATCTATATCATATGATCCATTGTAAACAAATCAAATCAGTCTAGAAGAGCATCTACAATGTACATTGCGATTAATCCAGACGAATCTAATTGATTTACCTGATATCACGTAGGAGTATCAGCCCAACACAGTGGGAATTTGAAGTGTATAGTCGGTGCCACGTGAGCACAAGTGTAAGGATCGGGTTTTGCCCGACAAGTTGAGAAGGACGATAATCCTTCGTCTCAAAAGAGTCATAGAAAACCACACTTTTCATGGATTCACCCTTTTAAACTCCCCTCCCATTCCTCATGCATTACAGATGCTCTAATGAAGAATTAAGCAAGATAATTAACATACATACATGATGATACATATACATATAAGACCATCCTAGACATCTAACTCGGATCCTTGGTACTCTCTAGGATCATGTTCCTAACCGATCTAGTCTATACCATACCTTACTTTGAAACAGATATTATACTAAAATAGACAATAATGAACCAAAATTCCTATGAACTCTTATGGTGAACAAACTAGTTCCACAATTCCTCCACCAAGACTCCAAATATGGCTACCTCAACCTCCGCTGCTGTCTCCCCAACCTGCTCTTCGTTCCTCTTCCACAGATCAACCTCTCTTCTGAAATCTTGCTCCACCATCATGTCAATGGTGTTTGACTCCACCTCTTTCCACGACTCCAGCCGCTTCAGAACCCTCTTCATCACGTCCTGGTCGTCGCCCGAGACCTCCCGTTGCTTCTCTTCCTCGGAGACTATATCGTGAAAAAGTTGCTTCAAGAACTTCGGGACATGCCAATCTTGATGTAACCTTGTTCTGCTAAGCTCTTCTCTTACAAACCCATCTACGCTCCTTTTGCAGCAGTCCGATGAAGCTTCCTCGTCCTTTGATTGACACTCTCGTTCCTCATCATCGTCGTCCTCATTTTCTCGCATTAACTTGTCGAGTACGATTGGATCTAAATCTGCCAATTTCTCAAACCTTCGAAGCTTTTGCAACAGCTGCAGCTTTGCTCCTACAAAATTCAATGTAGATGCATTACCAAAAAGCCATGGTGTTAAGATCCAAATCTAAATCATTACTAATATCAGGTTAAACATTAGACCTCTACATATGAGTCATAATTAACGATAACAAAATATTTAGAACCCAAGGTCGGGTAGGAATATAAGTTCCCCGTTAAGACTTGGAGCAACTCATACTCTTTTTTTAAGCGAAAGATGTAACTTTTACTAAATCTCAAACTAAATGATACAGTGAAGTGCGTCAGGCACAGGGTCAGTAAGAAACCCTATTCGTAGTTCTGTTTATAATTCGGGTAGTCCCCTTTTTGTTAAGAAAGTAACCAACAAATATCTAGATCTAGGTATAAATGTTTAAATTTTAAAAATACAGGTACATTTAAACGGATTAAATATTTAAAAATTAACCTTGTTTAAGTGAGATCTTAGATTTGTAACGTTATAGTGTACTTACTCTCGAGAATGACATAGCTGGTTTCAATATCAAAACCGTCCTCAATTCCATGGTCCTCGTCTTCAAAGGGAGGGTCCAAGACAGAAACAGGACTGCATTGTTCCTTGTCTTCTTCTTCTCCTCCACTCTGTAACTTGCTCAACATCTCCATTTCACACTTGTCTTGTTCCTGTATTCAAATTCACAACGCAAGTATTTGGGGGAATTAATGAAGTTGCAGCATGTCGGAACAAACTAAAAGCTGAAATGAAACAGAAGAGTAAATATTATCAGGAGTACGTATGGTATGGGGGTCCTCAGAGCAATTATTGGGTGAGCAATAGTTGACTTCAGGAAAAACAAACAAGATCAAAAATTGTCCTTTTCCCGGAAAATAATTTGATTTCACCAATCAAATGGTGCCTTCTCAGGGCTACTTGAGCGGAAAATTCCGGCGACCCAACTCGGATGGAGCAAATAAAAGATGGGCAAACCTCTGTTTTGTTGCGGGAAGGTGAGGCTGCCGGCGAGTGGAACTCCGGCGTCCGGCCACCGGAGGATGGGCTCCGTTGAAGGGCAAAGCGAAAAGGGCTTTCGCAATCTCCGACGAAAATGTCGTCGGGCTCCTCAGAACGGCTGCTGCAGCAACTTGAGGTCTCGGGGTCCGGAGACTTATCTCCGTTGGTCGTAGTGGCCGTGCCGACGTGCCGGAGATTTCCTCTCTGGTCGGAGATTTTGGAATCCCATCTCAGAATATCCTTCACTGACACTTTCACCTTCTTACCGGCTTCGATTTCGCGACCCCGTTTACGGCTCCGACTCGTGAGCCTCTTCAAAATTGACTCGAACAACACAAACCGGTGGGTTCTCGTGGCTTTGGGTTTGGCCGGCGAGGATTGTTTCCGGATCCGGCGAGCGGCGGACCGGGCCGAAATGTGGAGGAAGACGGCGGTTTGGGGGCTCTTGGAAGCAGGGGACGCGAAGTCGAAAAGTGGGGATTTTCCGAGCTCCGGCGAGGCGTTGAACGGTAAAAAGCAAGCATTTTTGCACAACTTCCCCGGGAAATTTGGTGTTTCCGAGATGGGTTTTCGTTTCTTGAGCTGAAGTTGAGACGACGACGATGATCTGAGCTGGGTCCGGCGCTCAGCGATATAGTCCTTGAGCAGGAACGGCTCTTGATCTTCCTTGAGCAGCTCGTTTAAGCGCTTTTGAGCCATCATCACAAGAGTATAAGATCCAAAACGATGATCAGAGATTGAACATGAAGAAGCTCAAATGATGAGTTGAAGAGGTTTCAACCAGAAATGGGATATAGAGATATAAAGAACAGGAGAGCTAGTGATTCAAATCTGGAGAGGTGTTTAAGAAACCGAGACGAGACGAGACGAGGTGGTGGTGATAAACAAAAACCATTAATATAAATATAAATAAAAATAAAAATAAAAATAAAAATAGCACAGTTTTTGGACACATGCAATGCAAGTTCATGAGACTGTGCAGCAGCAGTGGGTTATGAAGGAATTGGGTGGATTTAATTAAATATGCAGAATAGAGTATAAATTGTTGGTCTAATTTTATGTAACAATCTGCAAAAGTGAAATTGCCATTTTTTCGTTTGCGGTCGCGGTTACGCTGGCAACCATAGCAGTGAATGCATAGGATTCGCGAGTATTGCCTCTGCCTCTGCTGCACCGGGCCGCGAGCTTTCCTCGAAACTCCTTTTTAATTAACCTTAATCTCTACTACTCTACTTAATCAAACTTACTTACTTTTTTTTTTTTTGAGTAAACCCGATTTGCATTCTTTAAGAGAGTTAGTACATGTTTGGAAGTCATATCGGGACAAACATAATAACCCTGTAACTACAGTAATGTCTAGGATGTTGTGTTGAGATGCCATAGAGGCGACCTAAAACTGACAACCAAAGATAATAAGCTAGAACAGTAATGAAATAAACAACCAAATCTACTAACGAGAAGCTGAAAGACAAAAAAAAAACTAAAACCCGCTGACGATCACTACTCAAGGGGGGTTTGAATATCGTTGGGTCTCCCGAGGGCGACGCTATGCTTCGTTGATAAACCCGAGCCTGTGATCGGCTGTGGAGAAGGGCTGACAAGGCACCCTCAAAGACCCCTTCCTGTCCCTGAGGCCTGTCTGATGACTCATGCGTGGCGGCGGGGCTGTTTCCCAGCCTTCGCCCGAACTGTGACTCGTCGGTCATCCCATTCTTCTACTGCCTGTTGCTCCAACACACGAACTCCGCCTTTCAATCCGGTTGACCGCCAACCCGACGCCCGAGGACACTCCAGACCCAGGCCCTGAGCTTCAAACCAGGTTTGGGGACTCGGAGAAGGAGGCCAAGTGGGAGGCCCATCTCCCCCATACGGCAACGGCCTCAGAGCGAGGTCATGATTCAGCCATCGTGGACGCTGAGAGAAAGGACCCAGAGCAAGGTCATGGATCAGGCGCCGAGAGAAGGAACCCAGAGCAAGGTCTTGGGCCAGTCATCGTGGAGGCCGGAAGAGGAGATCAATGTGTGGAGACCAAAAACGCCCCCGTGCGAATCCCCGACGTGGAGGAAGCGGCAACCTAGTTGGTCGGTCCCAATGATAACCCGATGCCCGCCCCGCCCAACGAGGGATCATGGCTGGAGGGATTGAAGGGATCGCACGAGATGAAGACGCCTTCAGAGTCGACCGAGACGGCAACCACCAGAAGAGATGTCCATAACCGGGAGAGCAGTGAAGGCCCCTAGGATGAGGAGGGATGGGGCCAACGTGTGAGGGTGCGCGCCAAAACATCAGAGAGGGACCGAACAGTAGCCGGGAGTAGGGACCAAACAATATCCAGAAGAGGTAGAGTCTACGTCGGAGTGTAAGAACCGCCCCCGTTCGATCCCGATCGAACCGGAGGTTTTTGGCGAAAGTTGACTTTTTATCGGAAAAGTCAACCGATGACTCCGGGAGTCATTCGAGACCTTTCCGGGACCCAAAAATCTTAGCCGTCATTACGGTTAGCTTAGTTGGGTCATTTCCTTTCAAATGACACCTTTTGTGAAAAAGTCAAACCCAGGTCAAACTAGGTCGATTTTGGATTATTATCGAATAAAATAATAGAGCTGGGATATTTTGGGTATGAGTGGTCCCCACATGGATACATGTCCATGTTAGCTTGGAGGGGAAGAAAAGTGGGTTAAAAGACCAATTGGTCCCCACATAAGGACAAAGGAAAGAGAAGGGGGCTAAAGTACGAAAGGGACATTTCCACCTTAAGGATAAAAACACATGGGACAAAAATTTCAGCTCATATTCTCCCTTTGGACGAACCATATAGCTAGGAAGAGAGAGAAGGAAAACTCCATTGAAGCTCCCTTGAAGCTTGAAGAAGAAGCAAGAGAAAGGAAGCTCCTTTTTGACCAATTCTACACCAAATCTTCACAAATTTTACTTCATCTCTTCATTTCCTAGAGGTTGGTATGCTTTATTTACTCATTTGATGAAATTGATGTTGTGGGTTGAGTGGAGATGACTTGAACTAGTGGGTTTGGGTGTTGGAAGGTTTAAATGTTGAATTGTGAAGAAGAAGTGGAGTTGGATTATGGAAATAACTTGGTTTGAGTAGTTTTTGATGGCACCCACTTGGGTCTTGAAACTTTGGACGATTTGAGGTGAAAATTGAAGTTTTAAAGCTTAAAAATGGTGTTATGGAGAACCTAGAACTAGTTAGGAGCTTATTGGTGAAATTAGATATTTTCCGGCGACCGGAGGTTCGCCGGAATCTGGCCACCGGAGAGAGAAATGACCGACCATGGTTCGGCCACCCTTGGACGTGACCGGCCGGCCCGGTCCGGCCACCCACGGCCATGTGTGGTCGTGGGGCCCACATAGCCGGGTGTTGGTTGTTTCGTAAATCGGACGATCGTGGGTGAACCCAGGGACGATGTTTTCACACCCGGAACGAATTATGGATGGGATTCACGAAATTTTGGAAAATGCGATTGGAAACTTTAGTTGCGAAATTGGGAAGGCTCGGACCCCGGAATTGGATTTCGTCAAGTGCGTTGGAGCAAGTAAATTAATTATGTTGTTAGACACGAAAAAAGGGAATTTTCGGAGTTCCGAAGAACGTTTTCCCGATTCCGGGGAAAATGGGCCTTCCGGGCCCATTTTGCTAAGTTGAGCAATTGGGATTAGTTTGGGTATTTCCCTCTTTAATCCACACTTGAATTAGCATTAATTCTTGTACTGCTTGTAATCTTAGACTTTGGACCCGAGCGTGGCGGAGGAGGAGACTTTTGGACTTCATGAAGTGACGAGGAGGAAGCTAGCCAGGTCGTCCGCTGCTAGGATTGGATTGCTTTTGAGGTAGAGAAAGTAGCGAATACCGGTTTAATTGCAGAAAGTTACTAGTATGCCTATAGGTTGTAATTACTTGTTTAAATTGTTAGAATTGCATGATTAGGATGTGAGGAAAGAGTGAAATGAGGGATAGCTTACGAGCCATGTCGAGCCGTAAGTTTGGGATTGTCGTGCTGTAGAAATGCATGCGGGCCATGTCGAGCCCTTAGGTTGTGTATTGATTGAAATGCCATGATCTTTGATTGAGATGCATGATGTGTGATTTAGCCGTTGTTGGATTGAGAATCATGTTATGATATGCTCGGAGTAGTGTGTTGATATGCTTGGGCAATTGTGCCATGCATGTTATGAAGTGAACCAATGGTTGTGATATGGTCGGGTGATTGATAGACTGACGTGTTGTGTTGTGGTAAGTTGACCCGGTTGGTATACCATGGTTGAGTTATGGCATTATGATGTGTGATATTATCTTGATGTGTGTTCCAAGAGGAGTTGTATTCCGGTATGGTACCTACACCGAGGGGGTACGCCGGTGTGGGGTAGTACCTAGGCCGACGGTGTGGTCCTACGTATGCGCGGTCCCCCGGTGTGTTATTTTGGTATGATGCCTACATCGAGGGGGTATGTCGGTGTAGGACATCTAGGCCGAGGGTTTGTGATTTGGCACTAGGTGTCGTGTTTATGCCCGACGGATTTCCGGGAAGACATCTAGGCCGATGGTGTATTCCGGTACGATGTATTGTGATTGTGCCCCAACGGATTTCCGGGAAGATATCTAGGCCGATGTTGTGTGTTCCGGTGTGATATGATAGAGTCAGGTTGTGGACAGTCGGGGACTGCGGTACGGGACGTGTGCTTATTTTATTGTATGTTGTATGCTTGATACTTGAATAAGTGAAGTGAGTATAGTGTGATAGTGGTCGTGTAAGTATGTCGGTGAGAGTGGTTATAATCTTGGAACTGAGGATTGTGGTTATGAAAGTCCGTGTTGTGTTTAGTTGTGTGTTGTACTAGTATGCCCTAATTGGACGGTTACTCGTGGTGGTGAGCGGACACTCATTGCCTTAACTACTTTTCCTACTAAGCGAAAGCTCACCCCTTTACCTTGTTGTTTTACAGGTCTTGAGCGGGATTTGTGCTAGCGGGATTCTCGGCGCTTGGGAACTAGCGAGGGTCTTGTCTAGTTGTCTAGAGACGTACTATTTATTTACCGTTAAACTTATTTATTTTGTGGTTTTTACTGAGTTGTTGACTCATGTGGTGACTTGGAGCTTTTAAACTGTTATTTGAGACCCCTTTTTGATATTAAAATTTCTCTTTCATTTATTTCGTTTAGTTCACGTCTCGAGTCCGGTCAAAACCGGATTTGGGGCGTGACACAGAGTGAAGCACGACGAGAAGGGGATGAAACCGTATGTCTAACCTCCAAGAGAGATGTAAACCCTAACAGAGCCATGGGTACCATAATTGTATGATCATATAAGGTTATCAAACTTAATTACCTTAAATTTAATTACCTTTGTACTTGTCAGGTTATGCTTTTTTTTAAAGGCAAGTATATAGTAGATAATCTTAGTTTTCAAAACGAAAACAAATACAAGGGATCAACCCTCAACAAACAAAACAGAATACACAATAGAGTATGTTTTGCAGACACCTCTAACCAAACTAACACAAAAGGGTTAAACTCCCAGATCTTCCAAACTTGAAGTAAACAGTGATAAAAACATACTCGAGCAATCCTAATCGGATTCTCAACAACATTGGACTGACTTAGAACACGAACTATGAACTAATCGGAAAAGGTCTTCACACCCAGAAATGCACCCTCAAATTCTGAAAACCCGGTAAAGAGAACAACAAAACAGGGTCTTTGTACCCAGATTTTTCAACTCTTAAGTCGGGAGAAAATGAAGAGCAATGGAACAAGAAGAGAGAAGGTAAGACGAACACCAGAGCCACAACTCACAACCAGCATCTCCAATTCTGCAGCCAACGATTCCCCACAATCCTCAGCCAAATACCTCACCAACCCAAATGTATCGGAATGATACCTCGCCACTGGCCAACACCAGAAGATTGCAACCCAGAATAGGGGGCGGGACAAAATGACCCCAAACGTCAGATCTACCATTGAAACCCCTCACAACCCAACCCAAAATTTCTTCAAACAAGCCCAAAGTTTAAACCCCCCATGGGGATCAATACCAAACAAACCGTGAGGCCCCGTCTTGATTCCAAGACTCAGGGATTAAATAATAATAGAAAGGGAAATAGGAGTAAGCAACAATAGACAAAGGATGGAGATTAAGAGAGAGGTCGTACCAAAAATGGAGCAGCCGCTCTCGTCCATGAGATACACGGGGAGGGGGGATCCGAGCTCAGATCAAGCGATTTTGTTAGCAATAGAGTTGCTCTGGTCACAAAGAATCCACGATTGGAAACCCTTCCCACAGTGGTTCGGAGACAGCACGCCGAGAAACGAACAACTGTACCAACAATGAGCGGAAACTCTCAGATCTGATGAAGTTGCGAGGGCTCGATCCCTTAGGTCGGAGAAAACCCCGGAAACGCCACGACAAAGACTAGATCCATAGTGAATCTCAGGAGAGAAGCACTTCCCACGGTGTATCTGAGCCCTCTCGTCAGTGACGCCCAAGGAAACTTCAGACGAGGTGGAGTCGGGAAGTAATAGATGACGGGGTTGATGTCCGGCCGAGGGATTGAAGGAGAAGAAAAAAGAGATAGGAGAAAGTAGGGGTTAGGAAGGAAAAGGGGGAAGAGAAGCTTTCACTGGCGACAATCATGACCCATGTTCATGGCCATTGTCGGCGAATGAGAGAAGAAGAAAGGCGGCGGCGGTTTAGGGGTAAGGTTTGTGAAGTTAGAGAGACGAGAGCTTCTCTCTCTAGATGTGTGGATATTGATAAGATAAGATCTACACCCAGGTTATGCTTACTCAAACTCATGCTGACATCCGTAAAAACACCTTAGAGTATTTGTAGTCGGTGACTGAATGACGCCGGCAAAAAAAACGCTGGCTGAAAGAGTGAAATCGACGGCAAAAAATGGGGTAAAACGCGTTGGCGGAAACACACAACAACAAGCTAAAAGTAAGAGTTTTTAGCCAGCTGATACGAAAAAAGTGTGAGAAATAAAGTAAAAACCTCTTCTTTTTTTTCTTTCGGCCTCAACTAGGCAAAGGACTATAGATATTCTAAGTGGTTAAAGCATCTCCAATGACAAACCACTGCGCAATGGTTTGGAGTAGTGGTTTGAGTCTTTTTTGGCTTTCCCTCTCCTCCAAACCATTACCTCTAACCACTACACCTCTTATGACAAACCACTACTAGTGGTTTGTACTTTCAATATTTAAAAAACACCACAAATTAAACTAGTTATTTTATTAATGCAAAATACGATAATTAAACATACGATAGTTAAACATATGATAACTAAACATACGGTATAATGAAACAACTAATTGTTCCTTGATGCAATGTGTGCACGCCACTTCGGGTGATCTTTGAGAATTTCCCACACCTCACGTTTAGTCCATTTTGAATATTTGTTCTCGTATTCCTCCACGTCCGCTGGATAGATTTCATCGAGGATGCTCCTTCTTTGATGTGTTTCCGGTATTCCTCATCGAACGCCTTGCACTTTTTGCTAAGACGAAGGAAATGGTCTTTCATTTGTTTCTCTGACCGGCACGTCCACTTTGGATTGCAGTCCAAGATGTAAGTGTTGAGGCAGTTGTTCCAATACTCCCCCCAACCTTGGCGACGATGAGCCAGGTCAATGTTAGATGCATCTCTTCATCGTCGGTTCAAAGGGGACCGGTTGCCCAAGAAGAAGAAGAAGTCATTACAAACACGAGAAGAAGTAGAGAATTAAGAGAGAGAGAGAGAGTTGGAGAGATTTTGAGAGGTGTCAATGGTGAGGGAGGGTTGGGTTAAATTTATAGGGAAATTTGGGGACCTTTCGTCGTGGTTGCGACGACGCGGCGCACACTATTTCCTGAATAATGTGCGTGCACAAAAACCGAGGCACCGCAAATTCAAAAATAAAACGACAACTAATTTATTCGTTCATTTTGAAAACCCGGTTACAATTTCTGGGCTACATCCGATAGTAGGCAAGCGGTTGACGAGGTTGTCCATCATTCCTCCACGAGAGGCCCGCTCCTCCGTAGTCATCTACGAGGTGTCTTGGCTCTGCATTACCGTCCACATTTTCATGAAATCTCCATGCATCCTTTCTATGCTCTCCATGATTGGGTTTGGTTCGCAGTCATTGCAACCTGACGGTCTCCAAACCCTGAAAGGAACATCACTATCTCGGGTGGAACGATCGGGTCCGCGTCCACTTGTTTCCCTTTACCTCTAGCTTTTTTCTGGCTGGTTGGAATCTTCTCCCGTGGAAGTGATGTCAACTCGTGCTCATGCCCGTCTCCTGATGTATAGCTACAATTGTCGTCCAACCTTGTACGCTTGCTTGCTTCACTTACAACGTCTAGGTAAATGTCAACGTCATAGTGCGGCGTCTTCAGGTTCTTCCACTTTGGTTGATCCTTCATGATCTTCCAAACATGCTTCCAAGCAAACTCATGCTTCTCCTCCGTCCTGTACTCCTCTTCAGTTGCTGCCATGATGTCAGTTTCGCTTCTCCCACTAACTTTATGGTCCTCGAGCCCTAAATATTTTGCGTTCAATTTGGTTACTCTTCTATTGACCGTATGTCAGTGGTCCTTCTAATTCTTCAAGCTCTGGAATGACTCGTGTGCTTTCCTCGTCGACTCGAACTCAAATCCGACCTTCTTCTAATACATGTCGTTCTTCTGGTTCTTCCCTGTGATGCTATCCATAAAATTGTTGAGCCAAGCCCTCGCCAACAGTTCCTCCTCTTCAATGCTCCATTTCAGTCGTGGCCTTGAACTTGTTGCCGACGCAGCCTTCTTTCCCTTTTTCTTCGATTGAGTGGCCGGAGCAAATTGGGATTGCGAATGTTGGAATGGGTTGGATCGTGAGGGCATTGAGTGGGTCGGTGGAGGAGGGAGGACTAGGATTCGATGTGGCATGTAAGATCTTCTTCTGTGTACACCGAGTCCTCGAGGTTGAAGTTGAACTCGATGTTGGAGGGGTCGGCCATTGGGGAAACTATGTGGAAAAAATTAGGTTCAAAGGAGAGAAGAATAAAAGAGAGTGTGTAGAAGAGAGGTGTGAATTTTGGGTAGGGGTGGTTGTGTATTTATAGGAAATATTAGGGTTTTTTTTAATTCAGTCGGCGCCATGTGTCAGCGTGGGACAGACCCGCCGACTAGCCGTTGGGCCAACGACCGTTTGCACCGCTTTATATCACTTTTTTTCTTCAAAAAGATGGAAATCTAATTTTACAGCTTTCTCCTTCTTCTCTTCATAGTCGGCGGAGTCAAAGTTTCTTTTTAAATATCTCTTCATAACTATAATAATTTCGTAGATAACTAAACTCAAAACTTAAATTGTGTAAATAAGAATAGTTTTTTTCTAAACTAATGAGAATTAAGAAATTATAAAAAAAAATTAGAAGTATACACCAATTAAAAAATAAAATATATATACAAGTAGTATACACAGTCACGTTCCTCGTTCAACAGTCCAAAACCTTTTTGTTTTTCTTTTAAACCAAAACTGAATTTTGTTTTAAACCATTTTTCTTTTAACAAAATATTTTCCTTAAATTTCAGTTTCAAAAATCGTCTTCACCACGTTCAGATCCAAGAACAGTTTCGATCAACAATAACCAGGACCAACAACAACTCGAAGTAAAGGGAAGAGGAAGGAAGAAAGGGCTCGGTTTTGAAACCGGCCGTCAACAGCTGGGAGACGCTGCTGTGGTATCGCCTTGAGGTAGGGAAAGTAGCGGATACCGCTTTAATTACGGAAAGTTACTAGTATGCATGATTAGGGTTAATAATAAAAACCGGAAAGTTCATAGCCTGGCATGTAGGATACGAACAACTAGCGTAGACGTATGAACTGTGAATATTTACGATTCATGTCTTGGAAATTGTCGTGCTGGTAGATCCGGGCCATGTCGTGCCTGTAGGATTGTTTGCTGAGTGTGCCTTATGTTGTTTGAACGGCTAATAAATAACGAACATGAAAAAGAATAGAATGAAACTAGTGATGCATGTTGATTACCTGTGTGGTTATTTCCTGTTTATTCGATATGTTGAATTGTGGGATGATTGGGAATTTAATACCGGTTAAGCCGGTGGGGTTACCACATGGAGTGTGGATACGGTAAGTGATGGTAAGTACGTGATGGTTTGAGTGTGCTTAAGAGTTCATTAAGGTTATTGATCGGTGTTTCATGATTGTGATTGTGTGTGGGCGCGTGAGCCGTGTCTGACCTGTGGCATTTCGATGCGTGATTGTTATTTTGTGGTGTGTTCCTTGAGGATAGTATTCCGGTTGAGATTGGGCCTACAGGTCGTGTTTGGGGCCTACGGGTCGTGTTGCATAGGGCCAACGGGTCGGAGCCGACGGGCCGCATCATATCATTTTGGATAGGGCCGACGGGTCGGAGCCGACGGGCCGCATCATATCATTTTTCATAGGGCCGACGGGTCGGAGCCGACGAGCCACATCATATCATATTGCATAGGGCCGACGGGTCGGAGCCGACGGTCCAAATCATATCATAGTGGGCCTACGGGTCGTGGTTGGGCCTGAGGGTCGTGTTGGGCCTACGGGTCGTGATGGGCACTGGGTGCCATGTTTCAGCCTCGATGATCTATAGTCCTTTGGAGACGTTTCCGAGAGTCCCGACGAATGCGTCCCCGTAAGGATGTTTACGGAATTCTCGACGTTACACGTCTTTGTGACGTTATGCCCCTCCTCTGGATCGAAAGGTATTCCGATGGATACTTGACCTACCGTTTGGATATGATGATGTCGGGTTGTGTACAGTCGGCGGAGTTCAGGGATTGTAGTACGAGATGTGTGTGCTGATGGTTTTTGCGTTGGTTGCATTGCTGGTTGTTATTGTTTTATTGTGTGAAAGTTATCGTTTAGAGTATTGTGAATTTGGCTATGAACCCTGGTCGGTAGTTAGTCGTGTTGTACTAGTATGCCCTAATTGGACGGCTACTCGTGGTGGTGAGCCGATGTTCATTACCTTAACTACTTTCTCTACTGGGCGAAAGCTCACCCCTTACATTGTTGATTTTCAGGTTTTGAGCGGGGTTTGTGCTAGCAGGACACAGCTGAGCTTGGGAGCTGGCAAGAGTCCTAGGCTAGTAGGTCTAGAGACGTGCGTTTGTTTTTGAACCGATTTTTGTATAATGGGTTTTGTGAGCTGTTAACTTTGTCAATTGTTTTATCATCACTTTTGAAATTTTATCTTTCGTAATTTCACCGCGTTTATTTTTTTTTTAAGTTCACGTCTCGAGTCCGGTCAAAACCGGATTTGGGGCGTGACACAGGGCATAGTTTCTAAAGCTTATACATTTTTTAAAACAATCATCGGCCTCTAGGGTATTTAATTTTGCTCCCTTTAGGGTTTTGTCATTTCTGCTCCTATTTTCGATCACCAGCCGCAAGTCTCCAACCACATGGCTACACTAACACTCCCCCTATATACCCATCTTCATCCCTGAAGCAACGTTCCTCGTCCAGCCACGACCTCCCCGGTGCAATTAAGGTTGTGGGTTTTCCAGTCAGGCATTAACCTCCTCCTAAGATGGTTCCGCCGCCACCTCCACGCCTATGAGCCCTCCACGGAAACATGGGATCTCCTAGCCCCAACTTTGATGAACTCCCCCTATGCAACGATCTCGTGTTGTTGCTATCATCTTCTAGAGGAAGCATGGTCAATCCTCCACTACTTGCCTACTACTGCCTCCATGATCACCATCACCTACCCCAGAACCAACGCTTTGGATGACTTGATGTTGCACCAGCTTCGAGGAATAGACATGACAAGATCTCAACACGACTACCTTCTAAAGGTCGTGAATGGCACCACACCTCGCCATCTGATCTTTGTCCCTACTACAACCCCCGTGTGCGCATGTCGAATCCTCCCATGTGGATTACACATGTGTCCTCCGATCCACACCTAGGAAATCATGGTGGAAGAGACGATTGGTGAGGAACGGACATCGGAGGGTCGAGGAAGGCCCCCTCGGCCTTGGGCCATGTTGTAATTAGTACTAAGTAAGCAAGACAAGGATTAAGGTGTTGGTGATTCACCACCTAACCCCATCTTGTCTAGCCTTACTTAGCACCATACTTGTCCTACTTCACACCATGCTTCACACCTTACTTGTCCTTGTGAGTTGTTGATTATTTTGAGGGATTAAGTCCTCTTATTCACATATCTAAACACAAAAAAAAGAATAAGAACAACTCCAACTTCTCTCCCAACCTAGCAAGTTTCGGCTATGGTGGAAGTTTTCTCCAAATTTTGTGTTCTTGAGTTCTAAATACAAGAACTACGTGCCTTTGATTCCTGGGGTGGATACATAGGCGCATCTTGGAGACTCAATCTGATCCTATTTCTTTGGTGTTCTCTTCTCTTCTTGTGTTCTTGAACAAATCGTAAGAACTGATGATTTTCATTTTGTTTTGTGAATCTAATCGTGGGAGTTTTTCCTTGCATAGTCTCGGGTTTATTTGCTTCCGCTAGAAGTATGTGTTCCTACCCTCTATCGAGACCCAACAGTTGTATCAGAGTCGTGCTACCTTCAGGATTCACAAGACGGTGTTGAGAAAGTTTCGGTTTTGCTTGAAAGTTTCGATTTTAGTATATTCTTTTGCTAAATTGTTTGATAACATGTTTTAAATTCTTTTTTATGGATATAATGTATGAAAAATGAATTTTTGAAAATTATATCAAATCTGGAATTTATGAAAAAAATTAATTTTTTGGGTCAGGGAGCGGGACTCTCGGGGAGTTGAAACCGGGACCGAACGGGGGCCCGTTGGACGGAGCTAGGCCGAGCATGACCATTGGATGGTCAATATGCCCAGCCAATCCGTTTTGTTAGTCATGACGAGTTTGGAACCGTCTTGACGAACTCAAAAAATCAAATATTCAAAAGTTTCAATTTTGATCGGTTTCGATAAATCGAGCATCAAATGTTTTCAAAACTTGGCTATTAATAAAAACTGAAAAATCACATGATGTTTGATAACATGCTTTTTTCATAACAAGATGTGTGATGTGATGTTGACATGGTGTACAAAATAGCCCCGAGCTCGATTTAATTATTTTTCGCTTTTCACGGCCTACTCGTTAAAGTTAGCGTGTAATTATTTTTTCGAGGTGTGGTCGTCGAACCACTTATTTGTAATATAATTAATTCTGACCTGCGAGTCGTGTATTAAATTGTAATATTTTTCTCAAGACGAAGAAAGGGTGAAAAGGTCGAAAAGGTAGTAAGGTGTTGAGAATTTGGGAGGTATCTGACATGACTCGTTTTTATTTGTCCGGTTGTGTTTGAAACTTTGGCACATCCTAGATGCGATGGGCACATCAACTACATTCCAAATGGTACCCAGTATCATGTGCATGGTCATGCTATTCTTTCAGTCACTCTCGATCAAGCGGCTGAGAACCGATATCATTCCAATATCTCAGTATGAGAGATGAATCCCTTAGCCATCTTTCGTGTCACCCATGTAGCCCGTCCATAAGCCAATCCTAGCCGTTATGAAAGTCCTGTTACAGACAATGTTAGGCTAAGGTCAAACTTAGTTGTTGACTGCATAGCGATCACAAAGACTTCTTAGTCTAAGGATACATGACAAGCTACGACACTGAATATGTTCATGACTTAATCTATGGAACATATTTAGGGCGGGTCATCCAATATCATGTCCCACATGATATCTATGATCAGACTCCGGAATTCTATTCCAATGATTAACAAAACATAAGCCATAAAGAGTCATCTTTCATACTAGTCGCTTCTAGTGAAGCTTTGTTGACTAGGGACTCATCGAGTGCGATCTATCTCAATATATGCTTCTATTCACATTGTGGGAATAGATCAGAGCACACATTGATTTATTACTCCAACACATAAGAAATATAAAACCACTTTAATTTTATTGCTAACGATGATATATACGTTTGGACATTTATGATTGAACTACGGGCACTAAGACTAACAAAAATCCCCCCCCAAGGGGAGATGGCTCCAATGGGGAAGAAGTAAGGCATGCAAAACTGCTTCACTGGTGTCAATGAGCCCACTAGATTATCACGGGGTATCATGGAGGAGCCAGACCCCGGTCCCTAGGGATCAGAAACTATCTGACCCCAACCTCTTTTGTTCCTTGGGAAACTCCTTAGCAGCCTGCAAAGACACCACATGCTTGATTGAGTCGAGACGGAGAAAGTCGTCTAGAACTTTGTTTCCGATCACCGAAAGAATAGAGAACCACGCTCTACATGTCATTTGGAGTAGTCGGGCAGTTATTATAGGGCAACATTCCGAATACTAAACGGAATTATGTCTTGTCATTTTCAATATTTTCACTCATTGTATGATCATTTTTTTAACTATGAAAAGTGTTTTAATAAAGTTTCTGAATTATGCTAAAAAAAGTTTTAAACCATTTAATTTGATAAAAAAAATGTTCTAATTAGAGAATAAGAGATGGGAGAGGGACCCTTAGAAGAATAAAATAATATAGGTAGTAAGTTTTTTTTTCCAGAAAGTTTAGGTGGAGCACATTTGAAAAAAAAAACAAATAATATAGGTGGTAAGTTTTTATTTACATAAAGTTGAGGGGGGCACGCGCCCACTATGAGCCCCACGTACATCCGCTAGTATACTAGTGCTCGAGACTCGTATAAACAATCTAATTTGCATCTTGGACAAGAAAGAACACAAATAAGCACGAAAACGAACATAGGAAAATAGAAAGTATGCTATACCAATTCTTCTGAAACCCAAACTTGCGTAGTAGAGTCTTTCGGTATGGCCGGCCCATCATCTTGAGTCGTCGGGTTCCTCTGATATTCACTTGCATGTGATGCATCTTTTTGCATATGTAATACAAACAATAGAACATGCTCTACGAGATCATACGTCGTCGATGTTTTTAACCAAACCAGATTGATCTAACCTCCGGATATCAATGACGAACCAAACCCTAACAACACTAGCCAATATGGTCGCTTAATACGTTCCATAAAAGAGCCGAAGAATGCAACAAAGTGAGAAGAGGTGTAGATGAAGGAGAGTCGACGACATTAAGATTCGTTTAGTGCTCTCTTATGTGAGAGAAAAAAAGAGTAGCTGAAAGAATTTAATTTTATTAATTTCATATTTTAAAACTTGATCTACTTAAGAGCTTGAATCATAAAATAATATTCGGACACGTTTTTAAAATTGATGTTTTGATTTTTTTTTGAAAATAAGTTGTAGCTTTCATTAATATAAACCGAAATTCATTATAGTGGCCATGGCCATCAAGAGGAACAAGGTCCAATAAGTTTCAAAGACGAACTGATCCAAAACAGACTCAGTTATGGCTAACATCACAGTGTAGGGAAAGTAACTAACATAGAAAATAAAACCAATACTAAAGTAAATAAATAAACAAATCCAAAGGTGCCCATTTCCCGGAACAACTCAAGGTGGGGCCTAAATGCTGGTTGATCCCTGCTTTCCAAGGACTCGTCTCGTCGACCCAACGGCCGATTGAACCACATAATTTGAACCAGAAAATAAGGCGAGGATGAACGCTCTCCCTAGGGACCCCTCTCCGATTCGGTCCCTGGAGCCATGAATTATTCTCATTTCTCCTGGCGAGGCTGTTTTCCAGCCCTCGCCTGATCTTCTAGCGGCTCACCCGTTGTGTCACTCTTCTAGCCACTCGGTCGCTACTATGAACACCGAGGACAACCTATCAGAGACGATTGGCCGACGCCCTAGGTGTAGGGGTGTCCAAAATTGACCCATAACCCAGTCCACCCGGTCAACCCACCCAACCCGGACCCAGTGGATTTGCCCCCATGGGTTACGGGGTGGGCCCGGGTTCAAAAATACCAAATCCGGAGTGAGCGGTCCGGGTAGCGGATTCGTGTCATGGTTTCCTACATAACCCGGACCACCCGGATATGGTACAAGTCCAAGGCCTAAGGCCACACTCACAATTTTAATTACTTTTGCATATGAAGATAAAGAGTGATTGCTTGAGATTTTGAAGATGATTATCAATTTTGTAATACAACTGTTCTAGTTTTCTATTGAACTCATCTTTTGTAATCGTAATCTGTTTTGGGTCAACTTGAACTCCCTATTTAACGTTTGTAATTCTTGAACATTTGATAAAGTTTAAACAGTGTATGAAGTTTTTCCATCATTAAGAAGTGACCAAATTGAGAGCTTCTAAGCACTCTTTAATGATTTTTTGGATAATGAATTTTTTTGAAAGTATATGTACTACTACTTACGGTTAATGTTATCAACTGTTATCAAATTCGGATGGGTTGGTCCAACCCAGTGAACGGCCCATAATCCGGACGGGTGGGTTCAAAGGTCTTTTTTTGGGCCCGGGGCCGGGAGTGGGTTAAATCTTTTGAACCCGGTCACTCCGGGTCGGTTCAAAAATTTGGCCACGGGGCCGGGGCCCGGCCCATGGACACCCCTACCTAGGTGGACGGCTCCTTTCCTAGTCAAAACTGAGCTCGTAAACCCGGATTAGGTATCGGGTCCACGGTGTTATGGGATGTCTTCTCCCGGGCCAATTCGGTTCTTGGTATTGGATCCAAGGTCAGCGAGGAAAATCCCGGTGGTGGTGGTAGTGGACGCAACTCTTTTCCCTAATCGGTCTCATAGGGCAAATCCGCTTTGGTGGTCTTGACCTCCCACTCGCAATCCCTGACCTTGTGGCCAATTCTGGCACAATTGAAACAGAAAGTATGGAGCTTAGCATACGTGAGGGTGACATAGACCAGCTCTGCGTAGTCTCAGAAGCTCATAACCATTGTACGTCGGAGAGTTCTCTTCACGTTCATCCAAAACCGGACCTTCACAGTTCTTCCCCAACACATACCCCACTGATCACACGGGGTATTTACATGTTCTCCTAAGGCTGCTCTGATTGCCTCCCTGGTGGCCTTCGTACGGACAAGAGGTGGGATACCCCGAGCAAAGACCCAGAGCTGGTAACTGTCCAACCAAGGGAGGTCCCTAGACATGGGATCCAAGATCTCCTCGAGAAGCAGCAGATGGCCATGGAAGCACCATGGTTCATTCTAGCGGACCCAAGTCCTATCCGTCGATGACCGGAAGTAAAAAACCAGAGTTCCTGATTCGAGATCCTTGACGACCACCCCCGTCGCAGCGCGACCCCAAGCCCGAGTGATGACCTCCAACCGGAGTTCCTTTCGCGACAGAGTCGAAGCCGCCAGACGGCCCACCAAGCCAAACTGAAGGCGAGCTAGGGTTTGTGGATCCAGCGGGTTGTAGGGCACCACCACCACAACAACCTCATCCTCTGTAACGCAGCACGCCGAGAACCACTCCTGAAGATCCCCTATAATTGAGGGGTGAGTAGGAGGGGTTGAGAACCCTTCATGCATGGTGGATGGGTTGGAAGCCAGGAACTGTCTCAGATTAGTCCATGTGGATCTTGGAGCCGGAGACTAGGCCCGCATAAGGAAGGATTGTGTCGCTCTAGTCGGAAGTTCGGATATTAAGGGCTCAAACCTACCCGCCGCCACTCCCGGGAGGAGAAACTTTGGGAAGGGTAGCTTCGGGATCACCAAGGACAGACCCAAGGGAGCCTGCGCCTTGGGTGGCCTTCCCCGCTTTGGCCTAGGGTTTCATAGAGGCGACATTGTGGCTCCAGGCTTGAACACCACCAGTGATTGCTCCTAAAGGCGATGGGGGAGGCGGGGGGAAGCGGCGATACAACTTCCGGAACAAAAGAGGACGGTGGTTGACACTCTGAGAATAAACTCTCAGAATGGCATGGCAAGCGTACAAGTCGTCAAGTAGTATTCGGGGTTTAGTCAGAGATATCGTACCCAAGGGAGCAATTAGATAAGCACTTTAATTAATTAATTCGTTACTCAAGCTATTCCTATACCGATGATTGGTTTGTTTTGTAAAATGAAACACTTTCATGCAAATAATAAGTAGTAAGGTTATATACTTTTTGGTACCCAAATGTTTTGTCCACGAACGATTTGATACCCTTATTAATTTTTATTCCAATTTGGTACCCTAATGTTCTATCCACGAACGATTTGAGTTAATGGAGTTAAAAAACTAACAGAATAATGTGAAATGACCATTTTACCCTTATATTGACTTTTGAATTTAATGTAAAATGACCATTTTACCCTTTTAAAAAAAATTATTTTATTTGATTGAATTAATTTTTTTATAAAAAATTTATTTTAATATATTTTTCGAATTTCTTATTTATTATTTTTTGAAATAATTAATAATTGTTTTTTAAATTTTCTGAAATAATTTTCTGAATAATTTATAATTAATAATTAATTATTTTTTTAATTTTCATTCTTCTTGTACAATTTATCTATTTATTTATTATTTAATTATTTATTTATTTATATTCTTATTTTTAAAATTTTAGTTTTTTGTTAAATTTTTTAATTTTTTTTTAATTTTTTAAAAAATTATTTTTTAAGTTTTTAATATTTTAATTTTAATATTTTAATACTTTTTAAGTTTTTAAGTTTAATTTTTTTTAAATATTTTTATAAATTTAAATTATTTTATTTATTTATTGTATTATCACTAAGGGTATAATGGTAATTTTGTCTATCAAATTTCACACCCCCACTTAACTGCACATGACTAACTTACAGGAATATTCCGTTAATTTTCAAACAGAATATGCCAATTCCGTCCGTGGACAAATCAAAAGGGTACCAAATTGGTCATTTGAAACATAAGGGTACCAAATCGTTCGTGGATGAAACATTTGGGTACCAAAAAGTATATAACCCTAAGTAATACAAGTGATCTGAAAATAGAGCACAAAATCACAAATGGATTGGATAACAGAGATTTAAGGCGATCTAGGACGTTAGTGGGGTTCGAATGTGATGAACAACTTAACGGGATTCGATATACATTTGCAATTAGTACTATTCTAAGGGCAACGGGAATTCTCTAAATGTAGTCATAACCATCTCTCGATCGGATTAGGACCCTAATGTACTCTGTCCACCTAATTATCTCTAATCTAGATGTAGAACGGTACAAAGCATTACAACTTATGAATTCCTCTGACTTTCGGTTTTTACACTTATAGCTATTGCACTCGTGTCAGTCTAACCATATTATATTCTAGATTAAAACTCGAGCTATCTAATTCCTTTTTTCTCCTATTAACCTCATTTCTCAATTGTTGGTTAATACGATTGAATCAATTATCACGTGATCAAAGCAACAAAGCATTACGAATGGAATTAGATAAACGATATCCTAATACTAGTTTAACAAATGCATAACCGAAATAAGGTAAATCAATTCATCACATCGTTCCCCTAACCCTAGATCATGAGAGTTTAGTCCATGGCAATGAAATATGAACACAAAGAGATGATAAAAACAATGAAAATCATATTGACCGATAAAAGTAATACGACTATCAAAGTACAGTCAATACTACAAAAAACCTTCGTAGATAAGTTCGTATCTCTTATTTGATCTTCAATCTCTCTCCCAAAATATCCAAAAGCTTTCTCCCAAGTGTGTTTTCCTGCTGAATTCGTGCTACCCTCTCTAATGACCTAATCCCCTTTTTATATCGAAAATTAAAACTAATTAAAACAGGAATCGTAGTTGAAAAACGCGTCACTAGGCATTTTCATGGGGTGGAAATAACCGGTGCATCTTTAGTTGCACCAGTAAAATGCACGGCGTGCAAATACCCGGTGCATTTTCTGGCACTTCTGTCCAAAATGCACGGTTAAATGCACGCCGTGAAAATAATTGGTGCATTTTTCAACATCAAATCCATTATCAAAGTTGTAGATCTTTGAATTCCCTTCGATTTGATATGTAATGGGCGAAAATCGGAGTTCGGATACGAAAGTTACGCCCTTCACAAAATCAACTAGACTTCAACTCTTTAAACCGATTTTTGCTCCATTTCACCCTTTTTTCGCTCCAAGTTCCTTAATACCCATGAGGAGAGATCACTGGCACAAATAGAAAGAAAAAAAATATTAAATGCATAATCTCGAGACTGAAAAGCTCAAGAATGTGGGGTAAAAACATCTAGAATAGATGCATTTTAAGTTCACATCAGTGGTGAATGAGGGTTTTGACGAGCTTTCCTCTTCTTCTTTTCCCAGATAGGATTGAAAAACCCCTTAGGGGGAGGAGGGGGCATAACAAGAGGAGAGGGAGGAGGATCACCTGGGGATGGTGACCCCTCAACAGCAGGCCAGAGTGGCAACGGAGCCGTCATGGTCGTAGAAGGTGCAGGCGCAGACGACACAGAAAATTTAAGGCAAAGAGACAAATTCTCAGTTCCTTTGATGTTTTGATTCATATCTTTTCAAAGTTAAACTGAAATATTTAAATTTTTATATTTACAAATTGAACTCATTGAAAATCTCGATTATATTTTTTGTCGTTCAATAAGCTCATGGGTGGACTATTTTATTAGATATATATAGTGAAAATGAAATAAAGGGAAAATTTAAATTTAAATAGTAATTTTTAAAAACTGAATTATATAAGTTTTGAACCCAAATCAAGTATTTTTTTTTTCATGTATCAAAAAATTCAGAATACCAAAAAAGTCCTTCCTTCGGTTCCAAAAAGCAACCAAAACACCCTAGCAGCCCCTTCCCCTGCCTTCGATCCTTGTCCCCACCGGTGGCGGTCGTGGCTCAACCCTGGTTGTTTCCGGCGAAGACCACCTTTTCGTTTTCTCCTTCTTCTCTCGGTGGTTCCATTCGTTGGCCATGGCTACTCGGTTCTCGTTCCTTAATCATAGGCCTTTTTGCCTCTTCCAGATTTGACTTCTTTAGTCACTTCTTTGCGTCGTATTTTACGGATTAGGCTAGAGAGTCCGTTAAGACAGCCTCAGATTTTTAATCTAAATGTGGAAGGGGCGTTATGGGAGGAGATTTGATGTCTTATGTGTGGGACTACGTGTTCTCTGGTGTTGTTCTTCTGATGTCAGTGCTCATAGGCAGATGGAGGAGTACCGAGATGATCGGCGTGGTTGGATCCCAAGGAGACATGATTATGTTTCAAGTTTTTTTCTTTATTGTTAGGTTTTGGTTCTGGTTGTGGCCTTTTCGGGGTAAATAACTACACTTGTTGCAACGTCAGTGTGCACTAATTGCACTTTGTGTGCACTAGTTATACTTTTTGGTAGGCACTTGTTGCACTTTTGGTGTGCACTAGTTTGCACCCTTGTGCTCTAGTTGCACGGTTTGGTGTACCGAGATGATCGGCGTGGTTGGATCCCAAGGAGACATGATTATGTGGCACGGTTTGGTGCGCTTGTGTTTGCGTTCTAGTTTTGGTAGGGAGTCGGTAATATTACATGCTAGCTAGTCTCGAGTCTGTAATATTTATCAGTCGCTTTTTTGTTTTCAGCAGATTATATGTATGTCACTTTGACTGATGTATAAAGTTGATGCCTCATGTTTTTTCTTCAAAAAAATATATTATTATTTTCTATCAAATGAGTGTTAAGTCTTGATAAAATTCAATTTAGTTCGATTCATTACTCTTTCACTGGTGGCTCATTTAATTTTATTTTTGAATTATAAAAACATAGATAACTGTCTAATCAAAATCTAGCAACAGGAAATAGATATCATGAGTAGAGAGAAAGCTCTCAAGCATGCTCTGTTTTGTGATGGCTACGGGGTTCGGTATGTGAGACAAATCTCTCGTTTCTGTGCAATTTGTGGTGCATCACGTCTCCTTGTGAAGAATAGGCGTTTGTTCGAGGTGGGTCGAGAGAAAAACAAATCCAAACGAGGGTTTGTGTCTGTTTCGAATGGGTTGAAGGTTGCTATTTCTTTCATTTCACAGGTCGAAGAGTTGTAGGGACGGTCGTTGTAGTACTGGGAAGGAAGGTGCGTTACAAACACAAGGGGTTGTTGCTGCTGCTTCAAATGTTGCTGCAGACGCTCTTGTTTCTGCAGGTTCTGCAGCAGTGAAGGTAACAGAGGCGTCGATTACAGACGCTATTGCTTCTACTGGTTCTGCAAACGTGAGGGTAACAGAGACGTCGACACCCTCGCTTCCAGGTACTAAGTTATTCGTTTACAACTTGCCGTATGCCACCTCTGATGAGTGGATCAGATCGACCTTTGGTGAGTTTGGGGACACTGTGTCTGCCATTGTCCTGAAACGGCCAAACAAGATAGGCAGGTTTTTTGGGTTTGTTGAGCTTAAGTCTCCGGTATCAGCTAAAAGGGCCATTGACGTCTATGATAGGTTTAAGTTCAAACTGCGTTTGGTTTAAGGCATATCCTTATAGTTCCACCTTAGCAGAACTCCTTTGTAAGCGTGACCTCTTTTACCCTGCTTCTTCTTGAATCAGGGCATTCCGATTCCCTTTTATGGAATCAGTCTTATCAAAAAAAAATCTAGCAACAAGAATCATTCACGACCATCTATGAAGATTTTTGTGCAACCATAGATCTGATTCTCGTATAACAATCATAATTGTTACAATATCGTTTATGACGAACATGTCGAGATTTGATTTGACCAATTACAGGAAGCCTAGTTTCTTTCCTAATGTCTTTTTCTTTTCTTTTTTTTTGAGTAAATGCAACTTTCATTCATTTAAAAAGAGCTAGTACATGTCTGAAGGCCCTGACAGGACAAACACAATAACCCTGTAACTACGTAAACGTCTAGGATGTTTTTTAACGGAGTGACATTAAGGCTAACTAAGACATAAACTAAAAAAGACTGTCAAACACCGCTCAAAGTAGGGTATGTAAACCGTTGGGTCCCCTGAAGGCGACACACTTCTTCTGATGTAAACCCGAACCCGTGATCGTTGAGTCCTTGAGTAGAAAGCCTAAACTATCTCTCGCGAATGATGAACCGTGAAAAAAGGAACAAAATATGTAAAGTAACCCAAAACCCCTCGAACATAGTAAACCAGAATCGGGATAGAGAACGAAGAGGACGAACACCGCTCAAAGTATGGCTTGTATACCACTGGGTCCCCCGAAGGCGACACACTTCTTCTGATGTGAAACTAAACCCGTGATCGTCGAGTCCTTGAGTAGAAGACCTAACCCATCGCTCGCGAGTGATTTTGTAAAAAAGAACATAACATGTGAAATAACCCTAAACTCATTGATCATAGTACCCCCAAAATCGGGACAGAGATCGGAAAGGAGGTCTCGGTGGAGGCTAGGGAGGTGGGTACACCGCTGGCGGCTTCAATGGAGGCAGGTGCCTCGGCGGGGGCAGAGCCAAGGAGCCAGACATAGGCCAGGAGTGACAGCGGTGTGCTAAGGCCAAGGAAACCCTAATCGTCGCAGGGGGAGAGGAGATGGGACCGAAGACACAATGTTGGTGGCCGAGTGGAGCCAACATCGTGGTGACTAGAGGCGAGAGAAAGGAGCCGGACATAGGCCGGAAGCAACGGCAGCGTTGCGCCTATCCTGTAGAGGTCGAAACCTTAACAGAGAGAAAATAAATCATTGGGGCCTCAGGCAACATTAGTGTATGAGACTTGATTGTTTCTTAATGTCCTCTTTATTCCTAAGAATGTTAGATTTGCTGTTTTAAAAACAGATTTAATCGCCTATTTAAATATTTTATTCATGTTGTTAAATATGTGAACAATAAGAAATTAACAAAATAAATATTTTATTTCCAAAACATTTATTTTTTGAGAATGAACGATTGATATTATAAATAGCAAGTGTTTACAAAGAGAAGCAATAAAACACTGGAAAATAAATAACATAATTGAAGTGAGTTCCGGCGATGGAGGATACTCGGACAAAAAACTAAAGCGATCAAGTCATCGACTACCTCCTGAAAACGTCTAAAAGGTGATACTATGGTAGCGTCTGACGACACCGATATAGCTAATCCAGACTGGAGGAAGCTAGGACAGAGCAAGCCTCTTACCGTTAAGAGATAATGGTGGGCAGAGTACTCCCCCAGATTGTCAGCGTGTGTCGTCCTCCCTTGGTTGATAATGTTAGGGCTCCAAAACGCGGGATTGATGACCTCCGAGCTGGTAAGGAAGTACCTTGCCGGTTCTTGGTGGTACCGCTGCCACCTTACGTCCAGAAGGGCGGTGAATCCGACCTACCCCCCTCTGGACAAGCTCGGACTCATTCCGTGAGGCGAGGGTGCTTAAAGCTCCCGAATGTAATTGAGTATCGATTCGATTTGTGTGGATGGATCTCACCCGACCCAATGTCGAACTTGGGTGCCCCTCAGACCCTGGGTCAACCCGCCCGTCCGGATCCGACAACCCTTAGGCCTCCCAACCCCGACCCGGGCCAGGCCGTGAACGCTTAGGTTCGGATGTTCACTAAGGTTTAATCCCCCAACTCTCAACTCGAGCTCATTCCCTGGGCCGGTCCTCTCCAATGGCCCAATCCAGGCCCGTCTAGCGTCAACGAGCAAACCCGAGACCATCGCCCACACGACCCATGATCTTACGAAGCCCTACCTGGCTCCTTTCCCGGTCTCCTTCTCCACGTAGCCGTCATCTTCTCCAGCGCCACCTGTACCGGCTGTCCTATCTCCGTATCTGATGAAGCATTCACCATAGTGATCGGATCTAAGGAGAGTCGATCCCCATCTATTGCGGCTTGGTCCCTAGATCGGTCTGTCGCCTCCATCATCCCTGTCATGGTCGTACCCCACAGGAATCCCAATGGTAGAGAGCCTACCCTCAGCGGAACCTCTAGCGGCTTCCCCACACCGACCTGACGCAGTCGTGGTCCCAACGTCGGGGTTCGCCCCATGAGTCCTCGTTGGTTGTCCATCATGTGCCCCTAAGGTCGTCTTCTTGACCCTCAGAGCATCCCCGACCGTTCACCCTCCTCCCTCTGAGTGGTGAATTGAATATGTTCCTCCTCTGACGTTGCCCTCGGCGATACGGAGCGGGAACAAGCACACTTAGGAGAAGGAGAGATCACCAACCAAACACCGCTGCTCTCATCCTCACTCCCGTGTTGTTGATGACCGGAATCCGTCGAGAAAACCATCATCGCCGCCGCTCACAACTACGCAAAACCCCAACGTTTCAGAGAAAAAAAACTAAAACTACGCAATACGGAATTTTTTTTCCATTCTTCATAACTTGAAGCTTGAATTAGGGAGCTATTCCCAAAACATAAATGACTCAAATATATATTTTCAAACAAAATATGTAATATATTTCCAAACAAAGTATATAATATATTTCAACTCATTGTACTAGTTTCTTATGAAACGACTTAGGATTTTTTTTTATCAGAACGGATATATTATAAATGTTTAGCGGGTGGGTGCTTACTTGCCCCCACCTGAGTACTGAAACAACTTACAATTGAAAGACAACGCATAAACTGAAAAGACAGGAAAGTACTGAACAGAAAAGTAAAGGTTCTCATAATTTTTGGGTTGCCTAGGGTACGGGACTGCTCTAGCGTCTGACGACACCGATACAGTATTAGCCAAGCAGAAGGCACTCGTCGAGCAGACGCGGTGATAGCGGAGGTGCTGCTGGTGGACTGTAAACTCCCCCGGGTTGTCAGCGTGCGTCCTCCTCCCTTGAATGATAGATATATGGCTCCTAAACGCGGTATTGCTGAACTCCGAGCTGATAGAGAAATTCCTTGTCGGCCTTTGGTGGTATCGCTGCCACCCTACGTCCAGAGGGGCGGTATAGCCGACCAACCCCCCACTGGACCACCTCGGACTCAATCTGTGACGCGGGGGTGCTTATGCCCCCCCTCCCCCCGTCGATGTATGTGATGCTCCGTCCGAATCAGCAGAACCCTCAGATTCCCTTGCCTCGTCCTTCCTCTCGAACCGTTTCCGCTCCGATAATGTCAGCAGAAGGTGACGAGGAGCACATTCCTCTCTTATATCATCCTGGGTCACAGGAGGATGACCTGTCCAGCTTATATGTATCCCGATTACTAGGGAATTTGGTAATAAATACTATCATATTTTAAATTTCAGGGGTTTTAGAAAAGACAAAAAAATCAAGATAAACCAATCACTTGACGATTTTACAGCTGGACGGTACAAGCTTTCCGGAATGAGTATAAATGTTGCATAGAAGCAGTACATGAAATCACGTAACAGAAGCTGACGCGCAAGCAACATGCAGTCTACGTTACGTTTCGTAATTTACAGTAACATGGAAACGTGCCAATATGCGCTGGCGAGTATACCAGTGTTAAGTGGAAGTCGAGAGTGACCGATAAGAGGCGTTGAAGGGTTGTAATGGTGCGACCACTGACCAGTTAAACAGCCAAGACGCCTAAATATCCTGATCACTGCCTAATACCGGGAGAGAAAATCGGATGATACGTGTCAGCTAAAAACGACAAATACACAGAAAGAAGCGGATCTTGACCCTGTCTCTCCAACTCTTCCATGTTTCATCCCAGCATTTTTAAATCACGTAGGGACTAAAATTGATTATTATATTTTTAAGTGAAAGGTGTAATTTTACTAATATCAGAGTTTGTCACCTTGAAGCGCTCTCCAGAACCCTAGGGTTCAATCATAAGCCTTTCAAGGGTTCCACCATCGACTTCCTTAGAGGTGCTGTTCACCGTCGCCGGCGACTGCTACCACCGTCTCAGAACATCCTCTCCGGCTCAAACATGCAGCCTAACATCCCCTGGGGTTTAGTCCCGATCGCGCCTCTGTTTGAGGATCAGCATCGCTGTTCCTGGATCGCGTATGGACGCCCGCGGCACCCTGCATTCCTGCGTCCGCTGCTGCACTGCCAACCATTCATCGAGAAACCGTTCGGACTGCATCACCGGGCCGCCAACGCTCGTCCGTTTACGGTGCACCGCTGGCCTACCCCCGATCAGCAACTCAAGATCACCATCAGCATGTACCCGATCACCTACGATGGCCGGCGTGGCATCTGATCGAACCATACCGAAGCCATCCTCTCAATCTGGTGATGGCCACCTCTTGTCGGGACGGGCCGACCGAACACCACATTTAGTGGCGTTTGCACGGGGGCTCGCAGGGCCGCCGCTGTCGCCTCCTTCCCTGGTTGTGGGTTCTCGGCATCAATGGAACCATCCTAGGGTTTCTATGCCGCCGCCGCCGCTGGGAAAGCGACGTGGCTCGAAGCCCCTGAGCTCAAGGACAGTAACAGTAATCGTTCCGATGGAGGATCCTCTGAACCGTCACCGCTCGCTCTGTCTCTGGTGGGAGACATCGGATCGCGAGCCCAGGAATCGAAGCCGTCGAGCCTTCCTAGGGTTCCAGTGTGTCGTTATGATCAGGAGTCCATCTTGGCGAACCTTCGAGGCCTGCTGAAGTACAACCCCGGAATCGATCCTCGGCCACGGAAGGCCAAGATAGGGACTAGGGCACGAGCATCCGATAGAGCTCCTCGCGCACAAGAGATAAATGAAGAGTTCGGGCTGGATCAGGGTCAGGAACTGCGACCAGGGGGTATGGCCCCCCGAGGGGAGAATGATAGGCCCCAGCGGGGGTGGGATGGTTTTCATGGGGCCTATATTCACAGACCAGGGAATTTTACTGCCAAGAAGTTTCGGGAAATCCGCACTACAAGCTTATTTTCCAGGTTATCTTTATCCGTTAGGTCGAATAAACTATTGGCTAGATAGGTTTAGGACTTTGATTCTTAGTTTTTTTTTTGAAATGTCGGTAAGAGGAACTCCTTAGTTTGGATATGAGATTCAAAGCAGACTAATTTTATGTATCCATGAGCGCCTGATGGGCTACGGCCGATCGGAACAAATATCTAGAATCCTGAAAAATTATGTCCTACCCTGTAAAGTTGTTGTTCTTCAGTATTACAATACCTCATTACTCATTTCAAAAAAAATATCAGAGTTTAATTAGGGTACTATAAATGAAATATGAAACATTTAAAGTACTGAGAATGATACAAAAGGAGTTTAGGGTACTCTAAATAAAATAAGAAAGATTTAGGATACTGAGGTGGAATTAACCCTAATTAAACTTAGAATGGCGGGGGGCTTTAAGAACCCTCGCCTTGTCAAATGATTATGAAGTGGTCCAGTGGTGGGTTGGACAATATCACCACCCCACTGGACGTAAGGTGGCAGAGGTTCCACCAAGAGTTGGTACGGTACTTCCTTACCTCCTCGGAGGCCAAGAATGCCGCGTTTTGGAGCCCTACTTTTATCGTTACAGGGAGGAGGACGCACGTTGACAGCCAGGGGGAGTATTAAGTCCGCAACAAAAAAATTCCGGAAATAGGTCTGCTCTACCCTATATTCTAGTCAAGATTCGTTGTATCGATGCTGATACACGCTACCGTAGTATCCCCTTCTGAACATCTCAATGAAGCGGTTCGGTGCCTTGAGCTATTTTATTATGTGTTACGATCCAGTATTGCGAGGCTCCTACTTTTAGTACTTTCGTTTTGGTGTTTGGTGGTTTTTTTATCTTTCATCACTCTTTATCTATAATACTCAATTGTTTTCGTATAAAAAAATAAATAATAAATTAACAGTTTTAACAACTACAACAAATAATTTAACAAACACATAATATTCACACTACATAATTTATGTTGTACAAAGTGATCAAAATTGTATCTAACAATTCGAATCAAATTATTACATAAATGTATTCGATACTAAACTAATTAGGACCTAAACTAAAAGAACCTCCAAGTTTGGGGACAATACATTTCTCGTACAACTGCGACCATCACGTTAACTTGTCATGTTGTTCCTGTATAGCCACCCGTTCTGCCATAAATCATTCATCTTGTTTCTTTAACTGTTGGGAGGACGGCCATGCGACTACATCTTGGATGCATGCTCATTTTCCACAAAAAAATTGTGGAACGCTGGGCTCGACGCTTGATGACGTGGATTTCAGCGTGTCAACGAACTCGATGTTCAAGGATGCCACCACCGCCCTCGAGCTTGTCTGCGCAAACACTGTCTCTATGTCATCATTCTCGTTGTTACCACATATGATGTCCCTGACCATGGCAATTGTCCTTTCTACCTCATCCCCTCGATGGTCATGTTTCTATCACCTCTTCCGTTAATGTTAATCTCTCCATCCTTCAATGCTTGTCTCTTAGCTCTTTTAGACCTCCCACTCTACAATTCTTCTCCACCTAGATGACTCTCCTTAACAACGCCCACGCGATAGGATTCTCCTATTACAAGTGGCTCTGTTATGAAATCTATCGTCTTTATAACATCTCTCATCCGAATCATACTGCAAATCCTGATTCGCTTAGAGATGGCAAAAAGAATATATCGATTGCACCAAAAATAACTATCCTCTCTATTTTTAGATTAATTTCAAAATTTTATAAAATAATAATAATTTAATTATCTAAAATGAACTAGAATTTTTGGGGTTTGATGTTAAAGGTTAGGGATTTGTTTTGGGATTTAAGGTGCATAGTTAAGGTTCTGGGATCAATGGTAAAAGGTTTTTTTTATCAGCGAAAGCATATATTAAAGAACCCTTTTTGATGGAAAAAGAGTTACAAAAGGGGCAAACTAGCTACAGATTGCAAGGGAAACAAGAGTTAAACTAAGTAAGAACCAAGTGAGAGTGATGCAGCAAAATGATTATAAAGAAACAGAGGAATAGGGAGCATCAGAGTGTTGAAATAGGTATGGACTGCAAGATGAGCCCAAGGTGAAGTGCACGAGCAAGTGCTGGTCGTTGAGTGAAGTCGAATTATGAAGAGATCAGATCTTTTTTGCTTTTATATGAGTAGAGTGCAGAAGGAAGAGGTCATTTAAGAACAACCTGGAGTGAGCATCAGAACAGATGAACAGTGAAGGATGGTGATTGTAGCTTCAAAACTTGTGTGATGGGTCAATTGAATGGTAGCTGAGTGTTGAGTAAACGCCGTGTTGCAGGAGTGAAACAACCAAATTGGCTTTGAAGAGTTTGAGGTGCCCTTGAAGAGGATGGATCAGCGAGACCCACGGTAGCTTGGGGCGCACGGAAACCTGCAGACACAACAAGACCCACGAAAGCTTGAGTCGCACGAAAGGAAAGAAGAAGAAGAAAAAAGAAAAAAACACTCAGACCACACACAAGAGAAGGGAGAGGAGGGGGAACATAAACCACACACAAAAGGAGAGAAGAGGAGGAGACCCAGAGACACTCAAAACCTAGCCTCACCAAGGACCTAAAAACTCACAACCCACCCAGCCCAACCCACCCACCCAACCCAAGCAACCAAAGTAATAAAGCTCATAACCAGTTGAAGAAGAGCATGAAGAGATAATGAGGTTAGGCTTTAACACAGAGCCGAGGATTATCAATCCAATCTTGTAGAGAGAAATGGTAGTCTTGAGAGAAGGAGGCCCATTCTCAGGAAAAGGCTTTGTTGATAATTCTGATGTAGGTAGCATAGGGAGACTCTGAGATATTGTTGAATGTGAGATTGTTCCTTGCAAGCCATAATTGCCAGATGGTGATATGAAGAATAGATAATCAACTTCTTTTGAGTTTTGGGGGCATCAACTGAGACCAAGAGCTGAATACTTGTTTGACAGTAGCAGGACAGACCCAAATAATACCCCACCACTGAAGAATTAAGGTCCAAGTGGCCCAAGAAAAGGTACAATGTAAGAGGATATGGGGGCCATCTTCAAAGTCTCAATTACAGTGAGGACAGATTAGTTGTTGTAGATTAAAAGGCATCCCCATCCTTCAAGGAAGTATTTAGAGGGTATAGCATCCAGACAAGCTAACCAAGAGAAGGCATAAAGCTTTGGGGGTATTCCAGGTTTCCAAACTAAGACAGGCCACTCTAGATCGGAGGTTACTTGATGAGCAAGTAATGAGTAAATTTTGCTCACAGAAAAGCCTTTTGCATCTTCCTTCCAAATCAGGACATCATCCAAGTTTCTCAAATGGATTGAATCAGTAATTATGCAGAAGAGATCCCATTGTTGATCTTCCCAACCTCTGGGCCATCTTTTAAGTAAGAAATCCCATTCATCACCATCCCAAAGATCAGCAATGACTCTATTTTTTGATTGAGCAAGTGATTAATTATTTGGAATAATAGTTTGAGAGGAGTGTCACCCCACCAGATATCTTTCCAAAAGAAAATTTTGTTACCTCTTCCTAGCTGCCAAGACAAGCCCCTTTCCCCAAAGAAATTGTGAAACCTTGGATCTTGCAGTAAAGTTAGAATATGGGATACAAAGCTTGATTTGCCAATCTCTGAGAATTTGGTGAGGTCCCATTCAGATTGAGCCCATCCAAGCTTAGCACAGATGGTTTGCTTCCAAAGTGTGTTCTCCTCAATAGCAAACCTCCAAGCCCATTTAACAAAGAGAGCTTCATTCATCAAGGTGAGGTTTTTTATTTCTAGGCCTCCCTCAGATTTTGGTTTACACACCTGGTTCCACCTGACTTTAGAGAAGACTTTGGAGGGGGCTGCAGAATGCCATAGGAATCTCCTTTACCATCTTTCCATGGTTTTGATCACTGATTTTGGGGCCTTCAATAGAGAAAAATAATAAAGTGGGAGAGCACTAAGAGTAGTCTTGATCAATGTGATTCTGCCTCCAAAAGTCAAGAGTTTGGCTTGCCAAAGACCAAGATGTTTTTTGAATCTCTGAATAATTGGTTCCCAGGTGATTAGTCTTTTTGGATTTGCACCAAGTTGAAATCCCAAGTATTTGAAGGGTAGGCTTTCTGATTGGCAGTTTAGGATGAGGGGAAATATTGCAGCTTCATCACTTGAGAGGTTGAGTGTGATGATACTTGATTTTCTGAAATTGACTTTCAATCCTGAGGCCATTTTGAACATTTTCAGAGCACTTTTCAGATTCATAGTTCCAGCTTCTGAGGCTTTGATAAAAAAGATTGTGTCATCAGCAAATTGGAGGTGTGAGATTGTTGGTCCATTACAACCCAGGGAAATTCCTTGAAATTGATCATGTAATAGCCCTGCCTTCATGATCTGAATTAAAGCTTTAGCTACAAGAGCAAAGATCAAAGGGGAAAGAGCACAACCCTGTCTTAGCCCCCTATGCATTTGAAAATATGGAGAAGGTGATCCATTGATGAGTATTGCTACATGAGCTTTAAAACATGAGATCATCCACATCCTCTAAAGCAAACCAAAACCCATCTTAGCAAGAAGCTTCATAACAAAGAACCAATGTACCTTATCAAAGGCTTTTTCAAAATCAGCTTTGAAAATTAGAGCCTTGATTTTTTCTTTTTTAATATGGAGAACCACCTCATTAGCAACAAGGACTCCATCAAGGATCTGCCTCCCAGCAATGAACCCAGTTTGCTCAATCCCTACTAAAGAATTGATGACCCTCTTCAGCCTTAAAGATAATAATTTGGTGAGGATCTTGTAGGGGCCTCCCATAAGGCTAATGGGTCTGTAGTCATCAAAGGAGATAGGTGTATCACATTTTGGTATGAGGGTTATGAAGGAAGAGTTGATGCCTTTCCCCAGATGTCCATTGGCTTTATCACCAGCACAGGCCATTAGAGCTTTTAGAATTTCATCCTCAGAGAATGCCTCTTCTAGGTCAAGAGCTTGTTGATGAGAAATAGTCTTGAATTACAGATGATAAATGTTTAATAAATTTGGGGGAGATGCTGAGAATCTACTGCTGAAGTGGGATGATGCAGCCTCTTTGATTTCCTGTGGATCAACTAAAACTTCTTCAGAGTAGAGAATCTGAGTGAGTTTGTTTCTGACTCCTTGAAAATTTGCCACTCTATGATAGTATTTAGACCCCTTGTCACCCTCATGATGCCATTTTTTCCTAGATTATTGGCTCCAAAGCTTAGCCTGCAATTTGGTTTTGTGTATTAATTCAGCAAGGGTAAGCCCTCTTTCATTGCTTTCTGCTGAAGTAGGTGGTCTTTGCTCAACAATAGCATCCAAATAATCTATTTTGTGTCTGAGAGCAGCGATGTAAGTATCTAAGTAGCCATAGATCTTAGTATTCCACTCCTTGATTTTTTCTTTCAAGAGCTTAAGCTTCTGCCATAAAATAAGATGAGGTTGTCCCATAATGTTGAAGGAATTCCAACAGGTTTGAACAAAGGTAAAGAATCTTTTATCCTCCAGCCAGATATTTAGAAACTTAAAGGGTCTAGGCCCCCAATCCTTTAGATCATCAAACAAGATCAAAGCCCTATGATCAGAAATGCATCTAGGGATACACAGTTGGGTGAGTTTGCTGAAAGAGGCTAGAAAGGCTGAGGATACAAAATATCTATCAATTCTAGAAGCCAAAGAACCTGGTCCAAACCAAGTAAACCTTCCACCAGCCAAAGGAAGGTCAATAAGAGCCAAGGAGTCTACAAAGTTTTGCAGAGAAGCCATATCCCTTGTAGAAGCTCTTGCATTTGCTCTTTCAGAAGGATGAAGGACTGCATTGAAATCCCCAGTTAGAACCAATAGAGGAGGAATTTGTAGAGATGCAATTTCAGTTGATAAATCAAGCCAAAGGGATCTTCTTCCTCTAGAAGTGCAAGGGGCATAAATATTAATGAAGTAGCACAAAGCTCCCAAATCTGAGGATGTTCCAATCTAGATCAAAGCACCTGGGATTTTTCTAATTAAGGTCTTTTGAAATGAGTGAGTTTTCCATGCCATTATTAATCCTCCAGAGAGACCTTCAGCAGGTATGAAGTCACATTCCCATCCAATGCTCAAGCCACAGGATCTAAGGAAGAAGGTAGGAAGAGAAATGAGCTTGGTCTCTTGAAGGAGTACCATATGAGGTTGTTGCTTGCGGAGCACGTCTCCCAGAGTTTTCCTCTTTTGAGAGGAACTGAGATCTCATGTTCCATGAGAGGGTCTTCATGAATTAACAGTTTTAGAGAGAAGGAGATACCACTAGCTTGTTGCTTAGTGGAACCTCAGAATAAGAGTCTCTCTCAAGATCAACAAAATCTTCATCACTGCCCCCATCGAGATCAATCCCCATATTTCTGTCATCATCCAAAGAAGCAAGTTGTAACAACACTTGTTCTTCACTACAATCATCAGTTAAACCAATGGCTTTACCAAAGGACCATGCCTTTTTTGCTTCATTTAGTTGAGCTTTGGGTATGAATGATTTTCCTTCTTTGGTTTTAGACCTAGTAGGATATTTGTGTGCAGAAGAGGAGTTTTTGTGGGTTTTTTTATTTGAGTTTACCTCTTTTCCAGTTACCAAGGGAGGGAAAATTTGAATTTTGGATGGAAAATGTATTGGAACATCTTACTGATTTGGATGGGAGGCAGGGTGTAGGGTATAATTGTCACTGATGAGACCTTCCAAGCTTCTAACATGTTGTGAGCGTGATAGTTTGGGTGGTTTGCTTCCCAAATTAACAGAGTCAATAAATGCCACCTTTTCCAAGGACTTTCTCTCACCTGACAATGGAGAGGGAGGCAATAAATGAGGTTGTTCCTTTGTACTTCTTTGTTCAGCAATGGAACCAGATGGTTGTGGTGTAATTATGTTGAGGGGTTGAGTGAAGTTGAGTTACTGAGTAACTGGAAAGGGTTCCTGTAGCAATGGGATTGAGTTGGGATCTAATGGGATTTGAGTTTCAGAATTGTGAGCTTGAGGGAGGGGAAGTTTGGAGCTATCTTCCTCCAGGATATTCAGAGCTAGTTCCAAGGTATCAGGCACAATGAGATTTTTCAATGAAGAATGTTGCTGAGAAGTAATTAATATAGGAGTTTGTTGCTGAGATTCCCCCAGGTTCAGCAGCACATTCAGACCAAGATCTTCTTCCATAAATGCTGGTGAGGTTGGTGTGTTTAAAGCTGCATTAATATCCAAAAAAGTCTTCTTGGATGATTCCTCATCCTCATTAACACCTAACTCTGTTGAGGAATGGGCAGAGTTTTCTTCAAAGGGAGACTTAAGAGGGTCTGTGTCATTTGAACTCAGATCTTGTGAGGATGCAAAAGATGAGTCAGATATAGGAGGAAGCTCAGTATCAGCTATGGATACAACCTTTAACTTAAAGAATTGTGACCCCAGAGATAGTTCCACATCTGCAGAGATATGAGAGAGAGCATTTGTATTGATCAAAATATAAGCAACATCAATCTTCATACCAGCCTTAGTTTGGGGATGAGTGCAAACATAGCTTCCAATATTGGTAAGTGCAGAGGCAAATGTTTCCTCACACCAACCATGATAAGGAATCCCATGGATTGCAACCCAGCAGAATCGACCTCCTTGTTTGAGTAAGAATTTCTTGTCTGGGATGATAGAGAGCCAGTTTGAAAGCCAAGATCCTTCTTCCTTAGCCAATTCATTGTTCAGAGAAGGATTAGTGCAGTGAAGAAGTAAAACTTTGTTCCCCAGATCTTTTAGCTTGAGCTCACAAACACCTTCCATTGTGATGTCTCTTACAATTTCTTGCAATGTATAATTGTTGTGGATTAAGGCTAGATGGCAATCCTGTAGGAATAGATTCTGAGCAGTAACAATGGATCATTGGGCTCTGATAATTGCAGGATGGAAATGGTGTGATTTGTGTACAAAATCATGATCAGTTGCTGCTTTTTTATGAGCTGGTGAGGTTGGAGTGGAGATAGTTTTCCTTCTTGATGGTGTGACAAGAAGTTTGCAGTCGTTGATAGTATAGCCATTGAACATGAATATGGCTTGTAGGAGTTGGTCATGAGTTTGGAAGTAGCAGAAGCCAAAGATTTTCCCAGAGCTACTAACCCTTGCAGCAATATGGACTCTTGTGAGTCCACCAATCTCAGAGAATAAATTGGTCAACCAATCATTTGTTGCTCTGGAGGGGAGGTTGTGGACAAAGGCTACAAAAGATGAAGTTGAGTGAATAGATTTCCTTTTGAGATTCTTCTGAGTTGGGTGTCGTCTTGGCATATAGTCCTCAAATCCCGGAGGAGGGTAACCAATTGAGGAAGAGGGCTGGTGCTGTAGTTGATTTGCAAAGATCACCACAGATCTCAGTTTCCTCATTCTTCTGATGCGTCCAGAGGGAGAAGTTTTGAAGAATTCTTGATCCGGATTGTAGTGAAAGTCTTCTCCATATTAATGTTTGATTTGTCGTCTGAGGTGTGAGGATGTTTGCGAATGGCCATAGAACTCCTCATCTTCTCCGAGAAGATGAAGAAGAGTTTTATTCTTCTGGTGATGGTCTTTAACTGATGGTTGTAACAGAGCTGCGTTCTTCTGAAGTTGAACTGTTGCTCTAGAGGGGGTTTTCGTCATTGAAGAGCAAAAGAGTGGTGCGAATGGGGTAAGAGAGTAGCTCAGGTGAAGTGAGGATGTCACAAACGGTGGTCCGGAGGCCAGAAATGCCCCCTGGACACTACACCGTTGAGAAAAACCTTACTAAGATCAGTAGTAGAGGAGAAGAAAGCTGAAGAACAGATGCAACTTCTTGTATGTTGGTACCATTAATTTTGACTTGAAGTGATTTTTTAATGCATTTCCCTATCACAAACCATAGATATAAGTGGAAATTTCAATGGTAAAAGGTTAGAGTTCAAAATAGGAGGGAAATTTATTACTTTAGAAGAAAAAATGAATACTAATCCTATAGGTTTCTAATGTTCAATTTTATTTTAAGTTTTAGTGTGTCCTTGGGTAATAAATTGAACTATCAGTGTATCATATGAAAAATGTACAAATGTTAGTGCGTGTTTTTGTAATTAACATCATTTTTAATTTGTTAGATTTAAGTTTTGGATTTAATCCGATTTCAAAAAAATTGTATCTTTAAATGTGGAATGTCGTATCAAATAGTCACGTGTACAACATGACTTTAAACTTACTCGAAACTTAACCCAGCTTTCTATGTCTTTAGGGTTTTTCATGCTCCCATTTTTCGTTGTCGTCTGGATTACCATACATATTCATCGTGCCGCCATCACATCCTCTGCCTGATCACTTTTTAGGTGACACGCAACACATCTACTCGATGGAAGCCAAGCCGCCAACTCATCAAGCTACCCAAATTCTTGTTTCAGTAGTGGGTCGCTTTCCTTCATCGTCTCCGGTGAAGATAGGCGTGTTTTAGGTAAATACTCGTTGTTCCCAGTTGGCTCTCCAAGGTTTGTCTCCCTCGGTTTTGACCCTCTTCTCGGCTTTTCCTGCTCTTTGATCTTCGATGTGGCTGATTTCCTCTCCTCCGCCATGGTTTCTAGAGGAGGCTCGACGTTCCCGATGCTGGCCAGCGTCAATTGTCTGGCTTTGTTTTCCTTTTTACCAATCTACCCACATCGGGGTCAGAGTTCTTCTCTGCCGCTTCTTTGGTCACGGGACCAAATTCCAACCCTTTGATCTGTGCGACTCACAACCTTGCACAAGTATATTTCTCGAGCTTTGCAAGCCTTCGTGATCAACCTTACCACTTTGCGGAAGCGATTTGATAGCAAGCCATGAACAGACCAACACAAGAAAGGTATAAGACAAGAGAATTGGTGCTCAAAGAGAGAGCGTTTTGGAATTTGTATTAAGAATGAACAAAGGTAAGTAAGTGATATAAAATGGCCTAGCTACCACCTATATATACAACTCCAAGAAGATCTTTCACGATCTTTTGGATTACAACAATCAAAGATGATTTGATTTGAAATCAAATCATATTTGATTTCGAATTCAAATTCAAACTCAAGTTGACCAAATAAGGATTTAAATGAGGAGATCCCAATCCCTCATTCTCCTCCATCTTGTCCCCTTGCCCACTGTCCATCCACATGGTGTCTCCTTTCGTGATTCGTGCCACACATCATCGCCTAGGTGGCATAAGCCCAACTTGGTCATGTCAAGCTCTTCTCGTGGGCCTTGACCATGCCAAGTCCAAGTTCTACCACCTTGGCCCGTTTCTTCCTCTTTCCCACCAACTCGGACCGAGCCCACTTCGCTGCCCATACTTGTCCCACATGTACTTGCGCCCTTGCAAATATTCGGTCTGTGACATCCTCCCCCACCAAAGCGAGCAATCTCCCCGATGCTGGACTGCCCCTCGCTCCATGCTCGGCTGCCTTTCGCTTTGTGGTTGCCTTCCTCCATGAAAAAACCCGCATTGGTGTTATCCAACGGGTCGTACCCCATAAGTCCTGGCCCAAGGCACTTACAAGTCCCACCGTTTCCTCATCTTGAGAAGGTTTGAGCCTTGGTGGAAACTTCTTGGACAACCCACAAGGCGGAGTGCCTTTGAACTCGACCAAAAGTTCGCCCATCATCTCGGTAGTCCATTCTTTCTTCTTCACCCCTTTGTCACCATGTTGACCCCGAGAAAGGTAGAAGAAGAACAATGCTTAGAATCAATAATCGAATTAATTGACACAAGCATTTTACCTCCATGTTCATCTTGAACTCGCCCCATTGTTGTTCCTTCAAAGTACGAACTATAGATGTCATCCTCGGCATGCCACCCTTTTGCCTCTTCTTATACAACTTGACGTCCTTCAAGATTGTGCTCCATAGAAGGGTTATGTAAGTTGCGATCATTCATCGCAACATCCAATAGCTTGGCTCGACCCAAAGGATCTACCTTCGCGTAATGTTTGTGATAAAGACCCAACAACACATGCCTTTTCCTATGTCGCACATTTGTTTATAAGTTCTCATCCCTCCCCAACACCTTCAGCCACTTGACCCTCATGGTGCGCGGTTTGACCTTGCGGATGACCTTCCTCTTGGTCACATCCGTTTTGGTTTTCACCCCACCATCCTTAGGAACAAGTGTTGTTGCCTCCAATTGTCCTAACAAGTCCCCACAAAGGTTTTTTGATTGAAAAATCGAATGCGCTAACGGTACAAGTTCCTTGACATCCACGTTGCCAAGCCTTGAAAAAAACATCAGACTCCGAGGATCTCGAACCGGGAAGATCTATTGTTACTACCCCATTTCTGTTCACTGCCAATGGACCCACACCCCCGGTTTTGCCATCCATGATCCCCAAGACTATTACCTACTTGGGATTAGTGGTGTAGGCCCTCCTCACTACCCCCCCTCCCCACCCCCACCTCATCTATAATTTTCATGACATCTCCGGATGGCTCCCCACTCCTGATTCCAATAGATCCTCTACAAGGAACATCGTTGGAGGAAGAGAAGATCGTGTACTAATAGACTCGGATTGCCGCGAGGAACCAAGTGGTGGAATTGGTTTAGCATGCCCCTTATGTTGTTGAAGTAAAAGGCCCTAGCTACCAACAAGGCCCTAGCATGCCCCTTATGTTGCGCGCAGAATTGGCCTTCATGTCAAACGCTTGGTAAAAGTCGTTGCCGCATATTCGACAAGTATGTCTGTCTGGAGATTCGTAAACTGTCTTCTACAGCGCCACAGACTCGACATGGGATAATACCTCAATTTGACGAATCGACAACATCATTCAACTTTTTAGCCGAAAACGACCGAATATGTTTCAAGGAAAGGCCATTGTGACTGCTTAGGGGTGTTTCAACTTAATTATATATTAATTTTTTGAAAGATACGTGCACAAATTTTTTAATCAGCAACTTTTTATTATATAAATACCTAGACTTCAAAATGAAGTGCTAGGTTAAGGGAAACCCTCGAAACTGGTTACATACAAATAAAGGCAACCTCATACAAAGGTTCCTAGAGTAAATAGTTATGTAACCTAAACAGAAACCTCCCAACAAGGGGAAATACAGACATGGCCTAAAACCCATAAATTAACCATAAACAACCAAAGCCAACAAGGGCAAAAGAACAACAAAACAAATTCCTGGCAAGAGGAGCAAATAGAACATGTCTCAGGCCCTAAACAAACAACAAATATACAAACAAAAGACCAGAACAAACCAAACTCCAGCCAAAACACATCAAGCGAGGATTGGAACAAACAACCTCCAAAGAAAAAAGAGACATGCACATATGTTCAAGCAAAGCCACTTATTGTTATGTTTTATATCATGAGTAATCTATATTGTACTCATCTCAAAAAAATTATTTTATACGTAAAGGTTAGTGAAATTACCCTCTTCAAAATTAAAATCGGGCCCATTTAAGCGGATGTGTTCATGTCTCGCTCAGAAAAATTATTTTATACGTAAACGTGAGTGAAATCACCCTCTTCAAAATTAAAGCTGGCCCCCAATTATGAGCATCCACAATGCATGGGTTGGGAGTGGGCTATAAACACGAAAGGAAGAGAGAAAGCAAAAAGTAAGAGAGAGAAATTATTTAAATTTTGCTGGTGGTAAGAGGAGGTGGTAAGCCCACAACAGGTGGGGAGAAATTTGTGAAGAAAAATGACACGAACAGTCAGCACGAACATGCTAGCATTACAGGGGTGCTGACTGTAAGACTGACGGTAAGGTTAAAAATACTAGTTTAATATTCAAACAATCAATCTTACCACAATTTGCTGACCGTTTACATTGTCTATGTGTTCAAGTCTCGCTTTTGTAAGAGAATAGTACGATCTTGTTTTTAAAAAAAGGATCGTATGATATTGTGTGTATTGAAAGGTGAAGTATGAGTGTAACATTATTTGAAAAAAAAAACAAGTGGACCACATATATGAGATGGGATTGTAATTGTAGTCGATGGCTATATACACACACATGCGTGCGACTTAAACAGACATCCTGGCTGTGGCTATTGGTCATCGTACCATTTATGTTGTTGTGCTGTGGATGTGCAGTCCACTTCACTGCCAACTGATTCATCAACTTTAATTTAAATATCTCGTATTTGATTTTTCAAACATTTATGTTACTGTTTCTACTTTCTGTTCAGTTGCACAGTTGTTCAGGTTTTTCCCCGAATAAAGTAACTGCGTCACCCACACATGTTCTAATTACTTACTATAAAATTATGGGTTAACTAAACAAATACGGTACAGATGTTTATACGTTCTTCATTTGCCTAAACTGATATTCCAATTTACCGTACAAACATTTACAATTTACAACTAGTTATTTTTAAAAATATATTATAATTTCTTATCACATATACTAATTTTAAAATGTTTATAAATCAAAATATTATTTAACAAATTATAATTAGACCTTCAATTATCAGTTTAAACTTTTAGTTGAGTTGGTACTCTAATATATTTTGTTGTAGACCTCTCAAATCTCATTCACACTTTTTCGACCTACTTCAAAGTCGCGCTTGAAGAAGTCGTATAGAGTAGAGGAACACGATGCCTCAGATTCAGACGTGTGCATAACAGTGAGACGAACAAATCCATCAGACTCAAATATTTTTGCTACCATTGTCCTAGGCACCCACAACGGTAGCAAAAACCTGGCAGCTTCTCGTTCCGGAGCTGGAAAGTTATGGGGTCCATCAAGCCTTTAAATCTGAGCTAGAGACGTTGACGGATGGCCGTCCAATGTCAAGCTCCACCCGGAGCCAGAGATAGTCGTCTAATCTTTCCAACGAGCTTCGCTCCCCGTTTGGACCTTGGTTCTTAAATTACACATTTGGGACGTTCGGGCTTTATCCGGGATGTTAAAGGCCCGATAGAGATCCCCATATTCCGAAACACAAGAGTTTCCAATTTTGTCTGGGGTGGAAGAGGCGTTAGGAGTAGAGATGTGCCATGAAATGTCCACATATCCCTTACTCGTATGTTGCCCATAACCTCTTGGATTGGGAAAAAGAAGGCTAGGATGGTGTCGGTGAGAAGCTAGACCACAAACCCTCGAACGTTCCACATCGCTGCTAGAAGCCCATGAAGAGCTTCAAGGTTGCAAACCTTGTATGAGAGAAGACAACCCGCCAGTGCGTACATGTATCTTTCATCGTCGAAAGTCGGAATCGTTCCAGGTGGGACCTCTATGATTTCTTCATCCTCGTCCATAAAATCCGGTTAGGCTCCGTCGATGAAGATCGTTGTCATCCTGTACTGTAGAGCTTAGAGTTACTTTGGAGAAAAGCTCGAATTTGAGGGATGTGAAGAGGAACAGAGGAGAAGTGTGGTGGTTGTGGGTCTAGCTCCCATGATGTAGGGAGATGGGGGGAGGGAGCTAGGGGTCATGCTGATAGGATCGAAAGGGGCAAGAATGGTGAGGTATTTGTGTTGGGTCTCGAGGTATGGTTGGAGATGAACCAACTCGCAGCGGAAAATCAATGAAAACCAAGAGACGATTAAACCATGAAACAACTAACAAAGAATGGATTCACAAGAGAAAAATTCAGCACTATTTCTTACCAAAACAAGAACACCGGTTAACGGATGATTGGCTTGAGTCTCCAAGACGCCTACGTATCCACATGGGAATCAAAGCCACGTAGTTCTTCTCTTTGAGGACTCAAGAACACAAAAATGGAGGTGGGAGCTTGCCAAACCCGAAATTGCAAGGGAAGGGAGAGAGAAGTTGTGTTTCCTATTCTTGTCTTGTGTTTGTTATGTTGAAAAAAGATGACTTAAACATAACAAAACCCATACTTGTCCAACTAAAGGCATGGGACAAGTATGGTGTCAAGTAAGGTGTAAATAGGACAAAGTATGGCAAGACAAGATTGGGTTAGGTGGTGAATCACCAACACCTTAATCCTTGTCTTGCTTACTTAGTACTAATTAATCAAGACTTGATTAATTAGTTCCATGGGCCTTGGTTGCATGGGCCTTTCATGGGCCTCTTGGAACATGGCCCGTGGCCATTTCCAACGAGGTCCCGTGATTCGCTCATCGCCTCCATGCCTTCCATACCGGAAATGTCCAACATTATCCGACGCGATCAATCCCAAGACTCCAAGCCTTGTCTCGATCCGTGAAGTCCTATTCACTTACGGGCACATGACCCAAAACCCAATTTTGGTCATGTCCCGAGACAACTCCCTTTTGGCCATTCTCTATAAATGTGTCAATGAGTTTCATCCTCCGGTGTGACCCTTAGGTTTATGCATGTCAATAGATCAACGTAAAATCCCATTTTACTTGATCCTATTTAAGTGGCAACTAACGAGACTTTAGTATTGCCTGACACTGCATAACGAATCGACCATGTCGATTCTAACCTTTCCGTCATCCCTGTCATTATCCTTTTATCTCCGATATCCTGATTGAGATAAGACATAGAGCCGTCATCCTTATTATTCTCAATCAATGTTCCTTGATATGTGAGATGACTAAAGATATGATACCCAGTATCATGTGCATGGCCATGCTATTCTTTCAGTCACTCTCGATCAAGCGGCCGAGAACCGATATCTTTCTCATACCTCAGTATGAGGGATAAATCCCTTAGCCGTCTTTCGTGTCACTCATGTAGCCCGTCCCCAAGCCAATCCTGGCCGTTATGGAAGCCCTGTTATGGACAACGTTAGGCTCAGGTCAAACTCAGTTGTTGACTACATAGCGATCACAAAGACTCTTTGGTCTAAGGATACATGACAAGCTACGACACTGAATATGTTCATGACTTAATCTATGGCACATATTCAGGGCGGGTCGTCCAATATCATGTCCCACATGATATCTATGATCAGACTCCGGAATCCCATTCCAATGACTAACAGAACGTAAGCCATAAAGAGCCATCTTTCATACTAGTCGCTTCTAGTGAAGCTTTGTTGACTAGGGACCCATCGAGTGTGATCTATCTCGATCTATGGTTCTATTCGCATGGTGGACATAGATCAGAGCACACATCGATATATTACTCCAACACATAAGTAATATAAAGCCGCTTTAATTTTATTGCTAACGATGATATATACATTTGGACATTTAGGATTGAACTATGGGCACTAAGACTAACAATTTGTCGTTGACACGATGGAAAAGAAGGAGACGGCGGTGAACCGGTTGTAAAGACGGTGATGGGAGGAGGAAGTTCCATCGCCATTTCTTGAGAAGAGAAGTGAAGTGAGAGGAGAAAAGTACAGAACACGCCTAGCGTTAAGCTCGAGTGTGTATGTATGCTTGTGTTATTTTTGTTATTCTTAAATTATGTTATACAATTAGGTACTTATTAATTCAGTTTTTTTGAAATTGACTTGTTGTCATTATTCAAAGGTTGTCTTTTGATAAAATACAAACGAGTGCATCAGGAATCAGAAATCTTGACCACGAAGGTACAAACAATGATGTAGCAGCTCTGGATAACCAGAGGGCCGTAGCATTTGCTGACCTCTTTACAAATACGAGTTGAGTATCCGCAATGGAATTTAAAAGCAACTTACAATCTTGCAAAATACCCCCAAGGGATAAGATAAAACAGTTTTATCTCAAATGAGATTAACCACCACTTGAGCATCCGAGTGAAAAATAATTCCTGGTAGCTTTCTTCCTTTAAATAATTCCTGGTAGCTTTCTTCCTTTACCCAATGAAATGCATGACGGATGGTCATGGCCTCAACCATAGGTGGGAAGAGAATACCTATAACCGTGTCGTCCGCCCTTCCACAACTTCACTAGTCTCGTTCCTACAGATAAAGGCCCAACCCGATTCAGTTGAGTTTCGAAAAATAGCCCCATCCGTGTGGATAGAAAGCCAAGCCGGTGGAGGAGGTGTCCAAGTAGCTGAAACTAGGTGGGTATTTGCGCTTTGCTTCAAAGGCATAGAAATGGCCTCCTTCCAAGCATTCAAGTGGATCTTAGAGGAAATTTCCATTGAAGTCGGGAGCAAGTGTTCATCATTCCAAACAAATCCATTATTTTATAAGTTCCATAACCACGAAAGCACCTCGGGTTTCAAATCATCACTAGGGAGTTTAAGCACTTTCTCTCACCACACTCGAAAGTCCATTCCGAGAGAGCAGAGGTGGGGTAGGTTCGATTCTGCCCAACAATCCCGAGCAAAAGGATAATTAAGTAAAATGTGGGATGTCGATTCAGGTTCCAAGAGACAAATTGGACAAAGAGGGGAGATAGGAACACGCATTGAGTTAAGATTCTCAGCCACTTGGAACGAGTTCGTGACACAACGCCACAAGGAGATCTTAACTCTTGGAGGGGCCTTGACTTTCCACGTATCATTCCAAATCAATTCCTAGCCCGTAGGGAAACAATCGTCATTTAATTGTTGAAGAGTTCGATATCCAGTCTTGGTGGTATAGAGGCCTTTGTTATCCCCTGCCCAATACCGAATGTTATTCACCCTAGAGGTGGAGAGGGAGATAACTAGTATAAGATCTTGGTCTCAGGAAGTAAACCTGCTCCGAATTTCCTCCACATTCCATGCTTTTATCCTTGAAGAAAAAGGGGTGCAGATAGCTCCCAACCAGTTCTGGTGTTTCCGTATGAACTCATGAGTCAACACCCGACAACCATGGGTCTCCCAAGATTTTAGTATAGGTTCACAGTCCTCTGTCTCTCCGTGCACATTGGATTAGCATGGCTTGGGTAGCCCGCAAACTAGTCCATAAGAAACTCGGGTTTACCCTTTTTTTTGCCGATAAGAAATTTCCACCCGAGAAATTGTGGGCTCTAAAGATACAATAGACCAAAGCGTCTGGTTTCGTCATAAAATTCCAGCTCATCTTGCCTAATAGAGCCAAATCAAAATCACCAAGTCACGAAAACCCATACCTCCATTTTCCTTTGGAATGCAAAGCTTTTGCCAGTCTTTCCAGATATCGGGTGTTGTGATCGGCATGAAACGCCTATAAAAACTGGCCAGTGCCACCGGAATCATGGAAATTAAAGATTTGGGGAGGAGAAAACACCTCATAGTATATACCGGAAGGTCCGTCAAGACAAATTTAATTAAAACCTCCTTTCTCCCTTGAGATAAGAGTTGATTATCCCAAGTGTTGATCTTTTGGAGGATCCGAGCAACAACAAAAGGGAGGACCTGAATTCTATTCCTGCCAATTAGATTAGGGACACCTAAAGAAGTTGAGGCTTCCAAAATTTTCGGGATACCCAATGTAGAGCAGCATTCAACCCTAACCAAAGAAGGGATGTTTGAGTTGAAGAAAATAGAGATTTTTTCCCTGTTTATTTGTTGGCCTGACATTTTACTAAACATATTCAGAATATTATACAATTTTGTGGCTTCCTTTTACTCGGCTATGTAAAAAATATAACAATCGTCTGTAAAAAGCATATGAGAAACAGAAGGGGCTCCCCAGACTATAGAAATTCCATGTAGATTACCTTGGGTTTCAGCATTTTCTAACATACAAGAGAGAGCCTCCATGCAAACTAGAAAAAGGTAGGGGGCAAAGGGTCACCTTGTCGTATCCCACAGTCCGACATGATCTCATTAGTTGACTTCCCTCCCGAAGTTACAATGTACCGGAATGAGGGAATACAAGCGCTCATGAGTTTCACTTATTGTTCCCCAAAACCAAATTTCCTCATCATTTGTTCCAAAAAATCCATTCAACTTGATCATAGGCTTTACTTATATCGATCTTGATGGCCATGAAACCTTTGGCCCATGAGTTTTTCGGCGAAGAAAATGGATGATCTCAAAAGTCATGAAAATATTATCGTGAATTGCTCTCTCGGGGACAAACTCTCCCTGGTTCTCTGACATAGTGACTTGATGCCGAAGGATGCCCCAATACTTCTAGAAGAAATGAGGGTTGAGTCCATCCGGACCCGAGGATTTATTTGTGTCCATTTGGAACACTGCTGTCCGGACTTCCTTGTTGCTCACGATACTCACCATGGAAGTATTTTGGGCGTCCGTAATTTTGGATCTGACCTATAAAGGTAAGGACTGCTCCTTTCATAGAGAGGTCTTGAAAATGCCCCAAAAGTAAGAAGTAATGAACTCCTTAAGGCTAGTTTCCCAAGTCATTTATCCCCCCCCCCCCCCCCCCCCATCTTCTTCAAGGACCGATATAGTATTAATTCATCTCCTTCTAGAGGTTCTTGCAAAGAAAAATTTAGAGTTCTGGTTCACATCAGTCAACCAATGTTTCTTTGCCCTCTGTCTCTAAAAAACTTATTGTCTTCAAAAGTAATGCGTATTGGTTTTGAATTTCTTCCCTTTCCATAATTCTCGGTCTATCTTCTCTTTCATTTAAGTAGGCCAACTACTTTTGGCGCCATTTAATTTTCTTTGGCGTGGCTTGAAAGGTATTTTCTCTCCATTGATGGAGGGCGGATGAGACATTTTTTATGTTATCACTCATCAAGGTCCCAACATTCTGATCCCATTCTTGTTGGATTATCTGGCCGCATTAAGGGTTCGCGATGTAGATGTTCTCAAAATTGAATTTTTGAGGTTTCCTATGAACATTCTCCTTTGAGAGGTCAACCAAGAGTGGTTTGTGATCAGACGTCGAGAAACCAACAATGGGAAGGGAAGCTTGGGGGTACTCACGAAGAAATTCCATTCATATTAGCCCACGGTCGAGCTTCGTCTCAACCCTTTTCAAAGGATCCTTCCCCTTTATCATGTGAATTGATACCCTTTCATCGGCATATCCTATAGCCCAATCTTCTGGATGACTCTCCTGAAGTTGTTGACCAATTGACTCGGGTATGGTTTTCCTCCTTTTGTTTCTGAGGGATGAAGAATTCGGTTGAAGTCTCCAAGAACCATCCATTTATCCCCATATTCTCCTCAACCAACTCTCTCAAGAGTCTCCATGTCTTGTGTCAATTTGACCTGTTAGCCTCCCCATAGATACCTTAGAGCCGAAACGCAGTCCCCCCGTTGCGGCTAACCAAATGTCGATGCAATAGGGCCTCTACCAGCCTTTTATGACGTCCAATCTGTCACACCAAAACATCGCCACCCCTCCTTGGTGGTTGTTTGCTTCTTTCCACACACCCTTGTGAAACCCTAGATTCTGGAGTAGAAATTTTGAGTATCCATCCGAGAGGAAGGTTTTAGAGATGAATACCACAGACGGTCCAAACTAATTTAGGTATCCCTTCAACTCATGTTTGTGAAGATCGTTTCCCAGGCCTTTACAGTTCCAGGCTAAAATTTTCAGAGCTGCCGCCATGACACTGGCTAAGCTCAGAGGAGCACAAAGCTTGTCTCAGATAAGCACGACAATCCTCGGCCACAAGACCAGATCAGGCCAATGAAAAGTAAGAGTAGTAGGAGTCCGACTCTTAGCATAAACGACACAACAAAATACAAAACAAAATCGAAGAGGAGACAAAAGAAGATCGAAACAAGTTCACCCGAAAGATAACGAAAGGGAGAGGAGAGAGGATAACCCACGACCGTAGTCAGAGTTTAGACGCACTTACACGCACGATCGTCGCAAATAGGAAAACAAAAAGTTACAGCGTTGCCGAAAAAAATGCTCAGAAAGAGAGGCGTGTAAGTTGCGTTCTTTTTGAAAATTTGATTTTTTGACAAAACTTATTAATTTAGTTTGGTCCCTTACATTTGTAAATATAAAATAATATATTCGTAATAATGAAAATGACTGCAACCAGATGAAGAACATGCATGCATGCAGACTATTAATTCGGCACCACATCAGTAATAGCAAAAGATTAACGTCGCTGCTGAAAGTAGGTTATGAAAAATATGACATAGTGTAATAAATACAAAATCATGACGCAATCTCCAAACATACCCTTACATATTTTCATTAACTGCGTTTATCACTATTACTGATCTTCAAAAAGTGTTCATTGAAGGTGTATGGTGTGTTGTTTAATAAAATACCTAGCAATGCTGGTGATAATTAATGATGATATTTTAAATTTCCAAGTGGATACTTTGACTTTATTGTTTCTCTTGGGGTCTCGGTGGTTTAATTATTAGGTAAGTTATGTTTCAATAGCGCGTTAATGTAAATATAGTTTGATTTACATGTACGTGGGAGTAACCCGAAGTTTTTCGCCCACGAGCTCTTCCGGATGAGCGTGCGAGTTCGGTGGAACTTATCCTGCAACTAAGAGCCGAGAAGGATATCCAGAATCCGCAGACGGAGGCGATTCAGCCTCCTTCGGAAAAAATGAGAAGACCCGGCGGGGGTGGGAGGGTCCGTCTACGGACTATACCCACAGACCCGGGACTACCAGTGCTGGGGAGTCTCGGGAAATCCGCATTCAAGGCATTATTTTCAGTCTTTATTAGGTATGCTTTGTATTTCTTTGTATGACGAATATGTCTTTGGTTAGTTTGGTTTATGAATTTGGGTCTTATTATTTTTGAAATCTCGGTAAGATGAACTCCTAAGTTCGGATCTACGATTCAAAGCAGACTATTTTTATGGATCCATGAGCGCCTGATGGACTACGGTCGATCGGGACAAATATCTGGAATCCTGGGCAATTATGTCATACCATGTGAAGTTGTTGTTCTACAGTAATACAATACATCTATACTCGTTTCAAAAAAAAAACTTTGTTTATTAGGTTCGTTTTCCATGTTCTTCATGTCCTCCAGCTATATGTAGAAGTCCAACCAGATATGATCAGGGACTGGTCCGTATTTTTAAAGGCCTAAAATGTAAGTCTACGAAAAAACATCTCTATGTTTTTAGTAAATAAAGGATATTCAGATAATTTTATTACATAAGTATGTAAATACATTTAAGAGATGGACATCATAAGCCCATAGTCTGCTACGGTTTGAGAGCTATCTACCTTAACGTCGTAATTCGTCGTTCACGATCTTTTCTTCGTACAAGATATTTTTCATTGTGCGTCTCCTCCTCTGTACGACTTTGTTGGTGTCCTCTTTTGCACCTTCATGCCTCGATTTTGTTGTATCGGCCGAATGGTGCCTACTCCGCGACGATCCACGACTCTCTGCTGTGGTGGTGGTCGCCCTCTCCGTGTTAGCCTCCCACGCCAGGAGCGAACACATAGCGGGAGAGGCTTTCGTTAGCCCAAACAATCATACGAATCAAGTGAGGATTGCGGGGAAGCAGGACGTTAGTGAGGGGAAGCGTCTCGCCTCATCACGATTGGTAGCTACTAATCATCTTCCCCCACCAGTTCCTGCGCGCCCTCCCTCAACCAGGCACGCCAGTCTACAAGTTAGTGACCACTTTTGGTGGATCCACGAACAGTCAGGCTATTATGGTTAGCCTCAGGTGGAGCCGAAATTGATTACTTTTACTTTTATGTTCTTAGTTCATGTAGTTTGTGTCTCAACTTGGCTGTTTTGGAGAGCCCCTCCACCATATCTTGTGCTCCCTCCCCAAATTAGGCACGTCACTCTGTACGTCAGAGGTCTCCTTTATAGGATCCACAAGTTTTTAAGATATAATGGTTGGCCTCAGGTCGAGCAGGATTTGGTTTTATTTTCTATCTTAGTCGTATTCTCATGTTTATTGAGTTATCAAAAGTCCGTCTATGCCTCCGGTTATTTTAGTGGATTAGTTGTAGTCTGTCTCAAGAAGAGCTACTCCCTGACTATTTTTCTCCTTTTTACCTTTCATTTTCATTAATAAAGTATGTTGTTGAAAAAAAAAGATGGACATCATAAATCCTATCATACAAGTAACAAAGTTTTTATTATTTATAAACCAAGCATACAAATTTGTGCCTTGCTTCTCTCTCGAAAACGTTAGAGTCGGAATCCATTTTCATTTTGACATCAAAGATGGTAGCGGAGAATTCACCATCTCTCTTTCTTTTAATAGTCTTTCTTGCTCCACATGTACCTTCTGCCCGATCAATCCTAACCTTCATCCCTCGCTAGTCTCTTTGACCCCGAGAGCAGCACTTCCAACCATCCCGTCGCTCTATGGGCAAGTGAAACCTTTTATCACGACCCCTTCCCGGACCCTAGAGGACCTCACAAACCTTATGGGAAACTTTTCCCTACAGGAGGGCGAGGAGGATGAAGTTCACATGCTCCTAGAGGGAGAGGGTGACAAGGCAGAGGTAGTACCCTGTTATGGTTCGTGCTCGTAGAACGCCTACCTTAGGCAAACAGCATAACCCGAAGGCCCTTTGCACTGTCATGGAAATCACATGGAAGATCTCAGGCCCTGTCAACTGTTACCTTGGCCATGAGTTCATGACATTCTTATTTGCAACGACGGGGAGATAAACGGAGTTATGACAACACCCCTCTTCTTTTGACGGAACTCCGAGCATACATGCAGCCGATTGACTTGTCTTTCCACCACATAAAAATGTGGATCCGAGCTCTATACCTCCATATCAGTTACCATTCCTTTTTTTTATGAGGAGTTTATTGGAAAAAAAGTTGGTGAATGCTTGAGGTTCGAGTTTGATGCATTAGCGTGCAATTGGGATACACACCTTAGATTTTGGGTATAGTTGGACATCTGACGCCATCTACACCGCTTCGTCCACGTCCATTAAAATTGTATCATTAGTCATCACAGAAGAAATGAAAATATTACGATTATTTAACTAATCGTCACATAAGGATGAAACTAGTACGATTGTATCACTAGTCATCACAGAAGAATGCCACTACAACAAGCACATGTTTTGGGAACATTTGACACAAAAGCTAGAAACCTTTGTACCAAATGTTCCCATGTTTGTAATGGTGTGGAGAGTTAGGTTGGAGATACAGTCAAAGGCCTCATCCGTTAAGGAAAAGGGAAAAATCCTTAACCTAGTTGCAATGTCTGAATCCATTGTACCTAAAAGTAGAACAAATGGAAACAAAATCTAGTTAGATGCAATGCAAGATCGGGATCTGTAGAGGCAGTTCCGCCAAAAGCAGACTATTGGAGTAAATTAATGTGTGAAATTTTGATCTTGAAGTGGTGAAGTGTCACTACTAGTGCTTGAATGCTCTGATGTAGGTTGTTGGTCTGAAGTGTGCCATAATCACACAAGTATCTTGGTGACCTCTCAACTGCTACAGGTTCCGGTGGTAGGTCTCGCCAGACCATCTGGTTATTCCAGATCAGTAGGTCAGGTAGATTTGGCTGGGCCTTGTGTGCATTCTGTCCATTAGTTTCAGCTTCAGGATTTTTCATTGTATCTGAGTTGCTACTTCCTTCACCGACTTTCCTCTTCAAGGCTCGTATCTTTAACTTTCCCGCTTCTTGTAAATCTATATTACTAAGTAAATCACTTGGAGAGGATTTAGATCTTGTAAGCATAAAGTAGCCTTAGCAACAACCACAAGATGAGAACAGAGTGTAAAACAAAAAAATGACAAATAAATAAGTGAAATAGTTGTAACACAACATTATAAAAAAGATTGACTAAATTGCTCCCCGGTTTCGGGCACCAGCGCGCTTCAAGAGAGAAAGCTTTGGAATTCTCCCTTTATTTATGGATTTTTGCTCCTTTTTTCACCACGGCCTATTACCCATGAGAAATACTGAAAACACGTGAAATATAAGAGAGTGAGATCAAAATGGGGATAAAAATCCTAATACCACCCTAAATGTGGCATTTTTAGTGCTAAGATGCGTCGCATCACACTCCGTCACGTGGGGCACCCCACCCTATTAATGTACTTTTTTTTATTAGTGATTTGTATATGATTTTTATTTGAGCGGGCAACGAGAACAATATATTGATAAAAGGAAATTCCCGGGATGACTAACCCAAAACGGGTCACCCGAGAGACAAAAAACAACTGGAGTAAATAAAAAGGAGAAAATCAAAATCCCACACATCGTGGGACATATATGAAATTGAGAAAATACTTTTTCCCAAGAGTGCTAGAAGGGTGTCGATAGGAAAAGGCACAAATCGACTTTGGAATGTGCTCCATTAAAATACTAAAACCCGAGAGTGACGGGCTTAGTAGCCTTGTAACCAGGGACTAAAAAGGCTCAGTTGGACTATGCATCCTCCCGAGGAGCAAACTGACGTCGCCCCCTCCGATGATAATGAGGTCCTTTAGAAACATGAAAGTGTTGGTTCCTGATCTGATTGGAGAATGATGCGCGGAGGGTGCTTTCCGCCCCTCGCCGATATTCTGAGTTCCCTAGTGGACTTCGTCGTGGCACCACGAACAGAGCCTCCATGGACCCAAGCCTCTTCATGCCCAACCGGAGCCCTATGACCCATCAGATCTGTTCTCCGCCGCCAACTCCCCACTCCGCCTAGTGGAGGTACCACAAGTTGCGCTCCTCTCGAATCACTTCTCTCAATATATATATATATGGTAGCTATCCAGTAAAAACCACCCTTATTGTGCAAACTACGAACTCACCAGGTGCTGACACGTGGCACACATAGTGCTGATAGTTTGCGCAACACGGTGCTAATAGTTTGGGACTATTAGCACTGTGCGCCCAAACTATTAGCACTCTGCGCGCCACGTGTCAGCGCTTGGTGAGTTCGTAGTTTGCACAATAAGGTGCGGTGTTTTATATATATATTGTCCACGTGTCAGCATCTAGTGCGCTCTACTGACATCACTTTGGGGGGATCCTGTGGCTCTCATGGGTTCGTAGTTTGCACAATAAGGGGGGGTTTGTACCTGATACCAATCCTATATATATATATATATATATAGGGTAGCTATCCAGTAAAAACCATCCTTATTGTGCAAACTACGAACCAATCTAAGCCACAGGATGCGGTCAAAGTGACGTCAGCAGAGCGTGCGCGATGCTGACACGTGGCAGATTCGCGCGTGCCTCTGCCCGCGCGCGTGAGCGTGTTGACCACGCGCGCGCACGGTTCTAATAGTTTGGCGCGCACAGTGCTAATAGTTTAGCACAGTGCCAAACTATTAGCACTGTGCGCCCAAACTATTAGCACTATGCGCGCCACGTGTCAGCACTGTGCGCGCGCACCAGCAGCGCGCGCGCCCATGTGTCAGCACCTGGTGAGTTCGTAGTTTGCACAATAAGGGGTGATTTGTATTTGATACCAACCCTATATATATATATATATCTTGTTGATGGTGGATGGTAGTAGATGATAATATGAATATGAAGATGAAGAAGAAGAAGAACAATGGATGCAAAAACACACAAGCTTTATTTATTTAGTTTTGCAAATCTTGCAAGCGTACATTACAAGGGAGAACTAACTCCTTCTTATAGGAAAATTCCTAATCATGACAAGCACTTAATTTTTACCACTACACAAACAAATAAAAGTGGTGGAGTCCCTCCACCTTACATTGTCAATATTATTGGCACACTAAAGCACTTTAACAAGATAGTGGATTCCTATCACCTCCACTTTATCCATGTCTTCAATATTATTGCAAGGATGAGACGTAGATTCCTATCTCCTCCATTTTTGTCTTGGTCTTCAGCATTATTGCAAGGATGGACAAGACTTGATGTTTACCTCCCCATCTAGAACTTGTCTAGCTATTAGCTAAAATAATTAGGTTCCCCCACTGGGGCCTTGAGTTTGCTGGCTGACTGCTTCTATGAGTGAGTCCCAGTAATCTCCAAGAGTCGGCTCAGGTTCTACTTCTTGGGATTCCCCTGCAAGAATCTGAAAAGAATTTGGATTCATTGAACCTTGGGATGACGTCTCCATTGCGTCTCCGGTTGTATTTGTTGGCTGTTCTGGGAAGACTGCCATGAACTGTTGTTTCATGAAATCTAAGGCCCTGACTGTTATTTGTCCTTCAGATTCTGTCGGATATTTCCGTTGTAGATATTCTCTTAGCTTAGCCAACTCCATGCGTTGATGGGCTGGTTGCTGATGCATAGTAGCCTTGTCATTATTAATGACTTTCTTGATTTTTTCTTTAAGGACTTCAATATCTTCCCTGGGCATTCTGCCCCACCATTTGAAGAAGAAATTTCTTCTCAGACTTGGAATTTGGAGCTTGTCTTCCGTGATTGAAAAGGACCATCGCCAAATCCATGGAATCTGGAATTTAGTAATGAATAGAAACGGGCATTGCCCAAACATTCGCAAGTTTCCGGTTAGGGGGCTATAATCATACCAGGTCTTATATAGGTCATTGACCTCCTGAGGGAGCATTTCCAAGGATGGTCCAAATTTTGACCACCATTCGAAGAACCAGTTTGGGATTGGTTTTTCCAGAATTTCTGGATTAACATAAAAGAACCAAGAATGTTTATTCTTAGGATTTTGGTAGTAGAATGCCTTGGAGAAAGCTTCTACATAATCCCAATAGTTAAAATAAATGTATTTCCCTTCAGCCACCCTAATGGCCTTTTCCCCATTGGGGTTCAACCCCCATTCTCTGGGAAGGAGGATTTTATTTAAATGGCATTTGCTGAAGTTAATGAAACTATCAGGATTATTATTCTGATAGTGATGGGTGACCGTTATTGATCCGGTAATAGTCAGAAGGACCTCAAGATTAGGTCTGGCCTTTCCATGGAGGCATGGATAACCTCGTGATTCCAGGTATCTAGTGGCTAGAGACCACCCGTCTTTGGGTGTTACCTTGACATCATCATGATCAAGGTAGAGGACATGCTCCGATATGGGATTCTCGAAATATTCGAGTTCTGGCGGCGTTTCTTTTACTGCTGCATCCTTATATGATGCTGAAGAGGAGGATGGTCCTTGAGAAGGAATTTCCTTCGTCGTTTGAGAACTGTGATGCGGGGGCATCTGCCTATTAGGCTGTTTGTTGAGAGTTGACAAGTCCCCTAGTAGAGGAACCGTCTGTTCTGGGCGGAGAAGTGCATTGCCTCTTCCTGATCCGCGACTGCGGCTATTATTGCGGCCTCCCCCATAAGGGGTCATCATAATCCCTGCAAAAATTCACGAGTTAAATAATCGGCTAGAGAGTTATTCTCTCCTTTAATATATTCGATATCAAATTCAAAGGCTGATAGTTGGGCTTGCCATCCTGCAAAGATCTGTTTTGCCACAAGATTTTTAATATCTTTTTCAATTATCGATTTGGCAGAGCTGCAATCAATTCGTAGCAAGAATTTTTGGTTGAGAAGATCACTCTGAAATTTAGTGACACATTTAATGATGGAAAGCATTTCTTTCTTAATAGTCGAGTATCTAGATTGAGTCGGGTTCCATTTACCCGAAGTATATCTAACTAAAACCTCTGTTGAAGTGTTAGGGATTATTTGCTTAAGAATCCCTCCATAACCTATGTTAGAAGCATCCGTTTCTACAATTTTGAAAAACTTTGGGTTAGCCAAAGAGAGACAAGGTAAGCTTTTGACCTTATCTTTAATTTTTCTAACAGCGTTAGAATGTGCCTCTGACCAAGGCTCAGGGTTCTTTTTTAATCTTGAATACAATATGGCCGTATCCTTAGCAAGATTATCATAATAATCCGCAATATAATTTAAGCTACCAAGAAACCTTTGAAGTTGCTTGGTGTCTGTTATACGATCAGGAAATTTTGAAGCAAATTCTATAGCGGGAGAACCCTAAATCAAAGATGAATCGTTTAAATATCTACCCAAAGGGATATAAGGGAGAACCCTAAATCAAAGATGCTAAAATTGTCTTAGCCAAACAATCCCCAAAAATTCTCCCAAACATACCTGCACCATAGCGGGTAAACAGAGAATACAAGGATGACACCAAGACAATTTTATTTTCATACAAAGTTTTTCAAGATAAAAATTCTTACATGATTAACACCAAAGTTTCCTACCACCCCCAACAGAAAATTAGCTAGTCATGAAGGTAGAAGGTTACCTCAGATAAAACAATTTTTAGACCAAACCGAAAATGAGGTTCTTGTCCTCCAACGATCTTGGAAGACTAAAGCCTTAGGAGAATCTATTACTTCTCCCTTCCCTCCGGAACAAGATATTGTCCTAGGTAATAATATCGAGGCAAGCGCCTACTTGAGCCTTCAGAAAGCTGATTATACCCAGGTAACAATCAAGGAAATAAACACTTTAATCCGATCCCAAAATTATACCAATACCTTCCTTAATTGTCTAGGCAAACAAATTCTTTCTATAGAAGAGAACCTGTTTTCCTTAAGTCAAATGATTAAAGATCAACTTGATCAACACCAACTTATGATTGAAAAAATTATTAAGGGAAAAGAAATCAGGCTTGAAGTCCCTAAGAAGGAAGACCTTCCTTTAATACAACCTCCCACTCCAATCCAAGGTTTCAAAATGGAGACCAACACTGATTTTGTTCAGATTCTCGAACAAAAACTTAAGGCCATGAAGATTGGGGTCCTTTCTTATCAAGAGACTAATGGTGATTCGGAAAACGAATCTGAAAGTTCTAGTCAAGATCAGGATATAAATAAGATATCTGAAATGTTTGCTGAGCAGTGCGCTATAAATAATATTTATAGTCCAAGACCCGTAGAAAAACACTATTACAAGAGGCCCTCTCCTCAAGATCTTCTGTTTGAAGAATCAGATCCCTTCCAAAATTCGTATTCTGGAAAGGCCATCTATGAATGGAATATTGATGGCCAAACCGATAAACAAATATTTGACACCATACATAGAATAATTATGTATTCGACCGTTTGTAAGCAACACGGCAATTCAGATAGTACAATTGCCTCGTTCATTACTACCGGTTTCGTAAGACAACTTCGGGGATGGTGGGACCATTACCTCACTGACACCCAACGCAAAGAAATCATTAGCCACAAAAAGATAGTTGAAATGGAAATTGGACCCTCCAATGATGAGAGAGTTACCATAGGAGAAGAAGATGCAGTATACACCTTGTGCCTGTCTATCTTGCACCATTTTGCAGGATCTACTGCTCCTATAGCAGAGAAAATTCAAACTCTCCTGCAAAATCTCTGATGTCCCTCCTTAACCCATTTTAGATGGTATAAGGATACTTTCCTGTCTAGGGTTTTTCAACTTAATAACCCTGATTCAAGTCATTGGAAAGCCAAGTTTATTGATGGCTTACCACATCTCTTTGCAGAGAGAGTTCGTCAATCTCTACGAACTCAAAACGATGGAATAAACATCGATTATCAAAATCTTACTTATGGTCAACTCACTACGAGTTGCATAAACGAAGGTTTAACTCTATGCAATGATTTAAAATTGAAAAATCAACTGAAAAGGAAAAGGGTTACTGAGAAACACCAAATTGGGGAATTCTGTGAGCAATTTACTTTTGATCAAGGAAAAAAGATAAAAACCCCAAATCGTAAAGAAAAGGGTGTTAAACCTTATCGAAAAAGGCCCAAGTGGGCCGATAAACCCATCTACCATAAAAATAATTATAAAAGAAAAAATTATTATCGAAAAAAATCATATAATAAAGAAAAACCATTCCTTCCCAACCCGGGAAAAAGAAAAGCTAAAAAACTCGACATAAAATGTCACAAATGTGGCAAAATTGGTCACTACGCCAACCAATGTTGGACTAAAAAAGCCATTAATGAAATAGAAGATGACCAATTAAAATCACATTTAAAGAAGATTATTCTTTATCCCTCTGATGATGATGACTCTTCTTCTGAGGATGACCTTGATGTCATAAACGACTCATCCTCGTCTGAAAATTCGGACGATGGTGACAGAAACAGTTGCCAATGCAACGCTATAAATTACTGGAAGTCTATTGTTGAGATGAATGGTCTCAACGTTCTCACAGTAGATCAAGATAAAATTGTCACCATGCTTGATGATATCGGTGATCCCAACCTTAAGAAAAATATTCTTGAGACCCTTATAAAACAAAACAATATGAGCAACCAATCGCCTACCCGGGAAGAACCCTACCAATTAAGTGAAGTACTCCAACGGTTCCGACAAGCAAGGGTTAAAGAAACCCCAACTTCTCTAAGTGACCTTAAAAGAGAGGTTAACCAATTAAAATCTGAAATAATTCAAATAAAGCAGAATAATACTGAGCTTTCCCAAAGAATAAGCATTTTAGAAGACAATCATTTTAATGATAATATCATTAATAATGATAGTAATACCACCCCAGATTATCTTAATCTAATAAGCCAAGTTACTTCACAGAAGTGGCTTGTTCAAGTATCTCTCGTTATAAAAAATGAATTCATACTTGATAACGAAATTGTCCTTGTAGACAGTGGAGCTGATTATAATTGCATCCAAGAGGGAATCATCCCTACTAAATACTTTGAAAAGACAACTCAATCCCTAACGCAAGCCGGAGGAAAAGAGCTAAAAGTCAGATATAAGTTTTCAGATGCTCATATCTGCAATCAGGGTACCTGTTTACCCGCAGCTTTTATCTTGGTTAAGAATCTTACCCATAGGATTATTTTAGGAAATCCTTTTCTGCATGATATTATGCCAATTCTCAGGGTAGATAAAACTGGGTTTTCCACTAATATCGGTGGAAAAGAGGTTAAGTTCCATTTCATTTATGACCCTCAGACAAGAATGCTCAATGAAGTTAAAGACATTCTACTTGGAAAAGAAAAGCAAATATGCTTCTTGAAAGAAGAAATTCAAATTATGAACATAAATTCCCAATTAAAGCAGGAAAATATTCAGAAGAAAATAGAAAAAATTGACAGACAATTCAGGGAAGAAGTATGTAATGATCTTCCCACAGCCTTTTGGAATAGAAAAACTCATTCGGTTTCACTCCCTTACATAGATAATTTCAATGAAAGTCAAATCCTGACTAAGGCTAGGCCAGCTCAAATGAATCATGAACAAATGGAGCTTTGTAAAAAAGAAATTTTTTCTTTAGAAGAAAAAGGATTATATATATTGTAATAACCACTCCCGGTCAACGCCAGTCAAACCTGCGAAAAACAGGAAAATTTAAAAATTTTAAGATGGACACTTAATGAACCTAAAATGACCCCGAGTGTCATACCGGACTTAAGTTGACCCCGTTATTGACCAAAGTGAGTTACGGGGGACTCAGGGCAACTTTCTGATCAATTTGAGAAATGTTGACTTTTCGCTGGAAAAGTCAACCGAGCGACGTTTTGGTCCATTCGAGGACCGTTTTGGATCCGAAAAGCTTAACCGTCATCGCAGCGGTCTTAGTTGAGCCGTTTCCTTGTGGCCCGCCAAGTTTCGTAATTTTTGGGAAAAAGTGCCCGTTCGGGGCCCGAAACGTCCGATTTTCGCGAATCTGATTGGAAAATATTAACTAGATATTTTCCAAAAGGTGTGGGACCCACCTTGACACATGTCCTAAATGTGGTGGTGTTAGTTTTGGGGGGAAAATGAATGGAGGAGAAGGGCTGGCCGAGACTTGGGTTTTAAAAGAAAAAAAAAAGAGTTTTAATTGGGTTTTTATGTTAGTTGTTTTAAATTAGAAAGAAGAAGAGAGGTTTTAGAGAGAGAAGGAGAAGGAGAAGAAGAGAGAAGAAGGGAGGTTGAGCTAGGGTTTGTGATCGAGCCCTTGGATCGAGTCAAAGCAAAGAGCAATCCCGTTCCCCTCGTTCTCCTCTACGGTAATACCCGAATCGATTCTCGTTTTGGTTATTTTCTTGGAAGCTAGGGTTTGAGTATAAACTAAGGCTTAGGGTTGTGTAGAGTGTGGGGAGGTGTTGGAGACGTTTTAGAGGTGTTTGGGGGTTTAATTTCACGTTTTCCGGTGACCGGAGGCTCGGGAGGAGCTCCGGCCACCGTGGGTGGTGGCCGGCCGGCCATGAGGTGGCTGGCCGGAGCTGGCAGCAGCCACCACATGGTGGCCGAGCCTCCCCTTAAACCCTAGGGTCTCGTCCAAGTAGTGTGGGTGGGGCCCACATGCTCGGGTGCTCGGTTTTTATCGTTCGGGTGGTTTAAAACGTTCCCCGGACCATTTATCCTTAATCGAATCGAAATTTGGAATTAAATTGGAGAAGTTGTAATTAACGGGTTTTGGAAACTTTAAACGTTAATTAATTGACTTAGAAGTCGGAATTCAATTCCGTCAAGTGCGTTGGGTTCCTTGAAATATTCTAAGACCGTAGAAACGAAAACGGGAACTTTTGGAGCCCCGGAAGGCAATTAACCAAAACCCGGACAGATTCGCCATGTCGGGCGAATCTGGCCTTTACGGGTCCTTTATCGACAATATCGAGTAATTGGGAAGTTTGGGAGTGATCGGCATTGTCGGGGTTACGTTTGGGCGTTAAGTATGTTAATTTTCGGTTTATTCGTACTAGTTTAAAAGTACTTTGAATTTGTGTTCTTTTAGATCGTGCTACGGACCGAGGCAAAGGGAAGCTCGGCGAGTGACTGGGTGTACTTCGGGTGTTGTTGGAGCGCTTTTGGGATTATATACGAGGTAGGGAAAAGTAGCCGGATCTCGGCCCTGACTGGGGAAAGTTAACAGTAGAATTGCATGTGACACTGGGGTGTCGTGGGTTGAATAGGTTTATTTAAATATTAGAAAAGCATGATACGAGTTTGTAGCGTTTATTAGAAAAGCATGTTACGGGGACTTAGTAATTATTGGAAAGGCTTGTGACACTTAGTAGTGTCGTAGGAACAGAGAACTTAGCGTTAATTGTTTTACTGGAGGCATATGACCATGCCCGGAGGTTGTTTGTGAACTTATCTATATTAGGAGTACTGGAGGCATATGACCATGCCCGGAGGTTGATTGTGAAACTGTTGATGTTAGGACTGTTGGAGGCTTGGTTAAGCCGGAGGTTGATTGCTTATTTGGTGTCTTGAGTGGCCTTGAGAGCCCGTATTTTATTATCGAGTTCTGGGTGGCCTTGAGAGCCCGTATTATTTATTGATTGAGTTTGGGTGGCCTTGAGAGCCCGTATTTTATTATCGAGTTTTGGGTGGCCTTGAGAGCCCGTATTATTTATTGATTGAGTTTGGGTGGTCTTGAGAGCCCGTATTTTATTATCGAGTTTTGGGTGGCCTTGAGAGCCCGTATTATTTATTGATTGAGTTTGGGTGGTCTTGAGAGCCCGTATTTTTATTATCGAGTTTTGGGTGGCCTTGAGAGCCCGTATTATTTATTGATTGAGTTTGGGTGGCCATGAGAGCCCGTCTATTTAAATTGGTGTTTTGGGTGGCCTTGAGGGCCCGTGTACTAAGGATGGTGTCTTTGGCTGGCCTGACCGAGTTAGAGTCTCGGGGGGGTTGCAAGCTTCCTTTAGCTGGCTTACGAGTTAGAGTCTCGGTAAGTTGCAAGCGTGTCTTATGGTTGGTGTCTTGGGAGGCCGTGAGTGCCTGTGGGATTGTTGAGTCCGTGTCTTACTATCGGTGTGTCTTGGGAGGCCGTGAGTGCCTGTGGGGCTGTTGAGTTCGAGTTTTACTGTTGGTGTCTTGGTGGCCATGAGTGTCTGTGAGTGTTGAACTTGTGTTGTTACTGGTTGATGAATTTAAGTGTGATTGTGATTGCGGATCCCGGTAGGTTGCAAGCATTCTTTGGCTGGCCTGACCAAGTTTGAGTATCAACGGGTTGCAAGCATTCTTTGGCTGGCCTGACACGAGTTTGAGTAACACAGGTTGCAAGCATTCTTTGGCTGGCCTGGTCCGAGTTTGAGTAACACAGGTTGCAAGCATTCTTTGGCTGGCCTGGTCCGAGTTTGAGTATCACAGGTTGTAAGCATTCTTTGGCTAGCATGATCCGTGTTCGTGTGAGTGGGAGAGGTTACTGAGCAGCTGGTATGCGATCCTTTGTGATCTTGTTTGGTGTGCGATCCTTTGTGATCTTGTTTGGCGTTGTGTAGTCTTTCTGTCGTGTCCTTGGAGGAGGTCGTCGATAGTTGTGTCGGGTCTACGTTGTGTTATCGAGTGTTGAGTCTGTTGAGGAAGGTAACGGGTTGTGGGTCAGTTGGGTACTTGAGTTGGGGACTATAGTCCCAGTGTTGGGTTTGGTTTTAGTGTTACTGGCTTTGTCTGCTAATTATGTCGTAGTCAGTCTGTTATCCGTGGTGGTGAGCGAACGCTCACCCCTAGCTGCTTTTCCTACAGGTACTGTTCGTGGGACGGACTAGGTGAGCTCTTGAAGTTCATGGAGCTTGGAGCGGAGTCTGGTCTTTACTTTTGTTGAGTCTAGTGACGGATGTGTACCTTGTCCACTTGTTGGGACGTTTTTGTATTGTAAATACTACTATTATTTTGGTAAATAAATGGAAATGTCAAAGCTTTTATTCAAAACAGGTTTTAAGTATTCATGTTTTAAAAGTTCGCGTCCCGAGTTTGATTCGCTGAAATTGGGGCGTGACATATATATACGGGTGCAATCAGGTGCGAACCTGCGAACCTGCTTGTGTAGTGTATCTGGTTTGCGGAAATAGTGTTCTCGGTTTGCGGTGTTTTCGCAAACCATATTTTTCTCAAGATAAAATGCTTTTTTTTCAAACTGTTTTTCAGCAAACTGGGATGCTTATTTCCGCAAACCATATTCGCTATTTCCGCAAAACAGATACACTATTTTCGCAAACCATATATTTTCCCAAGATAAAAATGCTGTTTTTTCAAACTTTTTTTCCGCAAACTGGGATGCTTATTTCCGCAAACCATGTTCGCTATTTCCGCAAACCAGATTTAAGGTTCGCACCGTAAGGGAGGTTCGCACCTGATTGTCTCCCTATATATATATACATATATAATCCTGATTATTAAATATAGGAAATGGAGGATATAAGTTGGATGAGTTTGCCAAGTCATGACTGAACATATCAAAAAGGTATATTGGCATTTCTCCGCCATGTTATGGATAATTGTAAAGCCCACGACAACACGTATATGTGTCAGTGTAATAGTTGTACGAACGAATTGCTCGTGTCGATGGATGTAATTATAGATCACTTGTATAAAGGGCATGTTATTATGTCAACATACCGAATATGGGAATCTCACGTGAAAGAGCTCCTCATTCCTTTGGAGGAGGAAGAAAGATTTAAAAAATAAACAAGAGTTAACTGATTATATCATGCTTTAGCAAGGGAGTATGTATGTGTTTCCATTCTGTGACACATGTGATCATGATTATCTTAGTGATAATGTCGATGAAACGGTTGCAAGGAAGATGTTGACAAGTACATGGAATTTTTGAGGGAGTATCAGACATAGTTGTACGAAGGGTATATTGACATTCATTATGGATTTGATTTCCTTAAAAGAACGACACAAGTTGTCAAATGAAGTGTTCAATGAGTTGTGTCCGTTAGAGCATCAAAATATTCCTCATCCAAACACTAATCCAGAGCCATTCAATGACGAGAAGAAACTATTGAAGGAAGTTGGGTTGAGATATGAAATGTACAATGCTTGTGAATTTAGTTGCTGCTTATACTATGATGAAACAGAAGATTTTAAAAAGTGTCATGTTTGTGGCCCGCCTTTCTACAATAGGTGAAGAAGGGTTAAGAAAACTATTTGGCACTTCCCCATCATGTAGCAGTTCTAAAGTTGTACAGTTCAACTGGCACTGTAGAGAAAATGAATTAACACGCGGAAAGGGATGTCGATCCTGACATTTTGAGACATCTAACTGATGGTGAAGCCTGGAACGAGTTCGACAGGTTACATATTGGATTTCAATAGGGAAAACACAATGTGTGTCTTGTAGTAGCCACAAACTAGTTTTGTCCATTTGGTGCAACTGGTGTGTCTTATAGCATGTGCCTCGTTGTTCCCTTTACCCCCATACATGTGCATGTCAAAAGAGTTTTACATCTTAGTGTTGTTGATATCTGGTCCTAAGTTTCATGGGAAGTATTGAATGTGTTGATGAGACCGTTAATTAACGACTCCAAAATTTGTGCGATGATGGGGTTATGATCTTTGATGCATTGGTTAACTTGTCATTCAATATGTGAGTTGCATTATTATGGACCATTACCAACTTTGTTTGTTTAAGGATGTTGGGGGCATTCAGACTAAGTGTTACAAGGCATGCTTGATATGCATGGATGATTTGTATGCTCGGTACAAACACAATAGGATGTATTACTAGGACGCGAAAGACTTCGCACTAAAGCATAAATACCACTAAACCAAAAAATAGTTGATGGAAAGAGAGAGATGAATGTCACCTAGCCCACATGTTCATGTGATGAAGTATACAATTACATTATGAGTGAACAATAGCCCAATCTCTCATTGAATCCAAAATTTCCAAAGAATAAAGCAAGTTCGTGTTGGTCGTATAGGTCAATTTTTGGGGATCTCCCGTATTGACATACATTGGGTACAAGACACGCATTGGACTTAATACACATCAAAAAAATATGTGTGAAAATCTTCAAGAGACGCTCTTAAATGTTTCTGGAAAGACCAAGGATGATTTGAAAGTCAAGAAAATATGGAAAAATAATGGTGTACATAATGATCCATGGCCAAATATGGTCAGGTCGAATACTATAGCATGATGAAGTGTTGCATAGGATTACAACATTATGTTATCCATCGAGCTATACAAGAGGCTTAATAAACAAGGTCAACTTGAATGATAAGAAGTTTTATCGACTAATGACTCACGACAATCATGTTTTACTTCAACGTATACTTACTATCATTATACGTTCATATGTGGCACCAAACATGGCACTCATCCCTCTCATGCCTCTTTCTCTCTCTGTCATTTTTTCGTCAACCACTCTCTCTTTGTCCATGTAATTTCCGAATTAGGGTTCTAAATTGGTTTGGTAATGACCATTGCTTAGTTTCTGGAAGATAGTTAGAACTTGATCGGTGTTTTTTAGGTAGTAACTCATGTGTATAATTGAAACATTGATTTGAATAGTTGGTGATGCTTTGTGGTTTGATAGAAATTTTTGTTCAACAGTTTGGTAGACATATTTTTTTTTGTATTGATAATGGTGATATCCATTTGAATTATTAATCTATGGGTTATACTTTTATGAACTTATGATTTGAATATTTGTCAATAAACTGGGATTTGATTTTTTTATAGGGAAACGACTTGATATTATAAATGCAAGTGATGAATGATTAGAAAACCACCAAACACCACAAATAGAATACTGAAAATGTAAATCTAACAACAATGAATCGAAACATAAAACCAATTAGCTCAAGACACCGAATATATGTTCAGAAGAGGGTGCAGCGGTAGTGTATATCGACACCGATACTGTTAGAATATGTTGTATAGGCCCAGCCCATGTGGCTCGTTAGGGTTAACATCGGGTTTAGGAAACCATAGTGGTGCAACACCACTATATATACACATGTACATTGTAGGTTTTATTTATCGAATACAATACAATTTGCACAATTGTTATCATGGTATCAGAGCCTCTATCGCTCTAAATCTCGCTTCCGTTTCAGCCACCGCCGCCATCGCCGCCGCAGTCGTTCACCTTCGTTGAACGTCACTCTGCCGGTTCCAGCCCGAGCTCTCTGTCGTTCGGCCGTCCGTTCTGCAACAAAGACGCACCAACGCACGCCACCGGCATCACACGCCGCCGTCGAGATCTCGCCTCCGTCAAACTCAGTCGAGATCTTGCCTCCATCCGAACCAGCACGTCCAGACCTGCTTCCACGTCGATGCTACTCCCACGCCGACCCACGCCGACGACACACGCCGGCGAAGCAACGAAACACGCCGCCTTCGACCACACCACGGTCGTTCCTTGCAACTGCACGATCTTCTCTCTGTGTCGTGACCCACGCCGACCACGATCGAAGCAACCGCACGCAGGAACGCCGCCGCAGACCGCCGCCTCCGCGCCTGCAATTTTCTGGCGAAGCCACGAAGAAGACGCGTGGCTTGCACGCGCCCAACTCTCTCCGAGCTCGTCACGCACCCACGCGCCGTTGACCGCGTGACCCACGCGCGTTGACTTCTGTTCCCCCCAAAAAAACTAACCTTTTATTTCAGTGTTTTCTTTTCGGGTATTCCTAATGAAGAAATTTGATATCCAGCCCCACTGTACGTTCTGCAACAGATCTGGACATGTCTTAACTGAATGCAGAACTCTTGCTCGTCACCTTCTCTTCTCAGACAACCCTCGATGGGGTAACTCCAGGCCCTCTCCAAACTTTAGGGGGGGCGTGGCTCCCGTGGGGATCATCGGTCTTCCAACAGGCCCAATGGCACTATTGCTGCTCCACTTGCTGTGTCTGCCAAATCTCCTGACATGACTGCTCTCTTGGGTGACATACGAGCGCTCCTATCAGCTCACACTACCTCGTCAGGTAGCTCATCCACTGTTGCTGCCAAATCCCCTGACATGACTGCTCTCTTGAGTGAGCTACGAGCGTTCCTATCAGCTCACACTGCCTCGTCAGGTAGCTCATCCACTATTACACCAGGTAGCACATCCACGTGGTATCTTGATTCTGCTTGTTTCAATCATATGAGCCCGCAGTCAGATTTGCTCACATGTGTAACTCCGGTCACCAAGTCTCCGTCTATTCGTACTGCTGATAATTCCACTTTACTTGCCTCACACTGTGGTACCGCAACCACAGACCAGCTATCACTACCGAACACCTTGCTTGTCCCAGACTTGTCACTGAACCTTGTATCGGTTGGTCAATTGTGTGATTTGGGTTTTGACGTTAACTTTTTTGGTCGTACTTCTTCTGTTCTTGTGCAGGATCCACTAACGGGACAAATCCATGGGACATGACGTAAAGTTGGTCGCCTGTTCGAACTCACCTCACTGGTGGTTCCCTCACCATCATCATCATCCTCGTCTACTTGTGGCGCTGTCGTCTCTGCCCATCTATGGCACTCTCGCGTAGGTCATCCCTCTTCCTCTTATTTGCGTAGTCTTATTTCTAGTGGTTTGTTGGGGTCAGTTTCGCATAACTTTGGTGATTGTGTGTCATGTCAGCTTGCTAAACATCATAAACTGCCGTTTTCCCTTAATAATACTATTTCCTCTGCACCTTTTGATCTTGTTCATTCTGACTTATGGGGAGTAGCACCTGTTCCGACCATGGGGGGGTCTCGGTGGTTTGTTATACTTTTTAATGATCATATTCGTTTTACTTGGATTTATCTCATGCATAATAAATCTGACTTCAACAAAATTTATTCTGAGTTTTCTATCATGGTTCGCACGCAATTCTCAAAAGTTATCAAAACACTGCGTATGGATAACAGCATGGAATTTAAAGAATCGTCCTTCCTTGCACAACTTGCTTCCACCGGTACTGTCGTTCAGCGCTCCTGTCCTGGTACATCGTAACAAAATGGTCGGGCAAAACGCAAACACCGTCATATTCTTAATACGGTCCGTGCTCTCACCATTGCAGCTGCCTGTCCTGAACGTTTCTGGGGGGAAGCTGCCCTCACAGCCGTTTACACCATCAATAGAGTTCCATCCCCGGTCATAGGTAACAAAACTCCTTACGAGTGTTTGTATGGTCGTCCTCCAGTTTATGATCTTCTTCGTGTCTTTGGGTGTGTCTGTTTTGTTCATCTGCAACCTCATGAACGTACTAAACTTGAACCTCGTTCTCGTCTTTGTTGTTTTATTGGGTATGGGATCGAACACAAAGAGTATAGATGTTGGGACCCTGTTTCCAAACGTCTCCGCATATCTCGCCATGTCACATTCTGGGAACATAAGATGTTTTCTTCCATGTCTTATTTTCACATTCCCGTGTCTACTCCTTTCTTTTCCAATCCCGATATTGATCTGTTTTCTGATGATGATGAGGGTTCTCCCATTGAGCTGACTCCTGCAGGTGCTCCGACATCTCTGCTTCCTACCATGGACCATGTTCCGCCAGAGGATCCCGTGCTAGAGGATCCTGTGCTACCGACTCGAACACAGCGTCATCGGCAACTCCCATCTCACCTCCAGAAATTTGAGGTAACTCTTCCATCTCGTGTCGCTTCCATAGTGTCCTCTGTATATGCGCCTGACACCTATCGGGAGGCTTGCACTAACCCCCTGTGGCAGCAAGCAATGACTGAGGAACTACAAGCCATGGTGAAGCTCATACATGGGATCTGGTACCTTTACCTCGGGACAAAAATGTGGTCGTTTCTAGATGGGTATACAAGGTGAAGACCAAGGCAGATGGTTCTATCGAGCGATACAAAGCATGTATTGCGGCTCGTGGATTTACCCAGGAACATGGGGTTGATTATGAGGAAACATTTGCTCCTGTTGCGAGACTCACTTCTGTTCGCACCATTCTTGTTGTTGTTATTGGTCGACAGTGGGACGTTTTTCAAATGCACATGAAGAATGCTTTTCTCAATGGAGATCTTACAGAGGAGGTTTATATGAAGCCCCCTCCCGGCTATGATCATCCCCCACACATGGTTTGCCGTTTGCGCAAATCCATTTATGGACTCAAGAAGGCTCCGCGGGCATGGTACTCCAAGTTCAGCAGTGCGATGGCAGTCTTTGGTTTCGTCTCTAGTCCGCACGACAGCTCCCTGTTTGTTTGTCGGACCTCTCGGGGCCATACTCTCTTACTTCTGTATGTGGATGATATGATCATTACTGGTGATGATGCTATCGGCATTGTGGATCTTAAGCGCCATCTGAGCGAACAGTTCGAGATGAAGGATTTGGGTCATCTCTCTTACTTTCTTGGTTTGGAGATTTCCTCTCTGTCCTCTGGTTATCATTTGTCCCAAGCCAAGTATGCAGCTGAGCTCATCTCCAAGGGGGGACTAACCGATAGCAAGATCGCTTCCACTCCCATTGAAGCGAATGTCAAGTATCTTCCATCAGATGGTAAAGCTCTCGAGAATCCCACTTTATATCACCGATTAGTTGGAGGGTTGGTATACCTCACTGTTACTAGGCCTGACATTGCATATACTGTCCACATCGTCAGTCAGTTCATGTGCGCACCTCGCACTACTCACTATGTGGCCGTTCTTCGGATCTTGGGCTATGTTCGAGGCACCGTAACACAAGGACTACATTTCTCTTATGGCTCACCTTTAGTCCTACAGGCCTATTCAGATGCAGATTGGGCAGGCGATCCCACAGATCGACGATCTACCACAGGTTACTGTTTCTTTCTTGGTAACTCTCTGATTTCCTGGAGAAGTAAGAAACAAACAACCATTGCCCGCTCCAGCACGGAAGCTGAGTATCGAGCCCTTGCTGATACTACTTCCGAACTCATATGGCTTCGTTGGTTACTACATGACATGGGTGTTGTTCACAAGTCAGCCACTACCATTCATTGTGACAGCCAAAGTGCTATTCAGATTGCGCATAATGATGTCTTCCATGAACGCACCAAGCATATTAAGATCGATTGTCACTTTTTCAGACAACATCTTAATCAGGGCACCCTCGCTCTCCGATCTGTCTCCTCTAGCGATCAGATTGCAGATATCTTCACCAAGGCTTTAATCCCAGGGAAGTTCAAACCTTTAGTTGACAAACTCAACTTGGGTTCATTACCACCATCTTGAGTTTGAGGGGGGGGGGGGTGTTAGAATATGTTGTATAGGCCCAGCCCATGTGGCTCGTTAGTGTTAACATCAGGTTTAGGAAACCCTAGTGGTGCAACACCACTATATATACACATGTACATTGTAAGTTTTATTTATCGAATACACTACAATTTGCACAATTGTTATCAGATACAACAACTCTGGACCGGAAGCTAGGGTAGAGCGGACCCGTTTCCGAAGGGTTTTGTGGCGGACTGGATACTCCCCCAGATTGCCAGCGTGTGTCGTCCTGTCTGAAATGATAACACTACTGTGATTTGATTAAAGCATAGAATCTGAATATTTGGAGATGCACGGATATTTGAATAATTGTAAAATTGGTTTTTTGAATCGTATATATCTAGTTTAGACATGTCTATCATTCCCGGACATAAAAAACTTAAATTTGGATTCAATGAAAAAGTCTCAGAGAATAAAGAAGAGCCTTTAGGGCTTCAACCGTCATCACGTCGCATGACACTTCGTTGCGAATCGATTCTCACTGCCAGCTCCGTCACGTACGCCACCACGTCTACAATCACCGCCCGTCTCCGACAGTCTGTACCGCCGCTCTATGCCGCCGCGCCCATCATTTTTTTCGACTCTGGTACGTCTTTTTTCTCGGATTTCCACTCTCGTTTTTACTGCCCCGTTCAAATTTTCTCATATATTGTTGGTCCGTGTGTGCCTCTGCTAAAATTTACTGTGGTCCGTGAGTTTTTCCGCTGCGATTATGTTGTCGTTGGCTGGATTATCTCTGTATCGGGAAGTGTTGTGTCCGAACAATCATTATTTTTGTACATTGGGTCTGTGAGTCTCCCCATGTGTATTGCTCTACTAAACTTGTAAGGGGAGTATGACATCCATTTTGGCCTTGAATTGTAGAATCTTGGGATTGGATCGGAACCGACAACAGCTACCGAATTTGGTCTGGCTTTTGAAGCCGATTTTTGTTTTCTTCGCCGAAACGTACCATGTGGAAAACAATCGGTCTCGGTCTCGGCTTGCTATGCTACACTGGAACTAGGGTCTCCATGAGGGTAAGGGCCTCCCTACAGAGGGGCAAAAAGGTCTGAACGTTGTAGGCCTCATGCTGCTATGGTCTGAACGTTGTAGGGTTACTATCACAAAAAAAGAGCAAATCCACATTGATGCTCAAGTGCGGGTGAAAAGTGAAGGGGTCTTTCATTTTACAGTTATCTGCGGGGAACCGGCTCGGGAACACATGCAATTACATGGGACCTTCTCCGCCGGTTAGCCCAAACTCAGACCACGCTGAACTGGATCCTTATGGGTGACTTTATTGGCATCTTACACACTCTGACGAGAAGATGGAAGGATGGCCTTACCCAATGGTGTTGATTCAGGTATTTCACCACAGCTTCACTGATATAGGGATGGAGAACCTACCAATGGAAGGGTATCAGTTTACATGGAAAAAGGGTAAGGACCCACAAACCCGACTTGAGGTCCAATACGACAAGGGACTAATGTCTTCCTCAGCCCGAGCACGTTTTCAGCAGGCTTCCCTCTGGAATATGGGCTACACATATTCTGTGGATTTAACATAAGGGTACAAAAATGTATTAAACAAACATAAGGGTGCCAAAAGATCCGTAAACCGAACGTAAGGGTACCAAAAGATATTTAACCCTTAAAGTAATAACATGAACAAAAAAACTGTAACACAACGATCAAGAAATTGTAACACTAAATTTTGGGTTTAAGTATTCTGTAATAAATGTTATAAAATTCTGTAACAAATCTGAACCTAATATTTAAACCCAAAATTTGTTTTTACAGTTTGTTGATCCTTATGTTACAATTTTTTGTTTGTAATGTTCTTTTTTACATTTTATAACATAAGGATCTATTTAAAACAATTTACGCCTGGATCGTGGAAATAGAATACCCATCTTTAAACAAAAATCATTAATGGAAACATCATTAATGCATGTCTTTGTAACTTATTTTATAATCAAAATGTCCCTTCTTATTTTTTGTGGGTTGTCGGATCTACTAAATCATTGACTCATATTTAGCTCGTAGTTTGTATGCTAAATAGGTTTGTACCTAATAGTTATCCATATATATATCAAAATAATCAACAAAACTAACAAAATATAATCAATAAATCTAACTGAATATCATTTTAATTAACTAATTGACGACATAATCAATAAATAGGAGAATACTTGCCATTTTTTTAACTTTAATAGTACAACTTCTTAACACCAAAGAGTAAATCAAAACTTTGAGAGAGAAAAATAAGTTTTATTGAAGATATTATGATTATGGCTGATAAGGACGTGTGAATCGGTGGAGTGATTAGTGCGTCAACTTTCAAAAAATCTGGGATGATGTCGGATCGTAATCCCCAATTCCAGCGGAGGAATCGTTGCTTCAGGAGATTATGGTTACTGGTGCGTCGTCTTCACCAGTTTGTTCCGGACCTCAAGAAAATATGAATGGTACTGGGTCTTAAAAGGTAGGCCATCAAGACTCAATCCCAGGCTCTCTTTTAAAGGGTGTGTTTGTTTTACCTCTTGGCGTGACAACTGAAAGTAGCGCTGGTTGGGAATTATTGGGGGAAATTTGTTTAATGGATTTACTATAAGCCCATTTAAGGTTGCGGATCCATTTGTGGATAAGTTATCAGGCAATAGCATTGTGGATGGTCATACAAATGACACAAGTGTGTTTCATGTTGAGCAGGCCATGAAACCTTCTATTGAGAATGGGTCGACAAAGACTTTAGAGTTGGGTGGTCCGTTAGGGGACAAGGGTAGTCAGTGGAAGGATGTCCTACTCAAACCCCCGAAACGTTAGTGTCGGCCTCCTAAGCATTTAACAGATTATTATACTGTTAAATCCAAACCAAGAGCTTGCTCTTTGAGCCGTGAGAGAATTGTGAATCTTGTTGACGTTTGGAAGTAGGGTTGCACAAGCTCGAAACGCTAAATTAGCTCAGTCTGCTCAAGCGAAGGCTTTTGATGATCCGAACTTGACCTCGGAAGGTGAAGAGTGGGCCACTGATGAGGGTTAATTCGTTTCATTATATCTTTTTTGGGTTTTGTCCTTTTGTTCTGTGTTCGGGTTATGTACCCACAGCTCCTTTGTTATGGTTTGCTTTGGTTCGATCCTCTTTGGATCTAATCTTTCTTAATTTATGAGGTTATCAAAAAACTGAAGAGATAATAATTTTTTTAGAGAAAAGAAGTGTAGAAATAGGAGGTGGGAGAAGAGAAAGAAGAATGTAAGTTTGAGGACAGTTGTTGGTAGGAAAGAATTAATAATGTATTAATGCATCTGAAACTTTCACCGTCCCAATAGAACATTCATTCTCAACTCAATTTGATATATCTTCGTAATAAAATACTCATTCTCGATTTAATTTTATATTTCTTGGTAATGAAACATTCATTCCCGACTCAATAATTATCACTTGGTAATGAAACTTTTCATTACTGAGTGACCTCATATTGAATCGATAATGAAACATCCATTACCAAGTGACCTCATATTGAGTCCGTAATGAATCATTCATTACAGATTCAATTTTTTTGAGTTGGAGTAGTTGTAACAATACCGACTGATACAAGTTGGGTTGGTAATGAATCTTTTATTACTGACCCATTTCTTCAAGTTAGTCGTTTAAGTAACTTTTCTGTATAGTGCGTATAATGTCACGTGCTTTGCAAAAATATTAATGTACCGTCCTAAAGAATTTTTAGGATGTATAGTTAGATAAAAACGGATATAATTATGTTTAAAATCTACGATAACAAAGTCCTTGAGAAATTAATATCAAACTTTTCTCAAACATCGTAGACACAATTCACCGATAGTAAAAACAAACACCATCCATGAAACGGTTGAGAGAAAGCTAAAACACTTATCTAATAAGACATTTGCAAAAAGTACCAAAAACTAGACATCAACCAAATGGAATGGCTTTGTGTTAGTATTTTCTGCATTCCCGAAACAAACACTGACCATAATAAAAAGAACCCAATATAAAAGCCAATGGCGTGCGGTGTCTTTTATCCTTTTAAAATCTTTTACCAGAAACATAATACATATTTATTTAAAGTATGTTCAGAGAAGAACAACACTGAAAGTGAATCCTCTTTCATTTCCTGGGTTTCTGCAATGTGGAAACTTTTGCTTCTGCATGGAAGTTTGGTATCTACTCACCATTTTTGTTTTGTTTCTTTAAATGGTTAAATTAGCAAACACGTAGAGTTAAAAAAAAGATCAAAACGACATAGGTAATAGCACAAAGACATAAGAGACAGACACTGTTAGTAATAATTTAATAGTTAGTGAAGAACCAGCCAAGAAATGTTTGTGCATGCTCACAAATAAATTGAGAAAAAACTATGACCAGAGAATGGCAACAAAAGCAACGGTTTGGTCATTGCCCTACTATTCTACATTTATCTACGTGCCCTGTCCTCAAAATTCCCAAACACTTGTTCATGTCGTTTTTGTATTAATTCATGCTTGTTATAGCGTTACGACACCTACGTTAATTAAATGTTCTTAGGTTTTGTCTGGACTTCGATTTCATGAGGGGAATCTCCGGCCTTGTGGACTTGCATTGTTGTTGCATTATGATTTGGCCTATTAATTATCTCAGTAGTTTATTCATTATTGACCAGAAGTACCAAATTGGGATATAGATTATAATTAGCCGAGCTAAGCTTGGTTTATCATGTTATGGGTCCAGCATATATAACAACTTTTCTTATTTATAAACGTGAAACAAAAACTCACATGATCACCTAACACTTATCAAGCTTAATCAGGTGCGAATCAGTTGTTACGGTATGAACTTATGAACTTGTTGAAATAGTGTATGCGATTTGACAAAACAACACTCTCGATTTAAGTTAAATATTTTCATAAAAAAAAAATCTCAAACCAGAAATTTTATTTTCTCAAACTTTATTTTTCTTAAACTAAGATGCTATTTCCTCAAACTATGTTTGCTATTTTCTCAAACCAGATTTGAGGTTCGCATGTTTACACCGTTAGAAAGGTTCACACATGATTGTCTCCAAAAAGATATAAATAAAATTATTACTTGATAAATAGTTTAGGTTCTTTAATATTATTAACTAAATTACATCTAATTTTACTTGATTTTCACGTAGTTATCCTAACTAAAGAATTTTTCCAAGCGGTACTTTAAGTTTTCAAAACGTTCACATTACTTTGAAAGGAAGGAGAGTAATGTGATAATCGAGTACCGTCCAAATTTTTTTTGGGGAACTTAAGATATCGTCTAAACGAATTTTGAGGTAGGATAGTTAAGTGAAAATCAGACATAAGTATAATTAAATATAATTATTCCTAGGTTCTTGATCTACCAGTTACAGGATTGTAATATACTTCAGTATGTACTGAGTCGCCCGAACCACTTTATCAACCATGGTATGTCTAGAGGTCCATAGTCGTGACGTTGTATATGTTATCCAGGACTTGAGTTTTCGACTACAGGTATCATTTGGAGTCTACCAGGCTTGAAAAAATATAGGATTTTAGATTTGTATAGATTTTAGGAACTATTGGAGGTCATTTCATTGTAGTATTATCGATTACCAAATCATTACTCAGGCGTATAACAATTATTACATAGTAATAGGTTTCACCAATTAATTCTCAAAATGTATCAAAATCTGTAAAGTGTGAATAACTCCGATAAATACCAATCATTGGCACGTGTTCTAAAACTTTCCTAAAATGAGAAAACTTGATGTCATAACATAGACTTTTCGTTTTATTCTCAATCATAACTCTGATCTATCAACTTTTTATGTTACCCACTAAACGGCTGTTAACTTTGTGGACGGAAAATGCAATAGGTTAGGTCATTGTTACTACATAAGAATAAATGTTTGCTTGGGTTAGAATTTAGGAATAAATGAAAGGCGGTGGTTAAAACATGAAGTAAGCCTGTCGCCTCCTCGCCGGTGAAGTTGTAGTCGCTGTTGGGTTGGCCAGCGCTGGTCTTTGTCCGGCTCCAGAGTTTGTGGCGTGCTTCGGGGCTGCTTGGGTCGTTGTGGATTAAGCTGTGGTCGTGTACCTCGCCGGCGCAGCAGGTCCGTTGAGTCTTGCAGATCCAGCCTCTTCAAGCCTGTCACGTCCTCGCCGGTGAAGTTGTAGTCGCTGAGGTCGTGTAGGCTCGTCGGGGCAGCAGGTCCCTTGCCGGAGCTGTTGGTCCGTCTCCTTAGGCTTGACGGTGGGGCGACTCAAGTTTAGGTTCGGGTAGGGTTCTACCAGGTCGGGCGGGGTTTGGATACATGGTCTGGTGGGTTGGGTCTGGGTTGAGTTTGTTGGGCTGGGCCTGATTTTGGGTCTGGGCTGGGTCTGGGTCCGGCCTGGTTTGGATCTAGGTCGGGGAGGCGTATTTTCCGGACTTCTTTCTCGACCTTCCGGGTGGTGGTTTGTAGCGGACTTGGAAGTTCTTCTCTGGGTCCCCGTCGGAGTTGGCAGTTGCTCTGATGGTTGGCGTCCAAGCTGGATCATGCTCGGTATCATTACAGGCCTTCTCCTTCGGGTCCTTGTTGTCGGTTGCGAGGGGTTACCGGTATCGTTTTCGGAACGCTCAACCTGCATTTCAGCTTTGGTTTCTCAGTTTTGTAGGCTTCTTGCTGCCAACTTGGAGTTGGGAACTCGTACTCAGTAGAAATACCGGTCCTCCCCCTTTTGGGCCTCTTTTCGGTGTTTACCGAACTTAGGTTTCGGAGGACTGAGTGCTAGTTTCTTTGTCTAATCGGTTTCTTGCGGTTTTGTTGGAGGAGCTTCTTTTAGGGCTTTGGAGGTGTCTGGTTCTAGCTCAGGTCGTGGAACGCGCTTCTTCATCCCTTTGGGTCTGGATCATTGTTGAGCTTTACTAGCAGCTTCTGGTCGCTGGATTTCCTCTTCATCTTGGCTTGCTGGAGTTCAACTGGCTTACTATGTCTCTGCTGTTGTTGGTGTCGGGCTGCTGGGCTTGCATCGTGCTCGGTAGAAATACCGGGTCCTCTCCTCTACGGACGTTTATCGGTGTTGGCCAGTTTCGTGAAGAGGACCGAGCGGGAGTGCAAGTCTTGTTGGTCAGATCTTCTCAGGTAGTCTCTTTCCTATTTCCTTGTTTGGATAGCCTTCTCCTATCCGTTCATACCTCCCTTTCTATTTTGGCTTTGCTTCTTCTCGACTCAGTAGTGGGTTGTCCTCGTCGGTTAAAGGCGTTGACCGCCGGCGAGTTTCTTGGGTGTTGTTTGCCCCCCAGAAGCCATCTGCTAGGGTTTGTATGGTAATTCAGGTCTGTCTCAGCCGTTAGCGGGGTTGGCCGCCGGCATTTTAGTTGCTGTCTTTTTCTTTTCGGAGGATTGACAGCTCTATCGAGATAGGAGTTGGTTGATTCATTCAAAGTTAGGGATTGGCTATCATCTAGTTGAGTTTGGAATCGTCTCCCCTCAGTGCTTCATGGTGGTTATATTCGGATTCCAGATCCTTCTTTTTTTCTTGAGAGTGTTGGTTGTTTCTTGTTGTTTTTTGGTTGTTTTATCTTGGTTGTTTTAGTCTTGTCCGGGCTTTAAGGGTTGTAAATACCGCCTCATTTTAAAGAATTAAAAGATTAAATTTTATCGAGTTTTAATGTCGGAGTTGAAAACGGGTCGAAAATTTGGATCGAGTGCGAAAATTAAAGAAAAAAAAAAGAGGTTTTGGGCCAGACTGGGCCGGTCAGAGAACCGGGCCCAGCCCGCTGAGACGAGCCAGGCCCAATCCACACAGAACCAACCCTAAACCCATCACTGTACTTCTCCTTCACGCGTCTGTGCACGAAACCAAACCAGATCCGCCGCTTCTCTCTCTCAGTTCTCTCCTCCCTTCTCTCTCTCGATCTCCTCCTCTCCCAGCCTCGCCACACCTCGCCCTCACCTTCACCGCCATCTCCTTCCCCACGCCGAGCCTCACCGTGCACGAATCGAGAACCGTCGCCGGAGAACCATCTCTGGTACGACGCCGGGTTCAAATCGATGGAGGAACGACGAGGGTTCGTGTACTCGCCCCCTTTTCCCTCTTCCCCAAGCTTGACTCACCGGGAATCGTGATGTTCTGAGCTCGATTCGAGCGGGCGTGGTCGGAACCGTCGCCGGCGACTGCTTAAGCTCCAGATCTGAGAACGGGGCGAGCTTTGGTCGCACTCGAGCCCCAGCCGGCACAACCACGGCGTAGCTGAGTCCTGACGCCGCTTCTCCGCTCTCTCCTCTTCGATTTCGAGCTCACCTGATGCCGTCGATGGTGGTCGGGACGCCGAGTATCGCCGGAGACGTCCACGGCTCAAACGAGCCGGAGAACTTGGGCCGGAGACTCGGATCTGGGCATTTGGGCCGGAGACTCAGATCTTGGGCCAGGCCCAGGCCTGGACCGAGTCTAGACGCGGGTCTGAACTCGGGTCTGGACCTGGTCTGGGTCGGGCTTGGGCCGGTTCCTGGTCAGGTCTGGGTTCTGAGCTCTGGATCCGGGTTGGGCCTGGATCCGGGTCAAACCGGTCGTAAAGGATTTATTATTTTAAAATCAGATTAATAAATTATTAAATTAATTTAATTTAGATCATTAGAGGACTAAATGGACAAATCCGATGACCTTGGACTATACCGGGACTGACTGGATATTTTATCTGTATAACCCAGCACGACTAGAGTTCGCCCGAGAACTTGGACTTTGACCGAGAACTTGGACTTCGCCCGAGAAGACGGAGTAGGCCCGAACGTCAGCAGTTAGGAGACGTAGCTGTTGTGATCGTCATTGAGCTAGGGAAAAGTACTAAACTCTTCTGATAATTTAAATAACGTTGATAGCATGCCTTTAAGATAATAATAACCGGAAAGGTCCTAGATTGCATATAGGATGTGATTCACTAGAATAACCGTTTTTCAATTATAATAATAACCGGACGAGTCTTAGTAACATGTAGGATGTGATTCACTAGTTTAAATCGCTTTCAATACTTGGGAAATTGTCGTGCTGGTAGAATGGTCGTGACAAGCCTCAAGATTGTTTGTGATTGCCTCACATGTCGTGCTTTCTTAGCATTTAGGTTAAGATAAGAGTCTAACAAAACTCGATAACTTGTAATGCTTGTGTTTTGAATTGTTGAATGAATGATTGAATGATTAATTGAATGAATGCTTGCATGAATGCCTGAATGAATGCGTGAATGAATGCTTGAATGAATGTTTGAGTGTAATTGATTGTGCCAAATGGTATGATCGGGTGAGTGATAGACCGATGGATTGTGGTTGGTAAGTATGTCGGTAGTGTGATTTGTTGGTATGAATTCCTTGTGTCGTGTTGTGTGAGCTTAGACGAGGCTGTGGTTGTTATATTGTGTTCGATATGACATTGTGTGGTGTTATTTGTGTACCCCGAGGTGTGTTTCCGGGAAGATACCTAGGCCGATGTGCGTTTCCGGTATGGTATATGATTGCGTACCCCGAGGTGTGTTTCCGGGAAGACATCTAGGCCGATGTGCGTTTCCGGTATGATGTATGTGGTTGACCCCGATGTGCGTTTCCGGTATGACATGTTATTGTTTACCCTGCGGGGAAGGTTACTTGTTGCTTCACCCCGAGTGTATGCTTCCTGCGGGAGCATTCCCGGAAAGTTATCATGTTTCACCTCGATGATCTATGGTCCTTTGGGGACATTTCCGAGAATCCCGACGATATGTGTCCCTTGCAGGGATGTTTCCGGTAGCCCCGATGTATGTGTCTCCTCTGGACCGAGGGGAAATCCGAAATGACACAATGACTAATTGTGGATCGGATTAATGTGGTTTATGTTATCGACGTGATATTTAGTGCTCTCTTTTTAGTAGTTCTATCAAAGATTGCATCACCTTTCTTTAATCTTCTTGAATTACTGTTTTCCCTTACGCGTTGAATATTACAATTATTATTATTATTGCTCTCTTTATCATAGAATCTTGTTGGTTAAGCGTGGTAATTGTAAATTTTGATCATTTGTGTTAATTCGGTTTTATTACAAAATTGGAGGTTGCTTTTACTTGTTATTTTTCCCTACTGAGCGTAAGCTCATCCCCTTTATGTTTACTGTTGTTACAGGTTTCTTGCTGAGTAGATTTAGACGTTGACCCAAGGTTTGGGAGCACCTTGAGGATCCGGGTGATTGATGTTGTAGAAGACGTACCTCTTTTTCAGTACTAAACAACGTTTTAAATTGATTCGTTTTGAACGGTCGATTTATATCTTATTTATCGAAATTATCATTTTGGAACTTAAAGATTTACGAGTTGGTTTTCGTTAAATTTCACTTTAATTATTATTTATTTATTATTTCTAGTTCACGTCTCGAGTCCGGTCAAAACCGGATTTGGGGCGTGACAGAGGCTGTCTGCTGGTTTTCTTTAGGGTCTGCGTACCCTTTTTATCTTCTGACCTTGTTTTTGTTGTAGTTGATATTCCTTATAGATGACATATGATCATTTTGGGGTATCCCTTTGTTATTCTTTCTCCTCTTTTACCTCAAAAGAGGTTTCTTTAATGAAATTTTTTGCCTATTCAGAAAGAAAAAATCTCTAGATTTTAATAATTCATAATCTTGTCGAAATAAAATCATGTGTGTATCCCCTTATTACGCACTTTTCAATAAATTGTTCTCTCCACACAGAAGACACAGATTTTATTCACATTCAGGTGATAAATCATCATAATTTATTTATCTTACTCATACGTATATCGGGACATCTCTTACCTGATCACACATTCCATTTATTGTATTAAAATTCGTTTAGTAATTAAGTGAATCCTCTCGTTTTTAAACTTTGAAGCTTGCCAGTACACATGTTTAAGAGAATGTGAGGGTTGATGGCTAGATATGAGTCCCCTTTTGATTATCCCATACGATGATCATGTTACACTTTACCATTTATCCTATATCAAACAATTAAAAAATAATCACGCTCACTCCTTCTGGCATGGGTCAATCTAATCATAAGAAATTATATATTTTGCTTATCCTTCCTCCCCCTTAACCTGGACCTCCAGTAATTAGATCATAAGCTTAAGAATCCAGCAGCAGATGAAGTCTCAGCCTTTAGTTCTGCAGAGAGTGGCCCAGCGGCTTCAATGGTGGTGGGTGGCCAAAGCTAACTCTGCTTCCTTACCAGTGAACAAATCATAAATTTTCACGAATACTCCATGGATAAAATTTGAAAAACCCACGCAAAGATTGAGCTGAAGTGACTCAACCACCAAAGATTGAAAGAGACAGGGTTGATTGCAAAACTTCACTGGAACCCCTTCACATTTCAAAACTTGTCTGTACTATTTCCATATATTAACTGGTACGTTTATTTACCTAACAAAACTCAGTTCTAATAATAATCCTCTTACTGTTGTCTGAAACCATACTGCTCTCGAAATGTTTCCATCATTTGCCAGGACCAAGTGCTGCAGAGGGAACAAAGATATACCAACAATTTGTTCATGTTGATCAGGTCATGCATGTCAAGTTGTGCACGTGAGAGACATGGTTGAATCTGAGCCGTCCGTGTATGTGTTTTTTGGCTTTATTTATAGGGTAAACTACAAATGCAACTCTGAGGTTGGCACGTTTAATCGATGATTACTCTGAAGTTCAAAAACTATTGATGTATACTCTGAAGTTACAACTTGTAACTAGAAATCCCTTCCGTCAGCTATTATGACGAAAATACCCTCAGTGATTTTTTTAAATATATATTTTTTTTAAATAAAACTGAAGTAACTTTTTTAAATAAAAATGAAGTCATTTAATAAATATATATATATATACATACACAAAAAAAGTGATTTTCAAATAATTTTTTAAAATAATTATTAAAATGTAGTTGAGCGTATTTTCGTCATTTTAGTTGCGGAAGGGGTTTCTAATTACAAGTTGTAATTCAGGGTATGCATCAGTAGTTTTTGAACTTCAGGGTAATCATCGATTAAACGTGTCAACTTAAGGGTAGTCATTTGTAGTTTACCTTTATTTATAAGAGTATTATAAGTAATTCATCCTAAATTTTAACACGAATTGTTGAATTTTTTTTGATAAGCAAAACAGTATTATAAATCTCTCCCCTTTCAAAGATTGAAGAGGGAGGACAAAAAGTCTCTAGCTATAGAGACTTTACAGAATGGATAGCAAGATACATGAAGGAGCATTCCTCTCGGAATCTTAAGAAGTCCCACATCGGGGGAAATACACAAACACCAAGGATGGGTACGCAGACCCTGAAGAAAACCACCACCAATCGAGAATGGGTACGCAGACCCTGAAGCTACCAAACACCAAATGAAAGGGTCAACAAAGACACCCTGAGATGAAGAGGGTCTAAACTACCCGGATTCAACCACCATGAAGCTCGAAAGAAACGGAAGTTCCAGCAGCCTACGACAACAACCATCTAAACTCTTAAACCACGCCAAGCAGGAAAAGAAACAACTCCCAATCCCAATTGACCTTACTAAACCAAGCGGTTGGCTTCTGAAGAGGGCAGGCAATGCCTGATGAACTCGCTGGCGGCCAACACTTGTGAACCAACGAGCTCGACCCACGGCCGGGAGAGAGGAAGCGGAACCAAAACGCAAAGAAAAGCAAGAAAAACAAGGGGAGCATTCTAACCAGACAGGGCGCAGAGAAAGAGTAGACCTCCAAGGACATACCAAAATAGACCAGTACGGTCGGTCCTTCCTAAGTTCTGGACAACACCAAGACACTCAAAGGAGAGGACCGGTATTTCTACCGAGCGTAAGAACATGCTATAGAACCAGCAGGAATTATCTCAAGGTACCAGAAGATGTCGCGCAAAGATAAAGGACCACTACGAAGACGAGTGCCTTACCAGCGGGCAAAAGATAGAGGTGAGCCGCCACAATAACGAAAAGGAAAGTCTCCCACAAGCGACCAAAACTCTACCAACCAACCTCATCCACACAGCAAAACAGGAGATAAGAGAAGAAACGGCCTCGCCAATCTTCACCAAGATGGAGAAAGACCTCCCACTCAAGTCTGAAACAAAACCAACTCCTGAAGTTGAGAAGAAACTGAATTCGCACACAGCAGCAGCCATCAACCGCACAACAGAAAAAATGCGGAGCCTTGAAACAGCGAACGAAGATGGGCATCCCCGAACCAGAAAACGCACCAAGAGGGGTTGGAATGGACCGGCCCAAACCCACACCAGAACTTGGCCGAAAACGACCCGGCCCAACAGAACTGGGTAAACCAAACTGGGTCTGACCTACAGCTGCATGACCCGGCCCAACCCGGTCAGCAGAGCCCAGCCCAGAATCACACCAGCCCAGAGCCCAACCCGCTGCCACCAGGCTCAACCCATCCACGCAGGACCTTACCCGGAACCAGAACTTTGAAGTCGTCGTTCCCGCTGCCCCTGCGAATCTGTCACGCCGACCAAAAATGACCGGTCCGGCAAAAAGCTGCCGCTGCTACCGAGCCACACCACCGCCCCTGTGAATCTGACACGCCGACCAGAAATGAAAGGCGAATATCCGCCGTTGCAACCGAGCCACCACCAGCGAGAGCAAACCTGACCTGCCGAAGACCTAGGTCTGGACGATAAAGAGTCGGCAGATCCGAACCCCCCTTCCCCCCCCCCCCCCCCCCCCCGGACTCCAACTTCGACAGGAAGAGACTTTCCAGACGCGGCTTCATCCACACCAGAAGACTAAGCCAACACCGGCGAGCTATGAGCTTTGACAGGAAAGAAAGAACAAGAACAGAGGAACCGGGCAGAGGAAAGGGAGAGCGGGTGAGAGAGGAAGGGTGGGGGAGGGGAAAGGACAGAAAGGAGAAGCATCCACCGACAAGGACCTTGGCCAGAGCCATGAACTCACCGACGGGGAAGGAAGGGTGACGGCGCCGGAAGTAATACTCTAGGGTTAGGCTTGGTTCAGAGTAGAGAGAAAAAAGGTTCTATTTTTATTTGAATTCTTTGTTCGAATGGTTGGATATTTGATGGTTCAGTTTCAAGGTTGGACCAGTCTCATTTATATGCAGAATTGTTGATGATGATGTTAAGATCAATTGTTGAATTATTTTGTCGTGAATGTATTTGGATGCTACATTTTTTTATCAGTAATAATTACATACATGAAGATTGAAATCAAACACCTTGTACTTGTTACATGAAACTTTTAAATGGTACTTTGAGCCAACTACTTATATTTCAATCGCTTTATGTAAACTAGTTTAATTTGTATGTTCGTTCTAGCTTGATATGACTAACAAGCACGTGAAAGTTTGTGTAAGCCCCAAGCTATTTGCAGAGGTTTTAGTAAGGGTGGGCATCGATCGGAGTCCGATAATATTTTTATTATCCGTAACTCTAACAGGGAGGACCGGTTACTTGAAATCCATAACCGTCACCGTACCGGATTTCAATGGAAAACCTAAAAACCGACCGTCACGGAGCCGGCCGGTTACGGTTTCTAACCGGCCCAATAGGCTTTTAATTAAAGCCCAAAATAAGTAAAAAAACACATCAACTTCTTAAACAACAATAAAACCAATTTACAACAAAAACACAATCTTTAATAGTCTCTAAAACAAAAACTTTCAGATCAAATACATGCTACAAACAATAAATAAATGAATAAAATATATGTTTATTCAAGTATAAGGATTTAAATTCAACTTCATTACAATCAAATAAACTTTGAACTTTAAAATCAAATAAATTCATTAATACTAGTGTCAACATTTAATTTATTTTAATTTGAACAACCAACTTACTACATGATTGTTTATAGACAAATTTATGATTAAAAAAGTAAACTAATCTCCTACATTTTACATCTGTTACACTGTTAATCTAATACTAGTGTCAACATTTAATTTAAACCTCTTGTAATACTATAATCATCAAATTAGCAGAACAAAACATTAAAAAAAATTATATACACATCTAAAGCCAGTCGGCCGTTTTTTACTGTTTTGGAAGATAAAAAAACCGTACCAACCTAAAATGTTGCCGAGTTGGTATTTTCTTAACTGTAACCGTCGCCGTGACACCGGTTCGGGTGATTCCGGTGACGGGGACCGCCGGTGACGGTCGGTTTTCGATGACGACCAGATATTTTCCCAGCCCTAGGATTTAGATCCATATACAATACCAGCATGGTTTTAAAAAAAATCAACCAAGTGAAACTAGTATGGCTAACTTTTGAAAGATGTTGAGATTTAGAGCGATTCGTATCACTTAACTCCAAATTCGTTTGGTGATTCGAAGAATTTTCAAAACAATCCCTAAACCATCTATAATATATTTCTTACCAAAAATTTTAGGTGCTATTGAAATGTAGGGACAGATAAAATTGGTTGAAAATCATCTCTAATGTTATAAATTATAATTGAAATCACTTATCTAAAAAAACAAAGTTTTTTTGAATCGGGTGACGAGGGTATTTTATTAACCACGTCAATCTTCAATTACACAAGTAGGACCAAATGTCTTGAGCTCATAATATGTTCGGGGCTTTTCATATGTGACCCAAGTTACTAGATCCGTTGAACTAGTCTAATTTTAATCTTAGACAAATAAGACAAATTCCAACATCTTGCCCTCAAAACAATAAAAGTCCAAATAACCAGAAATTGAAACAACTAAAATAAAAACAACAATAATACAAATGAGAAGCTTCCTTTCTTCTCTTGGACTGGACAAGAAAAATCGATCCCGTGTCATGGGGGTAGTCCACCAGACCCCTATTGCCCAACATGGAGTCCGATCATGGATCCTAATGTAGCACTGCTCTATCTTTCTCTTCCTTTTGGCCTTCAGCGCCTTTGTCCGTATGGGAACCAGTCCACTCGCCTGCTCCCGAGGTTCTTTCTTCTTCCTCATGCGGGGAAAAGTCCTAGTAACGTCATGTACGTGGTCTCGAGAAGGTGCCAGTGATTGTGTGAGGCTCTCACTAAAGTAGTTGGGGGTTTTTGGATGTACACTCTGGCCTTTGTCTGGGTCACGTTAGCCAGATCACATGTCTTTCTGATCTCCCTTATCCCGACTAACGATTTGGGATGTTCCGGCTGAATTTTTGGAACTGCCCATATGGGATGTTCCCGCTAAATAGCCGCTCCGTGTCAAATCCCATATGAACCTAGAGAGAGTCATCGTATCGTGTCTCCTCCCTTCCTACTCCCGGAATACGTGCCTTGGATGACCCAATCCGATGGTTGAGCCTCCCACGTCAGACATGGAAACCCGGTAAGCATTCATATCGTAAACCTACGGTGGTAGGCTCTAAATGGCCAGGGAACCATAGGAGAATCCGCCAGCGGAGCGCCTTGTCCACATCAATACTAACACGGAACCACAGAAAGTCATCAAAACGACGAGGGGCCAAGATAGGTGCAGATGTTACCTCGGTACCAAGTGCATTTTCTAGGATCGTTCGGACTGGAGCATTCATTTCATCTTCAGGGACATTAAAGGCCCTTACTCTGATCTCCATGAACCGAAAAGGTATGGTGCTCGGTTGCATGCAAGGCAAGAGGGGTACAATAAAAAGCGGACACCCACTAAAGCCCCAAGGGCCCCGATGACAGATGATGTCCATTGTCATGCTATTTGAGAAATAAAAAGCCAGCAAATCCTTCATGAGGTACTCGAACTTCAGTCGTCTAATCTTCCATCACTGAATCATCACCCCACACAGGGCCTTCGGATTGTAGCCTATATCATGCACACTTCGACCGACCAAAGACTGGCAGTGGAGACCATCAACAACAACTGGCATGGCTTCGATTCGGACAACCACCACATCGTCGTCTTCTGATTCGTCCTCGAGAGAGAAGTCCCCTATGTGGTGTTGGATAACTATCACCGTCCTATAGACAGGTGATGAGGGCAGCCCTAGAAGGCTCGGTGTGGAATAGGATTTGGGTTAATTTAGAGAGGAGCCCCTAGGAAATGCATGAGGCACTCAAAGTCGGGGCTTGACGCCCTGAGAATTAACCCACCAAAAGGGCGCGACAAGCGCACCGGTCGTCAAGTAGTAAATCGGTTTTAAGTCCGGTTATCGTACCCAAGGGAGCAGTAAGACAGTCACTCAATTTATAAATCGTCATTAATCTGTTTCTTGAAATGGTTGGTTTTTTTTTTTTGAAAATTTTAAATAACAAGTTGCAAAGCAAATTAAAATAAAATGAGAACAAAGTTCAAGTGTTTGTGAAATTCAGGGGAAAAGGCGATCTAGGGCTTTTAACGGGGTCATAATATGATTATTAATTTGCATGGGTTTGTGTTTCATGTGCAAATAAGGTAAGTTTAAAGGTAACGAAAGTTCTCTCGACTGGTCCCAAACATCTTTCGATCGAATTAGGTCCCTAGTATAATCTGACCACATAGTTATTTCTAATCTAGGTGTAGTGAGACATACATCTTTACGATTCGTGAACTCCTCTAACTTTCGGGTTTGTACGCCTATACCTGTTACACTCGTGTTAACCTAACTTTACTAGAGACTAGATTTAAACCCGAGTTGCATAATTCTTAGACATTTTAGTCATTCTCATCTTTCGATTGTTGAATGCTAAAACCTAATCAACTATCAAATGGCCAATTTGATGAAGCATTAATACCAAATTATGCAAACAATATCCTAAACACAAATTGCACAAAATAATCACAAACCCATTGAATCAATTAATCATATTGCTTCCCCTACCCCTAGATCAATAGGAAATTTAGCTCATGATGAAGAGAAAGAACAAGCAAATTGATGAAGAAAAACTATAGATAAACATAATGTAATTGAGTTTGATACACCATACCCAACTAACGAAATGAAAACCAAAGTTTGCTTCAATCCTTGCTCTAAGACACACTTCGCTTCCTTCAAGCTCCAAGCCCTAGCTCCAAATCTCCTCCTTTTGCTCCCAAAATTCGTAACCCCTTCAAATATGACTTAAATTAGTTTATATAGGGCTTCTGAAAATCGAGGTTTGGATCTCGCGCGACCCGGGGCGTGGCCCGGAACATGCCCCTGACCGGCCCTCTAAGAGACACGAAACGGGTCACGGTCCGGCCCTCAGAGTGGCACGGAACAGGTCACAGTTCGGCCCTATGAGTGGCACGGACCGTATCCCAAACCGGATCAGATAAGAGTGCTCTGGTCTTTTTCCCTTCCAGGCGCCCGGAACGTTCTGCGTACCGCCCTTTAAGCCGCCCGGAACGGGCCTCGTTTCGGACCGATTGCTCATACGGACCGTGAGGCTGTGAGGATCCGAAGGGAAATGTCAGCTCTTGGCTCGGGCTTCTATCCTGCAACTGCTCGGCTCATATATTCTGATAAATACCCTTGTTTCGCTTCGAATGTCCGAAGACTCTAAAATCTGGGCCTACTGCACGAAAGGAAGAAGAAATGCATTAAACAACCTAATCACAGGACCGAAAAGCTTAAGATGTGGGCTTGAAAACATCGAACATGATGCATTTTGCGTCCACATCACATGTTGTTCTCAAATTGTTGGGGTGTGGGAGGTTAGTCTTGGGAGATCATTGGAGCAGAACCTAAACCCACATGATGTGGCCGGGGAAGGTTTATCAGCCCTTAACTCACGGTATGCAACCCGAAAAAGAGATCCATCAAAGTCTAGGCAGAGGATACCAAGGTATGAGGAGCTCAGGTGGTCGCAATGGCATGGGCAATAAGGGAATCGGAAAGATTGGCCATAATGATGGTTGTGGCTGCGAGGATGAAAGAAAGTGAAGTGAAGAACCATATGTGATAGACTATGAGACTCAGATTTGTCTACAATGAACATAAAATAAATGCAAAAAGCTTTATTGACGTAAGATCTCGCAACCCCTTCCGGTTGCAAAATCGGAGGAAATCAGTCCCTCTCGATTCTTATGCAAAAATCGGAAGCTAAGCGTGCTTGGGACCTCTGCAAATATATGGGATTCAAAAGTACCGCTTGTGGTGCTGATGTCCACAAGATCTTTCAGAGATCCCCTTAACTCCTTCGACCGGTCGTTTTTGTTTATGTCGTTCTTGTTTTTCTTTTAGCTCTTTCTTTTCTTCCATCTTGTATTGTCTCTTTTGAGATTTTTGTTTTGGGTTGATATAAAATCGTATATTTTGCTGATAAAAAAATTAAAGATAATAAAAAAATATAATTTAGGAATTTTATAATAAAGAGATGTAGCCTAACACAGGTCTAATACGCCCTTTTATTGTTTTTCACTTGGATATTTTTTTTGAGAACAAGTGATAGTTGTACTAGTATGATAAAAGAGTCATGACAGCGGTCCCCGCCTTTGGGGGTATGTGATCCAAAAACTCTGCGATAAGAGAGCCAGTCCTAAAGAAAACTGTTGGGGTAAATCTGATGCAGAACTAAAACAGGTGCTGAAACAAAAACTAAAATATAAATAAAATTCAAAGGTCTCAAACTGCCAAGAACCGCTCAAAGTAGTGCCTAAATGTTGGTTGATCCCTTCTCTCCAAGGACTCTTTTTTCCGTGATGTGGACTAACGAACTTGAACTTGACAGTTTGATCAGGCGGTACGACCTTGACCAGGAACCCCTCTCAGAGTAAATCCCTGAGGCCAGTGGTACCTAACATCCTTCATGGCGAGGTTTCTTCTCAGCCCTCGCCAGGTCTTCACGCGGCTCCCGTACGATATTCATTTTCTGGCCCACTAGGCCTAGAGGTCGTGCTGATGGGCCTGGCAACTTCCCAAATGGGACAGACTATCTTTGAAAACCCAATGATCCTATCTCTAAATAATGTCTAGGTCCCTGAGGGAAAGGGTTAACCCCGGACCGACCCTAAGACCCAAGGTACGGTTATATATCATGTCCAAGGCTATAAGGGAGCCCTTCTCTTGAGACGACCCCTTCTTAGGTATTATGTTATTGTTTTTCACTTGGATATGGGTCTATAATCCCCCTCTTAAGTGTAGATTTTTATCACTTGGATATACAATTTTTAATTACATGTAGATTATTAACATGTATCTTGATCATGGTTGTAAAACTCGGCCTAGGCGGCCGACGTCGACTAAGCATGAAAAACACTCATGCGTACAAGATTAGTGTTACTCGGGTAGAAATAGTCAGTCACCCGACTTGACACCGGTTAGGCGGATCGAGGCGGAGTCAGGCAGACTGAGGAGGGCAAGGGCGGCGCTTCCACATATGTTCAAAAAAATAGACATCAACGGTTTTGAAGCGGGTTGAGAGCTTGATTTCTTTTCGTGGTACTCCAGCTTCATTGTTCTGTTGATAAAATCTAATTAACAGAGGAAGTATATGAAACTTGAGTAGAGAGAACAACATAACCGCAAAAGAGATGAAATAACTGGAAAGAATGGAAAAAAGAGAAGTACACACGGTTGTTTTTTTGTTTACTAAAAGTGCAGAATTTTATTAAATTAAAAGAGTTAGTACAAATAAAGAGTTTCTGGATGGCTCAACACACATAACTCTGAGACAAAGTAATCATCATAAACGGTATGAAACTTTCCATATAGGCAGGAAGGAAAAGTGGGGGGTTGGAAAACGAAATTGGAAGTCTTGCTCAAGGTAGTGCCTAAACGCTTCATATGGGGGCAAAGCGAACGAACTTGAACTGCATCAGTTGTAGAAGACATAGCTTTCACCAGGGACCCCTCTTGAAGCTAGTTCTTGAAGTCATAGAAGTCCATCATTCCTCATGGAGAGGCTGCTTACCGACCCTCGCTTGCTCATCTCGGGGTACTCCAGTTGACCCCTTCTTCAAGTCACTCGTACCATCCGCGAGGCCTGAAACTTCTGTTTCTTGGCCGATAGAGAATTGGCCACATACCAATTTTTTCCAGCTGGAATCAACCTTTTCGGCTGGGGGCATCCCCGAGGTCTTGTAATGCTAGGTACATTGTTTAGGGATACAATTGGCCCCTCCTGCGAGAACAGTCACCCATAAGTTCAATGTTCGGGGATAAGGACCTGAAACTCGGTGGGATGTCTGAAGATGCATTCTCCTCTCAATATGTCGCATAGTGATTCACCTACCGATCCTTTTGATACTCCACCATGGAAGTGTCAAATCGCGGGGTACCACGCAGCTTCAGCTCACATTCCCGAATCCCATGGTTGATTCTCCCACATTTAAATTAGAAAGTAGGGTTCTTTGTGTATGTGAGTTAGACCCTCATGGAATCTGGGAAATCCTTGAAACGTAGCAGCAAAACATTACGGAGAGAGTGTTCCACAGGGTGCCAAAACCTCACCCTCACAGCTCCTTCTCAGCACAGCCCCCATTGATCGTAGGGGACCTTCACACATGCTCCTATTGTTGTACCAATTATCTCCCTCGTCGCCCATGTTCGTACCAATAGAGAGAGGCCGTAGGCATGGACCCAAAGCTGCATACGGTATAAGTCGGGAAGCTCTCGGATCCGTGGGTCAATTTCTCATAACAAGAAAGGACGGCCATCAAAACACCAGTGTTCATTACCCCGTACCTAAGACCGATCCTCTACCGACGATTAAAAACGAATAAGAAAGAAAATAAAAATTATTTATTAATGACTAAAAACATCGAAGAGTACATAGATTTAGGTGGAAGCTATTAATTACCAATTGATGAAGTAAATTATGGTACAATTACCCATAAGAGGTGATAGTTGCTACATGAAGAAATGAATCAAGTGAAAATTTGGGATATGTATATGTGAAGAGAGGAATGAGATTGGGCTTTGATTTGAGTTGGGCTTATTATTATATTAGAGATAAAAAAAATATGATATTTTTACTATATAATATATATTAATTAATTATAATAAATACAAATCGGCCTAAGTCTTGATTAGTCTCCGCCTAGCGATTAATGGTTTTCGCCGTTCGACTAACGCCTAACGTCTTTTACACCCTTGGTCTTGATGCATGGGTATTTCCAAATCATATGAAATGACTTATTTGTCCCCAACATAGGTCTAATACGTCTATGTGTTGCTTTTGTTTTTCTTTTTCTCTATGAATGAAATTTTATTATTTGAATTGTTAATTGCTAGGGAGTAGGTAAGTGGTCATCGGTTGTTTTGTGGATACAAAATATATGATTAAAATGATTATATAACATTAACATGCACAAACCCTCCCAACCTTACCTCTAAACCCCTCTATTATCCTTTGATTCTCCAGTGCGGCCACCTATCTACTGTTTCCCCTGCTGGTGATGGTCATGGCCCTGGCATGGATCGTTACCGGCGGAGGCAACACCTCCTCCTTCTCATTCCTTTTTATCTTTCCCCTTTCTCTATCTTGTTTCCTTCCTATGGCTTCAGATCTACCACCGGTTGCTGTAATTTTTTCGTTCGACCTCCGTCTCCGGTAGATGGCTCTAATGGCCGCCCTTTTTGCTCGGTTAGTGCCCCCCCTTTCTTGTGGAAGCTCAAACTGGATTTTGGATGCCTCAGAGGTTTTTTTTTCCGGGGAGTCTTTGAGCTCCATGCCTTCATCTCCTCTCACTGGCGTCCTCGTGCCTCGTTTCCAGCGTGGTTCTTCTCTACCTCCCCGATATGGCTCCACGTTCTCTCGCTTTGGTGTTTATTTGGTGGTATGGTTTTCTGGCGATCGAAGTTGCGAGATGGGGCTCGGTGGTTTTGGTTCTCTCGCTTTGGTGTTTATTTGGTGGTATGGTTGTCTGGCGATCGAAGTTGCGAGAAGGGGCTCAGTGGTTTTGGGTAGCAGCTTTTTCCAAATCTGGACAATTTCACTTCAGGATACTCTTTCTAGTGGATTTTGTGAGTTTAAATTTGCTCTTGAGATTGGAACATCTTAGTGGGGGATAGGCAGGACTCGGCCCTTTCCTTACTATTGGACTCGACCTTCTTGTTGTTGGTGTTGCAATTTGTATTTCCTGACCAGATCTGCTTCTGTGGTGGACTGTTGGAGTATCTTGTTGCTCGTATCATTTCTCTTATGAGTAGTGTTTCCGTCATGGATTCACTGAGATTCTGGTCCGGGCAAAGGTGTGCGGATAGTCTGCCTCTGAGTGTTGGTTGTTTCTAGACCGGTGTTCGTGGTCCTATCTTATATGGTGGGATATCTGTGTGGAGTGGCTCGGTTGAGTGGTTGACTATTGACAGTGAGTTCGTTAAGATATCTGACTATGGTATTGGCCATCGGGGTAGCAGCTCTTTCGTTCCACTAGCGGTATCTTGTTTCAGTTTTGATCGTGGGATGCGTCTCTCCATCCTCATGGGTGTTGATCGTATTGGATCTAGACTAGTTATGCTGGTGGCTTGATTCGGTGGCTGGCTCGTCACTTCCCTTCGCTCCTGGTCGATCGTCGTTCACTTCAGATCTGGTCGTAGGACGCAATTCTTCATTCCTCCGGGTGTTGTTTGTCGTGGATCGGATTGTTCGTCGTTCCTCAGTTTCCTCGCTGATTCGGGTAGTAGCTACGCTATTCTCTAGACCCGTTCGAGGTGATTCTGAAGTGGCTTGTATCATATCTACTGTGAGAAGCGTTTCAGATTTTGGATTCGTTGTGCATCTGGTTCGGTCCCTCGTCACCGCGGATGGTAAGGTTCTCGTCTCACCTTATGCTTTATATGTGCCTTGTTAAAAACCTGCTTATCACTATATTTAGGATCCTTATGATTTCTTTGTTTTTCTGTCCTTTGATAGAGGGGCCCGTCATTCTTTTAGGTTTGGCCTTTGATGGGTTGTACTGGGTCTTTAGGCCTTGGAAATCGACGAGTCTTGTCTCTTTGGGTTTTGAGTTTCGGTGATTATTCACTAGATTATCTCTGCCGTTAAACGATGTTGGTCGTCGACGTATCAGTGCCTTTTACCTCTTTCAGTTTGGGTACCGATAAGATACAATATTCTCCTCATGCTCGGGTAAGGTTATAGGTGTTTTCAGTGGTGGACGGCTATCTTTTTTTAGCTTCATGGTTGACAAGTCTGGGTATTTGACGTCTTTTTTTGTGCTTGATGATTGCTAAATTCAGGTTCTAGACTCATTTTTTAAACCGTTTTGTCTTATGCTTTTGTGATTGTCATATTAGGTTCTGAGACTTTTGTCCTCTTTTGTTGAGATTGTCATGAAGCTGAGTTGTTATGTCAGCGTTCGAATTTGTTGTTGATTTCATCTTCAGATCTGTAACTAGACCATCATCATGTACTTGATCTTTGTTTTTTAATTTTTGAAAAATAAGAGATTCATATAATGTTTTGCTGATAAAAAAACATTAACATGCACATGCTCACGTAGTGATGATGACAGTTAGCCGGGCAAGAGCTTGGCAGTCGAACCCGTTGTATTGTATAGAAGAGATCAAACGTAAAATGTTGGGCCCAAGTCATGCCTGAATAACGGGCTTATAGCTTAATACTTTGGGCCAACTCCGGGATTTGAATATTTGAGTGGCCCATATACTCTGGACCCAGGAAAGAATTGGATTCTGAATCAATTAGGTCGTCCGTGTGAGTCCCTCCACAAGAGACCATCATAGCTTATACAATAGATGCTCTTCTAGTCAATGATGATATTGTAACACGTGTAATGCATGGAAGAGGATTCGACGAGAAGAAAGTTAAGGCACGTGATGGCACGTGAGGAGGGGTCGAGTGGTTAAAAAAGGCAGCTGTTGGGACCCATGTGAGCAAGTTGTCTTCTTTTCTCTGTTGCCCCTGCAGTTTGTTCTGACACTACTGTCTTGTGTCAGTCTCCAGACATGTGAAGTCAGGCTTTCATTTTATTTTATTACAATCACTGTACAAATCACTCTTCTCTTTTTATTTACAGTGGTGCCATTGCGTTAAAAGAAAATGTGAGCAAAGTGAACATGAACCTATGGGGAGTGGGACCAAACTAGAACCGTACGGAAGAGTTACTTGGTGCTGTCCAAATCTTTAGCAGTTTTTACCTTGCTGCCTTTCATACTTTACAGTATTTGCAACGATATTATCGAAACGGAAAAGAAAACGTGGGGTAGAATTCTATTATATTACTATATAATTTATTATAGCCACATGGAAGGCGCTATGATAATAGAAAATAATTTATTATATCATGTTAATTTATAAAAATATATAATTTGTATACAAACATCGGGTCAGAGTTTAAATAAACTCCAAAAAATATATAATAGGGGAGAGAGTAAGTGATGACCGACGCACGAAGGGTGCTTTGCTTCGTGTAAATGGTGTCTACTGACTACTGGTAAGGGCAATAGCATTAATCAAAGTCCCTACCATTAGTGAGTGGAGCCCAATTTGTACGTGCCGTCGTTACCGGACATTTTATTGGTTTTGGTTTTTGGGAGTGGCTTACACTTACGGCATCCAAGATGCGGGTCAAATTTTTTGGCGTTGATTCAGAAAAATTTAAGATCGAATTTGTTGTTCACGTGGAGTAGTAGTCAGATTCGGAAAGTCGTTTTGACAAAAATGGAGATATATTATGAAAAAAAATCGTTGAGAACTGAGAGGAAAAAGAAAGAGAAAAAAATAGAGACACCGAGCAAAGAATTGTAAAGAGAGAATCGACGAGAATGGACGTATGTAGATTTGAAGACCATTGAGAGAAAAATAAAAACGTTAATTGTTCGTCACTTTTTAGCCGCATCAACGACACTTCTGATAGAGATTCAACGCCCCCATTATGGGTGGTCTTACACCTTTTCTTCGTCAGTTTGGCTCAACTGAGTTGTCTTTGTAAATTCGGCTGCCATGGCCCTCAACTAACATATGGACCGCGAGACGGTATAATAGCTTCAATATCATATGAATACTCTGTTATATATGGTCTTTCACTCCAAGAAATACTCAATGTTACGGTACAAATTGTGTATAACTTAGAGGTGGACAATGGTAGGATAATCGACCATCAACCCCCTAAGCAGTGGCGGAGTCAGTTTTTCTAATAGAGGCACCAAAATTTTCAATTATAATACGTGACGTTCAATGATAATTGTTCGAACCCGTTATGCCAAAAATGCGTGCCAAATCCACAAGTTTGGTGTGGCAGTGACCTTGAGCTTCACTATCAGTCTGTTACCATGATCCCTCCTCGAATGAACTCCAATGCATGTAATTCAAACTACCCAACTTCCTATGGAATCCACGCCCCACATTCACCGCTAATATGTGATTCATATAAGCTTGTATAGGATGTCGTAGATAGGTTTAGGCAAATACCGTAGTTAGTGCCTTGTAAAATTTTGTAATGCACTCAAGAGTCGTACTCTTGTTCATTCTCAAATGCTCGTCAATGTAATCGCCTGAAATTCCATATCACAATCACCTAATGGTCGAAATACATTTTTGATAAGGAAAGAATGCAACATGTCCAAAACCGTCCATGCCTTGGTTAAAGTATGCGTCTTTTTTCTTCCAATTCACGCACAGTACGCATGAGCACATCCTTTGACATTCGGAAACGACGACGAAGTTGTAGGTCGGTGTACACCAGGGAGTTACAGAAATAGTCATGCATTAAACGTTCATGCCCATCCACTTAGTCTCTCTTGTTGTAGTTTTTCTTCTTACGTTGTTATAGTTGGTTCATGGCTCGATCATACAAACTTTGAACCTCTTCAGATGGATTGTTGATGCTATCTTCGATTGAACGTTCCAACATTCGTTGTTGGCAAGATACGCTCTTCTTTGATCGGAACTGTTCGTCATTGAATTTTAGAAAGATAGAGACTACAAGAATCTAAGGTCGAGAGAGTAGGATATATAGATATTGTGATTTTTGTGTGGATGAATATCTAAATTAGTAAATTTATATTAATTTAGGATCATTTACCAATTATTATTTTTTCAAGATCAATATTTATTTAAAAAATGGTCAACTACTACTTAAGCCAATATGACTATTAGTGTCGGCTGATATATGCGACAACATTGATACTGTCATTGCTTAAACATCGGCCTATTCCGCCGTCATTTTAATCTCGTTTGTGAGTGTCGTTTCAACCTTGTCTATGACCACCGTTCAACCTCGTTTGTAACCGCTGTTTCAACCTCGTCCATATCGATTTTAGAGATGTTTATAATAAGGCAATCCCAAAATATTGTCATTCCATCCTCGATTATAGATGGTCTTTAAGTGAAAAAAAGAACGGTTCGGATAGACGATAAAAGTGTTCACCTTTATTCTTAATTTTGAGGGTTTGAGCACGTATATGCACATGCAACACAAAGTTGATGTTTCCCAATGTAGCAAGCGCCAAGCACTGCATGAGACAGAAACACTCCAGGTTTATTATAATCTTTATGATAATAAGACTCTCTCTCTAGTCTCTACAACATTATCAATCTCTCCTCTCTTTTTTCATGTTTAATTAAAAAGAATATTGTCAGGGTGTCTTTTCTCAAGTGTCTATGGTTTTCTCCAGTGGCCATAACCAAACTTTGCAGGCTTTCGTGTCAGACCATGCAGTATCTGCCAAAAGAGCCTACACATAACACATACACACCCTCACCCTCTGCAGTAACTTTTTGAAACCTTCTCTTCACTCCAAACCAAAACTCATAATGTTAATCTGACCTACTTCACCGCTTTCTCATAAATTTGCATCCCAAACCCAAAACCCACTTGTTACAAAAAAGAAGAAACATAAAAATCACACCTTTCTCTGTGTCCATGGCCTTCCACCTGAAGCAATGGAGGAACCAGAACCAGACCCAGAAGCTGCTGCATGAGTCAGAGGCTGAGCAATATCCCTCTGCTCCCAAGATGCCAAAATTACTTCACCTTCATCATCATAACCCATCCTCTGCTCTTCCTCTATTCGTACCTGAACCCAAAATCACCAGCAACAACAACACCGTGTCAGCTCTCACTAAGATTCCACGTAAGATCTTAAAAACAGTGTTTTTTTTCTTCTCATTTTGGGCATTTCAAAACACATGTTAATTTACTTGTATTTGGCATGTTATTGGATCCGTAAGGGACAGGAAGTTACTTCAGCTTGGCGCAGTGGCAGGAGCTGGAGCTACAGGCTCTCATCTTCAGGTACATGATGGCTGGTGCTGCTGTTCCTCCTGAGCTCCTCCATCACATCAGCAACACTCTCCTCTGTTCCACTCCTAATTACTTCCTCAACCATTTTCAACCTCCTTGTAAGTCTCTCAACAATTCAAGGTTGCATCATAATTGGATCAATTAATTATTAATGGGTTTTGCATCTCAAGTAACAGTGTTGCAGTCTGGGTATTGGGGGAGGCTTGCCATGGATCCGGAGCCGGGACGTTGCCGGAGAACGGACGGCAAGAAGTGGCGGTGCTCCAGAGACGTGGTGGCCGGATACAAGTACTGTCAACGCCACATGCACCGCGGCCGTAACCGTTCAAGAAAGCCTGTGGAAATCCCCACACATACTTCCGCTCCGGCAGAGGTCGCCGGCGGTAACTGTTTTCCCGTTTCCGGGCCATCACCATCCGTTGATCTCCAGAGGTAAAAAGAAAAAGACAACACTTGCATTGCTATAGTCTGATTTGTTTCTTTATTATTAACAATAATATTAATTAATTTGGAAAATCTAGTGACTAGGACCCAAAGGCTTAATGAGGAATCTATTGAACAAAACATGATTGAAATGATGAAGGAACTGTGGGATGTAGTGTACAAGCTTACCCCAACCACAACTTTATTCTTCTTTTTAAACCCATCATCATTGATGCCTATATTTAGTGTTGTTGTCCTAAGATGAATACGTTCTTTTTCAGCACTACTTCACAATCAAAACATGTAAACAAGAACCTCTTTGAGAGCCAGAATGTGGTCAACGGAGACGAGAGGTCCGACGGGCATGTCCTGAGGCATTTCTTGAATGATTGGCCGCGAGAAACAAACGGTGGCGGAGGCAACACCAGCCCCGTGAGCCTGTCCATGGCGATGCCGGGAAATTCTTCTTCCGATGTGTCGTTGAAGCTTTCCTCGGGTGTTGGAGAGGGGGAGCAACGGCGAGGGAACTGGGGTTCGATGGGCGGAGGAGGGCCGCTTGCGGAGGCGTTGCGGTCGTCCACTTCCGGTTTATCGCCGACTAGTGTTCTGCATCGGCTTCCTCTTACCTCGGCATTGGACAGCAGCACCATGAGAGGTTAGGTTATGTTTAGCTCGACTGTGTATCATGTAATAAAAAAACAGAGTTATACTCATGATCATCACCTGTGTATATTGAGGACAGACTTTCCGATGTTCTATGATATGCAATTCTCTTAGATGCGGTCAACACCGTTTCCATTCGGTGTTTTTGTTGAAATATAATCTATAGGATTAATTCATCACTTGATAAACGTGTTAGTGTCTTCATCCATCATGTTGAGTTTTTGAGTTGGATCTGGCTTTAACATGATCACCTACTACAACTAGAAGAAATGGTATCGAACTAAATATGTTCTCATCAGCGATATCATTTGAAATTTCTTACCCAAGTGTATGGATTTCACTCAATATACACAAAACAAGTTTTTCACCACTGCAACCTCTCAAAACCAAGTCTAATTAAACCCTAGATTGACACATTAGCACAGGAACTAAACACCCATTACTCTTAGAGCAACCACAACGGGTCGCTCCCGCTCTGCGCGCGCCGGGAACGCCGGCCGCTGGCCGGTCCGCTGCAGACGCGAAAATTCGCGTTCCCGCTCCCCATTTTTGCACTCCCGCTCCCCAATCTAACGCTCCCGCTCCCCTGTGCCTGGCCGAGCGCGCTGGACGCGCCCTCGCGCCCTGGCCTGCGGTGGCAGGCTCCGGTGCCGCCACGTGTCCCGACCGTTGGCAACGGTCAACTCCAACGGCTATATTTTTTTTTTAATTCAAAAATCAGTTAAAATGAACCCTATAAATACCCAACCTCATTCCTCATTTTTGTCAAACCATTCTCTACTTACTCTTTCATTCTCACTTCCTACTCGCTATTTTTGAAAATGTCCGACGACGAGGTTATGTTCGCCGCTGAGGAGATGTCGTACGAGGAGCTGGCTTCTCGGATGCCGACGCATGAGGAGATGGCAGCCCAACTGCCGACATATGAGGAGATTAGGGCCCAAATGCAGCCAGTTGAGCGACGATTCCGGCAGATGATGGAGAGGCAGATGCAGACAGTAATGTCAAGGGTCCAGAGGGCCATCCGTGGGGAACCAATGCGCCGAGAGATTAACAGAGGTCGTTTGGCAGCCCACATCCAATTGATGGCGAACTATTTTGACGAACAACCCCTATACGGCCCTGACATGTTCAGGCGTCGGTTCCGTATGTGCAAACCGCTTTTCCAACGGATTATGAACGCGGTGAAGGCTCACGACGACTACTTCGAACAGAAGCCCGAAGCTGCCTCACGGCCGGGTTATTAACGAAACAGAAGTGCACCGCCGCTATACGGATGCTTGCGTATGGGTCCTCGGCCGATTCATTGGACGAAACTCTGCGCATGGGGGTAAGCACCATACTTGAATGTTTACGTAAGTTTTGCAAGGCCGTCATTGAGGTATTCGGAGCCGAGTATGAGCGTACACCTACACCGGCTGACATGGACCGATTACTTCGAGAAGGGTACAACCGAGGGTTTCCCGGAATGGCGGGGAGTCTTGACTGTATGCATTGGAAGTGGAAGAACTGTCCAACCGAAGAGCAGGGAGCCCATGGACGGGGAGGTCACCACGGGGAAAAGACGATTATGTTTGAAGCTGTAGCGTCCCGTGATTTATGGATTTGGCATGCATTTTTCGGGATGGCTGGATCGAACAACGACGTCAACGTCCTCAACCACAGCCACCTATTCCAAGACGCTTACTACGACCATGAGCTGGCTGTGGAGTACTACATCAACGGCCATCGGTACGACCGACCTTATTACTTGGTGGACGACATTTACCCAGCATGGGCACGGTTCGTGAAGACTATTCGGCATCCCTACGAGCTCAAAGAGAAGTTGTTTGCTAGATGCCAAGAAGGTGCTCGGAAAGATATTGATAGAGCTTTTGGAGTACTTCAAGCAAGGTGGCACATCATCTCCCGTCCCGCTCGTAGTTGGAGCAAACACACTTTGGTTGATATCATGCACACTTGCATAATTCTACACAACATGATTGTAGAGGATGAGCGCGACTGGTACGAGTATGGGGAGGAGGAGTTGTTGTGGGCGCAACCTCCAAAAATGCCGAACTGGACACCACCGGAACGATGGCACCACGGAGGGCCATTGGAATACCAGGGACTTGTGGATGCTCAACAAAGTGTCCTAGATCCTGAGATCCACCATCAACTACAACAAGATCTTATGGAGCACTTATGGGATCGATTTGGAGCTGGTTTCCATGACGACGTGTAGTCGTTTGTGATCTTGGAGCTGTTTTTTTTGGGTTGTATTAAAAGGGGTTGAATAAAATTAGAAGTTCATTTATATTCGTGTTGAATTTATTAATTATTGATTGCCATTAATTATTTATTTCCAAAATTGTTTATATTATGACTAAATTAAACGGTTTCTGATAACGGATTAAATAAAACAGGAAAATATCAAATAATAATCCAGTCAGCACTGTTCTGCACTCCCAGGACCTCAAGGTCATTTCTGTTGCAAAACACCCACTTTTTTGCACTCACACTCCCTGACTTTTGTCCAATCAGCACAAGGTCTGCACTCCCACTCCCTGACCAATGTCCTTTCTGTTGTTCATGCTCTTAAAACAACAAAGATCATGCCTTCTTCCAAACCACCACGCGTCATTGAAACCGCACTGAGCATCCACATTATGCAGCAACAACTCACTTTTTACTCACCAAACCTTGTAAAAACCAACATCAAATCAATCCTTTCACCGTTGAAATCCAACCTTATGCACCAGCAAGTCACATTTTGTTCTCCCAATCTTGAGCAAAGCCAACAATAGTTCAAATCTTACGTCAATGGTTCCGATCATTACTCAGCAGCAAATCACATTTTTGGCTCCACAACTTGAAAATACCCATATTTTTTGTATGATATTGGTACATGAATATTTATAAGGACAAACTTTACTATGATTTCATGTGTATAAGTTGAAGCGTTTAGTGAGCAATCAAGAAAATAGTTATAAGCATATCAACAAGATCGTTGACAATTATAACTTTGCTTTCGGTTGTATTAGTTAGTTTGAATCAGTCTAACAACCAGTTAGTATTATATTCAGCTTTGGAGTAGTCTTGGATTGGTACTGATGTATCAGGCCTTATAGAATTGGCCAAGCTTCATTGATCTAGAAATGGATTTATAAAATCCCAGCGCCTTATATAGCTACTGTTCCTCTCTCTTGCGCGCTCCCACTCTGTACTTACAGGTTGAACAAGATGAAGAAGACGACGGGCTCAGTCTTTATTTATTATATGCTCGATCCAGTCGACCGATTGACTGCCATGTCACCGGTTTGACTTTAACAAACTAATCCCTACATCGCGCTCTAACAGACTCCAGCTAACGTCAGGTGTCGCCATGCCTCCTCCATCTCAACCTCTCTACTGGTGCCTCTGGTCCTCAACAACAGCGTTTCACTCGCCGTCTTTATTAGCTCCTGACAATTCTCTCCCTATGAGAACCTTCTCGTCAAGCTTCCTTAGCAAAAGACCTGCCCAGGAAGCGAGCTCGGAGCAACCCAATGTCTTCCCAAGTTGTATCTTCCGACAATGATCCCGCCCACTGAACCAGCTTCTACACGACGGCCTGGTTTCGTTGCTTGATCATCCGAATTGCTAGGATATGGTGGGGATCGATCTTCAGTTGGCCGGTCTCCGAGGTCTCAGGGAGAGTCGGTATCACGGTGCAGGCTTCACCCACCTTCCTCTTGAGTAGAGAAACGTGGAATATGGGTATTAGCGGGCTCCTTGTTGTGCTGATCTGGGGTCTCGGGATACTTGACTAGGGTAGTTGTCCGCATCCTGCCCACTATCATGCGAGGGACATCGGTCCTCTCTTGGGAGATCCCTAGTCGAGTAGATGTCCACCGCTACATGAATTATTGTCACGCCCCAATTTCAGTAAACCGAACTCGGGACGCGAACGTTTTAAAAACAATAAAACAATGAAACCTGTTTTGGATAAACACTTTAAAATCTCCCTTTAATTAATCAAAATAGTATTTACAACTTAAAAACACGTCCCAACACGTGGACAAAAGTACAAGGTATCCGTCACTAGACTCAAAAGACTGAACCCGGACTCCGCTCCTAGCTCCACAAGCTTCGAGAGCTCCCCTAGTCCGTCATGTGATCAGTACATGTAGGAAAAGCAGCTAGGGGTGAGCGTCCGCTCACCACCACAGATAACAGACTGACTACGGCATAATTAGCAGACAATGCTGGTAACACCAACAACAAACTCAACTCTGGGGATCACTGTCCCCAACTCAAGTACTTTGACTGACAAACACCCACGGTGACCTTCCTCGAACGACTCAACACTCAAACATGTAAGTAGACCGACACAACGATCACGACCTCTTCCAAGGACTCAAAAGAAACTACGCAACACCAAACAAGATCACAAAGGATCGCACACCAAACAAGATCACAAAGGATCGCAAACCAGCTGCTCAGTAACCAATTCTGTTTCTCTCGCCCTTTCCGATCTCAGTCGGGTCAGGCGGTCGACCTGTCTCAGTAACCTCTCTGTTCTTCGCCCTTTCCGATCCCAGTTGGTCTAGGCGGTCGACCTGTCTTACAACTTCTCTATCCTTCGCCCTTTCCGATCCCAGTCGGTCCAGGCGGTCGACTTGTCTTACAACTTCTCTGTCCTTCGCCCTTTCCGATCCCAGTCGGTCCAGGCGGTCGACCTGTCTTACAACTTCCCTCACTCACGCGCTTCCCCGACACAAAGTCGGGCCAGGCGGTCGACCTGTCTCAGTAACCTCTCTCACTCAGGTAACCACAATCACAATCACAAGCAAGTTCAACAAACAGCAACAACACAGGTTCAACACTCCACAGGCACTCATGGCCACCCAAGACACCAACCATAAAACACGGACTCAACAGCCCCACAGGCACTCGCGGCCTCCCAAGACACACCAACGATAAAGACACGGGTTCAACAACCCCACAGGCACTCACGGCCTCCCAAGACACACCAACAGTAAGGACACAGGTTCAACAACCCCACGGGCACACACGGCCTCCCCAGACACCAACAGTCAAACACGGGCTCTCATGCCCCCCCCCCCCCAAGACTCAACAGTCAAACACGGGCTCTCATGGCCACCCAAGACTCAACAGTCAAACACGGGCTCTCATGGCCACCCAAGACTCAACAGTAAAGTACGGGCTCTCATGGCCACCCAAGACACACCAACAGTAACTCACGGGCTCAACAACCCACGGGCACTCACGGCCACTCAAACCACCAACAGTAAAGACACGGGTTCACAACCCCACGAGTACTCATGGCCACCCAAAACTCAACAATAAAACACGCTCGCAACTTACCGAGACTCTAACTCGTAAGCCAGCTAAAACACCAACAGTAAAGTACGGGCTCTCATGGCCACCCAAACACGAATAATAACACGGGCTCTCATGGCCACCCAAACACGAATAATAACACGGGCTCTCATGGCCACCCAAGACTCAACAATAATAATACGGGCTCTCAAGGCCACCCAAAACTCGACAATAATACACGGGCTCTCAAGGCCACCCAAGACACCAAAAGATCAAACAACCTCCGGCTTAACCAAAGCCTCCAACAGCCCTAATATCAACAGTTTCTCAATCAACCTCCGGGCATGGTCATATGCCTCCAGTACTCCTATTATCGATAAGTTCACAAACAACCTCCGGGCATGGTCATATGCCTCCAGTAATTCTAATAACGCTAAGTTCTCTGCTCCTACGACACTACTAAGTGTCACATGCATTTCCCATACTTGCTAAGTTCCCGTAACATGCTTTTCTAATATTCGATAACCTACACAACCCACGACACCCCGGTGTCACATGCAATTCTACAGTTAACTTTCCCTAGTCAGGGCCGAGATCCGGCTACTTTTCCCTACCTCGTGCGTGTTCTCCCAAAAGCCAAACAACGAGCTCCGGTGATGATCTCATTCACTCCCCCAGCTTTCCCTTGTCTCGGTCCGTGGCACGATCTAAAAGAACACAATTTAAAGGCACTTAACAACCCGCAGGAATAAACTGAAAATCATTAAACTCGATGCCCAAACTTAACCCCGACAATGTCGATCACTCCCAAACTTCCCAATTACTCGACATTGTCGATAAAAGACCCGTAAAGGGCCGATTCGCTCGACATGGCGAATCTGCCCGGGTTTTGTAAATACCTTTCCGGGGCTCCAAAAATTCCCGTTTTCGTTTCTACGGTCTTAGAATAATTCAAGGGTCCCAATGTACTTGACCGAATCGAATTCCGACTCCCGAGTCAATTAATTACCGTTTAAAATTTCTAAACCCGATAAATTACAACTTCTCCAATTTAATTCCAATTTTCGATTCGGTTAAGGATAAATAGTCTGGGAAACGTTTTAAACCACCCGAAACACAAAACCCGATCACCCGAGCACGTGGGCCCCACCCAACCCACTTGGCCGAGAGCCCTAGGGTTCAAGGGGGGGCTCGGCCACCATGGTGGTGGCTGGTCCCAGCTCCGGCCAGCCACCACCCACGGTGGCCGGAGCTCCTCCCGAGCCTCCGGTCACCGGAAAACGTCATCTCTTCCCTCCAAACACCTCCAAAACGTCTCCAACAATTACCCCAACATCAAAACCACCTTAAACTAATAGTTTTACAAAAACCTAACTTCCAAAATTACTCAAAACGAGAATCGGTTTAGTACAAACCGTAGAGGAGGATGAGGGGAAGTCGTCTTCTCCTTGTCTTGAGACGATCCAAGGGTTGGATGTCAAACCCTAGCCCAACTCCTTCTCTTTTCTCTCTTCTTCTTCTTCTCCAACCTCTCTCTTCTTTCTCTTTCTAAAACCTAACTCTTCCAATTTCTAATTTCTTTTTCCTTTTTTTTTGTATATGGCCGGCCACCCTATAGCCCCCACCACATGTTTTCCCCCCAAAACTAACACCACCACTTGTTGGACAAGTGGAAAGGTGGGTCCCACACCTTTTGGAAAATATCTCCTAGATATTTTCCAACCAGATTCGCGAAAATCGGACGTTTCGGGCCCCGAACGGGCACTTTTCCTAAGAAATTACGAAACTTGGCGGGCTACAAGGAAACGGCTCAACTAAGACCGCTGCGACGACGGCTAAGCTTTTTGGATCCAAAACGGTACTCGAATGGACCAAAACGTCGCTCGGTTGACTTTTCCAGCGAAAAGTCAACATTTCCCAAATTGATCAGAAAGTTGCCCTGAGTCCCCCGGAACTCACTTTGGTCGATAACTGGCTCAAATTAAGTCCGGTATGACCCTCGGGATCCAATTCCGGTTAAATTCAGTGTCTGCTCAAAAATTTTAAATTTTCCTGTTTTTCGCAAGTTTGACTGGCGTTGACCGGGAGTGGTTATTACAATTATTAGCATAGTCTCTGGGTCCTATAATGGTAGAGTGGGGTAGTATGAAACGGGTCGAAGAGGATCCGCTCATGATGGTGGATCATTGTCCAAAGGTAGGGTTTATTGAAGTGGGACCAGCGGTCTGATGTGAGGCACACCTACGGGTTAATGTTTTCCTCCCGAGACTAGTTTGGTCACTTGGTGTCCTGTTTTCCCTGGGACTCAGATGAGGTATCGGCATATCAATGATAGGGACAGAGCGGGATAAAAACCAAAGGTCGTTCCCTAATAGGTCCCCTAGTACCATCTCCGATCGTCAGATCGTATGGGAGCCATTGCATGACAAGTTCGATCTCATTGCCTTCAACAAACTACTAGCATGGAGGGAGGGGTCAGGAGTGCACCATAGTTGGTCGATCCCTATCGTGGTTGTACACCATTTCATGCAGGAGTTTTTCGCGGTACTTCGTGATGGTTTTGGGGTCTTCTCACCTTGATGGGCGGAGAGTTGGTAGTCGGGAGGCAGTAGGGGCAATGGGCACTGTGGGTGGGGATCCATGGCTAGTTGCAGTGAAGGAGTGGCGAGAGTGGTCGTGAGAGGAGACGATAGCGATGACGGTAGAGCTCCATAGTGTAGAGGGGGAGAACAATTTGGAGAAACATCCCTAAGTTCCGAAAACATTTTCCATAGTATGTTGTTAGTTTTACTAACAAAAGGTTATGAGTCTTATGACTAATACATAAAATTCTTCATTTAACAATTTTTTAATTTTGATAGTTTATTCTTTGTGACCAATTAATAAGGATATGTTTCTATATTTAACTCTAAAAAATATATATGAAAAAAGTACCTTCACGTTATTTATTTGTGTACATATCGAAGGTAGGAGATAAGAAAAGAAAGGAAGGTAGCCCAAAATCATAACCTACTCATTATGAGAAGTGTGTGATCTTTAAGTTCAAGGAGACAAAAATTAATGGATATTGTAGATGTTTCAAGGCTACACATATGATCGTTTTTCTTTTGGTGTTTTGCCTCTTCAATTCTTTGAGTTGCTGTCCTCCAATTTCTTGCTTTATTTTTTTTGATCATTTATTTCATGGTATAAGCTCTACGAACCCTTCAATCGGTAAAAAGATTTTTGTTTATCGAATTAGACATGGTTTTGTTGAATTAAGTTCCTTCTTTTCATTTTATTTTTTTGCAAAAGGTTCATGAGCAGTATATTATGGGATTGTAGAAAAAAAATTGAATTTCAAGGTACGAAAACAAGCCAATCACAGAAATGTGAGGTTTGGATTTTATGAGTAGAGACACATTCAGAGGGGATAAGAGTATGTCATGGTATACTCTTAATAATTGGGGATAATTCCACTTCAGTACTCTAAATCTTTCATATTTCATTTAGAGTACCTTAAATCTTTTTTGTGTCACCTCAGTACCCTAAATCTTTCATATTTCATTTAGAGTACCCTAAATCTTTTTTGTGTCACCTCGATACCCTAAACTTTTATTAATTTCATTTTAGTACCCTAAACTTTCATTAATTTCAATTTAGTACCCACCGGTAACTTCACCATAATTTTGGTTGTTGGTGAGGGGCAGTATGGTCATTTTACTTGTTTTGGATGGAAAATCATATGTAAAGTTAACGGTGGGTACTAAAATGGAATTAATGAAAGTTTAGGGTACCGAGGTGAGACAAAAAAGATTTAGGGTACTCTAAATGAATTAATGAAAGTTTAGGGTACCGAGGTGAGACAAAAAAGATTTAGAGTACTCTAAATGAAATTTGAAAGATTTAGGATACTGAGGTGGAATTATCCCTAATAAATGAGAACACAACGTGATGAAAAAGATTAATATATTCACCTTCTCAACCAGAGTTTGATTCTTAGTGGAAAATTTTATTTTTGTATCTTTCCTCCCTTTTGACATACCCTTAGAAAATGCAAAGTAATTTTTTTTCCTATCTACTGGCCTTTAGCACAAACTTAAAAGTTTGTCCTCCAAATTAAGTGTATTGTGTCTTGGTTTTTCTTACCTAACGTAATATTATAGACGCTCTTAAAAAACGCAGTAACACTAAATGTGAAACGACGGAACCAAAAGAGCTACTGCAACTCGTCTTCTCTCCAAACATCAACGTCGGTGACCGGTTGAACTCATCGGTCATTACTCAGGTATGTTTTCGCTTCGTTCGAACACATATGTTTGCACCCACGTTTTAAGAATCCGTGAACTTCATCTTGTTTTGTAGTTTGAGATCCATGTTCTGTAGTTTGTGTTCCTAATTGTTCACAGAACCGAATAAACACCCATATGATCCATGATTCCATGTTTTATAGTTTGTGTTCCTAATTGTTTGTTCCACTGTTTTTTAAGATTGTTTTACGATAATTTGATTTTAGGGAAAACTACCAATACGTACCCAAAACCATGCTCATTTAACTGATGTTTACTCTGAAGTTTAAAATTAACCGATGCATACCCTGAAGTTACGGCTTGTAACTAAAAACCACTTATTGTCAGCTAAAATGACGAAAATACCCTTAGTGATTTTTTTAAATAATTTTTCTACAATATAAATTAAGTGATTTTTTAAATAAAAATGAAGTAATTTAATAAGTAAATATATATATATATATATATAACAAAAGTAATTTTTAAATAATTTTTTTAACATAATTATTGAAGTGTAGTTGAGGGTATTTTCGTCATTTTAGCTGACGGAGGGGTTTTGAGTTACATTTCGAAACTTAAGGGTATGCATCAGTTAACTTTAAACTTCAAAGTACACATCAGTTAAATGGACATGGTTTTGGATAGGTATTGATAGTTTTCCCTTGATTTTAAATGTGTACTTCACTGTCGTCAACGAATTTATTACATGCAATATGTCTACACATATACTGTTGTTTTGGAGTTAGGGAAGTGATGATAAAATCGAAACAAAATCAAAGGCCATAGATGTGCTGAATACTCGTATTTGCACTTCAATCTGATCCCAAGACTTTGCTTTTCGTATTTTCTGTTTACTCATTGCATTTAATTGTGTTTCTGTGTCCTTGCACACTTGTTCACAATTGAAACTACTTGTAACATGGTCTATAATGTTTGATGCAGGTGTCAGTGTTAAAGAAGCGTGTTAATATTGCTAGTGGTACACCAAATAGTTTACTTTAGTTCTTTTTTTTCTTGATTAGTATTTTTTTATATAAAAACCCAACCTTTTTAGAAAAAAAGGAGGGCAAGGAACAGAGTTCCTCAAAATAACCACGGGCAACGCTCAAACAGACCGAGCATATCCACTGACATCTCAGAACATACGAACAGACTCAAACAAAGGGTAACACAGGTCTAAAACCGAGATGTTCCTACCAGGAAGCAAATGAAAGCCATACAACTAAGAGCACTGACTTAACAAAGTACAACCTCAACCTCAACCCAAACGTTCCAACAAAGAGAGAACACAAAAAGAGCTCTAAAAATCCAGAAAAAGTAAACCACCAACTAAAAAACAGAGTATCCAAACTTCACCATAGCACAGGCCAGAAGAAACTAACCCGGAAACTTAAAAGCCTAAAACTTGGTCAACCCTAAAACTCACCGGAGTCACATAACTTCGGCACGCTGTCGGCTAGCACTAAACACGACAGAGTTAGCCACTGATCCCGGCCTAACCGATCTGTAACAAAGTCCCAAGGCCCAACCCTCGACACCGACCAACACCGGGCACGTCGACTCTCCGCCACAGCCATGGCCGGAGAAGAGTAGATCGACCAGAACCAAGATCGGAGGAGGGGAAAAACACGAGATAAAGACTAAAACCGAGAAGAAGTTCGAAGCAAACCTAACCCTCTTCAAGGCTTTGACCGGGAACCAAGGAGTCTGAACCCGAGCCCGACGATCTTCACCAAAGTCGACAAAGAAGCGCGTCCCACACCGGTTCCGGTACAAGACTTTAAGATCTGAACAGTGCGCAGACGACGAAGCAGAGCCGAAGCCACCATAGTAGCAAGGTAGAACAAGATATGCGCCACTCCTCCCGGAAAGACGTCCCACGAACAGTTCTGACTCACCCCGACTCTACTACAAACTGAAGAGACAACTACCAAAGACATATCTGAGCAAGACCGAACATCGGGAGGTCCACGAAATTGACCGGGGCCAACACCCACGAGCGACCAAAACCATACCTCGAGGACGACAGAGTCGTCAGATTTTGTCCAAAGAAAAAAATAACCCAGAAACTTCCGCGCTGCCGCTCCAAATCAGACAGATCTGAAGCGAAGAGAGGGGGGAAACAAGGAATAAAATAGAAGGTAAAGAAGGAGAGATAAGAGGGGAAAGGAAAGGGTTTCCGCCGACGTCTTCAATGGCCAAAGGCCAGAGAAAACGCCGGCGGCCGACCACCGCAGCTAGGTTTTGTAAAGAAGGGTAGAGAGAGGCGACAGAAAAAACTTAGAGACAGAGAAGCAAAACTCGAACCGTTCTTCTATCCAACCTCAAGAACCTAAAATCGAAAAGCTAACGCCGACCACCGTGACTAGGTTTTGTAAAGAAGGGTAAAGAGAGGCGAGAGAAAAAACTTAGAGAGAGAAGCAAAACTCCAACAATTTACTTTAGTTCTATCAAACATCTCAATTGATTATACTCGTTCATCTCAAAATGTTTGATACAGTGGAAAGTTTGATATAACATTGTGTACAACGTATTTTTATGATTATTTTATATGACATGTGGTTTTTGTTCATTAAAAAACCTAAAGTATTTAATTTGTATTTACTTGTGCATATGCGTATTTGAAGTGGTTTTGTGTTCGATTGGGATAATGGAAAGTTCAACCATAAATGGGGCTTCTCCATGAAATACCAGTTCTTTGACTATGGTTTTCACTGACTATCGTGTTAGTTGAACTTTTTTCAGAATAGAACAGAAGACTAACGAAAACTGTCACATAATACCTGTAATTGTGTATCATTTTGTAAACATCAACGGTAAAAAAACGTCAATTTACCGTTGCTTTTTAATAAAATTCTCGTTATTCTCTGCAAAAAACAATTATGGGGGATACAAAGTGACAATTATGAAGTTAACAGTTATGATGTGATAATGAAAGTAAAAAAACCGGTGTGTAACTGAGTTTCCCCGCCATAAATTGATCAAGCTTGACATGTATGTTTTTTTCTTTTTTAGGATGAACACATATTTTACACCGAAATAGAGATTTAAGGAAAAAAATTCAACAACTAAAGAGACTCATGAACTTACTACTCCAAGTGATCTTCGACGGAACCACCACTACAATCACCAAATGAACTCTCTAATGAGGGGACATATTTAGAGTCTGATCCTGCAAAAAGAATTTAAATTATGAAATATCATATGAATGATGAAGATATGATATGAAGAGCTCACTTTCTTAAAAGTCCATCTCAACCCATTTTAACCAAGCGTCCTATTATAATTATTGTTGGAAGTAATCGTTTATTTCAAAAAAGTTGTTCAATGAATTTGATTAGCTAGAATATAATATAAAAAAATGATGATGCATTATGTTTGCCCTATTCTTTGTTTTACAATGGTAGTAATGAAGCAACATTTGTGAAGACATGTTTTAAAACTTGGCATCTGAAGAAAAAATTAGCCAACCATATTAGTGAAATACCCAATAATCAACACAAAAAGTGTGTAAAAAGTTTTGAAGATCCTTTGAAGAAAAACCAGAGTATTGAGTCTTTTTATTCAAAACATTCTGCCAAATCAGAAGAAGATTATCTTGTTCGTTTGAAAGCATCAATTGAAGCTGTCAAATACCTTCTTAGAGGTGGGCTGACCTTTAGGACTCATAATAAAAGGGAAGATTCTGTTTATAAAGGTAATTTTCTCGAGCTTATAAAACTTTTGGAGAGAAATAGCGAAAGAATAACTACTATAGTAAAAAAATGGTGGAAGAAATTGTAAGATGGTTGCTTTTGGTATTCAAAAAGATCTTGTAAATACATGCGATGTTGAAACTGTTAAGAAGATTGTTGAAGAAATTGGAGATAAGATTTTTTTTGTACTCGTGGATGAATCAGGTGATTTCTTAGGTAAGGAACAAATGGCTATGTTGATGATATAGGGTTTGTCGTAGAAATATTATTTATCGGTATTGTTCATGTTAGAGATACTGGATGTCTCACCCTCAATTTCTCTAACTTGGGAATTGCGACTAGAAGCCAAGCTATCCACGGGGATAGCTTTGTTCTTGTCCGACAATCCCCTTAAAAACATACCAGCTTCCTGTGATTCAGAATCCGGATTCACAGGTGTGTCCGGCACCACATCCACCCCGCCCTTGTCCACCTCCATCATTCGAGTTCCACTAAGCGAGTCCCTTGGGAATTCACCTCATGCTCCTTAACCTGAGGAGTAGAGTTTTCCCCAAGTAATTCGCAAACCTTCCCAGACAGTTCAGTTGGTGAAGCATATGATCTGATTTGGTCCTGCTAGGGAAGCCAATACTATGAACTCTTGACCCTCCAAAATAACTTCGATCAACTGAGAATCAAAACCAGGAGCCATGTGAATCAGGACCAGGGCTTCCTCTACGTTCTTCCCTCGTATGAATTTGGATGCACCATGACACCGTCCCGCATGCCCCAACAATGGGTTTCAAGTTTTTTTCGGTTCCATCCGTGAATGGGTACCCCGACCAGCCTCACCCATTTGAAGTAACCTTTGTTCCTTATCAATGACTTTTTATCCAATCCCATTACCACCTATTGGGAAAGTCACGCCCAATTTGTGAGAACCATATGCTCTTCCACCTCCTTATCTGAGCAATGTAATAAAATGAACCGACTTCCCAAAGCCGTAATCTACATACAGTGTTCTCTCAAGCTGTCAAATTCATCTTGTAACAGAGTTAGGGAAAATTTTCGCTAAGGATGCCAAGCCAACCCTCCTCAACCACCCTTAACCGATCAGGATTAACAGACAACTGAATTACACACTTTCTTCCCCCCAAATAGCCAAAATGCTCCTCTATTCTCTTGTTGATCGGGTGACGCAAGTCTGGCACCGGCCAATGATCCCAAGCTCTTTCCACGAAGAGCTTGTGATCCCCTAACTTTGCCCCATTTACCAATCTCACCACCTGCTCCAGATCAGTCCAATTTCTGAAGGAAACAAATAAGAAAAACTTACTTATCTTGTTTGGATTGATAGGAAGATGAACGTAGTTGACCTCACCAGCTAACCTAAAGATCGCTCTCACCCCTTCCACCGTTGTGCTTTCCAGCAAATTATGCACGAAGACTTTCCGACTTGACAATCCTCCCGGAGCAGCGCCTTCCCCGTTCACCGACCTCCCAACTTGAGCCTCTTTCATGAGCCCTTCAGAACCATGGCCAACCAAACCCACTCCGACTCCCCTTTCAACCAATACCTCGGGCACCTTCTTCCCTTTCTCTCGATTCCACGCCTCTACAACTTGCTTGGCTAAGAGTTTGGTCGACCGAACTTGCTTCCTCCTCTGTGTAGCCGGAACCCCGATCCCATTGATGGACTTGCCGTCCATTTCTGGCCATAATCGACTCAGGGGAATATCGGGTGCGATTTAGGGATTTCTTCAAGAAGGGGGCGCATGTGGGCGGTCGTGAATACTTCAATTAGCCCTTGTTTCGATGGCGAGAAATCACGAAGATGTGAATTGGTTCTTTGTTAAGGTATCTCGTGTTGTCAAATTCTTATGATAATCTAATAAGTGACAAGATTTGCTTGAATACAAACAAGTTGCTCATTTTTCAAATCTAATTGAACAAGATTTGGTGGAAACTAGTAAAGCGTTAAATCAAGAATTGTGTATTGCTAGAGCGGGTGATACACGTTGGAGATCTCACTTTCGGACTCTTTTCAGGTTCATTAATTTGTTCACTCCTATTATTAAAATGCTTGAAGAGTTGAAAAGTGAGTCACTCAAAGGGAGAAATAATTTTTTTGTTTTTTTAGATAAACTCAATTTTTTATTAAGAAGGGGGACTCTTTTCAAGAAGAAAAGAGACTAGCGGTCAAAGACCCAAACACGCTTACAAAGGAACTCCAACAAAGGGGAGCTTTAAGGTCTACCCTTAACAAAGCCGAAAACAAAACGAACAAAAACAAAACAAAACTAGTGAGCTGAGTTTTGTCGAGCCCTATGAGACGATTTCCACAAGGTCAAAACATAAGGTGATGTCTTGATGGCTCGTTCTCGGGTCAAAGAAAGATTTCTCGAACGAGTAACAACAGTATAAGTAGAAGGCCGGCTCTGACGAGGCTGAAGGATGGCGTCCTTCCATGGACTACTATCCTTCTCCTCCGTTTCCACCATATCCTCACTCGAACCACACTGAGCAACCGGATCCACAATTAAGGGACTCGGTGAGTCAAGATCTTTGTCACGTCCCAAATCCGGTTTGACCGGACTCGAGACGTGAACCAAAATATAACCATAAATAAAGTAAGTTCAAATGAAATAAACTCCGACAATGCTTCAAACTCATAAATCCTGACAATAAGAGTCAAATGCTCGAGTACCACAATAAAACGAAGTTTAATACAAAAGAAGGTACGTCACTAAACAACCCAAAAATAAGGACTCTCGCCAGGCTCCCCAGCTCTGAGATGTCCTCTAAACCGACTCACGATCAAAACCTGTACAACAGTAGAAAAGAGGGATGAGCTTTCGCTCAGTAGGAAAAAGTAGTTAAGGGGATGAGCTATCCGCTCACCACCACGGGTAACTGTCCAATTAGGGCATACTAGTAAGCACAATAACTACGAATAAATTAACAAGTAACCCAAGATAACGCTTGACCCTCGCTCGGGTGCAACCCGTAAATCAACCTCGACACTGAACCGAACTCATACATTTCTTCTCAACTATGCTCTTAGCACCCGTCACCTAACAATTCTTAATGGACAACGCCCACGGTTATCTCACAACCGACCACACGTGCGACTTGCACGGCAATACATTGAACTTGGGTATAACTGTATTTCAAATTCACAAAAGATCACATAGCATGCATAAGCAGTCAACACATATCAACACACAGAGTAATATCATTAGCAATCACTGCCACCTATGGTATTCCAGAGCAATGCGCCGGCCTCTCAAGCCCGACTTATCACGTCGTCTGAACTCGACATCGGCCTGGACATCTTCCCGGAACATAACATCAGGGTAAAACTCATAATATAGCAGACCAGAATCCTCTGTCGGTCGGGTATATCTTATCGTAGCATGGGGTACAAATCACATCACACATACCATCCCGGGGTACGGTATAAACATTGCTCTAGAATACCCTCCTCGGCGCTAGATCCCCTGTACCGTAATCGCACATGCAGCACAAGTATCGCACCGGAACCAACCTCGGCCTGGATATCCTATACCGGAATCATCCACGGTATATATATCATACCGGAAGCCTCGGTCTAGATATCTATATCGGAACCATACATCGATATAGATATCAGACCGGAACACACCGCCTCGGAGCATATCGTGTCAGAACCAGCACAACATCAGACACGATATCGGACCGGAACAACATCCTCAAGCATATCACGCCAAACATATCACACCGGCATACCATACCGAACAATCTTACCGAACACATCACATCGGTCTATCCATCACCCGATCATATCACAAAGTCTCACACATATCGTAAACAATAATTCACACCAACATTCACCACGTTCTCATAGCATATTATGATCCTTGATTCAACCACGAACATACCACATATCAAACATTACATGCTACTAGTCACAACAAACACAACCAACACGCAATCCAACGAGCCCAACCAGGGAGCCACATTTGATACTACAGCACATCAATTCCCACACTTACGAGCACGACCTGGCTCACAAGTGGTTCCATCTTTATATGACTACGCTAGTTATTCACATCCTACATACGATTCTATATTATATCGATTGTTCATAACCTATATGCATACTAGTAACTTTCCGCAATTAAACCGGTATTCGCTACTTTTCCCTACCTCAACCGCTATCCAAACGCAAGAAATCGACGAGTCGCCTAGTACCCTCCTACGCCGTGCTCGGGACCAACGTCTAAGATCACAAAGTAATACGAGAATTAATACTAATTCAAGTGTGGTTTAAAGAGATAAATACCCAACTAGCCCCCAATTGCTCAACTTGTCAAAATGGGCCCGGAAGGCCCATTTTGCCCGGAATATGGAAAACGTCCATCGGGACTCCGAAAATTTCCCATTTTGTTTCTACCATTCCTAATTAAGTTTACTTGTTCCAACGCACTTGACGGAATCAAATTCCGTTGTCCGAGCGTTCTAATTTCGCAATTAAAGTTTCTAATCGCGTTTCCCGAAATTTCACAAATCACTTCCATAATTCGCTTCGGGCGTGAAATATCGATCCGGGGTTCACCCAAGACCACCCGAACGTGACAAACCCGTTTCCCGACCGAGTGGGCCCAAGGCCACACGTGGGCCGTGGGTGGCCGGACCGGACCACCACTGAGTGGCCGGTCAAGGCCCCGTGCCCTTCCTCCGGCCATGGCCGGTCATTCCCTCCCCCGGTGACCGGCCGGAGCTCCGGCGGAAAAATACCCCATTTCTCCAAAAAGTTCCTAACTAGTTCTAGATTCTCCAAAACTCCATTGTTAAGTCTTAAAACCTCAAAATTAACCTCCACAACTCCAAAAACTTCAAACCCAAAGTGGGTTTCATCCAAATAACCACAAATCCAATTGATTTCCAACAACTCTTCCACTTTCCCTACACAAATCCTCCATTTAACCAACAAAACCCCAAACCCATAAAGCCCAAGTCTTGTTCATGCACTTTCTACCAAACCCACAAGTAGAATTTTACAAAAGTGAAGGGGAAAACTACCAAAACCATGCCCATTTAACTGATGTTTACCCTGAAGTTTAAAGTTAACTGATGCATACCCTGAAGTTACGACTTGTAACTAAAAACCCATTCTGTCAACTAAAATGACAAAAATACCCTTAGTGATTTTTTTAAATAATATTTTTACAATATAAATGAAGTGATTTTTGAAATAAAAGTGAAGTAATTTAATAAGTAAATATATATATATATATAACATAAGTAATTTTTAAATAATTTTTTTTAACATAATTATTGAAGTGTAGTTGAGGGTATTTTCGTCATTTTAGCTGACGGAGGGGTTTTGAGTTACATTTCGAAACTTAAGGGTATGCATCAGTTAACTTTAAACTTCAGGGTAAACATCAGTTAAATGGGCATGGTTTTGGGTAGTATTGATAGTTTTCCCAAAGGGAAGTTAAGTGCTTGAACACCTTAGAGAATAGGTAGATGATGAAGAAAATGGAAGAAAATAAGGTTTTTGGGGTAGAAATCAAGTGAAAGGAGACACTTTTCTTCTCCTTTCTTCTTCTTCAAGCTATGGAGGCTTCACACCCTCTCACTCTCTCTAAATTTTCGGCCAAGGTGAAGAAATGGTGCTGAAAAGTTGCCCCATGTGGTCTTATCCTAAATGTAGAAATGTCCCTTTAGCCCTTCTCTCTCTCTTTTGTCCACAAGTGGGGACCAAATGGTCTTTTCTCACCCTTTTCTTCCCATCCGAGCCATCATGGACATGTGTCCATGTGGGGTCCACCTCTACCCAAAATATCTCAGCTCAAATTAAATTAATTCGTTAAGAGCCCTAATTCGACCTGGTTTGACCCAGGTTTGACTTTTTCGCAAAAGTAGTCATTTGAAAGGAAATGACCCAACTAAGCTAACCGTAACGAAGGCTAAGCTTTTTGGGTCCCGGAAAAGTCCCGAATGACTCCCGGAGTCATCGGTTGACTTTTCCGGTAGAAAATCAACTTTCCCCAATTTTCCCGGTTCGACCGGGATCGACCGGGGGCGGTTCTTACATCCTTGCAAGCCACAAAGCCCACAACATGATTCTTAAATGGAGCTGGACCCTCAGACAAGCCCATCAAACAAGCTGTGATAAAAAGTTTGTTACTTGACATGCAAAACTTTGATTTTGTTTTTATGTTGCATTTGAAGGCTAAGGTTTTAACGGTGACAACTGATTTATCTCAAACATTACAAAAGGACGATTAGGATATTGTGAATACTATAGAGCTTGCCTAAATCAATAAGAAAAAGTTTTAAGAGATGAGGAATAAATATGTGCACCCCGAAAGCGTACTGTGGGATTGAGCTCTGACTTGAAACCTGTTCCATCTGTGAGCTTTCAAACCCTAGAGTCTTAGCCGCCTCTTCCTTCCCTCGCTGGCTCCGATCTCTGGCTTCGGCCTTGATCGTGTCCGACGAGGAAGCTCGCTTCTCTTTCCTTCTCCTGCTCCCTCTTCCCTTTTTCTCCTCTCTCGCTCTCTCTTTCTTTCTACCCTAACCACAGATCTGTTTGGTTTCTTCGATCGTAGACTGCTTCTCCCTTTTGACCGATGGGTTTTGGTGTCTTCGGCTTTCTCCAGTGCTGACCTTTGTTGCTGACAAGAGTGGGTCGCTCGGGGAGCTTGGGTTGGCGCGGTACCAGCCTGTGTGGTACTGCCTTGACCGGATATGTACACTTCAGATAGATCTTTTGCTTTCCGGTCGGTCAGCTTTGTTGGTGCCTTGGTCTCGCCAGAGCTAGGTCGTCTCGTGCCGCCTGAGGTGTCGCTACTGTTCATGTCCTCGTTGTCGCCGGCGTCTCGCTGGTGAGTCGTTGTCTTTGGAGGCGGCCGAGTTATGTGGCGACTCGGGTCTGCTTCAGCTGTTCGGGTAGGGCTCCGGTTTCGGCCTGGGTCATTTTGGTTTCCGACTCGGGTTGGGCCATTCACGGGTTGGGCCAATCACGGGTTGAGCCCAGGTTTGCTGGATCAGGTCAGAACCTGTACGGGCCTCCCCTCACGGGCTAAGCTCTTGCTGGATTTTTGGTTTGGGCCTGGTCTTACTATGTGGTGTAGTCGGATCGTTTGTGGGTGGTGATTTTGGTCGAAGTTTTTCCGACTTGCAGTTTTCCTTGGCGCTTTCAACCCTCCTTACCTCTGAGGCAGCTCGTTTTGCACCAAGATTATCCTCCTACACAGGTATCGCTTCCATTTAGATACCGGATCTCCTTGTTTGTGGCTCGCTGCTCTTATTCTGGTTCCTCGTGGTGGTTCCAGGCCCCGTCGGTGGTGTTGGCCGGTCGGGATTGTTCGGGTCGAGAAGGCCCCTGTTGGAGCGGTTCTATGGGCAACGGGTTATTATTCTCAAGTGAGCTTTTCCCCCCTCTCCCTATATGTTTCCTTTTCCTCTTATAAATATTTTCACCCGTGACTGCTACTCACTAGTCCTGGATCCGTATTGGATCTAAGACATCATCGATTTTCTTGGTGTTGGCCAACGATGATGGAGATCTTCGGATTTCTGGTGATAGCTTGGGTCAGGGGTGTCTGGGTTTTGGCTTTGTCTGGTGGAGTTCGCTCCATTGCCAAACAACGATTGATTGTGGTGCTGGCCACCAATCGGTTGTTGACTTCGCTTTGAAGGAGGCAATAGCTAGGAAGGTTAGGATCAGGTTGGGTTAGGGATGTGTGTTGGCGCTGTTGTCTTTCTCTGGCTGGGAGTGGTTGTGACGACTTTGGTTTGCTGCACCGTGTCTCTTCTTCCTGCTCTTCATTGTAGTGAAACCAGAGTATCAAGACTAAGTTTTTCTAACTGTGCTTCAAGGTAGTAAAATCGAGTTTTTAGACTATCGTTTTTGGACCGTTTGTTTCTGTTTCCGGTTAGGCTTTGTTGTCGTGCACTGTTGGTTTGGTTGGGTTTGTTCACTAGTTTGCTTAAAGTCTGTAACATTAGGTTCTGAGACCATCTGTTTGTTAACCCTGTTTGTTGGGTTTCTGTTTGAGGCTGAGCCATGATGGTCAGTCTCTTTGTTTGTAAGGTTGCTTGGAGGGCTTGCCCTTGACCTTCAGCTACATTTTGTAGTTGATTGGTTTTTATAATAAAAAAATTGTTGATAAAAAAAAAAGATGAGGAATGGAGAATGAGAAGAATTTTATAATCAAGTTGTATCATCTTGTGGTAATCTTGAAGTTGATGTGCCCAACATGGATGCAAGGTATGTAAAAGATAATAGGTCCAAACGTTTTGCTCGCTTTGTGACAAATGTTTAGTATTTCAAATATTGTTGCTTCTTCAGTGTCACTGATTTGGTGTTAAAAGACTTGAATGACCGTTTTACTCCGGATATTATTGAGTTGTTGCATTATATTGCATCTGTCACGCCCCAAATCCGGTTTTTGACCGGACTCGAGACGTGAATTAAAATAATAAATAATTTAAGCAAACAATTAAAATAACCATTAAACGAAACTCTGAAAATAATAATTATAATTTCGGAATGAAAGAGTCAACAGCTCTTAAATGTATCGTAAAACAAGGCTTAGTTCAAAACACGATACGTCTCTAGACCTACTAGCCTAGGACCCTCGCCAGCTCCCAAGCTCAGCTGTGTCCTGCTAACACAAATCCCGCTCAACACCTGAAAATCAACAATGTAAGGGGTGAGCTTTCGCCCAATAGAGAAAGTAGTTAAGGTAATGAACATCGGCTCACCACCACGAGTAACCGTCCAATTAGGGCATACTAATACAGCACATCAATATGATATGATATGACCCGTCGGCTCCGACCCGTCGGCCCAATGCAATATGATATGGCCCGTCAGCTCCGACCCGTCGGCCCAATACGACTTGTAGGACTAATCACGACATCGGTCTAGATGTCCTACACCGGCATACCCCCTCGATGTAGGCCTCGTACCGGAAACACTCTCTTGGAACACAGATCAAGATAATATCACGCATCGCAATGCCACATATCAAACACGGCTCACAGGCCCAACAATCTTACCACAATTACACAACACGTCGATCTATCACTCACCCGACCATATCACAACCAAGGGTTTAAATCATAGCAGTCACGGCACACTTGCCCACGCATAACAACAACATGCTCACCGGATAAACTAATTCTTGACTCTTACACTTATCGACACTAGGTCACACAACACGCATCTCAAACAATAACAGGCAATTCAATCAGCACACAACCTACGACTCGACATGGCCAATCTACCAGCACGACAATTTCCCAGAATATTGAAAGCGACTAACACTAGTGAATCACGTCCTACATGTTACTAAGACTAGTCCGGTTATTTATATCATATAAACGTCCGTTCAAGTTTTATTATTACCTAGCATGCATACTAGTAACTTTCCGCAATTAAACTGGTATTCGCTACTTTCCCTACCTCAAGACGATCACAACAGCTGCGTCTCCTAGCTGCTGACGTCCAGGCCTATCTCCGGTCTTCTCACGCGAAGTCCAAGCCTGGGTTCAACTCCAGTATTCTCGGGCGAAGTCCAAGTTTGACTTTAACAGGTAAAATTTACAATCAGTTCCGGTACAGTCCAAATTAAAATCAACACGTTGCCTTTTTAAACTCGAACGGGTCAAAAGCGGGATTAAACGACGAGTTGGGTTCGAGCACCCGAGCACAGAACCCGGTGCACGTTTCTCGAGGCACTGTTTCTAATGCACGGATCACAAGGTACGTGTTTCGAGGCACGTTTCTCTGGGTGTCCAATTCCCGCTTTTAATCCCATCCTAAATCCGATTTATTCGTCCAGTTTATTCATACGATATCCCAAAATCGCTCAACAGCGCAATGTTGTTCAAAATCGATCCAAAGTCCAATAAAAAATCTTTTTTTGTTTAAAATTAAATTGTTTTTGTTCATTAAACCTGTTCCTCGTTTTAATTTCTGTTCTTTTCATTTTCTTTAATTTTTTTGTTTTTTCTCATTCAACAGATCCAGAAAGCTCGGGTAAACAGAAGGGAAGAAGGAAAAAGGGGGTTTGGGTCCGAAATCCGACCGGTCACCGGCGGAGATGCCGGCGACCAAGCCTCACAGTGGTTGCGAACTCACCGTAGGGGAAAAGAGGACGGTGGCGGAGCATGGCGAGTCCCCATCTCAGATCCAGGCGAGACCGGCGAAGATCTCGACGATTCACGACGTCTTGGTTCTACAGAACCCTCCGGTGATGGTGCGACCCCGGCGGTCCTCGTCTCGGCTCTGGGTGTGCACGGCGGCGACGGGGAGTTCTTACGCGATGGAGAAGACGAAAAAGGAAAGAAAAAGTCTGAGAGGGGAGTGGTCGGAGATGAAGCGGGCGGCGGCGGCGGGCTGAACGGAGGAGATGAGGGGGCAAGGGAGGGTCGGAGGTGGAGAGGGTGAGTTGGGAGAGGAGCTGCGCGATGGTGAGGGAGGATCTGACCGAAACCCTAAAAAAATGGGTTTAAATAGCCGGGCTTTGGGCCGGGTTGAAAACTTGGGCCGGGTCTGGATCGGGCCTGGTCCAGCCCAAACCTTTTTTTTTGAAAATCTTTTTTTATTTCGCGCTCGATTAAATTTCTCGATCCTATTTTCAACCACGACGCATTAAAATGATAATTTTAACAATTTCGTTCCTTTAAACCGGGGCAGGCTTTACAGTCTACCCCCCATAAAAGAGTTTCGTCCTCGAAATTTAAAACGAACGCGCTCCTCTTAACCCTAACTCAGGGAACGTCCGAATAAAACTCCCAGTCAACACCCTTCAAGCACCCGGAAAACACTTAATCCATTTAGTCGATACCGGAATCCGCCGTCGGTAGGAACGTCACACCGCCACACGCAACTTGGTCGAGATATCCTATACCGGAACCGTCCGTCGGTATAGGTATCAAACAGGAACACAGCTCACATCGCACTTAAAACATATTCAGCCCACTGGCATTTCTCCTCGACCACTCACTTCACTTAACCAAGTAACGCGCCCACAACGAAGCAAAAGAAGTCCACGTCGCGTTACTCGGACAATCGTCAACGGACTCCAAACGTGGTCACGCCCTGACCAACCACCCACGGTAACACAAGTAAATAACACGCAAACTCAACTAGTTTACAAGGCGAACCACCCACAGTACCACGAAACTGAAGACACTACAAGTACCAATCCCTCGGGCTCCGAACGGCTTGGATACCTTGCGCGTACCTCATCCTCGCGTTTCCGTGTCAACTCTACGCGGGTCTTAATCGTCCACGATCACGTGACCCTTCAGTCACTTCTCGAGCAACTCGGGACCACACTGGTCACTATTAAACCTCAAGTGTGCCCTGCTTGGACAAATGCCCGACCTACCATCCAACGCTTCATGCGGTGCCATAGTGTTATTGGCCTGAAAGCGTTGTGGTAGTCGTACCCGGCGATTCGTTTCTGGATACCTCGTGAGGTACTTCCACTTCTACCATACACTGCACATACTCACCAACCATGACGTACTCAGTCGGGGTGTCAAGACGCCGGAACCGCATCAAGGTTCTACTCTTAAACTCCCATGTCTCCTCACGTATAAAGAAAATTGAAGGATGCGATGGCTGTGGGTTATGGGCCCACCACGCTTCCGCTACGCCACTCTAATCTCAGCGTCAGTCAATCACCTCTTCTGACCGGGCTGACGGCTAACTAGTGTTGTTGTGGCCCTCCGTCGCTCGAGCACTCGTCTCCGATGTCCCGGCTGCCGACAGTGTAAACACACTGGTCCCCCATTCCAATGCGACGACACCTCCCGATGTTCCTGATCATGTCTGCTTCATACGCTCAGACAATGCCTGTGGCCGGGGGAACCCTGCGGTTCTCCGCCCCCTTCAGGTCTCGAGTCTCGTACGGTCCCGCAACACTGCTCAGTCGCTACCGAGTCTTACGGGCCCTCGCGGTCTTTCTGCGACCTCGTTCCACTATTGTCGTTGTATCCACCATCTCAAAACTACACCCGATTCGTCAGGTTGAGAACTTGACCCAAACTCCGGGCTCGGGGGCCTTCTCTCGAACTTCTTGCATCCATTCACCTCGACGGCCACCCAAACTGGTGCAAACGGTTGCAGCCCGGGACCTGCTGGTGTTGCTCCTCTTAACCTCCCCAATGGGAGTAACCCGAGCACTTGTGCCCCCAACGGCTTACATCTCCTACCTCGAGGTGCCACGATGAAAGTACCCTCCACACGGGTAACGCCCACGTTGAGTTTCTTACTCTTAAAAAAACAACGCGCTTAAAATAACTAACGTCACACACAACCCATCACACTAGTACTTCTAGTAATAATATCATCACTATAATAAAGTCACCCACTAGCACACAACAAAGAAGTTCGCATACTATTGCGTCATGCATATTATATATACACACAACAGGGTTACACACAATTTCTCACTACAGTGCACGATTCACACAGTTCAAACATCGAGACTATGCTCAAACAACCACTCCACGATGCAATCATTGCACCCCAATCACACAGAAGACAACATCATTTAGGTTTCAATTTCTTATCACGTCCACTTTCTAACATAACATTCATGTTGACATCACGTCGTTACAACCTGGTTCCGGCGTCCCAGAACTACGTTGTAACCACTTGATATCCCCCCATTCACGTCCAGCTACAGTGGCCCCTATAGCTGAATCGTGATGGTACATACACTTCAGTTTCTGCAGAAAATAGGGCATGACCCGTTCGTAAATTAAGTTAACCATCCGCTTATGCGGGACAACCAAGCATTAGCTGTACACAACACTCAATCACCAGGATAGCACACATCAATTTATCTCAACTTTTAAACCGCGGTCTTAGTAATTTCACTCTTAACGCCTGGCTAAATCCATACCTGGAAAACAGTTCAACTCATACAATAACTACAAACCACACAAGTTCACCAAAGCCCACGTCACTTAGACCGAACGTTTCGCCAATCAAACAACTGCCGACCAAGGTGGCAACCCACTGAACAATTATTCAACCAACATGTCGTAGTACGAGCATCGCTCGTTAACCATCCTCGATCTAAACCGATCGGCATCACGGATCCACTGAGGTGTCCAACACACAACGATTAAGGTTCAAAACAAATACGGTAAAACTTAAACAACACACTTAACAAGCGAGGCTCTTGTCGTTTCGACTCTATGCACAGGATATTTCCGACTCGCGTCACGGAGCACTACGACTTGAACCACCTAACTCTACTCACCTAATTGACGTACGGTCCGAGGTTTGAAAAATCATTTCAAATTGCAACCAGGCTCTGATACCAAATTGTCACGCCCTAAATCCGGTTTTTGACCGGACTCGAGACGTAAATTAAAATAATAAATAATTTAAGCAAACAATTAAAATAAGCATTAAACGAAACTCTGAAAATAATAATTATAATTTCGGAATGAAAGACTCAACAGCTCTTAAATGTATCGTAAAACAAGGCTTAGTTCAAAACACGATACGTCTCTAGACCTACTAGCCTAGGACCCTCGCCAGCTCCCAAGCTCAGCTGTGTCCTGCTAGCACAAATCCCGCTCAACACCTGAGAATCAAGAATGTAAGGGGTGAGCTTTCGCCCAGTAGAGAAAGTAGTTAAGGTAATGAACATAGGCTCACCACCACGAGTAACCGTCCAATTAGGGCATACTAATACATCACATCTAACTGCCAAACGGGGTTCATAGCAAAACTTTCAATGCACTTAACGACAACTTTCACACAATAAAACATTAACCAAACAGCAAACGTATCAAAACACAAAAGCAACTAGAACACACGTCTCGTACTGCAGTCCCCGAACTCCACCGGCTGTACACAACCCGATACCATCATATCAAACCGGTAGGTCAAGGATCACTCGGACTACCTCTCGATCCAGAGCAGACGCATAACGTCATGGAGACGTATAACATCGAGAATGCCAGTACCATCCCTATGAGGACACATAACGTCGGGACCCTCGGAAACGTCTCCAAAGGACCATAGATCATTGAGGCTGAAACACGGCACCTAATGCCCAACACGACCTGTAGGCCCAACACACTAGGATATGGCCCGTCGGCCCAATACGACTCGTAGGCCCAATACGACCCATAGGCCCAACACGACCCGTAGACCCCAGTACGACCCATAGGCCCAACACGACCTGAAGGCCCCAAGCAATATGATATGATATGACCCGTCGGCTCCGATCCGTCGACCCAATGCAATATGATATGATATGACACGTGGGCTCCGACCCGTCGGCCCAATGCAATATGATATGATATGACCCGTCGGCTCCGACCCGTTGGCCCAATGCAATATGATATGGCCTGTCAGCTCCGACCCGTCGGCCCAATACGACTCGTAGGACTAATCACGACATCGGTCTAGATGTCCTACACCGGCATACCCCCTCGATGTAGGCCTCGTACCGGAAACACTCTCTTGGAACACACATCAAGATAATATCACGCATCGCAATGCCTCATATCAAACACGGCTCACAGGCCCAACAATCTTACCACAATTACACAACACGTCGATCTATCACTCACCCGACCATATCACAACCAAGGGTTTAAATCATAACAGTCACGGCACACTTGCCCATGCATAGCAACAACATGCTCACCGGATAAACTAATTCTTGACTCTTACACTTATCGACACTAGGTCACACAGCACGCATCTCAAACAATAACAGGCAATTCAATCAGCACACAATCACGGCTCGACATGGCCAATCTACCAACACGGCAATTTCCCAGAATATTGAAAGCGGCCAACACTAGTGAATCACGTCCTACATGTTACTAAGACTCGTCCAGTTATTTATATCATATAAACGTCCGTTCCAGTTTTATTATTACCTAGCATGCATACTAGTAACTTTCCACAATTAAACCGGTATTCGCTACTTTCCCTACCTCAAGACGATCACAACAGTTGTGTCTCCTAGCTGCTGACGTCCGGGCCTATCTCCGGTATTCTTCGGGGAAGTCCAAGACTGGGTTCAACTACGGTCTTCTCGGGAGAAGTCCAATTCTGGCTTTAACAGGTAAAACTTACAATCAGTTCCGGTACAATCCAAATTAAAATCAACACGTTGCCTTTTAAAACTCGAACGGGTCAAAAGCGGGATTAAACGACGAGTTGGGTTCGAGCACCCGAGCCCTGAGCACAGAACTCGGTGCACGTTTCCCGAGGCACAGTTCCCAATGCACGGGTCCCGAGGCATGGGTTTTGAGGCACGTTTACCGGGGTGTCCAATTCACGCTTTTAATCCCATCCTAAATCCGATTTATTTGTCCAGTTTATTCATCCGATGTCCCAAAATCGTTCAACAGCCCAACGTTGTTCAGAATCGATCCAAAGTCCAATAAAAACCCTTTTTTTGTTTAAAATTAAGTTTTTTTTTGTTAATTAAACCTGTTCCTCGTTTTAATTTCTGTTCTTTTAATTTTCTTTAATTTTTTTGTTGTTCCTCGTTCAACAGATCCAGAAAGCTCTGGAAAACAGAAGGGAAGAAGGAAAAAGGGGGTTTGGGTCCAAATCCGACCGGTCACCGGCGGAGATGCCGGCGACAAAGCCTCACGGTGGTTGCAAACTCACCGTAGGGGAAAAGAGGACGGCGGCGGAGCACGACGAGTCCCCGTCTCAGATTCGGGCGAGACCGGCGAAGATCTCGACGATTCACGGCGTCTTGGTTCTGCAAGAACCCTCTGGTGGTGGTGCGACACCGGCGAAAAAGGGTGAGAGGCGAGAGGGGAGTGGTCGGAGATGAAGCGGGCGGCGGCAGCGGGCTGAACAGAGGAGATGAGGGGAAAAGGGAGGGTCGGAGGTGGAGAGGGTGAGTTGGGAGAGGAGCTGCGCGATGGTGAGGGAGGATCTGACCGAAACCCTAAAAAATGGGTTTAAATAGCCGGGCTTTGGGCCGGGTCTGGATCGGGCCTGGTCCGCCCGGTCTAGCCCAAACCTTTTTTTTAAAACCTTTTTTTATTTCGCGCTCGATTAAATTTCTCGATCCGATTTTCAACCACGACGCTTTAAAACGATAATTTTAAGAATTTAGTTCCTTTAAACCGGGGAGGGCTTTACAACATCCTTGAGTCATTCCTCTTCATTTGAAGCATTTGACATGAACTTTCTTATAAGGTTAGCAAGATTGTATCCGAATAAGTTTAAGGATGTATGTGATATGGAGTTATCCAATCATCTTCAGAATTATATTGAGTGTCAGGATGGACAATAATTTTTCCAATTTGAAGGGGATCTCCGATCTTTCTAAGACTCTTGTCCGGACAAAGAAGCACAAGACCTTTGGATGAGTGTACAAGCTTGTCAAGTTAGCTTTGTCATTACCGGTGGTTACCGCAAGTGTTGAGCGAGTGTTCGCTGGTATGAATTTTGTGAAGAATGAGTTGAGAAATAAAATTGCTAATGCATGACTTAATGATTGTTTAGTGACTCTTATAATGAAAGAAGTGTTTAGTACAATCGATGATCTAGGTATCTTTAAGCACTTTCAAAATATGAATATTTGATTTTTTATATATTAGTTGATTATAGGCGGTATACCCTTAAACAAATTCTTAGATCCCCCCTGCTTCTGGGGTTTAGATTATGACAGTTTAGGTCAAGTCTCTGTTTTTTTTTATCAGCTAGGTCAAGTCTCTGTAAACTATTGAAACTCCAAACTTGACCTTTTGATCCTAATGTTGTTCAAGGATGCCATCCTTAGTAAAAAAACATCTTGATTATGATTCAAGATTTTCTTCTTATTCATCTCTTTGAGGTGCTTTAAGATTTTGATAGCACATGATGGATGAACCACGTTATTATAAAAATGTGATATATCTATGGGAAAACTCCACAAAATGACTGTTGTTTGACTTTATAGTAAAAAAAACACCGATTGAGTTTCCTATCGTTCAAAGTACATAGTTTGGGAAAGTAATTACCAAAAAACATAATCTGCCGTCAAAAAAGAAACGGCGAGTTAACTGGGCATGTAGATTGACCTAAATACCCTCAGTCTCTGTGTTAAGTCGTGTGTTTGGTCAAGACCCCTGATTTTCAGACACAACTCAGCTTCCTCTTCTCTCTTCACGTTTCCTCTTCTCTCTTCACGTTTCCTCTTCTTCTCTCTTCAGACATCAGGTTTTTTATCGTCATCTACGACCGAATCAGCGCGACCCAGACATCAAATCGTGCTAGCAAAGCGAGGTAACCATTTCATCTCAACTTTTGGTTTGATTTCGAGTTCTATGAAAACCTAGGGTTTCGAGTTTTTCCCCCAAAATCGTTGTATGGAGTACTGTGTAGTTGTTTGTAGGTAAGGATGAGGTTGTAGAATGGGGTTATGGCATTACATCTCAACTTTTGTACATATTTCGAGTTGTATGACAACTTAGGGTTTCGAGTTGTTTTTCCCAAAATCGTTGTATAGTATTGTGGAGCTGTTTGTAGTTAAGGATGAGCTTGTAGAATGGGGTTATGGCATTTCATATGAACTTTTGTACAGATTTTGAGTTGTATGAACACTTAGGGTTTAGAGTTTTTCCCCAAAATTGTTGTATAGTATTGTGGAGTTGTTTGTAGGTAAGGATGAGCTTGTACAATGACGTTATGTGTGGAGGTAGATTTCTATTTGTCTGAAAAGTTACGGTTTTCGAGTTTTTCTGTCAGGATCACAATCGATCCTGACTTAACAAGGTATCTGAAAATGCTGCTGAGTGTTAAGAATGAAGTGATGATAACTGTTGTAGGTTCTTGAAAATAGTCTATTAACTATGTTAATGTCCCATTTTTAGTATATGATTAGGTTTGAATGTGTTTTAGATTCATTATGTATGTAATGTCATTAACATACATAATAATTGTGTTTTAGTATATCTTGGATCATTATGCACTGTGTGGAAATGAATTCCAGTTTATTGTTATGTACCTAGATTTTGTAAGTGTTAAAAAAAAGTTGACCTAATATTGTGAAGCACTAAAAATTTGTGGTTGATGTCTCTCTTGCATTTGAATATTTGAAACTGATTTTTCCAATTAAGCATTTGCTGAAACTGATTGTTAAAAGTTAGCACTAATAATGTGTACATTTTCATAGATGGCAAAGAAGAGAAAACCCAGTTGCATTTTAGGTGACGAACCGAAAGAAGATGAGCTTATAGCTCAGGCGGAGATGTTTGATCAGCAGATAATAGATGAAGAATTAATGAATGACGATGGATATGATGATGTACCTGAAGATATACGTTATGAAGGTGGTGATTTCGTAGCTGGTCGACAAGTCCAAAGATCTGCTAGAGTAGAACAAGGGTCTGGAGGGTCATCTTCCGACTCTGAATATGAAGCATCACCTGAAGATGATGAGGAATCATCAGTGGAGGAGGAAGCGTCATCAGCTGCAGAAGGAGCATCTGCTAAATCTGTTAATGAAGTAGAAGAAAATGTGGATGCAGATATGGAAGATGACCTTGCCTGTGAAGATAGGATGGAAGAAGAACTGGTTGATTCTAGGATGTGGGATACCGACAGTTCGTTGCAAGGTATTGTATTGCGATTGGGTGATAGGTTTATCAGTGCTAAGTGGTACCGGGTAGTACTACAAAACTACGCAGCCGAGAAGAAGTTCAATTACACGTATACTAGGAATCAACTAAATGACGGGATTGGGGTTCTTTGTCCGGAGCCAGGGTGTACGTTTTACATATGGTGTGGGTATGTGAAGAAGTACAAGATTTATGCAATCAAGACTTTCCGACCAGACCATACGTGTCAAACTGAGGAAGGAGGACAGAATATTACTGCGCGGTCCCTGGCTTACAGGTATAGCATATGCATTATGGTGTTACTGTGTTCATACTATTGTGTTATTATATGCTGAAAATGTGTATTGATGTTTAGCTTGACAATAATTTGACTAATATGCAGGTATTATGATTACATAATCAGTAAGAAGAAGGTTGATGTAAGTGAATTGTGCAAGGACATTCTAATTGACATAGGGATTGATGTCGAGGTTGGCAAGAGTTATCGGATTGTACGCGCTGCTGAACACATCCATAACGAAGACGACGGGCTGCAATATGGGATGCTTGAAAAGTACAGGGATTTGGTTCTTCGTAGCAACCCAGATTCTAAGTTCAACATACTTACTGATGAAGCAGACGGGCGTAGGTTCAAACGCCTGTACATTAGATATGGAGCTGAAAAAACCGGGTTCGTAAGAGGATGTCGCCCCTTTGTAGGCCTTGATGGTTGCCACATGAAAGCGTATCATGGTGGCATAGTTTTAGCAGCCGTGGCAAGAGACCCTAATGACGGTATGTTCCCACTAGCACTAGCAGTGGTTGAGCAAGAAACAATAGCAAGTTGGACGTGGTTCATGGATCAGTTCTTTGAGGATTTTGGGACCGGCGAAGACATGGGATGGGTTTTCATGTCCGACAAGCAAAAGGTTAGGAAAAACATTCATATTTGGTTTTTCTTCATGATTACTATTTGTTACATTAAATAGTTAGTGACAGTTTCGATTTTTAATCTTTGTTTGAAAATATCTTTGTTGGACAAATATTTAGGTTCTGAAAATATCTTTGAAAATAGTTATTGAACCAATTATTTACCCATTGTTTCAATTACGTACATAGTAACATTTTGAATGTGAATTTTAATATTATATTCTGACTTTAACTATTGTATTCTATCAGGGGTTGATCGATGTTTTTAGCCATCACTCGTCCGTTGAGCATAGACACTGCATCCGTCACTTATACGAGAATTGGTTCAAGCTCTTCAAGTCCCACGAGCTGAAATTACAGTTGTGGAAATGTTGTAGAGCCACCAGCCCCGACATTTTTTCCACTTGTATGGAAGAGCTTAGAGGCATGAATGAGAAAGCGTATGCGTGGTTGCTCGAACGACCAGCAAAAAATTGGTGTAAGGCCTACTTCAACAGTACGACCAAGTGTGGAGCGCAAACGAACAATATATGTGAGTCCTTTAACTCTTGGATTGGGAAGGGGCGGGATCTCCCAATCCTGAATTTTTTAGAGTTCTACCGGAGAAAATTGATGGATTGGTTCAACAAAAAGGGGAATTTGATTAGAAGTGATGATGCTCTGATATGCCCAAGGATCAAAGACAGTTTGGATCTGGTAATAGCTAAGGCTAACAAGTGTAAAGTGGTACAAAGTGGGTCTGTATTGTTTGAGGTGGAGATGTTCAAAGACACCTACGGTGCAACATATACGAGAGAACTTGTAGTTGTCTAGACTGGCAGTTGACAGGAGTTCCATGCCTGCATGGGGCAGCAGCGTTGAGGAAGGCTAAGAAGGAGGTATACAAATTTGTTGACGCATACTATTTAACACCAGCATTTCGTATAACTTACGAGGGGCAGATTTACCCTCTGGTTGGGTTAGAAAGTTGTAGAATAATTGAGCTAGAAGGACGCATACTACCTTCTCTTGTCCGTAAGCAACCGGGAAGGCCAAAGAAAGGACGGACAAAGGGTTGTCTGGAGCAACCTAATTCAAGCCAATCCCGCAAAGGTACTAGGACAAGGAAAGGCCTTGAACTACGTTGCAGCAGATGTAGGATTGTAGGCCATAACATTCGTAGTTGCACTACAAAGGACTATGGGTCCAACCCAACCCCTTCCAAGGTGGGCAGCAAAGGCAATGAAGCAAATAAGAATCGTGGACACTGTGTTGGTTCTAAGAGTGGTGCGGACCTTGTAGACGTTCTTGAGAGAAAGCGGGCAGCCAGTCGTGCTAGGTACGAGAAGGCAAAGGCACTAACCAGAGCTTGGAAGACGAAACAACGAGATGATGCAAAACCTATACCTGATGGTGATGATGCACACCCTATACCTGAAGGTGATGAGGCTGACATTGGAGGTCAAAATGGGGCTGCTACTAGTGTTGAAGATGTTGGGAGTATGATAGGCAACTGTGGTAATGATGAGGGCATAGAAGTTAACCTTGGAGGAGATGAGGACATACCTATTAACCTTGGAGGTGATGATGAGATTCCGGTAAACCTTGGAGGAGATGAGGAGATAACCATTCATAACCTTACAGCAGATGATCAGATTGGAGATGACATGGACTATGACGATGAACCAGATGATCATATACCTGCTGAGAGTGTTGTACATGAAGAGATATCCTGTATTGAAAAACTGAATTCAGAGGTTGAGGAGGCTGCTAATCATCATGCAAAGGTTGTTTCAGAGGTTGAGGAATTATTGTCACTGCTTGGGGACGATTTCTGGAGGCGTAGCCATGCAAAAAAAGTCAACACCAGTCATGTTAAATGAGAATGCAATGGGGGAATCAAGTCAAGGCAGCAGAAGCTAGTGGGATAGATGAAGGGTAATGCCAAAGGGATATCCAACATTGAGAAGGCTGTTGAATCAATAGAGCATGCAACTATCAACCGGAAGAAGCGTACCCAAAGGAAGAAGGCAGCGAAATATGTTGTGACCAACAAAATCGCCCTCAAGCCAGCTCCAACAATAACCAAGAAACCCCGGACTTAGAAATCTACAAAGAAGGTGACTTTTGTAGCAGTGGAGACAACCTATGCAAAACCAACTATTACAAGCATGGCCAAGTCCACTACCACATGTACTGCTACATACAAATCTGTTGGAGAGGAAGCATGGAAGAAATCAAAGGTAAATGCTGATGAAAACATCTATATTGTCTTAAGGAATTGTGAACATTTATATATGCTGGTTGGGAATTGTTAAAATTTCTGTCACTTATGAAATAAGTATGAAAACATCTATATTGTATTTAGGAAATCAGGTTTGACTCTAATCGAGCTTCTAGAAAAATGGCCTAAAGATAATATCAAGCTTTGAGAACCCTTCTAACTAGACTATAATGCATCTTCAGCAATTACCATACATGCTACTCAAGTTTAGTTTTTTTATCTCTATAACCAGAACCTAGCTAGGGCTCTATCTACTTGGGTAATTAGGTACTTTGGGATTTAAAAAAAAATATCATTTACCTCAACAACCCCTGATTACGTTCAATATAGTTGAAGTTTGCTGGAAACAAATAAGATTTACAGTTTCTCTCGACCTGGTAGAGAGTTTTGGAGCTTGGTAAGCTTAAGTATTTTCCCAACGCTCCTTTAATGTCTATTACCATTCCGTCAATCATGTCTGTGCTGCTGTAGTTAAATTTGAAACACATGTATAAGTTTTCATATCAAACTTAACATATATCAGTTTTCATAGCAAATGAAATACATATACCAGTATGTAAGATTCATTTACAAAAGCTTACACATGCATAATTTGCAGGCTGCCGAGGGATTTGCTAAATGGCTTCAGGAAACAAGGAAAGAAGCAGGAGCTGGTTCCGCTGCTGCAACAAACTCTAAAGGAGAAGCTGTGGGAAGGACTTCGAGCCAACCTTTGAAGAAATTGGGTGACAAGAAGAAGCAACTCAACAATTCTCAGCCTTAGGATTTAGGGTTTGATTGTGGGTCCTTAGTATGGATATTTTTTGGTGGTTGTAAGGCCATAATGGCAATTAACTTTTGGACTAGTGTGCAAGTTGTGTGCATATTGTGGCAGACAGCTACATGTGCTTAAATGTAGCACTTTTGACAAACCCCATGGGAATAGGATTCCTTATCCTTGACATATTCGAGATGGACAGTGTAAGGGCATGTCCTTCATCAGACAATGTATGTGATGGCTCCAACACTGTGCACATGTGAATGCATGTTTTAGCTTCAATTATTAATTTTTTGTCTTTGTGTGCTTTATTTTTTGGCCTATAAAACCACCATGTGCTTCGGCTGTTAGGCCCACACAGAGAAATGGTGAAGAAATCACCTTCACAGGAGGAGGCTGAGGCTGAGGCAGAAAGGAGGTACTTAGAATGGGCGAACAAATGTGGGTACTCCTCTTCTAAGCATTCAGATCAATGGAACAAGGCTTCATCTTATGGTCCCCCTCCCATAGATCATTATGTACACCCCGAAGAATATTTGCCAGATTGGCAATATCCATATCCGGATGGACTGCCACCAACACCCCAACCTCCAACTGACGATCATGACAAATCCTATGATGATGGTGATGAAGAAGTGCAGAGCAAGCTAGTGCAACCAAACGAGCAACCCAACGACAAACCACAAATTGAACCTCCCAACACAAATCCTCCTTCCTCTCCCTTACCACCCGGACAAGCTGAAGTTGAGGTGGAAGACAGTGGAGATGAAAAGTACATTGTTTCATCTCAAGCTAGTAGTAGTACTACTAGTCTATTTCGTAGACCCGCTGTATGATTACTTTCCTTGATCTATGTGTATTTGTTGTAGTAATGTTAACTTGTGTGTTGTGTGTGAAACTAATATTATTATGTAACACCGTAAGCATCATGTGTTTTATAAGTAAAGGTACCACTACTACTTCATTACCATAGCACAAATACTGGTTCATTGTACATAACATAAATACAAACATTAAGATAGTACACAACCCAACTACTTTCTGTTCTACAGAACTTGCATGTCTTCCTTCACTGCTACATTCTTACCATCCTTAATCATAAATACTAACATCATATAGAACATTATACCATACAAAAACCAAATACACTTGGCCCCTTTCCCACTCTTCCTTTTTTCATGTCGTATAGCTTCTTCCAATGTTGATATTTGAATCATCAGCTCAGGCACTAGTTCATCGACCCATTGGAAATAATTACAACTTCTTTCCCCCTGCACCAAAAATTATATATCATCAATAAACATAATTCAAAATCATAAAACATACCACAGTACAAATTTTTGAATTGTATGCCTTACATTGTATTTTCCACATCCAAAAAATCTGCGACCAGGATTATTAATTGAATATGATCTGAGCATAGGAGCTGGAACTCCATATTTGCATAACAATGTGCTTTGGCTTCCACATTCAACGTCCTTACAAAAAATTTGTCAACCAATTATTTGAATACATAAACCATTCAACATAACAATTCAACAATAACAACATCTTCACAACCCCTTTTTCCATATTGGTTCCTAACACCTATATGTCAATAGATTGGTAACCTGTACAATAATGTGTAACTCTCAAAAAGCAAATCGAGGTGTTTTTTTTCATATCAGGTACCATAACAGGAACATAAGTTTGGTTTCAATTTAGGGTTTGGGGTTGAACATCTCAACTACTTTTCGGGTTTGTGTTTGAAATTTTAGGGTTTCTGTTTGAAAATATGACATGTTTTAGACATCAATCGGACCCATGGACAGACCTTCGTCTTCTACGGCTTCAATATTTCAAATTTCAACAGAAAAGGATATTAATTTACACATAAGGTTCAAGATCTTACCGTTTGCAAATCGTAGACTCCCGACCTTAAGAATCGTAGACTCCCGATTCTTGCTCGTGTTTGACGAATCCTCTTACCACCCTTCACCTCTTTCTCCAACCACTTGCTCGTGCTTCTCTCTTAACCTTCTTTCTATCTTCTCTGCAACGACAAGTTCAGAAAAATAGAGCTTGAACTTATACGTTCAATCCATTGTTTTAACTTCTTCTCTGAGGGCAATTCTGGAACAAAATTTCCTATCACAACTCACGTGCGGCACACATGCCATTTCACTCACGTTTTCTGTTTTTTTTACAGCAGATTATGTTTTTTGGTAATTACTTTCCCAAACTATGTACTTTGAACGATAGGAAACACAATCGGTGTTTTTTGTACTATAAAGTCAAACAATAGTCATTTTGTGGAGTTTCCCCTATATTCTTAACAACATGATTGTTTCGCAAAAAAAAATCCTTATTATACTATGGTTTTTGGACAAGTACAAACCACGGACTACTATACAAATCCATCTTTCGAGTTATTATTCATCTCTACCTCATTGTATATGTTTAATTGTTTGGTTTAGTTCCTCTCACCTTTGATTGTGTCCGTGGTTATATGCTTTGAGAGAGTGCAGAGAAACTCGTTATTTATAATCTTTGGTGGTTTCTGATTTTGGTTCATCTTTCTTCTTTTTTTTGTCTTTTACCCTTAAACGCGTAAGCATAAATAACATAAATGTGCTTTTGTCATTTAAATAAAATATAAGCTCACATATGTTTTCTTTTTATTTAGACAAAAAGTGGTAAAATGGAAAATGAAGAAAGTAACGTGATATAAATTAAATAAGACTTGTAACATAATTAAGTTGTATAGTTTAAGGTGATAAATTGAAATTTCTCTAAAATTATATGCATACAATAGGTAAGAGCATCTACTGACTATTTGGTCTCGTTGACATTTATAAGCATCAAATCGTGATTCTTGAGTAGGTAGACATCCCATCGACACCGACGTCGGATTTCAATATCCTTCATATTTTTAACCGGTGATGTAATTGGTCGCTTACAGATTCAATCCAGGACTATAAAATCCATTGCTCGGACGATTTCACTGATACCAATTATATTTGCTCACATCTAATATACAACATTCAATATTTATCACTCAAAACGTAATATCTACCATATCAGCTTGAAATTACATACATTTACCATATTCTCTTTCTAAACGTTGTAAATATTTTCATCAAAACATTGAAAGTTAGAATAAGTTTCAATAATTTAATGGTTTCTAACAAAGAAATCACACTAATTTCCTCCCGTTTTTTTCGGCTTAATTTAACTCAAAAGAACTATATGTACTTGATTTCAACCACGCAAACAAAAATCAAAATACAACTTTTAAGGGAAAGAATGAAAATATGTGTTAACATTTAAATTTTCTCAGTATTTCGTCGAGATTTAAAAAAAATGACATCACCGGGAAGGACCCACCGAGCCTGAGGAGGGACCCACATAAGTGTATGACGGGGCACCGTAGTAAAACAATTCAGAGACTTTACAGGAAGCGTGACGGGAGATGCAAGTCTGCGATTATTCAACCTCACAGCTATCTATAGCTGAGATTGCGAATCCCAAGGCCAAGCCTCGTCTCTTCAACCGATAATCGCCGATCACCGTCGCAGTCTCCGTCTCCGGCCAAAGGTAACCCCCAAATTCTTCTTCTCCGCTAACCCTGGCTTCTCAGACATCGCCGGTATGTAGATCCGGTGTCGTTTTGCCCGTCTTCTCCTTTGCCGCCATATGTACGTCGGTTTAATTAATCGTGCCCTTAACGGCAACTTCTGCCGTTGTTTGGGTCAAATTAGGAGTCGTTACATTACATTGATTTGCTTGTTACATTTGCATTCAATCTCTTGTGCTTTGCTCATTGAAAGGTTATTTGTGAGCAATTTCTTTTGTTTATGGTAGCTACAGATTCCAATTTGCCATTTCCTGTGTCTTCAAGCTCAATTATGATGGTGCACAATTGAATATATATTTTTGTTTTTGAGTTTCTGTTGCCTAAGGTTTATATTCAATCAATGGGTGGGCCTGTGTAATTATGTGCAATTTGGGTTAAGGAGTAACAAGTATTTATTTTGTATTCTGGTCCCCATCAGTTACAGCTATTAGTCAGATTATTGTATGTGGTTTCCATTAGATAGTTTTTATTGAAATAGGCAGTGGACATCTTTCTTGTTCTTGTATGTTGTTACTTTTCTAAGCCTCTGCATTGGTGCAGCAAGGAAAAAGCTATGGTACTGTGATGTGTTACCTCTAGTTACTGCATTATTTTTGGCATGCATAGCAATCATACATGATATACTAGTAGTGGTTGGTGATTTTGTATGTGCCGTGATTCTTGTTGGTATATGTGCTTCCATGATGGATGTAAATGTTGATTCTGTAATACCTCCCTAGGTGCCTGAGGCGTTCAGTTTTTCAGAGCTTCCAATCAGTATAAGGTCATCATGGCTGCTTCGGAAGGGAGTGGTGAATTATTTTTGATATTTGTACTGACAATAATGGCCATGCCTTTAGTTCCTTACACGTTGTTCAAATTATGCCATGCATTCTCTAAAACGGCAAAAAGCATCCACTGTGAGTGTTCTGCATGCGCTCGTTCTGGGAAGTACCAGAAATCCATATTTAAACGGGTAAGTTTTTGTTGCAACCATGTTTATATGTCTATCCTCTTTTTTTCAATTGAACTGCTGGATTTCAGTTATTACATATCTGTTTTACCCCCTGTGGTTTCCCTTTTCAGATTTCAAACTTTTCAACGTATCGAAATCTGACTCTTGTGCTTCTTTGGGTTATCATGGCGATTCTGGTTTATTACATAAAAAATAATAATCACGAGGTTAGTACTCACTAAGCAGTTTTTTTCCTTTCTTGGTGCATGACTTAGCTTTGGTAACCTGTACAGCCAGCTCCATTATTGTTGTTGCTGAGTTTTTCAGCTACTGTTACTATCTATTGCAGAATCTTTGTTCAATTTGCATTATGTGAATGTCTGTTTGTTTCTCACGAAGAAACATAAATTATTGATTGTTTCTATGTTTAGGTTCAAGTGTTTGAGCCATTCAGCATTCTTGGATTAGAACCTGGAGTTTCTGATTCGGACATAAAGAAGGCATACAGGAGACTTTCCATTCAATACCACCCTGATAAAAACCCAGATCCAGGTTTAAGAAATCACCATCTGGATTTCTTTTGTTGTTTTCACTTTGGCAAAACAGTCTGATGCATGAGCTCATAACTTTTCTCTCTTTTTTTCTTAGAGGCCCACACGTACTTTGTGGACTACATATCAAAGGCTTATCAAGCTCTGACTGATCCCGTATCTCGTGAGAATTTTGAAAAATATGGTCATCCAGATGGCAGACAGGGGATTAAAATGGGCATAGCTCTTCCTCAGTTTCTTCTAAATATAGATGGAGCATCGGGTGGAATACTTTTACTTGGGATTGTTGGAGTTTGTATTCTTCTGCCCTTGATGATAGCTGTTATATATCTTTCAAGGTCATCCAAATATACAGGAAACTATGTCATGCTTACTACAGTGTCTGCCTATTACTGCTTCATGAAGCCTTCTTTAGCCCCCAGGTATTGTACATCTCCTGGCTGATTTACCAAATAATTTCCAGTTTGGTCAGTGCTATGCCCTAACTAAGTATTCAGTATTACTATTGTGCTGCATCTATTAGCTGTATCAAGATCATGGACTGACATTACAAGAGCCAATAGGTCAGGTTTATTATTTTTTCCAACAACTTATGGTTAGAGTTGATGGCATGCCCCTCTCTTCCTCCAGATGGCCTTGAGGAGTCTGGTCTGATAATATAGAAAGGTGTTAGTGAAATTGGAGTTGTATTTACAGTCTTTAGTCTAAACCTAAGTAGTTGAGATAAGGCATGTTTTTTAACAGACCAATGCAGCTGCAGTGTCTAACCTATCCTCCATGCCCAACCTAATAAAAGAGAGATTGAAGATTCAAAATATTGTTTACCATTATGTGAATACCCTCATGCATGATCCAGTGTTCCACTTATGCAACTTTTTCCACTAATAGTACTGCATTGTTACAGCAAGGTTATGGAGGTCTTTATAAGGGCTGGAGAATACATGGAACTACCAATTCGTCGTAGTGATCTCGAACCTCTTCAGAAATTGTTCACATTAGTCAGGAGTGAGTTGAATCTGGACCTGAAAAACATTCGGCAGGAACAAACAAAATTTTGGAAGCAGCATCCAGCCCTAGTGAAGGTTATTTGTGCAACCTTTTGGCTGTGTTAGATTTCTCTTTCTAGCATAATTGTCTTTCTCACTTTGGCTTACATCATCTGCATTTTTTCCAATCCAGACAGAACTGTTGATTCAAGCCCATTTGACTCGTGAGACTGCAACCCTATCTCCAGCTCTGCAAGGTGATTTCAGACGTGTGCTTGAACTTTCACCTCGTCTTCTTGAAGAACTACTCAAGGTGATTTTCATTTTTCTTCTGTTAACATGTCTCATTCTCATTAAGTGCATATCTAGATCTAGTAAAAATCAATTTTTGAAGATGCCTCATTCCTGAAATATGACTTTACTCATGTTAATTATTAGCTTTTGGAAGCTTCAGTCTGGAATGTCTGTCTGTATCTTGCACTTTTGGTTAATATCATGTATCAATCACATGTTTGGACATGTTCGCAAGAAAATGCATTTATAACATCTTCTTTCTTCCAAGAGTTGTAATAACTAGTATGTTCTTTGTGGGTACAGATGGCAGTTGTACCACGCCCTCCACAAGGACATGGATGGTTGAGGCCTGCACTTGGTGTGATTGAGCTCTCACAAAATATCATTCAGGTACCTTTCTATTACCACCAATCATTATGCAAGGTGGAGTGTCTGTCTAAAATCTTGTTGAATCATTGTATCTCACATTGTTAGGGTGATGGAGAAACTTCTGTCATGCTTACATGTCTTACGAATTGAAGTGATCGCTTTTGCTTTTCCATAGTATTCGGAACAAGCCTAGCAATCTATGCACAATAGGTCATACTCGAATTGCATAGCATGGCTCTTCCTGTTCACTGTAGTTTCAGTACAGAGTCATTTTATTCATGTAATTCTCAGTCTAATTATTGATCTTTGTTCACTCATCAAATATGGGATCATTCTAACAATTGCCACGGGGATGGATCCAGAACATTTAGTCAGTGGGGCAATTTTTTATTGAACCAGAGGTTAATAGGACAAAGTTCAAAACTCAGGTAGGGGCAAATGTTAAAATTTAGTGGGAACAAACAAAACAGTTGAGAAAAAAAATTAAGGGACATCAGGCAATGGAGAACAAGGGTTCATGCAGATGACGTGATCTGCATTTGGTCATGTAGCCTACCCCAATTGATTGGGAAAGTGGCTAAGTTGTTTGTTTTTTCTTTAGAATGGCACTTCATCTAAAGTTAAAAGGTTCTCTGATTTTTTACAAAAAAAAAAAAACTGGTGATTACATTTGCATTATCAGTGCTTGAATTTCACATATGTGCCCCGTGTTGTAACATACTCATGTACTTATAACTATCTTCTAAAGCAGACATCATGTGCTTGAGTTGCATGCATCCCATAGTCTTAGGAGCTCTAAACTCTAATACTTCACGTCAATGCATTCAGTATTTGACATATTCAAATTCACTTTATGCTATTTTTAAGCATGTTGTTTCACTTGAAATCATTATGATGCAGGCAGTTCCACTGAGCCTAAGAAAAGCTGTTGGAGGATCTGGTGGTGAAGGCATTGCGCCCTTTCTGCAGCTGCCTCACTTTGATGAGACTGTCGTTAAAAAGATTGCACGGAAGGTAATTATATGTTGTGACTTCAATTAAATTGGACCTGGCTTCAGATTATTATTTTTTATCAGCAAAAAACAATTTTTATTAGAAAAGGTAGCGAGCTCCCGAAATGGGAGCAACGCAAACCAAGCCAAGAAGCTTACAGAGAAAAAACAAGGAAGGATGAGATACAGTTTTAGAACCATTGGTTAGGCTTAATTTTTTTTTTGTTAGACTAAACCATGTGTATCAAAGCATTTGTGCTCGAGAAATGGACCCTCTTATGTAGAAGAGAGCTCTACATCTTGCCACTTGACCCTCACCTTGAGAAAGGCCCGACATGGGCTGAATAGAGAGAGGGAGAGAAATTCCCAACAAGGGCTAAATAGAGAGGCCCAACAGAAATTGAGAATAGAAGATAAATAGCGAGTGAGTTACGGTTGTTGGGACTTGAACCCAGGTCCTAAGACCCAAGTTCAAGTGCTTAACCAATTGGACAAACAAGCTGTGGTCATTGGTTAGGCTTAATTGCTTCTGGTGATCGGTTAATTTGATTTCTTCATTTTCTAATTCATGTGGGCATTCTCAGAAAGTACGCACATTCGAAGATCTACGGTACATGAGCTCACAGGAGCGAGCCGAATTGCTGAGCCTTGCTGCTGGGTTCTCCTCAACAGAGTCTCAAGATGTGGAGATGGTTCTTGACACCATGCCTTCCATAACAGTAGACATTACATGTGAGACAGAAGGTGAAGAAGGAATACAAGAGGGAGATATAGTCACAATGCAAACATGGGTGACACTGAAGCGTGGGAACGGGCTTGTTGCGGCCCTTCCACACGCTCCTCACTTCCCTGGTCACAAGGAAGAGAATTTCTGGTTGATACTTGCAGACTCGGTCTCGAATGATATATGGTCCTTCCAGAGGGTAAGCTTCATGGACGATACGGCAGCCATAAGAGCAACATCAAAGGCAATTCAAGGGTCCAAGGAGGGATCTGGAGCTACCTTGGAGGAGGTCAAAGGAACAGTCAAGGAAGCGATTGAGAAGGTGAAGAACGGGGCCAGGCTTGTAATGGGCAAGTTCCAAGCCCCTTCTGAGGGAAATTATAATCTGACCTCGTACTGTCTTTGTGATTCTTGGATTGGTTGTGACAAGAAGACAAGCTTTAAGTTGAAGGTTTTGAAGAGGAGCCGAGTGGGTACGAGGATGAGCGCCTTGGTGGAAGAGGCACCTGATGTGGATGATGAGATTGAGGAAGAAGGTGAGGAAGAAGATGACTATGAAAGTGAGTACAGTGAAGATGATGATGATCAGGAAACAAGTAAGAATGGAGCTGTAGCCAATGGTGTTTCTCATCACAAAGAGGATGCAAATTCTGAAGATTCGGACTATAAAGAAGACTGAAAATGAAAAGCTTTATTTTTCTTCCTCTGCGAGTTTTACCAGAGGTTTTTAATTTTCTTTTGTTTCTTCTTGTGTTAGTGTAGACCCTTGCACCAATTTTTCTGCAAACTGCATTTTTTAAGTCATACAAAAGGCTAATGTGAAACGTACCACAGAGTTTGAGGTTAATGGTTCTCTTTCAATTGCTTCGTAGCCGTATGATTTTCTCTGGCAAATTGCCTGACGGTCTCTTTATTTTGTGGTACATTTGCTCTCAACTTTTGAAATGAATTTAACTATCATTTAGAGCATCTGCAGAGTCGTTGCAGCAGCGTTGTTGCAACGCCTGCAACGCGTGGCGGCGCAGGTCCAACAGCTAGTCGCCGGCCCAATGACAACGCTCCATATGACGTCTGACAGATTCTCCAAAAATTCCCAATTTATTCTATATTATCACAATCACCCTACACACAAAGGTCACACATTTTCTCTTCTACACCTTTTCTCTTCTCTTATCCTCTCAATCTTGTTTATTCTATTTGATGGATCATTATTCAACAGTAACGGAATTGACTCAAAGGACTCTTCAAAAATGACAAGAGCGGGAAAAGGATGGGAGAACAAATGGCCAAACAATTTCTAGGTTGGATTTTGGCAAGAGTACATCAAAGGACGGAAGATGGGGATGCCGAGGGGTTACAATCGTCGACGACACCAAAGCGGAGATGACATAGCGAAATCTAGACGAAGCACACGAGAGGTTGATAGCTGACTACTTCGCTCCTACTTAGGTGTACAATGAGTAACAATTTCGATCGCTTCTGGATGTCGAGGGAATTGTTCCTACGAATCATGAATGCATTGAGTGAGTGGTACGCATATTTTCGTCAACGACCCGATGCTACAGGGAGGCTCGGATTCTCTCCACACGAAAAGTGCATGGCAACATTTCGGCAACTCTGTTATGGAGGTCCCGCTGATACCGTTGACCAATACTTGTGAATGACAAAGAGCACTACTTTGGAGTGCATCAGAAAGTTCTGCATGGGTGTCATCAAAATTTTCGGACGAACATGTCACGCCCCAAATATGGTTTTGACCGGACTCGAGACGTGAATTAAAACAGTAATAATTTTAAACGAAAATAAAGCCAACAAGTCTCCAGTTCATAATTTTAAAACTTTTAACAATGTCACGAGTCGACAGCTCGGTAAAAACAACAGTAAAAGAGTTTAATAAAAGAGAATAGTACGTCTCTAGACTACTAGCCTAGGACCCTCGCAAGCTCCCAAGCATCGAGCATCCAGCTAGTACACAACCCGCTTAGGACATGAAAAACAGCAAGGTAAGGGGTGAGCTTTCGCTCAGTAGGAAAAGTAGTTAAGGTTATAAGCAAGCGCTCACCACCACTGGTAACCATCCAATTAGGGCATACTAGTACAACACACAACTAATTTCCAATGGAACTCGTAACCACCATCCTCAACTCAAGACCAAACCACACTCACAAACATACTAAAACGAACAAGCACAAACTACAACCACATCACTTAACAGGTCATCAAGCACAAATGTGTCCCGTACCGCAGTCCCCTACTCCGCCGGCTGTCCACAGTCCGACTCTATCATATCGTACCGGAACACACAACGTCGGCCTAGATATCTTCCCGGCAAACACACGGGGCACAATCTCAATACGTCGTACCAGAATCTTCATCGGCCAAGACATCTTCCTGGCACTCCTTCGGGGAACGAACAGACAACACAACTTTCTCGGCACTCATTCGGGTAAAGCACTGATCACGTAACCGTCGTCCTAGATATCCAACATCACTACTCCCCGATGTAGGTATCGTACCGGAACCACTACCCGGGGGACCGCGCATACATGGGACCACACCGTCGGCCTAGGTACTACCCTACACCGGCGTACCCCCTCGGTCGTAGGTACCATACCGGAAACAACTCATCGGAACACACATCAAGATAATATCACACATCGCAATGTTATAATTAAACACGGCCTACCAAGCCCAACAATCATACAACAACACGTCATGTCGGTCTATCACTCACCCGACCATATCACATCCAAGGGTTCACATCATAACAAACACGGCACACTCGCCCACACATAGCAACATCATGCTCACCATATATACTAATTATTGTCTATTAAACTTACTGACCCTAAGTCACACAATGAGCACAGCACAGGATAACAGGTAAATCAAACAGCACACAACCTACGGCTCGACATGGCCGATCTACCAGCACGGCAATTTCCCAAGTATTGAAAGCAGTTAACTAGTGAATCACATCCTACATGTTACTACGACTCGTTCGGTTATTATCTGATATAAACGATCGTTCCAGTTTTATTAATTCCTAACATGCATACTAGTAATTTTCCGCAATTAAACTAGTATCCGTTACGTTCCCTACCTCAACCGAAGAACAACAGCTACGTCTCCTAGCTGTTGACGTCCTGGCTCGCTACCTCCGGTCTTCTCTTCGATCGAAGCTGGACTCTAACTTCACACAGAAAGCCCCAATAAAATCGGTTCCAAAGTTGAAATAAAAGTCACGACGGATTCGATTTAAGTTCAACCGTCGTCTTTTAAACACGAGCGGCTAAAAGCGGGATTATACGACGAATCAGGTTCGGGTACTCGAGTTTCGAGCACAAAACCCGGTGCATGCTTCCCGAGGCACGATTCCCAATGCATGGATCTCAAGGCACGGGTTTCAAAGCGCGATTCCCGATGCACGGATTTCGAGGCACGAATCCCGAGGTGTCTAATTCAGCGTTTCCACTTTTAAATCGGAAGTCCCGTCTTTCCTCAGATTTGTTCCAAAGTCCAAATAAGGCCATTGTAAATTAAAACAATTTTTGAAACCCTTTTTAATTTAAACTCAGATTTTAATTTGATTTCAATTTCACTTCTGTTCTTTTATCACCTCTTAGATTCAAGTCCAGAAACGTCCAGAAGAAGGGTTCGATTAAAGAACAAAAAAAACGACAGAAAGGGGAAGGAGGTGTCGGTCAGATTCTGACCACCGGCGGTGACAAACCGGCCGGGGCCTCACGGGGTAACGCTCACCGATGGGAAAGACGGCGACGAGAGGGTGGGCTTCTCCGGTGTCTGTGGCGGTCGTGGAAGAGGGAGATCGAGGGCTCAGTACGGGATGTGGCTCGGGAGATCTGAGGACGACGGCAGCGGAGGTGTGAGAAGAGGAGGGGAGAAGTAGAGAGAGAACGGAGGGGGGTCGGCGAACCAGAGCTGGCCGGTGAGGTTAAGGGAGAGGTCGAAAACGAGGGGGATGGTCGGAGAAGGGAGGAGGTGGAGAGGGCGGCCGAGTGGTTCGAAGGAGAAGAGGGAGCGAGGGAGGTCAGCGTGCGGCGGCGAGAGGGTCGAAGACGAAGGTGGAGATCGGATTCTAGAGAGGGAATAGGGTTCGGCGCTGAGGGGAAGGAAATTGACGCTGAAACCCTAAGGATTGAGCTTAAATAGTACGGGCTTGGGCCGGGTCGAAGTCTTGGGCCGGGTCCGCGGATCTGGTCGGGTCTGCCCGGTCCAACTTCTCTCCTTTCTTTTTTAAATAAGCTTTTTTTTTGCAACAGCTCTCACACCTTCGATCCGTTTTTTTTTTCAACCTCGACGTTCCAATCGAACAAAACTAAAAACTTAACCCGTTTTAAACCGGAGCGGTCTTCACAGAACATATCTACGACGCCCGACTGAAGAAGATGTTCGCCATTTGCTTGAAATCAAAGAAGCTCGCGGCTTCCCGGGGATGAGAGGGAGTCTCGACTGCATGCTCTAGGATTGGAAGAACTGTCCGGTGGCATGAGTTGCACAATTCTCAAGCAGAGACCATAGGAACGTCCCCACAATCATGCTAGGAGTCGTTGCATCCAAAGACCTGTGGATGTGACACGTTTTTTTTTGGAACAACGACATCAACATGCTAAATAGGTTAATATTTGTTATCACAGGCAGTTCGAGACTTAGCTCCATCAGTTAACTTTAAGGTCAATAACAGAGAATACGTAATCCCTTATTGCTTGACAGATGCAATTTATCCTCCTTGGGTTGTATTTGTGAAAACAATACCAGCTCCACACACGGCAAAACAAATGTGTTTTGCTAGAAACCAAGAGGCGGCAAGGAAGAATATCAAACGAGCATTTGGAGTTCTGCGGGCTCGTTTTCATATTGTCACTAATCCAACCCGAATGTAGGATAGGAACTCACTCGCAGTCATCATGAGTACTTGTATTATCCTGCACAACATGATCGTTGAGTATCAACGGAAGTTGTGCCCCGCTTATCCTTTTGCAGATATCAGTGTCCGGCCCATAATGACCAGTACAGGACCATCACAAATAGTGAACATCACAAGTATCATGGGCAATAGAACAAGGATGCAAGATCGAGAAGTTCATCATTGACTCCACAATGACCTCATCGATTATATTTGGGCAAAATATGGAGATGCTGATTTGAATTAGAGTAATATAATATATCTCATATTTGGTATAAATAAAATTAATAGTTTATTTTAGAGTTGTTTTGAAAATATTAAAAATTGCAAAAATATCCAAACAACTAACTCATGCAACTTGTTAGTGGTTATCACAACAGAGCTTGTAGTAGGAGCTAGTTTTTTTTTTATCAGCAAAACAATATATTAAATACCTCCTCTTTCTGAAATGGAAAAAGGAAACCCTTGAGAACCCATACACCAGAACACCTCTCTGAGGCTGACAACAACAACCAAAACGAAGAAACAGAAGCAAGTCCAAACCCAAAAACAAGAACAAGACAACAAAAACTACCACCAGACATAAACACAAAAAGAGGACAACCAACAATCACCAAAACAAAAACCAAGAACCAAACATCAGCTCAACACAAAATCACCAGACCCAAACTCGAGCAAAGTCAACCAACTCCTCCAACTAAATCAGAATCTAAAGCACCTCCAAGTCCTCGAACTCATCATCAGAGGCAACTTCAAAATCAACACTCTGATTGAAACCATAATCCAACTTTTGAAGCTGTTGAATTACCTTCTTATCCGAAACAGAAGCTCGGAGCCCTATAGCTTTACCAAACTACCAGGCCTTTTCAGCTTCGGAGAGATCCTTAGAAATGAAATCCTTTCCAGCACTCAAGCTAGTTGTTTGGAAAACGAAAAAGTAAAAATGTACTCTTACCGTCTTTTTCTATCACTAACTAATTGTTTATCATTAGAGATGCTCTTAAATGCAAATGTTCCTTTGATCAAAACCTAGATTGAAGCTTTTGACTGAAGAACAGTTTCTAAATCTCAAACTGCCATATACAATTAATGAAGAACATCACCTCCCCATCAGATAGAGAGGCTGTTACTTGCATTACAAGCAATAACTCATTTTAAATAGAAAACGACAAGAATCATAGTAATGTTTCACAAGACAGAAAAAGGAACAACATCCTCTACATAGGCTATATGAACAAAGTTTTAAGACTAGACAGCTTATGTGTTTATGCTTATCTCCTTTGGAAATTAAGGTACTTGATGCCGTAGGCAAAGACAAGGAAGAAGAGGACGACCCAAGCAACATGAGCCACAGCAACAACGGGAAGGAAACTGTACTCAAACCCAAAGCTATCTTTTAGGAATGTCTTGAGGGGCATTGTACCGACTCCCGGCACTTCAATGTCAGATTTTAAGTCCCCAACTTGCGAGGTCACAAGGCCGTAGAGTGTCCAAGACACAGGGGAACCCCAATAGTACCACCTCCACCAGATCGGAATTTGCTGCAAATTAAAGCCAATGCCAATATGATTTTTAGATGGAATCAAGAAATAGGGGATGCCATCAAAGGAAAGATAGGTAGAGGTTTTGTACTCACCGGCCTAGGAATGAGGAAGCCAGAGAACAAATTCCAGAAACTGAGGAAGAAGGACATGCAAATGGCGGCAATTTGGGCGCCCGGGGTCAATGCAACAACCATCATTCCGTACATTGTGAAGTAGATAAAGCACATCAAAATGTAGAAGTAGAACAGCAGTACTTTCCCAACAGCCCACTCGAATCCGATCATGGGGTAAAGGAGAATAGTGTAAACCACAGTTTGTATCACAACATAGATTACCTCTATGGCCACCTGTAACGCAAAACAAGCAAATTTACAATACTTGGATGGTTTAGTTCCATGAAAAAATTATTTGGATTGTGTACTGTTAACTACCTGAGCAAATGCATAAGGTAGTTCAGAATACATTCCAGCTGCACGTTCGCGGTAGAAAACTGTTCTTTCGATAGCAACTACAGATGTAACCGCAGTGGCATTGGTTGCTCCGAGGAAAAGAACAGCAGAATACATAGCACCCAACAGGTTCATTAGATCCTGTTGCTTGGCTCTATTAAAGACATGATGATACACAATTCAACATCGTTTCTCCATCAGAATAGCTTTGCATAATAATGTTACAGAATCGAAAAGAAGAGAGAAGAGATCGTACGTTTGTTGACCCTTGTCCCAAAAGATCAAACCGAACAGAAGTCCAATGACAATGGTCAAGAAAAACCTGATGACATTGTACTGAGAATTCCTCCAGTAAGACCAGTGCTGTTTCCAGAAACAAGCCTTACATTGAGTCAAGAATGATTGGGAAAATTTTGTTGGGAAGAACAAATCTTTCGATCCAGGTGATGGCGTTTCGAGCTCTTTGATAAGAGCTTGGTTCCTCCTGAAAGTGTTTTTCAGAAAGAAACAAAATGAGGTTTTGGAAGGAACTCGCTTATCAGCTTTAAATCATTTCCCAACTTACTGATAAAGAGAAGAGTTGGCGTAAATTTGAGCAAAATCCACATCCAGCTGAGCCTCGACTGAAACGGCAGTGACATCAAGCATCCATGTGGCAGGATTATATCCATGTCGGATCTTAGGAACCCCTGGCACTGCCTGTGATACATCGTAGCTTATACTCAATACATGAATTTTAGAACAACAACTCTTTAATTCTATCTCTTATAGATACTCACCTCAAAATATTCTACTAGCTTGTGAGATTGGCGACCAAGAGGTCCAGCATAAATGACTTGGCCTCCTCTTTTCATCAAAAGCAGCTGTAACAAGAACATATAACTTCGTCTTAGATGCATAGAAAACTCAAGAACAACACTATGCAGTTATTATGCTGAGTCATACCTCGTCAAAAGCCTCAAAAATATCTATGCTTGGCTGATGGATAGTGCACACCACAGTTCTTCCTGTGTCCACAGTATTTCTCACTGTACGCATGACAATGGCTGCAGCTCTAGCATCAAGCCCGGATGTTGGTTCGTCCATAAAGATGATGGAGGGGTTAGCAACCAGCTCTACAGCTATGGTAAGTCTCTTCCTTTGTTCTGTTGAAAGACCATCTACTCCAGGAAGGCCAACTAGAGCATCCCTTATAGGATTAAGTTCAACCAAGTCCATGACTTCATCAACAAACATCTATAGTATACATAACATATGTCCGTTAGTCACAGCACAAGGAGCAAGCTAGAATTTTGCAGTTGGTGAATACCTTTCTTGTCTTTGTGTCTATGTCTGAGGAAAGACGAAGCCAGGCTGAGTAGAGGAGAGATTCATAGACAGTAACATGTGGTGAATGGATGTCATTTTGTTCACAATAACCACTGACGCGAGCAAAGGTTGATTGGTTCTTTGGGAAGCCAGAGATGGATATAGATCCTTCAATGTATCCTCCTGTCTTTCTTCCGGCTAAAACATCCATGAGGGTTGTTTTCCCAGCACCACTAACACCCACCAAAGCCGTCAGTATCCCTGGCCTGAAAGCACCACTGACATCTCTTAGAAGCTGAAGCCGGTCTTCATCAACTCCTTGAGTCTTCATTTCCTGGTACAGATGACGAATATGTTACACTACATATTTGCACATGATCTCATACTAACGTATATTAAAGATGGATATTTCAGCACGTGTTTGGAATTGAGTGACTTACAGCAGGCATGTCCACATAGTAGTTCACATGGTTGAATGCAAGTGCAAGGGGTTGGAAGGGTAAAACCATTCCTCTTCTTTGTACTTGATTAGCTGAATCGCTGATTTCTGAAGAATTTCTGGTCACCATGTTTATTCCTGTGGTTGTTCAAAAAAGTCAGAAATTATGAACTCAATCAAAGGCACAGTAAAGGGATCATATAGAGAAAGATCATGACTTAGAACCTTCTGATCTGTTGTGCCTAGAAGATGAGTTCTTGACGTGTTCGTCATCTTCATCCAAAATGACGGCTCTTGTTTCTCCAAAGGCTGCAATTGGTTATCAATGAGAAAAAATGTTGTAAATGCTGAAACTTTTAACTACTCGCATGTAAATAAAAAAAATGTGAACTTACGGTTCAAGAAAGTCAATGCTGCAATAAACAAGAGGTTGAAGAGAACAGAAAACCCAAATAGTGCACCAATGCAAATCCAGAACCAGTATTCATCAACAAAGAAGCTTCTAGACTTTAGAAGAGCTAGTCCTACTGTTGTTGCATTGATGGAAGAGTCATTGTTGGGCTGCATTAGATTAGAAACGTACATATATGTAAGCAAGTTAGTGATCACCAGATACTTAAGAAGAAGATCAAACCAGTTAGAAACTTACCACATCCCATCTTTTATCAAGGAACTCATTCATGACTATAGCATTCTGCCCATACATCATTGGAGAAGCATAATAACCCCATATCATAAATGGCTTAATGTCATCTGCAGACACAAGAGATTTGAGGCTTAATATGGTATGGTTTAACTCGAGCATCAATTATCCTCAAGAATGAGAACAGGAAGTGCTTATTACCTTTGGCGATAATGAATCCACCGAGCACAAAAACTATTAGCAGGGTAAAAGTACCCAATGTGTTTGCAGCAACTTCTGTTCTTCCAAGAGCAGCAATGAATCGAAAGAGTCCCAGGGCCATCTGATGAATACCAAAGAAAGCCAAGAACTGCCGGAAAAATCTGAAGAAACAAAGGAAGGTGTCACTGACTAATATTGATAATGTACTTTGAAAATGGAATATCAAAATCTCATTTACCTGCTGGCAGCGGGCGCAAAACCAATGGTGTAATAAGTAAGAATGATCCATATCCCCGATTCCAGGAATGATACAGGTATCCTAAGGATCCAAATAGGTAAGCTAAAAGCCCAGGCAGGAAAAAACAAGAAATCCCTTTGCTTAAAGAAGACGGGAAGCCTGAAAACTGTCATTGCAAGCTCCGCCATGCCATTAAACATCACATTGAGCAGACTGAAAAATAGAGCTCCAAAGAACTTTCCTCCATCAGTTATGTTGCCTACTTTCATCTCGGTCCTCAAGAACACGGTCAGGGCGATCAATGACATGATTGTTATCTGGAAGATCTTGAATATGTATATAAACGAACTTCGCTTCATAAGCAGCCATTCCCTTGCAAAGCATGCCTTAAAGAGTTCCCAATTTGAAATACCATACTTCTCTTTCACTAGTGCAGCTGGATGGGTTTTTGTTTTATCATAAGGAATCCTAAGATCTGATACAAGTTTTTGTCCAATGTGGAAAGAATTGAAGCCCTCAACGAAATCTGAAATTGAAATGTACCTATAAGGTTCATTCTTCCTAAACCAGTATTGTTCTTGGTCCTTTTTGGATGTTACTTCTTGCAAAAAGTCAGCAACTCCTTTCCTGTCTGGGCATTTGAAACCTATGTACTCGAAGAATTCAAGGATGTTTTCACGAGGACCTTGGTAGACAACTTGACCCTCTGAGAGAAGGATGACGTCATCAAAAAGATCAAATGTCTCTGGAGCAGGCTGTAGAAGTGATATGACCATGGTCACATCCATAGTATGAACCATCTGCTTCATAAACTTGACTATTTGAAAAGTGGTAGAGCTGTCCAAACCGGTAGAAATTTCATCCATGAAAAGCGCTTTGGCTGGTCCAACCAGCATCTCTCCTGCAGACAGTTAAAGCAAATACATTAGGATGGTAATGAATAAACGTAAATGATATATTTAAGCTAAATGCATCAAATTGAGTTATGCATAGAACATACCAGTAGTGACACGCTTCTTCTGTCCACCAGAAACGCCCCTTCTCATGGCATCACCAATCATAGTATCAGAACAAATATCTAATCCAAGTATCTGTTGCAAAGATTCTTCATCAATTAGCAAGTTAAGCAGAACGCTGATAAATACTGAATGGGAACTTCGAATGGGAACCACAAACCTTGAGCACATAGTCTGTAACCAAACTAGTTTCTTGGCCAGCCATTGCTGTGGCCTTCATGAATGCATCGATTTCAGGATCTGGTTTGATCCCTGCTTCTTTCTCACGCCTTGAGAGCTCGGCAAGCATGTCATATCTTGTGCCAACACCTAAACAGCGTCCGGAGAAATCAAATGTCTCTCTCACTGTCATCTCTCCGTGATGAAGATCATCTTGACTAATATAAGCACAAGTTCTCTGAGGAACAAACTCATTGAGTTCATGACCACAGTAGGTGACTTTCCCACTAACCTGTTAATAGCCCCAATTAAATTGTTAATTATTAAAATGTTACATAATTATAGAATGTAAAGATGACTAGGCACATACTCTCAAATCTCGATCGAGTTTGGCCGCAAGTGCGAGTAACAATGTTGTTTTCCCTGATCCTGGTGGACCAAGAAGTAAGGTCATCCTGAAAATTAATCTATTAGTTTGACCAAATACAAGGCAAGGAATAACATCCAGCGAAAATAAGAAATCAACTTATCTGTCATTAAGAACATAACAGTATAATTATATATATTATCATGAACGATCAGTTTGATCAAATACAAGGCAAGGAATAACATCTTGAATAATGTATGGAAAAAAAAAAGGAAGCAAAGCAAATTGTTTACTATGTTATGAGATTTTACCTTGATGGTTTGACAATTCCGCTCACATCTTCAAGTATCTTTATTTTTCTCTTTTTTGATGGAGCAAGCCGAATCAATCCCAGTATACTCTATTTCATGATCAGAATTTTTTTATGAATAATCAGTAAAATCCAACCATATTTTCATTATGCAGGGGAGACTTTGACCCCAAATTGAAAAATTCATGTTAAAATCACTCCTATCTAAGAGTTTGGACTAATATGTGGAGACCCTGTTAATCTTATATGTTTATGCACATGTACACAAATCCAAATTACACTAACTTCATTCAACTGGAAAAGAAACAGAAGAAATGAATGCATGTTTCTTCAACTACCTATGCTTTGAAGTTAAAGCTGATAGTAATTCGGGGCATAAAATTAAAGCTGATAGATGACTTGTGGGACTGGATTTCTTCTATATGTCAATGTCCAAAACATTACTGGTTAGAAATAGGCGTGAAGCCGTAAAAATTCTTATAATTTCTGGGTAATGAAATTAAAGGAAAAAAAGTTGATTAAATAAAATAATAAATAAAAAACAGGAAGAACAGATACCTCCATTGTGTTCAAAGTAACATTGAGTAGAGAAGGAAGAGCTCTGCTTCCAACATGCACATCTCCTTCGATCGATAAATGTTCAAATCTCACTTCGATTTTTGGAACCTCAATCCCAACTCTACAGCAATAGCCACCACAATAGATACAAAAGCTCTTAAAAAAAAGTCAACCCAACCCAATCGATGCTCTAAGAAGAAGAAGAAGAAAAATGGAAATCAAAATCAGTAAGTTACCGATCAGTACGGTCACGGAGTCGGCGGAGGAACTTGTCGTTGTCCTCCTCAACCACCTTGAGTATACTCTCCATGAGCATCTTCTTATCTTGCATCCCAAGATTGGTGACATCGACCTCGCCGTGGACGACCCTTCCGTTATCCAGAACCTGCTTCAGCATCCCCTTCCTCAGCCGGTCGTAGGTCGGGAGACGCTCGATGGCCGCCCACCGGAGCTCCTCCTCGTCGTCCTCAGGCTGCCGCCCGCTCCGGGTGAACACGTCCGTCTGCGGCGCCCATGCCTCCCGGAAACTCCCCGCCGTCCAGCTCCGGCGACTCCCCGACCCCATGCTCCTCCTGCTGCTGACAGATCTGGCCAGATCGTCTCCGCCCATAGCAGACGCCATTTTCACTGGTCGACTCTGCTCTCGCTACCTCACAGTACACCTCTCCCGGACTCTCTCTATATATATCAAACACTCGCTACTACAAGTTAAATCTACAGAGCGTCGGATCCAAATTCGAATATCCGATCACGATCCGACACGCTGTCTGCACGCTAAGTTATGCAAATTGTATGAACCTAAAGAAGAAGATGAGCTGGAAAAGTTCAGTTTCTGAGATGGGAATGGGAGAGAAACTCTAAAATGAAAATTTCTAGCCGCCGGGTTGTGGAAGAATGCAAAATTCGAGTCTAATTTATCAAGCGATGAAGTTTGAATGATTATAAAATATACATATTATAATCAGAAATTTGAAATGTGACCTCGCTTTTGTCTTCAAGCAATCTTATTTTATGTTTATAATACTTTTCTTTCAGCTTCCTGAGTCCTGACTTTATACAGTACTTATTTACTGTTCCCTTTTCTTATTCCAACCACTGAATTAATTACTTCCGCGAAGTTTCGTACCGTCGGCGCGCGCGGAAAAAGGTGGCGCGTGGTTTCAGTTTACAGAAGGAGCGTGAGAGATGCGACGGTTTCGCGGTACGTGTTATGATTCCCCGCTTGGGTTTTTAAATAAACAGTTATTTTGAGAGGAATATGGGTGGGCCTTAGAGGGCCCAACTGTGACGAGAGTAGGGCCCACTGTAGTTCCAATTATGTAGCAGTAGCACATGAAGAATAGGGACTAGTTGCAAATATCTTCCAAAAAAAGTATCTTACCTCTTTGGGTAGATTAAATAAATTGGACAATTGAATTGTTCTTAATTTATTTGTTTTGGAATAATTATTATTTTTAAATTAAGAATTTAATAACAAACACATTTTCTAACAGTTTAGTTTTGTTTATGTCTTAGATTAAAGTATAATTATTAATTACATCATGTTGGTAACTTGAATATAAAATAGATTATAAATTGCATCATGTAAAGGGTATGAAAATATTTTAAAAAATGGATTAGCAACGTTTACTTTTCAACAGTATCATTGTATAATTTAGCCGAAATTCTAGATGGAGCATCCGACTGTCCTTCTAGACTCATCAACCTATCTTTACTAATAATTAGTTTTAGGGGAACCTCAAAAACATGTCTTCGGACGATCTTTGTTAACATAAACATGCTATGGTTATCTTTCTTTTTCAAAAATATGTTTATATATTTTGTTTATTATCAAAAAAGTAGCGATTTATGTTTGTTTTTTTATTTTTCCGCTATTTTGAATGGAAAACGAACATGTGCTCGACACATAGTCTTTATATTTATCATAAATACCGAAATTGTCCCTATTCCTTTAGTCTAAATATTGGATATGGTCGTACTGAGTGTTCAATTTCTTCTCTGAATGTCATTTAGATGAGAGAAATAGGGACAACTTCAGTATTTATGATAAATATAAAGATCATATGTTAAGCATATGTTTCTTTTCCATCTAAAATAACGGGGGAAAATAAGGACAACTTCAGTATTTATTTACTGTTCTCTTTTCTTATTCCAACAACTAAATTAATTACTTCCCTCATTTCAAAAATAAAGTTCATTACTTTCGCGAAGTTTTGTCTATCGGCGCGCACGGAAAGAGGTAGCGCGGGGTTTCAGTATACAGATGGAGCGTGAGAGATGTGACGGTTTCGCGAGACGTGTTTATGATTCCGCTCTTGGGTTTTTAAATAAACGTTCGTTAGAGCACGCACAACAGGCCGGCCCGGATCGCGTCCCGCGGCCCGGCCCGTGTTTTTATGGGACGCAGGACGCGAGTCGTCCCGTTGTGGGACGGATTTTTCGCGTTCCTCAAAAACACGGGCCGGGCCGAGTCCCGCGTCCCGCAAAGCCGGGATAGGCCGAGGCTCGCGTCCCGCGTCTGAAGGCCAGCCAGTCATGGCGTGCCACGTGTCGCTGGGAGGGAAAAAATTCGATCGGTGGTGTTTAACGGATATTTTTTTAATTCAAAAATCCTAAATTCTAACCCTATAAATACCCTCAACCCCTTTCTCAAACCACCAACCATCTTACAACTTATCTACAAATTCTCTACAAATTTCCTTTCTACATTTCGATACAAAATGTCCGACGATGAGGGCCCATCATATGAGGAGCTGGCAGCCCAAATGCGGATAGTTGAACAACGACCCCGACGAAGGGTTGAGAGAGGCATACAGAGAGCAATGTCAAGGATCAACGCTCTGAGGGAGAGGATCGACCGTGGGGAACCAATGCGACGAGAGATTCACAAAGGTCGTGTCGAAGCCCATGACCAACTAATGAGGTATTATTTTACCGATCAACCCATATATGGGCCCGATATGTTTAGGCATCGGTGCGTATGTGAAAACCACTTTTTCAACGGGTGATGGACAAGGTCAAGGAACGCGACAATTACTTCGTTCAGAAGCGGGACGTTGTCGGACGCTTGGGCTTATCAATGGAACAGAAGTGCACCGCCATGATACGGATGCTTACGTATGGGTGCTCGGCTGATTCATTGGACGAAACGCTATGCATTGGGGTAAGCACCATACTTGAATGTTTACGTTATTTTTGCAAGGTCGTCATTGAGGTATTCGAACCTAAGTACGAGCGTACACCCACACCGGCTGACTTGGACCACTTACTCCTAGAAGGGTACAACCGAGGGTTCCCCGACATGGCTGGGAGTCTTGAATGCATGCATTGGGAGTGGAAGAATTTCCCAATTGCATCGTAAGGTGCCAATGGACGAGGAAGTCACCACAGGGTAAGTATTGTTATGCTTAAAGTTGCATGCATTGGCATGCTTTTTCGGGATGGCTGGGTCGAACAACGACATCAACGTCCTCAACAACAATCACTTATTCCAGGACACTTATTACGGCTGTGACCTTGCCGTGGAGTACAAGATCAACGGTCATCGGTACGACCGACCTTATTACTTGGTGGACGACATTTACCCATCATGGGGACGGTTCGTGAAGAGTATTCGGCATCCCTACACGCACAAAGAGAAGTTGCTTGGTAGATGCCAAGAATGTGCTCAGGAAGATATTGAAAGGGCTTTTGGAGTATTTCAAGCACGATGGGACATCATTTCCCGTCCCGCTCGTGTTTGGAGCAAACACACTTTGGTTGATATCATGCACACTTGTATCATTCTACACACCATGATTGTAGAGGATGAACGCGAACGGTACGAATATGGAGATGACGAGTTGTTGTACGAGCAACCACCAGAAATGTTGAATTGGCACCACCGGAACGATGGCACCGAAAAGGGCCATGGCAATACCAACAACAATTGGATGCTCGACTCAGTGTCACAAGTTATCAGACCCACAAGCAACTACAAAATGATCATATTGAGCGCATATGAGGTCTATTTGGAGCTACTTTCAATCCCAACAATTAATCTTTTGTACTGGATGTTCTTATTCAGGAATAAATAAAATTATCAGTTTTAATTTATCTTATTTTATATTCTCATTAATTATTTTTTCACATTTATTTCAATTTTATATAATATTTACTGTTTTCATTACGAATTAAATAAAACAGTAAAATATCAATTAATTAACCAGTCAGCATCCATTAACAATGTATGAATCAATACATGATTCACCATTATAAAACACAACTTATTTTAAGTCATGAGTCCTACTATTTTGTACAATCATCGTACAAGCTCCTAAACTCCTCCACTGTATATGCTCTTATGTTATTGTGCTTGCTCCGAGCAGATATTTTGAGAGGAATAATAGTGGGCCTTAGATGGCCCAACTGTGACGTGAGTAGGGCCCACTGTAGTTCCAATTATGTAGCAGCAGTACATGAAGAATAGGAACTAGTTGCAGATTTCTTCCAAAAAAAATATCTTGCCTTTTTGGAACGTTTACTTTTCAGCATTACCATTGTATCATTTAGTCAAAATTCTGGAGGGTGCATCTCAGTGTCCTTCTAGAATCATCAACCCATTTTTACTAATATTCAGTTTGAAATGGTAAAAGATGATTTATTGACATAAGAGTTATCTAGAAACTAATGGATAATGATTTAAATTTAATGAGAATTAGATATTAATAATGTGTAAAAAATTCATTGACCTTTAGGGTTATGTGCTCTCTCGTTCCATCAATATGTCGTTAACCTTCTTCTCGTCGATCCCCATCAAATTCGTTGTTCCACCTACTCTTATGACCCACACACCACCAACGCTGAGTGAAACATCGGTCTTGACAGCCATTGATCATGCGCTTTTGCGTGGTCTCCGAAGTTGCTCCTCATGTGCTTTTAGCGGTAGGAGAACCTCGATATATACCATCGACGTCGAGTCAGGAGCATATCTAGCCTCTTCACTATCAAAAGAAGGAAAAACTCTTGACTCCGGTCCCCCTCCGACCGCACTCCCTTCCATCCCCAAACCTAACCCTTGCGTTTGTGACTATCGCCTAAAGCGGACCACACCCAATGCCCCTCCATCAATCGCGGCCCTAGCACCGTCGACACGAGCCCACAGGAATCGTCGTGCCCACGACCGTCAGGAAATTGGGATCCGCAATGCTGGCGCTGCTCCTCTAAGCCCCCTTAATCACAGGGGATGATGATTCCTCCAAACGATTCCATGCTTCCTGTCCAAGTGGACCTTCTATCAGGAATGGAGGCAAAGCCCACGAGTGGTGGTAATCCATTGAGGCCAACCTTAGACGGGGAGCCAGACAACGACGCTGATCAAGGAGCCTTGATCACACCCCGGACCAATCTCGCCAAGTAACCGTCTTGGTCGGTACCCGAATCCCACAAGCCAGATCGGTCCCAATGGAATCCCTCTTGGAACTCTAGGAGATTTTCGATAGCCTCCAAATAGAGGTTGAGTATGACGTCATCATTAGCGTCCTAGGGAATCTAGATGTTGATCGCATTCGTGCACATACAAAGTTTAACTTAGTCGTGTGATTTTTCACTACACACTCTTACGATCAGGGTATCATGGAAGAGGTCATGAACAGGGTATGACACCACGATGGATTGGTCATCAAGGATATTGGATGTGGTATCTCGGGCTTCTACTTCACGTCCCAAGCGGAAAAGGATAGAATCAAGAATGGGGAACCATGGTAGTTTAAGCACGCATCACTCATTCTAGAAGACCTCAAATCAGGGATCAACCCAGCTATCTTGTCATTTTTTTTCCTTTAACTCCGGGCTCTGGTACCCGACCTACCTTAGGACGACATTACATAAGAAACAGGTTATAAGCTAGGGGAATCATCGGGTAGTTGTGTGGATGTCCGAACGAATAAGGTCGGAATGGAGTGGGGAGGAACATTGCAGGTCCCTTTTTGGAAGGACTTGGCCACACCTCTCCGTGGTACAGCCCAAAAAATCGTCCTGGGCCATGAGACGTCAGCCCTGTTCCGGTTCCTATATGCTCGTCTCCCAAACTTTTGTTTTTATTGTGGTTGTATAGTCCATCATGAGATCGAATGCAGACACATGGATCTCACCCAACCACCGGGTCCACCTCGTTTTGACCTCTCCCTTACGGACCCGGAAGTCCCCCATATCAAGGTTGGGATTCAAAGGGATTGGTTGGATCCGATTCCAGACAAACGAAGGACTCGGCCGAGAATCTTGGTGGGTAATGCACCTATCCGTTGACCTTCACAGCACCGAGGCCACAAGTATCTCCATGCTTTGCTCCTCTAGCCCTGTCATGCCTAGAAACGGCATATCACCTCCCACCTGAGACCTTGTCACACATATGGAGAAGGATGGTCGTGCCCAATCCTCCCAACCCGTCCCCAAGCATGGTCAAAACGCCGCACCGGTTTTTCCCCTGGTATAGTTAAGGACATTGTTCAGGTGCCGGTCCCGGTGCTCGATTGCCAAGAAAGGTGGTATTGAACGCATAACACGAGGGGCACATATACATGCAAAGAGGGCTATAAAGCTCTAGCTTGACTCCATGGTCGATGGAGAGTCACGGGAGGGGCCACGGTATGGACAGAGTTGTGGAACCTCGATATCCAACAATAGATAAATGTATTTTTATGGAGGGCCCTATCAGGTACATTGCAGGTGGCTGCCTACCTCCTGACTAAACATGTTCCAAATTCGGAGGGTTGCCCAGTTTGTCAAATAGCTCAGGAGACCACCTCCCGCTTACTTTTTCACTACCTATTCGTCCAGGAGGTTTGGGCCAAACACTAGTTAGAGTCTCCCATTCTCCCAAACCACTCACTAGAATCCTGGATGACTCTTGTTATGGCACTACCAGATATGATGGTCGAGGCTCGGATAGCGATGACGATTCGGGAGATATGGAAAGCCCGAAACGAGATTGTTTGGGATCAGACACCGCAGTTAGTTGATGCTCTAGACGCAACGGTTCGTAATAACCGACATAGTTGGAGAGGGACTCACTCAGGGACAGTGGGGAATAGTGCTACTCCGCGACCTCGAAGGGATGTCGGTTGGTCCCCTCCACCATGGACCTGGACATCGATAAAATCGATGGGGCCATTTTCTCTGATACGGGACAGATGAGATGGAGCTGGTTATGTGGGGATGACCGGGGCTGTATTATGGAGGACAACAATGGAATTTTATTGGGGACTCTAGGGTCGAAATTTACGGAAGCCACGACCATTCTCCGTGCTCTCTAGTGGATTCGGCGTCAAGGGCCAACCAGGATCCTAGTTCGCAATGACGTGTAATATGCGGTTGTGTCTGATTATGGGGTTTACCCCCTTTACTTACCGATGAGACGCATCATAGAGGAATGTCGTTTCATTTTATTATCCCTCGAATATGTAAAACTCGAGTGTGTTACTACGACAACGAACGGAACAATTTTTTAGTTGACTTAAAGAACTATTTCTATGCCTGTCTTATTATGATCCGGATTCATCATACCGTATTCACATCTACGTGTTCTATGTAATTTGAAATGGAACGACTACATGTTACCGTTTCTATAAAAGAAATTAGTGAAACAATTCATGGGTGAAAAAGGAAAGAACACGGAACTTGAGGTTGAATATTCCAAGCGACAGGGCGTTGAATTTGACTTTGACTACTCTATGTGGTGATTATAGAATAGCTTGTGAGCCGCCGACTAGGTCTAAGTCTAACTTTGATTAATTTTCAGATGTACTAAAAGGACCGCCATAGAAAAGAACGTATGCAATGAACCCTCAAATACATAATAAGATCATGCACTTTTTATATTCGGTCAATATTTGCACGTTTATTGACTCGATTTTTTTATTCCTTGCAGATCAAGCAGTAATGTAATTTTATAAATAAGTTTGAAAAGGATCTGTCTACATGATCACATAGTTTATTGGTATTAAGAGATTATTGACTATATATTTATCTGGAACTGAAGTCCAACATTTCAATTTAACTTGTTGGTTTCTCTTGTTATATAAATTTTAATGGATTAATGTTAAACTTCAACAAAATGTGCAAAAAGATTGTTGGATTTTTATCTGTCAGTTTATGTTCTTGATTTAGTCAAGTCTTATGACTTTTACTAGTCAATTTTAATTTTTAAGCAAATCAAATTTTGATGTAATAAAAGAGATTCATTATCCTTTTTTGGTTCTATACCCTTATAAGTTATACGTCAAGGACCCATAATCCATTGACCCATTCGTTAGCCATCGAAAAATTTAATGCATATTAACTGGCTATCATGAAAGCTACTGACTCTGACTGGACATAAACCTTATCAGACAACACCAATGCTAAGGTCTTGTCCTATAAAATAACAATGTTTTCGGACCAGAAATAAATACCAAAGAGGTTGAGTCTGTAGTGTTAAAGGCTCAAAACCTGTATGAAAGTCACGCCCGCCAATATAGAACTCAATTTTCATACTCAGTTACCAATCAGTTCCTGCTTAGTTACCAACAACAAACATTCATTCCATTTTCCCAATAACCAACAAAACAGAAAATGGTTAGCATAATATCAGTACATTACAGATTAATAAAATAATAATCCATGTCACGGAAAAATATTATGCAGTGGGGAATAAGTTCTTAAATGTTGCACCAACAGTGTTAGTTTGAGTAATAGATTAGGTAGCTTGAGTCAAAGGAAAACATATGCGTTCATGTTTTGCTCCAACTGCATCAATCTCCGCTAGCACAGCCTCCACAGCCACAATGCACACACTCTATGACCTTCTCCTCCCTCAGATGCTTTGGTACTCGACACACACATGTTGTGGCAAAGTTATGGTCTCGAGGCTGCATGCACCTCAAGCAGCATAGACGTTCATAACCCGGCTGCATTGCACAAACATAACTCATGACGATGCGATGTAACGTAGAGGAGAAAATTTTCGATCAGTTTATATCCTACTAAACTTCCTAATATAAATAGATGCTCTCATAGAATTGAAACACAAGAATATTAAGAATCATCAATAATATTTTAGTATTTTACAGTTAACGACTAATGATTTTTTTTTTTTGAGGAAAAACTAATGTTTTTAATATAATGTAACTCAGAGGAGAGAGTTTGACAAACCTTCTTCCATTTTGCAATCAGATTTCGATCAGCATAGCCTTGATCCATGCAGAACTCGTACAATTCCTTGGAAATTTCATTCCTTCGGTGGTAGAGGTCAAAAATGTAGCGGCTCTTCTGATGTGCTATTTTAAAAATAGGCCACAATGCCTCACACTTCCTCTTACCATCATGCGGATCATTCTCCGCTGTTTAAAACAAAAGAATACCCCTATCATTAGTCTATGAAGCAGCATACAATAAAATATAAGACATTAACTTGTATATCATTGATGTGTACCTTCTCTCATCTTTGCCTGAAGTTCGCGGAGAGTAGGCTCAATTAGTTCCCACCCCTCTGGATACTTTACACGATTTGTCTTAACCTTAGGCATCCTTTATCTAGAAGGAATTAATATAAATATTGAAACAGATCAAATTACTTTTCCCTCGTAAGTCCTCAGTAGAAAATGAGCATGTACAAGTAACCCAACGATTAAAATATTAAAAATAAACAATTAAAACAACAGTAGAAGAAGGACTTCCTCTGGCTTATGTAATAGTCAATAAGACAATAACATTACAATGAATTAAAATTACTACCACCGTTTTCCTTCTATTTGATTTCCTCAAATAATATAATAACTTCACAATGATGTAAATTGGTAGTCAACTGTCAGCTAGGATAACCAACATAAGTTGGGTCAAGTGACAAAAGAGCTTGCTTCCATATAACTTATATGGAAGCAAGGCCTTGAGTTCGAACGTTGGTACATACATTAGCTTTAAAATTAAACCCAACACTTGTCGGCTCAAGCCTAAGAGAGCTTGAGTGTTGATAAAAAAATCATCAAGTATAATAGAGAGAGGTAATAAACTTCTGGTGTTGACGGGTTTTGCACAACCTGTATGTAGTGCATTACCTTCTTAAAGCTCACAAGAAAATGCCAACTCACTTGTAACAAACATTCAACTATTATGTACACTATGATATGCATATCATTATAATCCTTGTTGGAATTCCATGGCTCCACAAGCAGAAACTAAGCATAATATCATCAATCACACTTTAGTTTACAGTTTTTTCCTTCATTCGTGCCCAACAAACTCATTATACTTTTGTAATGAAGCCAACAAAATCCCGATATGAAGGAGACAATGAACTTGGTAGTGGACACACATGGCTTTATATTTGATGGACTAAGTGAGCGCCAAAACTGTGAAGCTGGAAAAGAAGCAATAAGAACAGAAACACCCCATATGGACACACGCCTGTGATTGTCAACCCACTTTCATTAAAATCCACAATTCATGTGCCACTACATATAACACTTCCACTAGGTACTACAACCTACATCTCAACCCTTCAGGGAAGTGATACTTAATCTGCAATGCAATCCTGAATCCTAAAGATTCAGTCATTTTTGCATAAATGGGCAAGAAAATCTGAACTGATTCCCACCAAGCCATGTTTACAAGAAGACTACTTTGGCGGCTCAGCCAACCAGACCCTTTATTTCTTTCATGCCAAAACAAATATATAACGGTTGATAAACTCACTACTAAATGATTAATCATCAGACAGAGAACATATTGGTATAAATGAAACCCAGAAACATATCAGAGAGAAGGCGATGAAGTTCAACTTACTTCCAGGGGTGGAACCAGGAATTTTTTTTAGGGGTAGCCATCGATAATTAATAAAAAAACAACGATTCTAAAATATAGGCTTCTTGAATTATTGAAATTGAGTCAAGAATAGAAGCATTTGGTTCCATGAATCTTGGTATAGACGCAAAAAAAAAAAAAAAAAAAACTTTCGCATCCTACAATTTAAATAAACTTACTTAAATTTAAGAAGTTCCTATTAAATATATTACTTTAAACTTGATAAAGTAAAAATAGAACTTTACACGTTAATTCGTATAAGCATTCCATGACATATTAAAAACGATGAATATCAAAAGACACCTCTCACATGATCATATTCTTAATAAACTGGCATTGCAAAAATCCACATAAAAGATATATTAAAAAATTATAATAGAACACATTGATATAAATGAAATTATAATGTTTATGGCCTCACACTAATTCATATTCTCAGAACCTTAATTTACCCCTCTTTACCTCCATGGTCTTAATTTGACTACCTTTTTAATCAACAAAGCAAAAAATTTATAAATACCAGAATGTAATATTTTGCAAACCCTTACAAATCATGAGCCCTAAAATTCAGCATCCACACGCAATGACAACACAAATTCGATCAGCAAAAAACACAACAAAATAACAACTCAACACTACTAAAAGGCCATCAACAACTTCAACTCTGAATCACCAAAAAAACCAGCCCCGAACTACAGCACTCCTCCTCCCAAACGGAAAAAGAAACAAGGAACCAGCTACTCCAAACAAACCCTTAATTTTCTCTTGTTACCATCCAACTAATTTAGGTTTCTAAATTTTAGGTCTGAATTTCAATTCAAGAAAAATCAACAAAAATAGTGATGAGAATTAAGATCTTACCTTGAGTAATTGAGTTGCCGTGAAACGTGATGAAGAAGACTTGCCTGCTGCCGGCGAAGGGAGTGGTTGCTGCCGGCGAAGGGAGTGGTGGCTGCCTGCTGTTCGAAGCCTATCGCGCAGAAAAAAGAGGGCAAGGGAATTTTGTGATTCGCGCAAGAGGCGAAAGGGAGTGATTATAAACGGATTGGGCTGGGCCAAGTCTTGTTGTTGAACTTGTCACACACAAGGATAAACGGATTGGGCCAAGCCCAAACTTGTGACAAACTAGATATAAAAAATAAATCAAAATTCAGGGTGTTCAACTGGGATACGAACACAGGTTTTCATGCAAACATTCATGAGCCTTATACCATAAAAATAGGTTCTCACATATTCAATGTATTCTTTTTACCTCTTTAGTTCCTCTCCTAAACATATTAACACATATCTGCTGAACCCAGACAAACACATCAAATTAAGTTCATTAACCAACCAGATGATTCTTGCTGACTAGAAAAACTAGAATTTCAAGGTTTCGGAAAAACTCAAATACACAGATGAATGAAACAATGTTAGACCCAAAAAACCGTAATAAAAAATAATTCAAATTGAATTTTGATGAAGAAACTCTCTTTTCACAGGCCATGTATGAAAAACATCAGCAACAAAGAAAACTCAGAACGCACAAATCAGTATCTTGTCTTTATAGAGCCGATATTTACATTTGCAGCTCAAAACGAGACGATACAGTAACAAATTAACATTTCGACGCCCAAATTAAACCCTAATTCGATTAGGCAAACGCTGAACAAATATAAATTGAAATCCGGTTGAACCAAAATGATGCATAAAACGGATACACTGAGTTGTGTCTGTTGAGACAAACAATACCTGGAAAAATTCGATATTTTGCAAGAATCGCCGAAGAGGGTCCTCCCACAATTCGAAGGCTCTCCCAATCTTTAGGCTTTGAATCCATGTGTCGTCCCAATCGAGACAAGCTATGGACCAGCAGTTCCGTCCGAGTGTTTTCGTTGGTGCTGACTCGCTCCTTCCGTAACTAAGAAGTCAACTGAAGAAGGAAGCACCAATGGGTAGTGATGAAATGAGGCCAGTCACTTTGTGGGCTTTCAGATGACGGTTTAGACCCATTTTGAAAAGCCGGTTAATGGTCTTGGGCCTCACTTTTCAACCTCCTAAGCTAAACGTGTTTGGCCTGATTATCCAATATCCCTAACGTGCCAAACAGACTACTGGTCTTTCGAACTCGGTAACAAGTGGGTCTTGCATTGTCTTTTGTGGTGTTTGTTTTTGTGGATGAAAAGGCTATTGAGAGCATATAAGACGGCTTGAATGATAACCCCAAACATGACTCTCTCGTCGCTTCTGATGGAGCTCGGTGATTGTCGGAGCCTCTTTAGCCTCTATGCGGCCAATGTCAACTTCTGAGGCTACCTACCAAATGTTTTCGGTTATTTCCCCAACCTAAGGTGATCGATTTCTCCTAAAATCACCTTAGTGGTGTCATACCTCACACCCTTGTTGCCCTCCCTGATCTAGTGTCTCTCAATTTGTCCCGCAACAATTTTTCTAGGCTGATCCTCATTTCCATTCCCATCCGACCGAGTCGATTGTACTGGATTATAATCTCTTTCTTGCCCCATAATCCTTTCCACTTTTGTGAAATCATTCAAAGAAGGTTCACTTATTAGTTTTGCGGTGGCTACAGGCATAATATTGATTTCAGTTGTCGGTTATTTGTGTTTGAATGTTGGTGGAGGTGGAGGTGGAGGCAGAAGTGGATCTATGAATATAAGTTAGGGTATGTCATCGATCATTACTAAATGTGGTACAAAGTAAATGGAAATGACATTCATATGCAAAATACGTGCAAACTTCGTGCAAGAAAGATCTTAAAATGGCAAACTTCGTCCAATAACCCTCCATGTTGGAACCAGAAAGATTCTAATATTACTGAACAATTTCAAGAATAAAGTAACGTTGAAATTCATATGAAAATTTTCACACATAGTGGAGACTTGGGATTGGAATTTAGTTATTGTTGATGGATTTTTTTGCATTTATGGTGGAAAAATATATATAATCAATGACTTAATCTTGAACCACGCAATATTGATTTTTTCTAAGCGGAAATTTGTAAGCACATGTTCTCATAAGATGGAAAAACAAGGCAAAGAGAGGCACCCGAAAAAATGTCTCATCCTCAAAACCAAAACAAAGCTCAAAAGAGCTAACACCTCCCACACGGAGGAAAAAACCAAAACAAAACAAGTACACACCAAAAAAATACTCAACAAGGCACGACCTAAAACAACGAAAAATACGAAGCCAAAGGGAAACAACACCCACCCACCACATGAGCGAGAATGAGTCCAACCGAACCGATCAAACCAAAGTAAGACCATCATAAAGAAACGTAGTATTGATGAGTGTAGTTGATGCAGAGTGCGTAGCGGAAATGGAGTTCTTTACCTGATTCGTTGATTCGCAATTAAATACCGAACAAGATAGAATCGAGTCAAACTTGTTTTGTGTTTATTCTTAAAAATATTAATTACAATCAAAGCTCTCAAGTGCTTATATAACAAACTGAACCCCAAAGTCCTAATTCAATAAAGAAACTAACCCCAAAGTCCTAAAACGAATAATGAAATCCCAAAACCCTAGAACAAAAAGGAAATAAACGCTCGAACTCCTAAAAATAAGAATTTTCCCTTCCAGATGACCTCGGATGGCCGAAAAACATCGTACATCATGGCAAAGCGATGAGTTTTGCTCGAGAGCCCGTTTCGACCCGAAAAATGCTAAGGTTTGGTCAGATTCAAACACTAACGTATATTCGGGTTCTCCACCTGTTGCGTTAATACTTCTTCTATCTGGACTGCATCATACCCTTTGGGATAGAGAAGATTCGGCCTCGGTATGGACCTATGCCATCGTCCTTGGATGAGGAATCCCCCGCAAAAGGCACAAGATGCTTCACATTGAAGACATCCGAGGTGCGAACATTGATGGGGAGGCGCAACCGATAAGCGTTCATTTGGTCAACTTCAGACACTGAAGCATTTTTGGGTTCTGCACCTACTGCGTTAATGCTTCTTCGATTTGGACTGCATCAGTAGTCAAACGAATGACTAGCCAAAGTAGGAAGAAGCTATTCGAGCATAATTGGCTGTATTGATGATATTTACTTATGTTATTATATATGTTTATGCTTTCTTCGATCTCATAGCTCATTTTTGTTTCTTTATTTTTGAATGCTCGAGACGAGTAATGTATAATTGTGGGGTCCTGATGAGACCTTGTTTCATCGATGTTTTGTATTTTTGTTTGGCATGTTAAGGTTTTTCTTAATGATCCTAAATTGATTTTGACGAAACATATTCACATGTGATGGATATTATCACTTTAAAATATTTGATCAGTTTAATAGTCTCTAAAAGGCTAGATGTGTGCATGATGCATGTAGTTATTGCTTACTTATAAGGTACATTGGATATCGATGTTTATATGAAACTACTTGAAGGATTGAAATTTCTTAAAACCATAAAAAGGTCATTAATTCATCTTTGTCTGTTTTTGTTTTTTTATTCATTAATTTTTAATCTATTATTTAATCTATCTTCCTCTTCCTAATTAATTATAAAAAAATCCATGTTTTTCTTAATTAATCCATCTTTTTCTAGAATACGCCGTACAAAATCTCCCAAATTGCACTATTATCCATTCAAATCCAAATACATCAATCAAACAATACAAATGAATTGAAAGTCAGAATCCAAAAGAAGAAGAAATTGAGAGTACACTGAAATGTCAATTTCAAGAAGCAAAAAAAATCCAAAAATCAACAACACCAAAAGTTGATTTAAGATCCATACACTCCATGTTCTTATTATTCAATATTGTGTTGGGGAGCGAACCCAGATCTGCGAATCCAGTACTCTCTTTGGTACGGGAATGGACGGACGAATCTACAGTATCGGGCCAAGATTTGGAACGGACAGAGACGATTGGATCTCTGGTTCTCTTCTGGGCTTTGGCGTCTAACTCCTCTCTAAGATGTCACTGTCGCCGCTCCACCACGAGCTCGCCGCCCCACCATAGTGATGACGATGGTGAAGCCGGATTTGGACGAAGCTGGTGGTTTGGCCGAGATTTAGACAGAGACGAAGGTTAAAGGAGACAAAAAAGCTGAAGAGCTCATTGTTGCTGGAGTGGAAGGGATGTAGATAGAGAGAGAAGAGAGGTAACAGATCTATGAGGGTAGTGGGAAAAGAAGTGAAGATACAGTTTCGTGGGATTAAAAAAGGTTGAAGGGTAAAAATAGAATTTAAAAAAAAAAAATTTAAAGTCTGACCATTTTCCATGAAAAATGACGGTAGGTGGTAACGTGATAAATAATGCACTCTAGGGTAGTGAGGTGTCACAAAAAATAGTTCAAGTGGTAAGATGAAAAACAAGAATTATTAGGATGGTAAAATGAAATTAACCCTTATTTTTATGTATCAACATATTTGATATTTTTTGCTTTATATTTACGTAAATAAAAAGGTCGATCTTTGGCATACTTTTGCTTGAAATTTAGCCAATAGGCAAAGGTAAGCTACCGAGGCTGGTTGAGATGTTGTTGATGTAAAACAAAATGGGATAATTGTCCAAAACTACCCTAAAATTACGTCCACAAACGAATTCATGCATAAAGTTTCATCCGCGCTTTGTGGGTGCACTGAAGTTTTTTGTCCACGCTTTGTGGGTGCATTGAAGTTTTGTCCACGCTTCTATTCAATCCGGGAAGCACTCCCCAGACCATCATTCTGAACATCCCTATTACGTCAAAACTAAAAAAGTCGTGGACAAAACTTCAAGGTGGCCACATAACGTGGACGAAACTTTGTGCATCAACTCGTTTGTGGATGAAACTTCAGGGTAGTTTTGGACAATTATCCCAAACAAAATTATGTTACATTCAACATAGCCACTAAACTCTCTTTCACCCTAGTTCTAACGAGTTCTTTGTTGTTCCATACGACTACTAAGGTTTCCGTGTGCACACGGAGACTTTGTGCATCAACTCGTTTGTGGATGAAACTTTAGGGTAGTTTTGGACAATTATCCCAAACAAAATTATGTTACATTCAACATAGCCACTAAACTCTCTCTTTCACCCTAGTTCTAACGAGTTCTTTGTTGTTCCATACAACTACTAAGGTCTCCGTGTGCACTGGACGTCCCCTACCTTTGCATCTTGCTATATTTACATAACTCAAGAAGTACTTGTCTGCAAACTGAGATAGATTTAGGTCAGCACATAGTTCCTATAACCTTTCCAAGAACAACACAAACAAATATGAAAGACCACTTCTTCTAATAAAGATCACTTTGTAACTTACATTTGGTAGATCGAAGCAACCTTCGGTGGAATCACACGAATCTAATGATAATTTCCTAAGCATTGGCAACTGTACAACATTGAAGGCAGAGTAATTAATATTAGATGATAAAATTTGACTTCTTACTGAAGGTTGGACTATGAGATCACCTTCGAAGCAGCATCGAAAACGAAGAGCCGCTCTATGCCAGCACCCTATAGAAATTTTACCCGGTAAACATACACGTGGTAATAGCGAGTTATTAGTGCAAGAAGCAAAATGAAAAGAAATAAAGAGAAACTAACATTATGGCGCAATAAGAGATCTTCAAGAGCTTTGCAGTCCAAAAGAGATGAAACCCCTTCTGCGGTTACTTTTCCACATTCCTAATCAACAAAATTCTTGAAATTATAAGCATATGCAAATGTGCAGCTTCATTGAAATGCTCATGCATACGAAATATCGAAGGAGATGGTATTTTGGATCAACGTTTCTTTTCTTCATGTTAAGTTATTTTAGTATAATATACGCGGTGTATAACGTCCAATATCTTTGTCAATAGATATTGTTTTGAGGGTTAACTGCATATGGTTGCCCTCATAATTTGTCCACAAACACATATATACACTTTGAATTCCCACCAACAGGTGTTTACCCTCAAGAACTCTCCTATTGGCAGATGCTTACCCTGATGATTAGCCCACAAACACATGAAAACACTGACATATGAGTATCCTCATGAATCTTCACATTGACGTATAGATAAAGGAAACACAAAACCGACAATGATGTAACAATATACCTCCATGTAATCATAAGTTTGTGAACAAACAATTGAGGCAAGCATCTATCAGTGGAAAAATTCATCAGGGTAAGCATTTAAGTGGGAATTCGAAGTGTACATGTGCTTGTGAGCGATTCATCAGTGTAAACATCTGCAATTAACTCGTGGTTTAAAGGGAAACAAGGCATTGGCATAATGATAAAGGAAACATAAAACTGATGATGATGTAATGATATACCTCTAGGTGTAGCGAAATCAAACCTGGCCATCCATGTGAGATAATTTGTTGAGCATCTAAAAACAAGCAAAAGTTAAAACACTCTAATCACAGCCCTACAACATGAAAGGTATACCAGTATTATGCAAGAAATTTTAAGTTTAAAATGATTGTTAACCTGAATTTAGAAGTTTGCATCCTACAAGGGAAAGGTCAACCAAATTTGAACAGTTCTGTGTCAGCAAAACCAAGTCGTCATTGGTCATCCAAGGAGTTACCCTTTTAAGTCCCAATCTCCTTAGATTTGGAGCTCTGACTTGGAAGCTTAGTATAGATATATCACCAAGACAATAACAGAGGGTCAACTCATGCAACTGCCTTAAAGACTCCAAGATATTTCTCACAATAGTATCTGATATTACCTGTAAAAACATAGTTTTTATAAAACTAATGAGAAATAAAGGATTAATACATATTAGTAGTTTTAGTGCTGAAAAGTATGAATACATAGTAATACCTGAAAATAAAGAATTACTGACTCTAGTATTGGACAAGTTGTGGGTAATAGATTCAGAGCGTCTTCACCTAATGATCCGCCTAAACCCACATTTACCGTTCTTAGTGATTTAATTGCGGGTTTTAGAGGTTCAAGTGAGAAACAAGAAAGTCCCCAACCTAATGCAATTTCTTCCAATGTGCATGCTTTGCCTAGCTCAAAATACAGTTCCTTACACATTAACGAATAAGAAGAAACTTCTCCCCCTTCAATGCTATTTTCCTTTTGAACCAAGTTCTTACACCCTTTGGCTTTCAAGCACTTCAAACCAGAATTTCCACCAACAATATGAGCCAAAGCGGTTCCAGAAACCTACAATTTTGTCAGTAAAACATCATTGTATTAAAAGAAATAGAGCATCTATATAGATAATCACATGAATCAATCAGTTATCATGGCAAGACTAGTGCATTTCAAGTAATGCATTCGTTGGCTAAATTTGACCTCTTCTAGGAAGTACACAGTGCAATCTCAAATGAATTTTCCTCGGGAAAAAAATCAGAGAAATACAATATATCAAATCTTGTACTTACTGAAGGAGTAGGCTAAGAGTTATATGATGTCTATTTGTCCTAATTTGATCTCAAAACTTAGAACCTGTAATAAATTGATTTAATGACAAAGCAGTTTATTAACCATATGTCATGCAAAAAATAATTTATATTCTCAGGCACAGGAGTCCATAAACTAAACAACCAACCTTGGTATTGGAGACATCAAGCACCTCCAAGAAAGAGCCTGAGAAACCTAGCAGTGAACGGTCGGAAAGATGAGTTTCCATCAAGCAAAGACTCCTCAATGCTGGCGCTTGAGACAAAAACCCCAACAGAGACACTTCATCAACATCTGTAAAAGAAATTTATATACAATAGATGCATTAGCATTATGGACTGGAAACAAAATCTACAACGCAAAAGAATCAAATGATCCCGTCTAAAATGCTTAACATGGATTTAAAAGGCTCAGAAACCATTTCCAAGGAGTGTCACAGAGGAAAGAAAACTCACCCTTGCAGCCACCCATATGCAGTTTTTGAAATCTAGAAGCTGGTGATTCCGAATATATATGCCTATCAGGAAATCTACTCAACTCACGAGAACAAAGAGATGAAATTGAATTTCTTCCAAAAGAAGTATTACAGACTATGAGCGAGTGCAGTTTTATACACCCACTTATAACATTAGATATGCCAGCGTCTGTTATTGACATACAATCTTTAAGGTTCAAGTAAGATAAGGATAAACAAGATCCTGAGATGTCCATGAGATCTGAATCTGATGAAAGAAATAATTGGAATTAGCAAGACGATCCAACAAAGTAAAAAAAAACGAGATAACTGCATTAGTATAGTCTTATTTGTATGAGTGTGTGAGCAATATAATGAAGGTTCCTAGCGAAATATTTGCTATTAGCCAAGATAAGATTTATACAACAGTCAAATCTACTAAGTTTGTTAATAGCAAATATTTCTAAGGTACTCCATGTCTAAGCATTAATAAGAATGTGCTATTTATTTATTTATTAATCGGAAATAAATTAATGCATTAAAAGAGTGGCATGGATCCCAGTAAGAATGTGCTATTTGGTCAAGTAAACCCTCAATATTTTAGCTAAACAGATTGACATGCTATTACCATCTGCATGCCAAATATCCATATAAAATCATATAGTATGATCATTTTGATATATAGATGAAAAGCGAGTTATGAAGCACTCACCATATACATCAGCTCGACCCTTCAATGTCAATTTTGAGATATTTGGCAGTGATACTCTCGAATGATATCCATATTCTGATAAAGGCTTTATAGCTGGACTTGAAGATATGATCGACACCTTTGTCGGTACTACTGGACTACTATCAACTGTTAAGTCCACTTCACAAACCAAAGGGCACATCTGCACTAACTGGCCCAGGGCACTTATCTTGAAATTTAAATGATAAGCTGCCTTCAATCTTCTCAATGACGGAAATGACTGGTTGAAGCACTCAACAGCAGCTCCTACATGGAGCCTTGGACAATTAGAAATGTCCACCTCCTGTACTGACGCAAAAGACAAGATCTGAACGATTCCTCGTGAAATGGGACATTTTCTATCAAAACGCTCAATGCCTGATGATGATTGATTTGTTCCCTTCCTTAATATGGTGTTCACGTGAGTAGAAGGAAGCACAACATGCAAAATTTCTACTGTTATTTGAGGACAACCTGAAAGGTTTACTTTCTGCACAAAAAAGGTAAAAAAATCACACAATACAATCATTACTTCAATGCCACAGTATTGTATAGTAGCTTATACATGCTCTCGATTGTAACTAGATGGACCCACATACACTGAGAAGACAAAAGTAACCTAGGCTGATAATACCTTTGAGTATTCTGTCAAACGGAGTCTGGGCAGGTGCAATTCACCACCCCCAAGGATTTTTACTAAACTTGTAGATGGAGTGTTCGTGAGACTAAAAATTGTATTTATGCTCTCTTCAGCTAGCTCAGAAAAATGGCAAGACCTTCTTTTCCCTGAGACATTAATACTAATAGTAAAACTAACCCAAAATTCAGATCCTACAATACAATAAGCTATGTATTTAAGAAGTCGAGCATACCTAATGCAAACCACAAGGGCAAAAGGCTAAGCTGAATCTGCACAACAGAAACAATGAGCAAATTATGAAACAAACAGGGTGGACTTTATTTCTAGACACAGAGATTACACTTGTCTCTTGTACCTGTCTTAAGATGTTTGTGCAGTCATATTCATTTCTTGGGAAGCATTCTGACCGTTCTCTGTTGGCATCGAGCCAAACTAACAGTGCATCTGAAAGATCCATCTCACTGTCAAAGATCATTAAAAATATTAGAATTTCAAATATATAACATGAAATTTACCGTGTTCAAGAGTTAATAAACCAACCTGTCCACAGTTAAATGTGGGTGCTTCAAGCAAGAAACTAGCAATTTGTATGGAAGATTTACAAAAGAACTACTAGAGATAGACAACATCTGCAGGAGACAATCAGATATTTCATCAGGGAAGCACTTCCATGAGAATGAAATAAATTCAGTCAAAGCTCATACATTAAACAACATACAAAGTTTATTGCTAGATAGCCCACACATAGTTCTGCCATCCAATCAGTTGCTGCAAAATATTCCAAACAAAATAAAATAATCTATTAGAGCAAAAACCATAGCGCAGACATAACCTTTGCATCATCATCAGTGTTATCTTAAAAGATAAAGAAAAACCATCACCATGATCTAAACCGAAACCCCATATCAGAATCAAATCATCCAACTGAATTTGCAATGGTTCAGATCCCACGGATGAAGATACCTCAGAGAACCAGGTTTTACATTGTAAGAGAAGAGGGTCAACCCCAAAATAAAGTCCGCCCTATAAACATTATGAATAAAGATTTAATATTATTCAAAAAGATAGGGAACTAATTGGTCATAACCAGATTACACTAACAAGAGTTCATGTTGGGGATTGTTACATGCAAAAGAAGATGAAACATCAACTTAAAATCTTGGCAATAATTTACCTCGAAAAGAGGAAGGAAATTGTTGGCCCTAATATCTATTGGGCAGTCCCATATAAACTTGAGAATATTGATGAATGTTTCCAGATTCCATTGAACTGAAATGCAATCAGAGCATGATGTACTGCGAGAGTTTGAATACAAATCAGTAAGCACTTAACAGAAGCAGAAAGAAAACACCAAACCCAAGTTCCAGTAGAATCACATGAAACTTCCACCAAGCAGGCTACGGAAGTAGGAAGATTGTTCAGAAAGCCTGCACTTTCAGCAACACACAGTAGATGAATCTCAAGTAGATATCAAATCCATGAAGTACTGAAGAGAAAAGTTAAAGAGAATGATCTTGCCTTTCCCGACCGACTCGGAATTTGACTGTTTGGTATCTGGAAATTGTAGATGAATCACAGCTCTGGACATCGGCAATCGAAACAGTGACTTCTCCGGATCCATCTTCTTCAGCGTTTTTGCATTCCAGAATAACCTCAGAACTTCCAGCCATGGATATCGGCCGATGAGAGAGGGAAGGAAAATGAAGGTTTAATTTGCAAAATGAACATCGGTAGAAACGACGTCGCACATATGCAACTGACGAGTAATCATCACACAAGTAAGTTTTTTTTTTTTGAGGTAAGTTGGAATATTATTACGCAAGATCTGCAAGCACGAGACCTAAAATACGTCTCGGTAAAACCTTACAATCAAAATCACAATCAATCCAATCATGTGTATTCTTTGCCAGCTCGTGTGCCATCTTATTGACCTCTCGACGAGCAAAAACTACCCTGAATCTGATGTGTTCCTGCAAAAGGTTCTTACAATCATTTATAATTCCACCCATTGGAGTCAGAATCGGTTCCTCTTTGGCGATAGCGAGCACCACATTCATACAGTCGGACTCAATTACTCCACTCTCCCAACCCATCTCCCGTGCCCAGCCCAAAGCCGCTCTGACTATTAGTGCCTCAACAGTTTCTGGGTCCCAAATTCCGGGAAATACAACACACTGCCAACCCGCAGCTGCATCAGCTGCACTTCTACATATTAGACCGACACCTCCTCCCAAAGAACCCCCAGTCGCCCCGTCCACATTCACCTTCCAACTTCCTTCCGGTGGACGCTGCCATCGACTCCTGCTAGTCCCCCAATTTGCCACAACCGGGTGTTACCTTGGGCTCAATTAATAAACATTCATTATTCAATAATCCAATTAAACTACTACAGCTCACGACCATCTTCAATTAATAGCGAGATATTACAATGATAACAAAATCTAGTAATTCAGCTCCCGTGGCAAATCCTGTGGGCTGATGACCCTCCAAAGTATCTGCATTGCTTGGCTTCAATTCACCGAAGGCTTTATTTGGAAATGTTGAGTTGAGTAGATGAATAAAAAGAACCGTGATATCACAGTACAAGTCCTATATAGACCGACCACCAGTGGTCACATGACAGTTGGTGTTACTATCGAGCTGTTCTCCGATAAATTCCCTCCTCAATTTCTATTCTGGACGAGCTGCAAGTCAAACTTGGAGAGTTGTTCCTCTTCTTCGTGAGGTAATACTCTCACAGAAGATATCAGCCCCAACTAGTTGTCCCGCTGTGGAATCGTCTCAATAGGGGTTATTAGAAGACTAATCACAGGTGTTACTAACTTCACTAGAACACAAAGTATTGGAAGTCATATTTATAAGACCAAGTGAAGAACTGATACAGTAAAAACTCCGAACAGTTTAGGAACTATGCAATGAGGATTCATGAGCTCGTTCATCTAAACCATCCGTTGCAGCCTGACATTTTTCTCCATACTATAAATAAAATAAGCATCTATACTACAGTATCCTTGAATCAAATATACATTACTACCACCAGCTCATCTCTTTCTTTTCTTCTTTCTTACCTGATACTCTCTCCAGCTAGAACAACTCAAACTCCAAGTGCTCTCCAGTAGCTTTACATTCCAAATACTTTGTCTCATCAGCATGAGAGACCTTATTCAGAGGAGGTCCAAAATCATACGTCTCAGGCAATTCTGGTGGAACAGCACATCGTATCAGAGCCCAATTCATGCCATCAAAAAATGGATGCTGCTTGATCTCAGCAGCACCTTTCTCAGACCCCAGACGATTCTCAGGCTCCTTCACCAACAGCCCTCTGATGAGATCCCTGGCATGGAAGCTAACCAGAGGACTGTCAGGGAACCTGAGGCTCTGCAGAACCACATTGGCTAATGTCTCATCATTGCCACACCCCTTGAAGGGTGTTCTTCCATATAAAAGCTCGTAAAGAAAGACCCCGAATGTCCACCAATCAACTGCTGCCCCGTGGCCCTCTCCTTTGATGATCTCAGGCGCCAGGTACTCGTGGGTCCCCACGAATGAATTGGATCGGGCCTCGGTGGGCTCCACCACGAGCTGTGGCAATGATCTGATGTGGGCCGCAAGATCGGCTTTGATCTTCCTTGCTTTGGCAGCTGCGGGTAGGAATCTTGGGCTGAAGCATGGGACTTGGCAGGTGGGTTCGATGCATAATGGCTGGATGCAGTTGGTTTCAGTGCATGGACCGGACATCTTTGGAGGTTCTGTGTAGAATGATGATGATTTTATGAGCGTTGGATTTACAGTGCATCGAAGTGACAGATCAAAATCTGTCAGCATGATGTGACCATCTTCACGAACAAGAATGTTTTCGGGTTTCAAATCTCTGTATACAACTCCGAGCATGTGTAAGTATTCCAAAGCAAGAAGGACTTCAGCAACATAAAACCTGTGAAATGGTTCAAAATGAATTTAAATTTCAAGATTACCTAATGGGGTGGTATATGAAACAAACAACTTTCGAAAAGTGTTTGGTTATAGATACAAGGGTAAATTACACATAACTATCTTTATGAATTTCTCACATAGTAAATTTTCATAAACACATAACTCCGTAGTAAAATTTCCAGACACATAACTACCCTTATAAATTTTCTCGTGTCACTATCATACAAAATATACGAACACCATAAAAGAACTCGTTTTTTTGTCATGACTTACACGTGAGTGTAAGTTTTAAGCTATTCCAAAACTACGCACGATTTACTATCCCTGAAGATGTGTCTGTGGATATAACAACCCTCATAAACCTACTTTGACTTTCATCTATCATAATATAAAATGATTTCATTCCAGATAATATTTAGGACATACACGAAGGAGCTGCAAAAACACATGGACAAACAATTTTAATTTTTCCGTTATAAAATTAATAAATATAAATATATTTGGTTTATAATTCTTCTTTCATCTATCATTGTATGTGTTTGATCATCCATAACATCCCGATCAAGAGCATAACTGATAGGTATAGTTACTAAAAGAAACAAACGTTGGTTTAGGCATACCTTGCTGCTTGCTCAGAATAATTCCTGCCAGGCTGCTTCTGACGAAGGACATGCAAATCTCCACCAGGACAATACTCCATAACTAGGCATGATAAATTATCTGTTGTAAATTGGGCATAGAGTGAAGGTAGAAAAGGATGATCCAACATTCCAAGTATTTCCCTTTCTGTCTGGGCCCTCGGCATCTTCTTCCTCTTCGCTAAAAACTCGTTATCCATGACTTTTATAGCGAAGAGGCAGTTTGTACCAATCAACTCAGCAAGATAAACAGTACCAATATCTCCGCAACCAAGCTTCTTCAAAAGGTTAAAGTGATTCAAATCAAGAACTCCATGCTGCATCCGGATGCGGCGGATAGCTTCCCACCTTACATCTTTTGACATGTGAGGTCTGTTCCCACAACTAGACCCACTTAAATTGCTGTCGTCACTGATGCTTGTACTGCTGCTATACTCACCTGCACTGCTCTTTGAGCTATGGGAAAACTCTACCTTTTCCACTGATTTAGAGCTCTTCATTTTTGGTGTGACAGAAGTAAAGCCTGCTTTGCTTGGAGCAGACTTCACCTTGATGGGGCTGATTTCAGGTTCTTTGCTTGCATCCTTCATATTACACCGGCACTTTTGGCAAACCTGTTCACTTGTACTAGGATCTAAGTCACTGTTAACAGAAGTTGAATCCTGGCTTTTCTTCTTAGCAGGTGACTTATTTCTCGTTAACTTGTTTACCTTATTTCCATTGACTGAGCTAGATGATGACAATGGAGTCTGCAACTTGCCTTTCCGACCCAATTTTGGTGTTGATGCTTTACTAGCTATCTTTGCTGAGGAAGAAACTTTTTTATTCAGCTCCAGCTTTTTGCCAGCAGTATTAGAACATGATGGAGTAGGAGGTGGCGAGTACCTCTCTTCCTGCTCCAGTTCCATTTTTAATGTTTGAGCAACAACTTTTTTGGGCATAGAAACAATCTTGTTTTGCTTTGGAGGTTTCCTCCTGACACTCTCTGCTGTTGCCACAACATTTCTGGGGGAGGAAGAAGAGGAAGCACTTAGATTCGACTTCTTAGATACTTGAAGATGGGGAGATGGCTTCTGAGAATCAGCCCTGCTTTCTTCTGTCACCAGTGATATTTCATGATTGGCTTCAACTACAACCGTCTTGTACAAACTCTTTATCCTCCCAGCTTCAGAACTTCCTGAAGGAACTGAAGACTTCGAAAGACGCTTCGTAGCAGCCATTTCTGAGGCCTTAGAGATGCTAAGCTCTCTTAGTGCTTGCTTCAGAGACACTTGCTCAGGATATCCAACTCTTGGTGAATTAGGCATGCCCATAATGATTGGCCTTTTTAAGGCATTCTTCCTCAAAGGGCTTGAGCCTTCTTGGGGTGAGAAAGCCAAACCCTTTGTTGAAGTTCTATGAGTAATTGCCTCGAGAAGACGATTGATATTGTCCTCTATAGACTCCTTGCATTTCATCTTTAATACAGGAAGCTTGTAGCCTTTGTCATCAAGGCTCAATCCAGACTTTAACCCATAAGTTCCACATGGCTCGTCCTTCACTTCAACAATTTCACAAGTACCAGAGAATGAACCCATCACCAGTGATAACTTAATTCCACCAAATTTAAGGAGAGGGGTTTGAGGAGCAGAAGTAAAAGCATTGACTCGTTCCACTCATTTTAAGATGTAACATCCAAATCCTGAAGAAATGGGCACCAAAGATTAATACATCACGGGCACAATTGAGATAAAAATGATACTATACACATATGAACAGTATGGGGATAAGTCGCCTTATTTGTATATTTTGATACTACCGATCAAATTTGTTCAACACATCAAAAACGAATGAGCTTTCATTTAGCAGGCAAAATTAACATTGACCTTTAAATAATAATCGGATTCTACAAGGAAAAGGACCAATATGTGAAGGAAAAAAAATGGGAATTGTGCTTCTAGTTACAAATCACAATCATCATCATCTTCCTCCCATCACAATCTTAACCACCCACAAAACCAACTATTAAGCTCCAATTAGAAAACACACAGCTTGGCATGTTCGAATCATAAATCAGCATGACAAATTGATAACTACATGAAACAGACTCCTATATTATCTTTCCGCCTCAACCTTCAAATTTATCTTTGTATACTAGCCTTATTTTTCCATTAAGGGAATGGGATCTTGAATTTGGATTGAACAAAACCCAATCACAGTCTCAAAATTTCCAAATTTGAGCTCAAACACAAGTATGCCAACCATAAAATTATCCGATCTGGGTTATTCCAGAAGTGCAAGCTACTCATCAGAACTCAACAATAATTCATCAAAAAAAAACCCATAAAAATAGCAATACCTAGCATGAGCTCAAGCAAGCTGAATAAACGAGAGAAATGAATGAAAATTTAAAAGAAAAGGCAAGTTCCTGGATACAGTAGAGTGAGCAATGTGCACCAGAAAATCGAATCGAATCTCCGGAGCTCAAAATGGAAATTCCCGATTCAACCCAGAAAAGGGGGAGATAAAAACGTAACCTGTAGAGATGATGCGTTTGAATAGGCAACTGTGTACCAGTAAGATCTGAGATATAAAGAGTACCTGAAACTGAAACAACAAGAGAAGCTGAGGCAGATTTCGAAATCGAAAGTGGAAGCCGGAGAAGAAATCTAAAACCCTAGGAGTAGAAGAGTTTGTACACGGAACAGGCGATACTGGAAGAAGATAGAGAGAGGCCAATGTATACAGACACATACACCGTACATAACATAACATGGTTTCTCTGTATCTCACTGGTTTTGTTGCTTTTGTATACAGAGACTGATTATTTTACAGGTCAATGGCCCACCGAGTCTGTTTTGTGGGTCTCACGTCACGTTTACGACCTCCAAACAAATTTTATGTAATTATAAAGTCACTTTGTCTGGGAAATAAATTAAGCATTAATTTATTAATAATATTTTGGGTAAATGAGTTATAACAGTTTGTTTAGACCTTGTTGTCTCTTTGTCTGAAATTGAAATCACGTCCATAAGGTTGATCTTAATTTTGAAGAAGATTTTGTATTACGTGTCTCCTCCTCTCCCGTCATTTTTACGTGTTTTTATTACCAAGCAACCTTGGATTTGGAACATGTTTTGTTTAAGAAAAGTGGAAAGCTTTTACTGCGTTATTATTATGATCCGAGGCCGAGGGTGAGGGTCCATGTCGGTACTTTGACTGTGAAAACGACCCTCCCGTTTACACCACCATATTCCCTGGTCCCTTTCAATTCCTTTGCTTACCATCACTCCCTCTCTTCCATTGGATATTTTCTCCTTTGGGCTTTTATTTCTTCTTGTCCCATGTAACCACCCACTTTAAAGTTTAAATTGAAGCAATTCTCTTTAGATTCGGTATATATTCTTAGATCCGATCATTATGTCAGAATAGGGGTGTGTAAATCTATCTGTAAGTCCGTCTCATCCGTTTATTTATCTGATTTGTTTTAATCCGCGGATGATTCAACTCATCCGTAAATCCTAACTAAGTTACAGTTATTTTACGTTTATTTTGTATTTGTAGATTAAATATTGATGACTGTCATATCTTTTCTTGTGAGGTTTTAATGATTATTTTAGTTACACAGGGATCCATCTTTTCATGTACGTCATTTTATTGTTTATGGAATCATTAATGAAACTCATTAAAGGTTGAGTTAAAGAAGCTATACGAATCTATTAAAAAGAGGGGGCTTAAATTGATTGAAATACCTTACATCGAAAGTTCTCATTTTGATTACATAATTAATATAATCTAAGAGTTTAATGCTTAAATTAGATTGGATTTGAAATTAGGTTTGCGCGATCTTAAACTAAAAACATGTTTTCAAATTTTATAATATGTCTCTAGTAAGTGGATAGTGTCCAACCCACCCGTAACCTGTTGGATAAAATCCGCAAGAAAATCAATATATCGATGGGTGATGAGTTTTATTTTTGTCTCTCCACATATTTGCTGAGGGGTTGAAAATTGTGGGGATGGACCGAATATCTGCCCATACAAAGAAGTTTGAGAGTTTATCATGATTCGATCTTTATTTGATAAAAAAAATCGAAAATTGGTTTTATCTTTAATACCATCATTGTATCCTGATCGGATTGAGGACATCAAATTACGATGAAGTTTTTAATATTTATACACTTTTAATTTTGAGAAAAATATATACCTTAAATATTTGGCCGAATAAAAATTTCAGATAGAAAAAGGTTTGGCTTAAACTTTTTTGAGGGTATACATTAGGCATCTATAAATAGGTATTGAATTTATCTAGACCATGACGGGTTTAAAGAATAATAAAAAGGTAGTTGGAAGAAGAAGAAAAAAAAGTCCCCAACCTGAGCTAAACATTAAAGAGTGATTAAAAAGGCCAGTTTAGATCTTGAGATTCATCCTTTTTGTAGTTTTGTGTGGGACAATGCAAGTTGGATACGTTAACAATGGAACCCTATGTGAGTAGGAACTTATTCTAGCACATTATATTATTTGTGGACAATTGGATACCTCGATTTGTTTTGTTTTTGGTGACTAAAATGCAAATCGCACATGCGTGTTGTGCAGATTAAACAAATCAAAATGCGATTTAAGAATGAATAAATAATGTAGGTAGGTGGAGATAAACCATCTCTGTCACGTGGGGTATAATAAGGTAAGAGAGCCAGACCTTATCCGATCCCATGTTTCTAAATGGAGGAGCTTTGCTTGATTAGTCTGAATTTAGCCCCAATCAGTGGGGGTGTTCATGGGCCGGGTCCCCGTCCCGTGGCTAATTTTTTGAACCGACCCGTAGTGATCGGGTTCAAAAAATTTAACCCGTTCCCGGCCCCAGGCCCAAAATGACATCTTTGAACCCGCCCATCCGGATTATGGGCCGGTTCACCGGTTGGACCAACCCATCCGAATTTGATAAAAATTGATCACATTAACCGTAAGTAGTAGCACGTATACTTTCAAATATTTTTTCATTATCCAAAAACCCTTAAAAAGTCATCAAAGAGTGCTTAGAAGGTCTCAATTTGATCACTTCTTAATTATGAAAAAACTCTCTACCCTATTGAAATTTTATCAAAGTTTCAAGGATTATAAACGTCAAACAGGGAGTTAAAGTTGACTGAAAACAGATTATGATTACAAAAGATGAGTTCAACTCAACACAAAACTATGACATGTTCTATTACAAAATTGGCAATCATCTTCAAAATCTCAAACAATCAATCTCCATCTTTATATGTAAAAGTAATTAAAATTGTAAGAGTGTAGCTTTAGGCATTGAACTTGTACCATATCTGGGTGGTCCGGGTTATGTAGGAAAGCATGTGACGGATCCGCAACCCAGACCGCTCACTCCGGGTTTGGTATTTCTGAACCCGGGCCCGTCCCCGTAACCCATGGGGACAAACCCACTGGGGCCGAGTGTACGGGTGGATTGGGTTCCGGGCCAATTTTGGACACCCCTACCAATCAGTAACTTGGGCATTGATGATAGTTCAAGAGAAAGTGTGCCATATTTAAAAGTAAAGCAGGTATATTATCATTTTCATTTTGTATAGATAATAAATATTATAAATCATCATTCATTCAAAGAATGAATTAGGCAGATCAAATACAAATTTCAAACTACAAAAAATCAAAAGACAAACATCAAATACAAGTCACTGGCATATAAGCACAACTTATACGAAGAAAGCGAAAACATAAAAGAAGGTCTAAAACCCTAATTTAGCTACTTTGAAACTCACTGAAAAGAAGGTCTGAAACCCGGAGATGTCAACCATGAAGCCCAACAAAGAAAGCCAACCTACACTCATATCACCTCAAACCTTACCCGGACTTGAACAAAATATTGTATCTCATCGGAGCCCAAAGTCATAGAGATGACAGTGCTCGACATGCCGGCGGTCAACACTGCTGAATAGCAAAGATAAACCACTAAACGAAATCACCAAAACACAAAGAAACATAAACCCTTCGAAATCCAACAATGGTCTGAAGACCAAAACTACCCGTCAGACGCCAACACCTAAAGAACTAACGCCCCCCCTACCAACAAAGGAAAAGGAAACAATGGAAATCGAAAATGGAAAGAACAGGTTTTCAGCAAGCAATATATAATGAAAAGGGTGAACCAAGAACCTTACCATAAGATACCTTCCCAACCAAGACGGTAAGAAAGCTACGAGCAAGAAACCTAGCACTACGTCGAACCACCAGACCCACGACGATCCTCACCAGAGAGGATAAAGAAACACGTCCCACAACCAGATCGGAAGAGAGCAACGACCGGCCAGGATCGAAGGGAAGCGACAACCGAACACCAAAACGAACCATCAGACGCGTCTGGACCGGTTCCACAATGATCGACACCTGAGAGGATGAAGAAACGTGTACCACGACAAGAACAGAAACCCAAAACGACGGTGATACGAGAGAGCGGCTACCCCGATGGCCACCAAAAAATGAAGATCATAGACTAATTAGTGCCAAAGATCCGCCACTCGAAGCGCAACTCAGAAAACACAATCCACCGAGCCAACTCACCAAACTTTGGTAGTCTGGGAAGCCAACTCCAACCAGGCAAGGTAGGGTGAGGCACAAACTGTCGGAAAGTCCCACACCTAAAGGCCCCACAAAAGCCCCCAAGCAGCAAGCTCAAGGAAAAGAGCTACGACGAGGGAGCTCCTGCCAGCCCGGAGCAAGGAAGGTATGGCAAGCTCCCGAAGCACAAGAATCACCACTACAAACAAAGGATCCTCCAACCCCCAACGCAGAAACTATCGAGAAACCCGTATCCACTCGTCGAGGGCCACCAAACTCGTCGGCCAGTCCAACCCAGGTAAAACTCACCCCACATCTCAAGACACCTTCGTCGATCAACACCGACCGAACCACCAACAACAAAACTAACCCAGAAACAAACAGAGAGAGGGGATGAGACTATCTAGAGCCGAACCGGTAGACCTCCGACCAGAAAAGCCGAGGACCAGAACCACGATCTTGGAGTCTATGCTCGTTTAGTGCGAGCTTTGGTGTGGAATTGCGCTTCTTTGCAGACAGATATGTTCGGGTAGGTTTTGGCTTGTGCTCGGTATAATTACAGGTTTTCCCCTAAGGTTCCTCGCTTGGTGTTGGCCGACGAGGGGTTACCGGTCACGGTTTCGGAATGTTAAGTTCGAGTTCCAACCTCGGATCCCCAGATCGTCATGGTGTTGTTGCCTGGTTGGAAGTCTGAGCTCGTACTCGGTAGAAATATTGTTCCTCTTCCTCTCCCTTTGGGCCTTTTCTCAGTGTTGACCGAAATTGGGTAACGGAGGACTGAGTTCGAGCTCCAACGTTTGGTAACCTCTTTTCCCTCTCTATTCTGCTGACTTCTCCCTTCCTCTCCTCCCTCTCTTATCGACTAGTCTTCGCTTCTTCTCGTTTTCGGAGTGGTTGGAGCTCGTCGGTTGAAGGTGTTGGCCGTCGGTGAGGGTTATGGTCTTTTGCCTTCTTATAAGCCAATCGAATGAGTAAGTGGGGAAAAGGGAGTTCCGATGAGTTTTCATCGGGTCTATTCCCGTTTTGGGTTCAGGGAGTTGTTCAGCTTCGACAATGGTAGAATTAAGTTTTTATCGGTTCGTTGGATCTGCTGTTGGAGGTCCTTTCTATTTGTGCTTCAAGTTGGTTAAATATGGATGTCTGTAGATCTTTTTTTCTCAATTTGTGCTTCATGGTTGGTAAATTTGAGCATTAGAACCTGTTTTTAGGTTTGTTGGCTTCCTGCATAAAGCGCGGTGGTTTCTAGTTTTGGTTCATTTTTCTTTTCCTGTTTTTATTTCTTGATGGGTGGTTACTTCTTGTTGGTTGTACTTTCTTGGTGGGTATTCTTTGGTTTCGGTTTTTTCTTTTTGGAAAGACTACGTATTTTGTGGGATTTTGGTAATCTGTAATCAGACTTTATGTATTCCTCTCCCCCTGAGATGTTTTATTTAATATATACCTTGCTGATAAAAAAAATACAGAAACCAAACATTGAAGATAAATTGAAATTATTAACTTTTCCGAGTAACATTAGTTGTATTTCTTTATATGATTTATCATGCACTGTATTGTCATATGTGTTCCAAGGAAAAAGTTACCGTAGTAACATTATATTTTTACATGATTTATCATGTATTGTATTGTCATATGCTGTTCCCAGGGGGAAGTTTACGAAGTGCTAAGAATGGTTTGGAAAAAGAGAAAATTTGAGCGGGGCACACAGTTTTTTTTTTCTTTCTGATCCTATCTTAATTAAGCTCGGTTCTTCTTAAAAAAACCTTGAAAAAACGTTCTAGAGAGAGAGGCAGAGCCTTCTCTCTAGAAACCCCTTTCTCCTTCTACTGAGCCGCCGCTCTCCTTTCCTTTGCGTCTTCCCCCGTCGGCGACCTCTTCGTAGGTTTCTGGTGGTGGCCTCTCTTCTCACCCCCCTCCTTCCTCTAACGTTCCTCTTTCCTTTCCCTTTGTGGTCGGTCTCTTCCTTGCCGGTTAGTTTTGGCCAGATCTGGTCTGGTTTGGCGTCGATGTCGCTGTCTCTCCACCGTGTGTGGTGCGCTGGGTTTGGTGCTGGCCGTCAACATGGGTTCTCCCCGAGACAAGATCGGATCTTGCTTGCTTCCGCAGATCTAGAAGGGAATCGCTCCCTCATCGTTCCTCCGATCAGATCTGCTTCCTCCTTGTCGTTTTGGTTCCACGTCGGCTCCGCCGTCCGACTTCTTCACTGGTGACTTCTCCAAGTCAGATCTGGTTCTCCTCGTTTCCTCCCCCCCTTGGCTCCTCGGACTCTCCTTTTCCGGTCCCGTGAGCAGTGGTGCCACGGGACCCGTACGTTGGTGTTGGCCGCGTAGGGTTTGTTTGGCCTGTATGCCTTGTCCTGAGAGTCCCGGGGTTTCAAGGGTTTGGGAGAGCGATTTGTGGCTGGATTTGTTGAACTTCAGGCGTCCTTAGGTAGCTCGGGTTCTTTCTGGTTTGATTTGATCTGGTTTTTGAAACTCAGATTGTGGTTTTTGTTTCTTCCTTTTTCTCTGTTTTAGTTTTATCTTGCTCTATGTTTTTCTGGTTTCCTTTTAGCTCACCCCTTGTTGGGTTGTATTTCATTCAGTTCATTGTTCTCTGGTTTGAGGCATGTGTAAGGTGCTCTTGGTTGTAAGGTTTTTGTACTCATATGCTTTTGTCCCTTCTCGAGGGAGATTTATCTACTGTTTTGCTGATAAAAAAAAGCTCGGTTCTTGTTTTCGGCAAAAAGTCCAATTATATATATGTAAAAATTACATTATGGTGGATATAGTTCAGTGGTAAATGGTCGACTCGTTCTATTAATCTCTTGAAAAAAACTCTATCTCTTGAAAATGAGTCTTTCAATACAGTTAATTTAACATCTTCTATAGAGTTCTCGACCTTCTAACCCTAGCCTTAACCAGGGCCGGCCCAACAGTTTTGGGGGCCTAAATCGAAAATTTCAAGCGGGCCATTTATAAAATATCAAGAGTTGATATTTCGACAATTTGATAAACTTAGTAAACAAAAAAAAATATATTCTATAAACCATATTGTTACTTTCTAATACTTAAAATATTAGTACTTATACAATTTCAACTGTATAATTTAACTTATATATCTTATTCACTTATAACCTTATTCATACAAGTTGAAAGTCCATTTATATGCATATTAAATTTATTTGAGTGTTTCTGGAAGATGTCTCATTTTCTTTTTTGTTGTTCATCACTTGTTATCAATACTTATAGCTAATTTGAAATCTCAACTTAAATAGAAATATATAACAAATAATTAAATAAAAAGTAAAAACACAATAACGTATGTGTAATAGAAATATTAGAACATACTGTGCATAATGTCACTAAAATTGAAAATTCCTTTCCATGTTTAACTAAAAATACAGCTTTTTATTACATGTTTGGATGTTTGGATTAAAACATTAACATTGACAAATGAAAGAGAAATCTGAGGCCCCTAAACTTCGGTGAGGTAATCATATTAAGGTATTGAAGTACATGTTTTCATTAATAAATTAAGTAAAATGTTAGTCTAAAATCTTTAGGTACATCACCGAAATGAATTTATAATTGTAATTAATTCTAAATGATTTGACCAGGCAAGTGTTGGAGGCCTTTTTGCAAAAAAAAAATGAAAAGGTCATTTTTGGACTACTCTTTTCTGAACCAATGAAACCAGTTTTAATCATATTGTTGGTTTGACCCAATCCAATCATTCACGCGAGGATTTTATACAAAATTAATGGCTTAATACGTAATTAGAATGTTGGGGCCTATCTTGACTTGGGCCCTTAAGCAGCAGCTTAATTGGCTTAAGGGTAGGGCCGGGTCTGGCCCTAACCTAGTCGCTATGGAGTTCCTACCTGTTATCGTCGTCCACGCGCGCCTTTAGCCGTTGTCAGACTGGTAGTCCCCGTGTTCATCTGTTCCATCGGGTCGCATCCCTCACAGACCATGCCTGGTGCGGGGGGTATATATCGATGGGATTAGATCCTCATTCTTATCCCTTCGTCTTCTTCTTCCCTCGTCCTCCCTCCCGCGGTCTCGCCGGCGTCTAGCCCGACTGTTTTGGGACCCTAAGTCTCTTCCCAACCGATGTCGGCTGAGCCTCCTGCCCCATTCTTGTCTCCACCGCTTGGTGCCCTAGGTCGGGTTGCGCTGGTGCGGGGGGCTCAGATGCCTTCTGACTCACGCCACGAGGCATCACGGCTTCGTCTGAACCCTAACCCGTCTCCCCGGGCCCACCACCACCTTGCTTTGGTGGCTGGGTTGACTGGGACACGGCATGGAGGTGCGCTTCCGTAGGGTAGTCCACCTAGTTTTATGCAGGCGGGGACGATCAAGGACGTGACGCAAACCTCGACGTTCTCCTCGGTCACGGTGCTGAAAACCCGACTCCAACGTCTGGTTTACGATCGCTATGGGGTGCGAAGGAGCGCGGTGAAAGTCTCCTCCGTGTTCGTCCAGCGTGACTGGACACGGAGGCGGATGAGGGTTTGGATGCCTTTCAGCGGGGTCGGCCTCGATCCTGCCGATAGGGATGGTGGCTCTCTACCTCTGACCTCCAGGATGGAGGCACCAGCTACTATGGGGGCCACGCCTCGGAGGAGAGCCCGGACTTTGGCGTCTACCCGATATCCTTAGAGTCATCTCCCGGCGTATCAGCGGGGACTGTTGCGCTTCAATGCGGCACGAGGGCCTCGCCCATGCGTCAAACGTCTGACTGGGGTGTCGCTGCAATCCTTTGGAGGGGCTGGTGGAGATGGTGAGGCATTGGGTTGGGAGCGGGAGTCGGAGGCCTCAACCCTAGTGACAATGGACCCGATTCCTAAGGCTCGGTCATCTCGAGGGATGGGGACCGGGGTAAAAATGGACCTGGTACCTAACCCGGATCCTCGATCCCTCACATGGAATGCCGGGAAAGTGTCCGCGATAAGCCTCCCTGGGTGGTCCTACACGAGAGCCCCGACTTTTGTACATGAGAACATCCTACGAGGGGCCGGTGGAGACCAGCTCTCTACTGATTCGATTGCTGCCATGCGATCGCGGGAGTGGGGTGGAAGTGAAGGTGGTGGCCTCGCCCACCCAGAAGCGCGTGCTGTGAAAGCCCCGGCACCAATGATTTGGAGGAGCGCAGCTACTGTTGGATGGGGAGGGATGGTGCCTGCGTCTGGCTGACCCGTCAACTCTCAGGCAGGGGAGATGCCCCACTGAGAGGAATGAGGCATCAACGGAGCATCAGAGACTGGCCTTGGGAGGGGTCCCTAGATGATGCATTGCCTCCCGCCAGCACTACTACTGTCGAAGTCCCTCAGGATCTCCGGTACCCCGTTCCCCCTACCCATCTTCTTTCTTTGTCTATGGGACGTCAAAACACCATGCATGACGATTCTAGTACTACAAGGGCCAGTGAACCAATGTTCGCTCATACTGACCTTTCATGGTCGAAGAGCATGTTCCTTGAGGCATTTCGATGTAATCGTTCTTAATGATTTATAAAATTGCAATTTATCGTTAAAAAAAATACAGTTCATATTCGGATAAAAAAATTGTATTTCTTAAAAAAAGTGTCATTCAATATAATTCATATTCGGATAAGAAAACAGCTTATTTCTTAAAAGGATTAACTCCCCCTTGCCTCTCAATGAAAAAATCGGACCAAAGACTGCGAACTTGCGTTTCAAAAAAAAAATAGTCTTGACTTTTATTAAATTTATTAATTCAAAGCTTGAGTGCTATGTTTCGTGCACAAAACTTAGCTTCAAGTTTTGGTCGAAAATAAATAAATAATTTTTTAGACTTAAGAGTTGGGCATTGAAGCCTTCAGGATGAGGATCAGGTGGGTACAAGTGGGAGTGCCCAGTTGTCGTAACCAGGCGTTGGGGCGGGCACCCCTCTCGCACAATAGCGAGATTTTTACCACTCATCACATCCTTTGGACTGCCTGAAGGATCATGCCTTTCAACCACCTTCTCTCTATGTTTTATAGCCTCAAAGTTAGTGCACCCTCTCCCTCTTTCTCGATGTGGGACTTCAAAAACCATTCTGAATTAGCACTAAACTACTCACTCCTTAAGCCAACGTTATTATCCAAACACACAACTAATCTAAGTCTGTGTTGGCAGTGTTGCCACTTAGGAGACTCATCACATGCAACCATGCAACTTTTCACTACTTTAAAATATTAACTAATTATACAAATAACAAATACTAATTATTATAATAATTACATGATTAGGTACAACAATTTTCCCCTAATCTTATTATGTGATCTTCAAGTTTCATTCCAGCTTTTCATTCTTTTAGTTGAGCATAACTAGTTATGCTCACCGATTATCGAGAATCATCAAAGCAATACCGCTTGTCATCACTAGAATAATGGGCAAGATTCACTTCTTCTCTTCTCTCGTTTCTGCATTCATTTGCGAAATGTCCAAATTCATTGTAAATATAGCATTTTACTTTGTTGCGTCACGGTTGGCCTCGTCTTCGTCCTCGTTTACCTTGTGAACTTTCAAATCTATTGGCGCTACCTCTTCTTGAGTCCCACTGAGCCTTTGTAAGCAATAATTGCTCACCATCACCCTCAGCTTTTGCTTTCTTCCTTTAAGCGTATACTCATAAGCTTGGAGCCTGCCAATCGCCTTTACAACTAACATATTCTTCAAATCGTCTATTTAAAATATCGACTCAATAATGGGTAAAAACTTATCTGGTGCACAACTGAAGAGTTTTTCTACTATCTGCGTCTCAGTATACCACAACCAAATAACTTTATCTCATTTACAACACTAATTAATTTGTACGAGAAACTACTTATAGTTTCTTATTCGTTCATGGATAGTTTCTCAAAATCACGCTTTAAGCTTAAGATGTTTGCTTTCTTCACTCTTTTGTCACCAACGTTCATTTTTTCAAATGCATCCCTAGCCTCTTTCTTCACTCTCCTTCGTACTGTTCACGTCAGGAATCGCCTTCAAACTCTCAAAGCTACACAAATTGACGATATCTCCGACCACTCCCTCCCTCTCCTCCGCCGGAGAAAACGGACACCCCAAGAACTCAGCCACCCTCTTGACGTGCCCCGCCGTGTCCTCCTTAACATCTTCATATTTCAAGAACAAGACCTTGTCGGGCCTCTCTCTGCTTATCTTCCAATACTCCAAAGCATGGCTCTATAAAGGCTCGGCTAGTTGGATCCCGCGATAGAAGAGATCGAAGGCCTCGTCGAGAAGCTCATCTTGGTGACTCTGAAGCTTTCTTATTCTGAGGTGAAACATGCAGTAGGAGACGAACTGGTCGAGAGGGTGGCGACATATGTAGATGATATGACACTTGGTGGAAGAAATGGAAGGAGCTAGAAGAATAGGAGCAGTGGCGGATTTAGCTTTTTCAGTGAGGAGGGACACCAATTTTTTTTTATATAGTATTGATATGGCATAAAAACAACTAAACCACTATTTCTTACAAGACGTGATGTCGATATTTGTATAGAGATTCTTAAACATTAGTTCGAACTTTCAGAACAAATCATCAACTTTAATTAGTTTGATAAAAAGTTAATCTGAGATTTTTTTTTACTAGAATTTTTTTAAAATATCTCGATAAAAAAATTTGTTAAACGTTTTGTAACATTTAAAAATATTATGGTTTAAATCTGTTCACTTGATATACATTGTCTTTTGTTTTGGTCAATGTATACTTTGATCTAAAACTAACAATTATAAGTCTAATTGTTTTTAAAAAATATATTAGTTATTATTTTAATGATAAAAAACTCATATGCACGTCAAAGTCTTATAAAGCAAGTTAAAAAAATATCATAAAAAATATTATACAATAAAAAAAAATTAACTTACCTTCCTAGCTCAATTCCAGATAGTTGCGGGTTGGTATAGAATTGTTGTGCGAGGAGGGGCACAATTACCATTATAATTCCAATTAAAACTATAAATAAGTTATTTTTTCTTTTGCAAACGAAAGTTGAGGGGGGGGGGGCACGTGCCCCCTGGGCCCATGTAAGTCCGCCGTTGAGTAGGAGGGAGATAGGTTGCGAACATTCTCGAGTCGTGATGATGAGGATGATCGAGAACTGGGTTAAGGTTGTTCATGTAGAGAACCTCAATGAAGGGTACGAGGCTATAGGGGGTGGAGTAGAGCAAGGGGTGAGGGGTAGTATCGTCTTTGTAGTGGGTGCGGTTGAGGATGGAGAAGGCTAGGGGTTTAAGCCAAGTGGTGTCTGATTTTGGGAAAGTGGCTAAGAGCAGCTCCAACGGGTCGTGTCTACCCGTCGTGTCTGGCGTAGGCACGGCCCTGACACGACGCGTAGACACGGCTGGTCGTGTCTACCCGTCGTCTCTGCGGTGTCGTGTCTACTGGTCGCTGCTGAATCTAGCAACGACGCCAAGTAGTGTCAGGAAGCCATTTTGTTCCAAAAATGCTTCCTACCATTACTTTAGACACTGCACCATTGGAGGTGTAGTGTCAGGAAGCAGTGTCAGGAAGCCAAATAGTACTCCTTGACACTACTCCTTGACACTGCACAATGTCTAACCATTGTAGATGCTCTAAGAGCACATCAGAATCTAGGGCTTGGAAGTGGGTGCGAAATGAGATGAAGCCAGTTGCAGCAAGTGAAATCAACCAAAAACCTTGGTATTGGTAGAGCATATCACCATCCCAGTTCCTCACCTGATCATCAGGAACAAGAACTGGAAGCTCCTCCTCCAATTCCATCTTCTTCTCCACCATCTCTTCTCCTTTCTCCATCAAAATACTATAGATCTTCCCTTCCCTTCATTTAGTGTATTGTCTATGCCACTCTCACACATATACAGATATAGGTTTGCAATCAGGTACGAACCAAACTGTTACGATGTGAACCTGCGAACTTGCAAAAACAATCTATACGATTTGAGAAAATAGCAATCCCGGTTTGAGTTGAATATTCTCAGACAAAAAATTCTCATACCAGAAACGCTATTTTCTCAAAAAAAAAATCTCTCAAACTGAGATGTTATTTTCTCAAACCATGTTCGTTATTTTTTCAAACCAAATTTAAGGTTCGTAGGATCACACTTTAAGAGAGGTTCGCACGTACTTGTCTCCGTATAGATATAGATATATAAAGGGAGAGTCATTGAATAAGATAATTTTCATTTACAATTACACGTTCTTCACAAAAAAGGTACTGAGTGTGTTGAGGTGAATGGGGTTTGAGGGTTTGAGAGGATTATAAGGGTTTAAGAATTTGTAAGGGTTTGAGAGGGTTAAGAGTGTTTGAGATAATTCAAAGGGTTTTAAAGAATTTTGATAGCTAGGATGGTGTTGGAGTTTAAAAGTTTGCGAGGGTCAGAATGTTTAAGATAAATACAAGGGTTTTAAAAGGTTTTGATGACAAAGAGGGTCGGTCGAGTTGATCACCTACAGTATCAATACCGGAGCTGGAGACACTTTCGACCCCCTCTCTCAAACCATAGTCGTCGCCCATGTCCCCCCTTTTTTCCCCGTTGGCGGCGTCTGGCCTGGGATGTCGCCGGCGTGGCCTGTCCTCTACTCCCTCTCTCCCCTTTGTTCGAGCGCCTCCTTCCTATGTTTCCTTCACCCTTCTTCCCCCTCTCTCCCTTGTTCTGTTGACTGAGCTTCGGCTCGTCGCCGGATCCTCGAGCTCCACGGTGGTGGTCGTCTGTCTCTGCCGGAGTTGGTGACACAAGGTCTGCGTACCCATTCACTCAGGGTCTGCGTACCCATTCACTCAGGGTCTGCGTACCCATTCACTACAGGGTCTGTGTACCCATTCACTACAGGGTCTGTGTAACCTTTCACTACTGGGTCTGCGTACCCATCCCTGTTTTTTGATTTTCTGTTGATTTCAGGACTTCCGCCTTCCATCTATAGACATATTGTTTTTTTTGTAACCTTTTTCTTTCTCACGAGAGGGTAATTTATCTTATGCTTTTGTTGATAAAAAAAAGATGACAAAGAGGGTTTTAGAAGTATGACTACAATTGTTATTTTTTGATTAAATAGACATGTGATTAGAAGTATTAACAATGGTTGATATTATTTTTGGAAGTATACATCAGGTTTATATGTGTAAAATAATTTTACTTTTGTGTAATATGATTGAGGAAATTGAAATCGGTTGAACTAGAAGATATTTAAGATGTTCTTAGTTACTGCACGTTGAAATAGATTGTACTTTGTTTCACATATGGAGAAACCTCAACAACTGACTTTATTGAGATTAGTCGCCGGGATGGATAACGACTGAGTTTATTAAGCTTAATCGCCTATATCATGCGACTAAATACAAAATGGAGTCACCGAGAAGGATAGCTACTGAGTTTATTAAGCTTAGTCGCTTATATCATGCGACTAAGTACAATTTGTAGTTGTTGAAAGGGATAGCGACTGAGTTTACTAAGCCCAGTCGCTTATATCGTCTACAACGACTAACATTTTTGGTCAGTCACTTATGTCCTCAACAACAACTGAGAAATCACTACTGTAGAAAACTACTTGGCACACGGATAAAATGGATCCATCACTAAAGTTTTGGAACCTTAGCCACGAATAGGGACATCCGTCAGCCAGGTGCCTAAACTTTGGCACGGAAGCCTCATCTGTCAGCCAAGTTATGACTAGGCTAACGGATAAAATATCCGTGGAAAAGGTCGCCCGTATCCGTCAGCCAAGTGAGAAAACCTTAGCCACAGATGTCTGATATGTTAGCAAAGTCATAAAACCTTAGCCACGCATGCATCATCCGTCAGCCAAGTGAGAAACCTGACCCATGGATGGTGCATCTGTCAGTCAAGTGACTTGTGTCCGTTGGTAAGGTGAGCCAGTGTACAAACTATATACGAAATCTTTTATAGTCATCCCGATGAACATATCGACATAATACATAAACCTATATGATACAATCGGTATATAAGCACAACAACAATTCATAGACAATGTGTTTTGAAAAAGTACATTGTTTTAACAAACCATTAATCATCCGAAACTTCTACAACAAAATACATAAACGCATAATAGAGTTACGAAGCAAGCAGATTTCTGATAACACGCTCTTGCATTGCTATCAAATCTTCCATCCATTCAACAAAACGTCTAAACCTCACAGGCTCCTCTATAGCTTCAAGGTCATTCTCCTAAACCTCGTCCAAAAACGGAGGCCTCTGCAGCGGGCCTACACCATCAGAGAATGGAGGAAGGTCATCACCTTTCTCACGTATTAGGCGCTGAATATACTCGAAGAGTTGATGTCCTTCCTTGAGTAGTCGGTCATACTGTTGCAGCCACGCTGGGCCAGCTGCAACGTTGGCTCTTTGTGGACTAGGTATTGATACTACTGTTCCTGCATTTTCACGGCGACGCCACCTACGCTCGAGCCGAGAATGAAAGTTTGGTTCTATCCTGACTCAAAGAGCAAATTACAATTATAACCAATCCCAAATAATTAAGTCAAAGCATACGGAAGTAATATTCATAAAAACTAACACTTAAATTAATAAAGTGAACAAAAATTAAAACAACCGTTAAAACATTCAAACAAAGTCATAGAAAGTTATATTCAAACAAAAGTCATCCTTAACAAATCCGTTAAATACTAATACAATAACATTCTAGCTAGGGTATCTAGTCTTCGAACTCGCACACCGAGTTGTCTTTCAGCCACTGCACGTACACCTTTGCGTCATGCTTCGGGCCGCGCATGGAGGTGGCTCCATAAGATGTACGAGACTCTGAGGAAGCAGCAAGCCTTGCAGCAACACGCCTAGCTCTTGCATCAAGCCTAGCTATTTCAGCAGCTATTTCAGCAGCAATCCTTTCTCTTTCAGTAGCTCTTTCAGCAACAATCCTTTCTCCATCTCGGTTAATGAGGTCCAATAACCTCATCTGACCTGCTGCGGCCGCTCTCGTGCGTGGCAAATCCTTTTGTACAGTCAACATCCAAGCCCCTAACCCAAGCCTTATACACTTATAACATGAACAACAGTGCGTCCCGGGTTGTGGCCCGCATCCCAGCTCGTGTCTTTGCGGGACGCAGGACCCGAGCCGTCCCGTTATGGGAGGGCTTTTACGCGTCCCGCAAAAATGTGGATCGGGCCGAGTCCCGCGTCCGGCAAACCCGAGACGTGCTGAGGCCCGCGTCCCGCGTTCGAAGGTCAGCCAATGGCAGGCAGCCATGCATCCTATTTTTTTAATACGAAAAATCATATTTAACTAAATATGATTGGTCCACTCACAATACGAGACCCTATAGGGAACCTTATACGGGACTCACCATTGTAAAACACAACTTATTTTGAAACCTGAGTCCCACTATTTTGTACAGTCAGTATCCAAACCTCTAATCCAAGCCCCTAACCCAAGCCCTTCCATTGTACATGCTCTTAGCATGAACAGTGGGTCGGCTCGGGTATCGGCTTGCGTCGTGGATCGGTGTTTTGCGGGATGCTTCCCACGAGCCGTCCCGTTGTGGGACGGTTTTTTTGCGTCCCGCGTCCCGCAAAAAACCCGATACGTGCGTCCCTGGACGTCCCGTTGTTCGACACGTGTCCTTTTTAAAAAAGTACAAAAAATCAAATTTAACTAAATATGATTGGTCCACTCATAATCCAAGTCTCACATCCAAACCCATTGTAAAACACAATTTATTTTGTAGCTTGAGTCCCACTATTTTATATCGTCACCATCCAAACCTCACGTCCCAGCCTTCCCATTGTACATGCTCTTAGAGCATCTCCAATGGTGTTGACACTAGTAGTGTCAAGGAGCAGTGTCAGGAAGTGCTTTTTTGCTTCCTGGCACTGCTCCTCCAATGGTTCAGTGTCAAAAGCCATGGTAGGAAGTATTTTTGTAGCAAAATGGCTTCCTGACACTACTTGGCGTCGTTGTTAGATTCAACAACGACGGGCTGGTACGCTGCGCCTGACACGACAGTTTGACACAACCTGTTGAAGATGCTCTTAGGTGCATATTCTCTGTGTTGCCACTAAACTGCGGATGCTCTCCTTATCTCTGGTCACTTACTCCAATGGTGGAAATAGAGTTTCTGGTAAGACAAAACTTTCAGTTTAGTTGGTACAAGCTACATGGAGGTTTGGGCTGGACACGTATAGACCCACTGGGCTCAGGGCCCTTTTTTGAGAGTCCGAAAGAAATTATTTCTATTTTTTGTGGCGGTGGTTGCTCTACGTAGCTTCCAAAAGCCGAAAAACCCGGCAAAGTGTCGTTGCGGTCAGAAGCCACGCAATAGAGAAGTGCCAAGTGGAGGTAGATTTTAATAGCCACGTGTGGTCGTACACTGCCTCTCGACAGTGCGTGACCTCCAAGTGACCATCTCTGAGTCCCAACAAGTCACAGACTCGGAGCCGGAGGTCACAACAAACTCCCCCTTCTCTCCAGTAAGCCGACGTGGCAAAAGTGATACGTGGCGACCGGAGATACCTGGCCCCGAGTTAGCATTACATGTCGAGTAGTGATCTGGCATGACACGTGTCCCTCCCGCACAACCTGTTGCCTTCGCTAACCAGTAGCAAGCAGCGGCACAACTGACCCTTTTCTCTCTCTGGATGCAAATACCTCATTTTCTCTCTCTACCCCCATGGTGATTTTACAGTCTTCCAACTCGTCGTCGGAGGATGAACCGGTGGTGCGGACGGGAGTGGCGGCGGATCGGATGGTGAAAATCGAACTCGAAGCGGCGGAGACGCTCGCTGATTTGGCGCATTTCGCAACGCGAGATCCGGAGACCGGCGTCGACTCCTCCGGGAAATGGGGGAGCAAAGGTAAACGGGCGACGAAGCGAGTCAAGGGCGAGTCTCCGGCTGCTCTTGACTGTTGGTTCAACTCGGTGGACTCGGCCCCCAAGTGTTCGACGAATCGCTCCGAGGTTTGTCTATTTCGAGACTAGTTATTGTTGCGGTGGATTTTTTTCTCCTCGGCTTTTGTTAGTTCTGCTCAATTGATTATATTATAGTGTTGAGTTTGTGTTGGTCCCAATCTTCACCAAAATGCTTATTTCAGGACATTTTTAAACAGTAAATTGACATGTGAGCAATGGTGTCTGTTAATGTAATTGAAGGAATGTCAAGTGTTTCATGGAGTGTGGATCTCCATGTTTTCTTGACTAGATTATGCCCAAAAGTGCCCAAATCAAGCTTTAAATTTCACCAATTTATTATTATTTGTTAAAAAAATTATTTGCAATTATTAAATTAACTCCTAATTTATTGAAGGGGGTATGCATGTTATTTTCCTTCAAAATGTTGGAAAGATTTGGAAGAAGAGTAAAAATGTCTGAACTTTTTCTTTTAGCTTTTTTTACCTTTCCATCAACATTTCCTATATCTGTACATTATGTAAATGAAGATGTTTTGTCATGAAAAATCCCAATTTAGGATGATATACCTGGTTTTATCTCAACAACAATGTTGATAGCGGATACAGCTGGTACAATTGTGTTGTTTGAAGTTCCTTAAGCGTGGTAAGCCAAACCAGTTGTGTTCTAGTGGAAACTTCCATAGTGATCTATTGCTATGTTGCACTATCTTCATATCTTGTGTGAGATTAGAAATGTTTTTTTGTTGTTGTTGTGGCAGGATCAACCAGTAGTGGATCAAAAGCAACTTGACAACTTAAGCAGAAGTGTGGCAGCAAAATTGCCAAAGTTTGAGCAAAAAGCTCGCTTACAAAGACCATGCTCCACTAGCCATTCATCATTTGGTGGCTGCAGGTCTAGACAAAATTTGACTGAGGTATTAACAACCTGTAAGTTGTTCTCATGCAGTGTTGCTCTCCTGCTTCACATTATATTCAACTGAACATTTGTGGTCAGGTTGAAAGGGAAGAACGGAAAATACGTAGGATATTAGCGAATAGAGAATCAGCAAGGCAGACAATTCGCCGCAGACAGGTAATATTTCCTCTTTGTAAAACCACGTTTGTTTTACTAATCATATGTGTTTCTCTTGCTGTCCCTGTCAGCTTCTGTTCATTTTTGTATTTGGAAAATATTTTTTTGATAGCGTACTTACAAAAATTTCCATGATTTTAATTATTGAACACATCTTTTTTCTTTAATTTCTCTCTGATAAGCCAATGTGAGTAAAATACTAAGATTTAGTACTTATGAAGCAATGTTCTGAACTATAGATAACTAGACATGTGAAATCGATTCTAAATGTTCAACTTTGAGTTTTCCATGAAAAGTGTCGCATCTTTCTGTCAAGTCATCTCTTATATCCATTTCTGATGTTTTGTTTTGTTTCCACCCTTCCAAAGATTATGAGTGGAGTCAAACAGAGATTGATTTGGTACAATTCGTATTTGAGCTATCATCTTTTCCTTCACTTCAGGCTCTTTGTGAGGAGTTGGCCAAAAAAGCTGCTGATTTGTCACAGGAGAATGAGAATTTGAAGAGGGTAGGTTATGAGTTCAATTATCTGCATCTTTCTGTGAAGTCATCTTCATATTTCCCTTCCTATTTGCAAGAATGAGGCATATGGTCTGAAAACAGTATGTCAATTATTAATAAAAGTCTTTTGAGATAGCATTGAGTTTATGGTCACTTATTCTGGTGATGTTCTGCCAAGAAGGAAAAGGAGTCGGCGTTGAAGGAATACAAGTCTTTGGAGACCACCAATAGGAGCCTAAAAGCACAGGTACAATATGGTTTATGTTGAATAGCTAGCTTCAAATAACACTCATATGTTTGACAAGTTTCTCTATTTTGCAGGTGGCCAAGGCAACAAAGGCTGAACTAGAGGTGGGCCAGGTAGCAGAGGAAACCCAATGTGAGGCCAAGTCAGGCCAGGGCGATGTAGCTACTTCTCCTAAAAACTGTCCATTGCTTTTGTATGATCGCTCTCCATTTGCCCCACTGTTATGGCCTGCCATGGTTCAATCTTCGAACCCTTCTCAGTCACAACTTGGGCCTCAAAATCCACCCTTTCTTCCACCTAATGTTCCAGTGCCTGCTTTTAGCAACAAACAAGAAAACCTTGTAAATATCAACGGGCCAGTGACTCCCATTTATCTATTGCCATGCCCTTGGTTCTTTCCTCTTCCTGATCATGCTCATGGGCTCCACCCTCAACCCCTCTTTTGTACAAACAATAAACAAGAAGAGAATTCTGTAAGTAACCGAAGCAATGCTTGCATTTCTTCAAAAAATGTTGCATATTTAGAACTAAATAGTCCAGTTTTATCCATAAAGGCCAAGGCAGAAGATTCTGGCTCGGTGGAAACCAGGCCGGTAAATGATCTTAATGAGACTCCAGCTGAGTATTCTGAGAATGGAGGTGGTTCTAATAACAGAAGCCTATGTGAAGAGACGTTTCTTTCACTTGCAACTGCCTCTTGTAGTTCGGTTCAACCTTCAAGTACTGACAAACATGCAGAGTCTAATTTCACAGCCAATGGTCATGCTATTTCTTCAACAGCCAGTCGAAATGTATATTCCGTGCCAGAACAAAAACAAGGGCAAGACATGCATCCTAGTCAGAAATCAATGGAAGCATTTGCTGCAGCAGAGGCGAGGAGGAGGAGGAAGGAACTCACGAAGCTGAAGAACCTCCACAGTCGCCACCACCGAATGCAATGTTGACATTCCTCTCACCAATTTAATTTTACATGAGCTCATTGCTTGGTTTTTGAAGTCCATGGAGCTTGAGCTCATTGCAGAATCCTGTGCTGAAGATGGCTGGAAATTCTGGTACCCTAAAGAGAGCTTTTGGCGTGTATCATTTCTTGAGCTGGTTTATGAAGGAGATGAACAATTATTATTTTTACTTACAAAAGTGATCCACTTTGCTTGTTTCAATCCAGAAAGGAACATCAAAAGGCAGAGTTGAGAGAGACATAGAAAACTAGCTGAAATTTTTGTAACTGTATGTTGACACTGCATCATGTTCTGATTGCAAGTATGGAAATCAAGAGTTTGTTTACCTTTACATCTGGTTATTCTTACTGTGACTCTCCATTGCTGGTACTCTTGGTATGATTTTCACATGTTGAGCTCATACTGTACTTGCGGATTAGGGTACTATGCCAAGGATAGAAGAAACTGCTTATTCTATTTGCATTACTGATGTTTACATTGTTTTCTGTAGGTTGGGAATCATCAATTCCTCCAAAACGGCAAATAGAGCAAGTTTCTGAAAGCTAACAAAAACCAGACAGAGCTAACTAGGAATCTCCCTATAAATAACAATGGGGCTCCTAACAACAATCTTTGGGTCATTCATGTTTTTCCAAACCAGGGAAGCCGACACCACCGCACTATTCCCTCTATGAAAAGCCCTGCCTTTCACTATCACCTTGAAGGTTCGCCTTTGGTGCTTACGATCAAACTCCAGAGTAGGCGGAACAACTAAAATGGTAAGACCCTTGAGTGAGCTTACAGTTGCCTTGTACTTTGCCTTCTCTGTTCCTACATAAGTGACAGTCCTGTAGAAAGATGCATCAATGGGAGATTTTGATCTCCCGATATTGATGTGCATTGAAGGGTAGTTCAAGCCATCGATGCCTAGTGCATCTTTGTAGCTGGAGCAGTCATATTTCTTCTTACCACCAATGAGCTTGTGTATGGTGGTGCTGTTATAGCCTTCTTTGCATAGAAAGCGAATATAGGTGCTCTTCCTGAGGTCGTAGATGAGACCTGGTTGGATAGCTGCTGTTGGGTTGATCTGGCCCGATCCTGTGCCTAGCTCTCCACCCTTTTCCTTGATCTTCATGGGTGTTGCTGAACCAATGAAACCAGAAGCAGGTTAGAGAATGGTCTGAAACTGGATTTGGATATGGAATCAGTGTGTTTATTTGATGATTTTGGAAAAGGTTAATGCAGATAGCAACGCTTTTATATATAACTATCCCCATCTTTAAATTTTTATATCCAACTACCTAAATGTTTCGAATTGAGAATGGTTATTTATGAAATATGTATAGTCCACAATAACTATCTCCTTTTGACAATGAAAGGTACCTGTTGTCATGAGAGCTGATTTAATTGCTGAAGGTGACCAATCGGGATGGTAGGACTTGACATAGGCTGCGGCGGCTGTGGCGTGTGGGCAGGCCATGGATGTTCCGGACATTATGTTGAACATTGCGAATCGCTTGTCGTGCGGGTAGCCTGTTATGCTGCTCAGTTTTGTGTAAGCTGCTAGTATGTTGAGTCCTGGTGCTGCAAGATCAGGCTGTCCGATGAAGAACCATATCAGTACGAGTAGAAGTGAGAGAGAGAGGGTGTAGGAAAGCGATCACCTTGAGGATGTTGAGGGTGATCCTATTAGGTCCTCTGGAGGAGAAAGAGGGAATGAAAGGAGCAGTCATTTTGGTAGTTTTTGTTTTGAAGATTGTAGCTGTTGGGTTCCTGATTAATCCATCACAAAGAGGAGAGAGTGTCAACCCTAAGTGAAGCTTGGAATCATGTGAAATGAGTGAAAGATAGGGACACACATGGTGCTGTTGATGTAACTGTCTATGGACTGGCCGTCCTTGAGCTTGACGACGGTGGCCGGAATCTGAGTGGTGGTTGCGGTTTCCTCATTTTCCGACGTTGACATGATGGTGCCGGCGCCACCCAGATACTTGATGGTGTTGTCCTGGTGAGTATCTCCAAGGCAGTACACTATCTTACCCTTCACCTTGTCAGCGTCAAGAGTGTTGTAGTGACACGCACTGCACCAAACAAACCCATAAGGCCACAACTGAACTAGGCCATTGCATAATTTTGAGTCATTATTTCACTGCCTTGATTACTGTTAAAACCCGATTCAACGTAAAAGCTAATACCTGGCGTTTCCATGGCGGCCTATTTTGGCTGATTGGGCTCCCGTCACAAGCGGATAAGCCTTTTTCTTGGGCGCAAATGTATTGACAGACACTCCCTGAATCGATAAATTTCGATCAATCATCTTGCATTCATGATCTAATTTCTCAAGTTGGAATGTATTATTAGGTACTCACATAAGCGCTCTTGCCATTGCCAAGCTTAAAGCCTGTGATGAACTTCCTATCAATGCTGCTAGCTCCGACCGTCAAGAGCCAGGGAGAGACATTTTCAACGGACCCTTCATAAGGCCCCGAGTTCCCGGCAGAGCAGACCGTCAGGATACCTTTCTTCATGGCGTGAAAAGCTCCGATGGCAATGACGTCGACAAAGTACTGCCTGGAAGGGCCTCCGATGGAGACGGAGAGCACATCAACGCCGTCGGCAATGGCTTGGTCGAAACCAGCCAATAGGTCAACGTCACTACAGCCGACTCCCCAACATACTTTGTAGATTGCAAGGCGTGCATTGGGCACGCCTCCTAGTGCCGTCCCTTTTGCCACGCCGTATAGGCTCGCGCCTCTGACCGGCGCACCGGCGACTATGGAGGCCGTGTGGCTGCCGTGACCGTCGGTGTCTAATGGAGTATCCGGCGTGTCGTCCGGATCTTGGCTATCCAGTTTGAAGGATTTGGCTCCTATCACCTTCCTACAATCACATACTAATTAATACACAATGTCTAAATCCGATACACTCAAACTAAGCCTAAATTTGAAATTTGTTTGTACAACAAAATCCGAGTTCAATACAATTTTCACTTAAAAATATATAATTAATTAACAAAATAGAATGTTTCTTATGAGTATCTGGATCGAACATTTAACAAATCAAACTCAATATCCTTGATCGTTAATCTTGATTGGACCTAGTATCTAATTAGTTAATATGTTACAAATTATTCAATGTATGTAAGAGAGAGAGATACTTGTTACATCCTGAGAAGTTGGCAGCTTGTTGACAAGATCCCTTCCACTTAATTGGGAGAGGGCCATAACCATCATCATTGAAACTTGGAGCATCAATATAAACCCCTACAGAGACAAATACAATCTATTAATTAATTTCCTCAAACATAATATTTAGATTGAAAAAGAAGTTAACAAAAACCTGTATCTAGCATCCCAACGATGAGATCCCTTTCAGGCATGGGTCTGTTGGCCGAGGTGTGGAGGTCAAGATTAGCATCATCTGGTATTCCAAGGAAAGACCATGATCTTGTTGTGTGGAGCTTCCGAGTCGTGCTCTCGAAAACCGACACTACCTTCCCTGAATCTGTCCATCTCTTTACATTAATTAATGCTTAATTATAAATCATTAACCAATTACACGATTGAAAAAAATAAAATAAAATTACCCATTAATCTTTTTGCTTCATGGGGGAGTAGCTTGGCTGCGAAGGCATTGAAGCTCTTTCCATAACTGTGTATTCTCGACTCTCTGGCTAATACCTCACTATAATTACAAACAATAAACGCCATTTAATTAATTAATTAATCAATTAAACAAAAAATAATTAAGGAGATGGACTCACTCTCCAATTGCAGAAGAAAGCAGATTGTGGTGTTCTTTCCCAATAGCGCTTAAGGATTTCGATTCCGGCAACTCTCCCATGTAAACAATGTAGGACTATATATACATATTTTCCGACGTCAAAAAAAGATAAATATTAATGGGTTATTATTAATGAGAGAGTAACATGTTTTTGTTAGGGTATGGCAGAGACTGAGAGTACCTTTCTTTGGTGATGAACTGAGGCATGGGCCAGCGAAGCTATGAAACAGAGACAAGACAGAGCCTGTAGCACTAGATTCTCAGACATGTTCATGTTTGAGAAACTAACTTGTGTTCGTTACTGTCAGGTAATGACAAGGTATAAATACAACTATAAATAACTAGGAAATGAATCATAGATAACAACTAAGAATGAGCTTACTTATGTGTAATAATATGATGAATGCCGCAAAATGCGTTCAAGAGAACGAGACAAGTGATGAGATTTTGGAGCCAATAATCATGGATTGTCACTCACTATGATAATTAATTAATTAAAAAGCTTAATAAAAAGAGTAATTTACTAATCAATTCTCTCTTTTTTGACAAAATTTGACTCCTCATTTCAGTAATTAAATGACCGTTACATTTCATGTCTTTTTTTTTGAGCCGGTAAAGAGATTTTATTAATATAAAAGGATCGAAAACGACTTTACATGAAGAAAAGATCTGAAACAAGATGAGATATAGTTTCGATGAATGTCGAAACACTGATGCTATAGCTAAAGGACCCGGTGTGTACCAAGGAGAATTTAGGGGGTGGTTCCCCAGTCCATCTGTGTGTGATGCCATGTCTTCTTAGATCATTCTTCGTCTCGACTTGACCAGTTATGTTGTGTCGCAACAATTAAGTAAGAAGTATGCTAGGGAAAAGAGGAGAGTGGAGATCAGCAGATGGATGATTCATACCGGTTATGGTGTATCTCCTCAATGACACCCCAATATTCTCAATGTAAATCATAGGGATCCGCGAGGCAGTCCAACCTGCCTCGCTGTTTCATCATGTTGATTGTCCTCACCATCTGTATTTGCAGCCGTGGAGTGCGGGCTGCCTAAGATATAGGTTCCCGAGTCAATCGAGTCTTGTGATGAGACATCCCAACAGGGATCCAGGATTGGATGGAGAAGGGCTGGAAGATCGTCCCGGTCAGCTGGTCGTAAGACCTCATGGAGACATCACGGTGGTTTCCTCCATGGTACCTCTTTGGTGACTCGGCTCCTCAATCCGGGTCCCTTGGTTCCGGTGTCGGTTTCCTTAGGGTTGTGCTCAGAACATACACATATATTGCAACTTGGAGTCGCACCCGAATTCTACATCCCTGTAGGAGTTGTTGAGATCCTCGTTCAAAAGGATCATTGAAGGATGGATCAGGGAGTACCCGTTCATAATGGTAGATCGTCGTCCTCGAGAAAAGGGTTTTCCTCTAGGTGCCAGGTTTCTTGCACGGGTCTCGTCCTTGGTCCAAGGATCTCTTTCCATTGCATGGTGCCCTGGGTAGTACCAGCGTCGGGGCACGGTGTCGATGCCCTACTATAGTTCGATGGTGGTTCATACATTTTCGATCTTTATTTTGCCGCTTCATGGAGGGGTGTTCTTATTGGTGTCTCCGTCGGATTTCAGTGGATAACCGGTTCTTCCATAGTTTCCATGGTTCGAGAAAACTTACTCGGGGGTAGGCGACGACAATCCGTCGTGGTAGGCCGGTCCTGAGGCTGGTGGCATATCATCTCACAGGGAAGTTTAAGACGATAGTTGGTATTGAGGGTGGATAACTCTCTCGAGAGTATCCAGGGTCCCCACCGTGCCGAGCGGCTGACAGTGGGACAGCGAGATGGTAGACAAGATGTAGTCGGTTGTGGTGGAAGTATTTGTTGTGGCTCCATGGTTGGTGGTAGCGGCAGAATCGATCAGAATAGGGGCCAGAAAAGAGGCGGTAGCTGTGTTCGCAGAGAAAACGTTATGGGAGATTGGGAGAAAAACCCTAGGTTTCAAATTTTACAACAAGTGTGGGGGTTGTGTTACATTTCATGTCTAATTTCCTCTTAAAAAATAAAATAAAATAAAATAAAATGGATTTCAATAGATCGTCATCATGTTGATAGATTATCATTCTAAATTTAGTTTAAATCTTATTTATTGTTAGAATATATCTATAATTGATCATTCAACTATAAGTTTGAGCTTTTAGTTGAGTTGATCCGAAGATTGGTACCTAATGGACATGGGTTCGAACCCCACTATCTACAAAATAATAATAATAATAATATATATTTCTCTTTATTTATATAATTTGCTTTAATGGGTCAACCCATATATCTCTTTCTCAATGAGCTCTTCTCTTCTTCTAAATAATTCACCTTTAAACCCTCAAGCGGGTTCATTCGTGAGGACGCGTGTTAGAATACATCTATAATTGGTCTTTTAACTATAAGCTTGCGCTTTTAGTTGAATTGGTCCTATAACACTTATTCGAGAAAACTACGAAAATATATCCTAAATGATTTTTTGTCTAAAAATCTGATCCGCTTTTAACTTTATTCTCATATAGATATCTTTTTTTATCAGAGAGAAATACATATATTAATGAAGCAAACAATACATAACGAAGAACCCAAAACTCGTAAACGAGTGGGGAATAAAGCAAACAAAAAAAGCATCAACACAAGAAAAGCACACTCATGTAACCCAAATGAGGCTAAAAATCCCGCTACTATAGTGAGGACTCAATGATACTTCAATCTTCTAGAAGCCCTCTTCTGTCAAACCCCTGTAACGGACCCCTAAGATTTCCGCAAACCTAGCCACGATGTGAGTAATACTTTTTTCGGTGCGTCCATCAATCAGGGGCAAGGAAAACCCTGAAAAGACATCTGGTTGAGGGAGAGCACCACCAAAGTCGATTTGAAGCGGCGGCGGGGACCGATCTAAGAGAGGGACCAGAGCACGATCAAGACTATCGTACAAGTCCATAACAGAGACCGTGCCTGACTCTTTAGCGTTCGAGGCCCGATCTGCCCACCTGTCCAACTTGTTACCTGTAGGACCTAGAGATCTCTTAGTAATAGCTGAAGTGGCATGCCCACGGGTAACCTACGCTATAAGGGAGAGGGGCGAGAACCCATTGTAATAGGGAGGTGGAGAGCATTTGAATTTACTGTGGGCCCACTCCTCTTACAAGACATGTCCACGACTCAACCATCGCAGATTGAAGGAGGTAAGACAAGACATCCATTTGAACAGGCTTAAGAAGCACATCAATACATAGACTCGGGCCTCGATCGACGATCACCCATATACCAACTATGACATCCAGGCTCCAGCACAGAACAAGAGTCAATAATCTAAACGGCTGAGTTGATGACAAAGAGCAAGGGTGAACCACAACCAACGAACCTAGCTTCCTAGTAATCTCTGATATGGAGTCATGAATCCAACGTACAACAGGAAGGTCGATGATGTTTACCCAGCGAAACCGCCCCCCCCCCCCCCCCAAAAAAAAAAAAAACAATCGTTGTACATAGTTTGAGAAGGAGAAGAACCGAGGACGCAACACCTTCTAGTTGTCACTAACCGGGGTTCTCCAAACAACTTGATTCTCGCAAGACACCAAAAAGGCCCGCACTCATAAGTCAAGGAGATCTACCTTTGAGATCCCAACCAACCTAAGGCTTGTACTAACGGTGCAGACCAAGATTATAGTATTAGCCATGTTGATTACACTGAACGTTGACATCTTATCGAAACAAGGAGTCAGCGTCAGGGTACATGAATCCGATCGGAGATGAGTAGAGTCCTTAGGTTGGACAGAACAGGGGAGCCCACTCGGGGCCTAATGTAGGTATCTTAGCTGCCTCAATGAATGAAGCATTCACATCCCTCGTCCCTATACGCTTCCTTCCTAATCCAGCCCCGATCCTCTTTTCCCCTAAAAGAAATCTAATTAAAGTCGCCATAACTTGAGCCAAGTCATTAGAATTTTTTAAATATACAAAGGAAAAACGATTATCTTTGGTAGCGAGTTTGGAGCCGACGTCAACAGTAGTAACAATCCCAAAAAGAGGTAGTGGAGTTGGGGGAATTGGTTATAAAAACCGGAAATTCTCTGTTTAGAAGCTCAATTATTTGAGCTTTTAGAGCATTCAGTCTCTGTCTAGCAACATTCCACACCCCTTCAATAGACTTCTGGAATGGTGTCGAAGAGGTTATTGCGGTGTACAAAGACTTTGGGGGAATAGAGGAAATATCAATAGCACTAGACGAAATTGCAAAAGCGGCTAGTTGAGTTACAACAGAAACAGCCAGGGCAATGACAGCGGCTGGTTAACCTGCACCAGAAGTAGCCACATTGGGAGGGGAAGGACGGACCACCGTGGTGGCCAAAAGCAAGGTGAGGAAGCTTGTTGGAGTTGGCTGCCCACATATAACAGGTTTCCGTTACGACTTCCATTTAGCAATCTAAAAAGACCATCTTACCCTTATGTGTTGCTTCGGAAGAAGAGAATGTGAATATATTGATCTTAACTTAAGATTCAATTAGAGATAAGTTCTTCTCTGTGATTATTGTTTTAATCACAACATGATAACGACTAAGGTCTTTTTCTCGCACTTCTCACTCCAAGACTCCTACCATGAACATCTTGCACTAGGAGACAAAGAAACAAGATAAACGAAGAGGACAAAGAATAAAAATAATAACGCGTAGTTTACTAATTTGTACTAAAGAACATATGATAACTCTTACAGATGAGACCTCATTAGTAACCACATGGTTGTTCTACCCCCGTTTCTCTTCTCCTCTTGCTCCGACCGATGTCGCCCCCCGTCTCCAGTCCGGCTCGCTCAGATCTGCCTTTTCCCGACGACCCCCGCTTCCCCAAGCCATAGGCCCCTCGACTCCGACCATGGCCTCCCCACTATCTCGTCTCTGGCTACCCGGCCCACGGCGCCGTCCCCGACTACCACTCCTCGCTTGGCCTCAAGGTCAGATTTGACTCTTATCGACAGATCTGGACCTCCCCTTCCTCCGGCCATCATCTCTCTTCGACCCCGACTAGGCCATGGTCTCCGGCCTGGTCTCCGACTCCGTCTCCGCCTCGGCAGATCCGGACCGCTCCAGCTTTGGCGGACCGTGCTTCAGATCTATCAGTGCCTGACTTATCTTCGACGACCATGGTTGCTTTGCCGGTGTGTGCAGCATCATCCACGGCTGTAGCAGATCCGGAGCAAGCAGCTGGGAGTGAATCCGGGACAGCAGCTCCATCAAGACCCGAACGTGTCTTCGATCTCAAGCAGCTCCGGAAGATTATGGTGGCAGCGACTTTGGAGATGGGTTGCTGGGCTCTTCAGGTTCGAGTTTGCAGTTCCCCCTCCCCTTGCCTCTAGGAAGAGTAAGAAGGGTCTCAACCTTTCTGGTTTATTTCCTTCTTGGTTCTTACCTCCCTCTCTCCCCTTATCGCGTTAAACTTTTCCTCTTCCTGCCTTCTAGTCTTCGGTTCTCGTCCTCTTTATGAGAACGGGTCCTCACAGTTGGTGTTGGCCCCTGTGGGGATTTTGGCCTTTGGCTAATCTGAAGGAATTTTTGGTAGTGATTCGGTACAGTTTTTGTGATTTGGGGTGAGTTTGGTTTGGTTTTATCCTGGCCCCCTTACTGGGTTGTAACTAATGTTGATTGGTTGCTAGGTTCCAATTTTGGTTCCTATGGCTGAGGTTTGTGGTTGGGGTACTGTGTTTCTGTTTTCCCTTTGTTGTGAAACTTGGCAGGTTCTTTTCCTTGGCTGAGAGCCAGTACTTCAGACCGTTCTCTCCCTCGGGGACACTAGGACTCAGTTGAAGACATGGCTAAGTCCTTCCTCCTCTTAGAAGCTCCTCACTTGCAGCTTCTCCCTTGTGGATCATCAACATCTCTCGGCTAACTTCATTTGGACACCAACAAATTGGCACATTCATGATCTTCTTCGACACTGGATTAACCTCTATTCTCTTGTACTGTTCTTTGTCTTTGATTCGGGTTTTGCCTGTTGTTTCTCGCAATCTGTAGTGAGATTGTGTCTTTTTTGTAACCTTTTCCACCTCGGAATTGAGGTTAATTTAAATATGATTTCGCCGATCAAAAAAATTAAAAAAAAACATGGACAATACTAATTAAATCAAAGAAAACGTTTTGAATTTGCTTTTTGGTTATAGGTTGAGCGGCGATGCACCATTCTCCTCGCACCGCCACAACTACGCCGTTCTTGCTTGCTCTCCCTTCTCCCTCATTTTCATCAACGACAACTACAAGACTGACTATATTAATATTATTTAAATACCAATTAAGCTGGAATTCACTACCGGCGTGTTTTAGGAACAAGAATTTCCCTACAATGGACTTAGTCATATGGACTGTTTAATCTTCCTGAAATTGGAGCTACACTGGTTATATAACATACATAATTACATTGACCGAAATGCACCTTTCTCCTCGCTAATCTAACCTAATAACCTTAGCTTGGCCTTGTTCATGACATGGTACACTGACTGATCCAGGAGAAAATAGCATCAGTATGAAAGTTACAAGCACCAAAATGGCACCTCATCTCTTCGAATACGCTTTCGTATCAAGATATGACAAATTAATCTCTTGACACCTTACCAGTCCGGCAGCTCCTCCAAAACACAACCATCTCTCACAGCCCTTGTTCACATTCCATCTCACTCTGTGCATCGCCACGGATTTGGGAGGAAAGCATTCGAACTCCTTCCCAGCTTCAGGCATTCCTTCTTCTTCTTCACGCTGACCATTCTCCGGCTCATCATCTAAGCAAACCAACGCCTGATCATCTCCCCCCGTTTCCTTGCCCTTAGATTTGGGTGTCTTTTTAGTCCTACTAGCTTCTGCACTCGGATCATCCTCATAGCAAAGTGCTACACAGAGAATACACGATAAGAAAGAAAGAAAAATCGACGGAAGAAAGCAAGACACCATAAAATGATTTTTTTTTATAATCTAAAAAATGTACATTGATTTTATCACCTTTCTCACTTAAGTACACCGACCTCTAAATTTCCTCACATAACGCCGATTTTTACAGCACTAACCCGATTTTTACAAATCCACCTAAAGCCGCCCGATTTGTTAAAATCAGGTTGGTGTTCTAAAAATTCCTGCCTAGGGCCGATTTTTATAAAACTGAAAACACCCCTACAATACTTTAGGGAACTTGGATAAAATGTCTTATGGCAGTAACATATTTTTGTCATTTAATGTAAAGTGAGAAAAATTGAAAGTTTAATATAGTTGGGTGAAAAAAAATTTAGAAAGTCAATGTAGTTAAGTGAGAAAAGTGACAAGATAAGTGTACTTTTGTGAGATTATCTCTTACTTTATCGACTAAATCACATTTTAAAATTGATGTATCGAGCAAGAGATCCCTTATGTAGAAGAGGGCTTTACACTCCTATGACTCATTTTGAGAGAGGCCCAATAAAAGCTTAATAGAGAGAGGACCAAAGAGTTGTATTATGGGCAGCCCAACAGATATTAGAAATAAATAAATAAAAAGTGAGATACCGCCCACTACTGAGACTTGAACCCAGGTCCCTGATCAGTTGCAAACCAAACTTTGGTCAGCATGAAAATGATTTTTGCCAGAACTCACCAAGGAGTTGATTTGAAGACTGAGCTTTTGCAGCCTTGAGACCACTTGCTTTGGATTCTTGAGGGGCGGTCTTCAGTGGCAAAGGAGTATACGGTGAAGGAGTGTTGATTATAAGAGCAGATTCCTCCTCGGTCACTGATCCACAAAGAAATCGTGGGGCCCGGTATCGTGAAGAACCTTTCTCTACCGCCTTAACTGTCAGCTGAGATCATAAAGACAATAATGTGAGTTATTGGAACATATAAAGTGTTAAGTACCTAAAGAATCAGAACTCTCTTGCTAAGGATGTAAAACAGTTATTCTTGAAAAAAAGAAGAGAGAAATAAAAGGGATAATTGCAAAAAAGTACCCTGTGGTATTCATTTTTTGCAACTTGTAGCACTTTTCTTTGATAATTGCAAAAAAGTACTCAGAACTTTTCTTTTTGTTGCAATTTGTATAAAAATGACAATTTTACCTTCACCTTTTAGATTTAAAAAATAATAAATAAAAAACATAAAATCCAAATTTTTATGTCTCTTAATTTTCTTCCTCTTTGTACCATACAAAGTGCAAGAAATTTAAGGGATACAAAAATTTGGATTTTTTATTCTTTAATTATTACTTTTTAAATTTCCAAAGGTAAAATGGTCATTTTGAAACAAATTTATACAAAGTGCAACAAAAAGAAATGTTCAGAGCACTTTTTTGCAATCATCAAATAAGAGGGCTACAAGTTGCAAAAAGTGAATACCTCAGGGTAAATTTTTTTTTTTTGCAATTACCCCAGACAAAAACTATAGCAACTGATAAAATCAAAGGGAAGGCAAGTTCACCTGGAAACAGGCAGCAGTACCATCTTCACCACAATATGCAACCATGCCTAAGATATAATAAAACAAAACTCATTAATTAGTATATAACTTAAAGAGTCAATTTGAAGCAACCAAAACCCAAAGACATTCAAGGCATAAACTGGCAACATAACCAAGATGTTAATCATATCAAATACGATAAGCACGGTAGAGACACAGAAATTAATTACCTGTTAGTGGTGATACTTGAACATTCCAAATAGCAAATGATGAATAATTGTAAGTGTGAAACCCAGGTTGTTTAGTAATGGGAGAGGAATCTCCGGTCACAGGGACATCATATGCAGAAGTCACTAAGCTAAAATATCTAAGCGCTCCGTCCTCAAAGGTTAAAATAATACATCTGAAAACAAACAATAGATACCTCAACATTAAAATCAGGAACCTGAGGTTTGAGAAATCAGTAAGCTAGATGGTACAATACCCTGTTTCTCGATGCCAATCCATGCTATATATGATTTTCGGAACCTGGCGGAGGTCCCACAATGGATGATATGGATCACTGCAATCAAACGTCAGGTATTTAAATAATCTTTAAACAGGACTGATGGAAGTTTAACCTATGTTGGAAAGATAGGGAAGCTAAAGAAGAATGTCATAAGAAAGACGAAAATACATTTTACTACCTAGTGCTATGCACAATTTGAAGTTTACTATCCTCAACTTTTATGTGTCAATTCACCACCTTGAACTTTTATATGTCAGTTTACTACCATGTGCTTTGAATTTGTAGCATCGTCTGTTAAGTTGTACAAAACCCGTTGAACTAATAAGTTTAAAGAATATGAAATAATGAAATTACTCTTTTACAATAGGTGCCTGAGCATGGGGAGACATAACTTCCTCATTCCGTATTTTCTAATCCCTAAATTAACAGGTTTTATACAACTTAAGAAACATGCAATAAACTCAAAGTATAGGGTAGTAAACTGGCAGAGTTAAAAGTTTAGGGTTGTACACTGACACACTTTAAAGTTGATGGTAGTAAACTGGCACACATAGAAGTTCAAGGGAGTAAAGTACAAATCTTGTATAGCGCAAGGTAGTCAAATGTCATTTCTGCTAGATGAAACTATGAACTACACTTACCGTATGTCCCAAAACTTCAAACCTCCGTGTCCAGCTGTGGCTACTATATTTGCACTCTCTGAATCACTGAATATCATAAACAAAAGGGGAAATTATAGTTCCTAACCCCCTACTATACCCCAAAATTAAATCCTAACTGTCTCTGACCTTTGCTTTCACTTCCTACCTGTGACTTTTCAAAAATTGATAGTTCCTAGCGTAAAGGTGACGAAAATCTTACGTAACATATCGTTACTTTCTACAAATTGTTCTGTCACCTTTACGCTAGGAACTATCAACTTTTGAAAAGTCACAGGTAGGAAGTGAAACCAAAGGTCAGAGACAGATATGATTTAATTTTGGGGTATAGTAGGGGGCTAGGAACTATAATTTTCCCTAAACAAAAACATGCCATGAATATTAGTTGACATAAGAAATTATTTATGACGTCCTTAGTAACAACAAATAACTAAGGCTATTACATGGTGCCTAATGCAATGCAAAGGTTAAACTCGCTGGACCATTTATAGAAATAAAATTGCAATATGAAAAAAAGAGGGACTAAGAACCTTCTGCTTGCCTACCTCTCTGCAGGGGCCCAGACCACTGCCCTTATAGGAGCTGTATCAGCCGTAAAATGAAGCAAAGGCCTTGTATCTGCAATCATGTAGAACAAAAGATGAATATGAAGGCTAATAAAAAAAAAATAAGGTTAATGATTTCAATGGCATATTTTGAAAATTTGAAGGTAGTGAAGGGCGTTATTGACATTTCACAATTTTTATACTTGAAGAACAAATGGCTGGGTTTTGAAATTTTGATAGTTAGTTAGGGGTATTTTGGACTTTTTATGTTTTTGGATGGAAAATTAACAGTGTCGAGTAAAGTGAAAATAAAAAGTAGTTGGGGTACCGCCCAGATGACTTTTTTAGTTAGGTGTAGCCAGGTGAAAAATGTGTCTAGTTATGTGTGGTTAAGTGCAGTTTTCCCATGAATATTTAAAAGCCCTGTCCAAATCTATCTGTTTTACCTCTATCCACATTCCTTACACTGACCTAACGTGTGTGTGTGTGTGTGTGAGAGAGAGAGAGAGAGAGAGAGAGGTGTAAACTGGTGACATTACCTTCAGACACACAACTGATAGAGAACTTCCACAAAGCAACCTTAAAAAGGTAATGACAAGTACTTAGTTATTTCTGATATCATGTAACTAAACAAAAGATGAATCCATTGGATGAAATAACGATATGACCACAAGTTTGAACAATAGAAAATTCAAAACGAAATGCAAAATTACAGTTCCATCATGGCATCCAGCCAGTAAGACATCATGGGGAGGCACAGTGGACCACTCCACTGATAGGGGAATGCTGTAAAACATATCATTAGACATTAAAAAATTTATGATTTGCCAACAATAATATAAAATTAAGGGTTAATTGCACATAACTACCTTTAAGATTTGCCCACAAACACATGACCCCATAGTAAATTTATGAATTTTCATGCATCGCCATCGTACACAATAGATGAAAATCATCGAAATTCCCGTTTTTTGTCACATGACTTAAACATGTGACATGAGTATATAAAAAAGCCAAAACTACTCACTAGCACGCTTTACCGATTCAATTGGATAGTATTCTCGAAATTCTCCACGGAATAATATTGAAATCCGAAGATTAAAGGATGGGAATGAGTAGTTTTGGGATATTATAAAACTTTAAACCCTCAGGTAAGTTATGTGCCAAAAGATCGAATTTTTTATGGTTTCGTTTATTTTGTATGATGATGACAGGGGGAAATTCATAACGGTAGTCATGAGTCTGGAAAACTTACTATGAGGTCATGTGTTTATGGGCAATTCATAAAGGTAATTATGTGCAATCTACCCTAAAAATAACGCCACCCGCAAAAAAATGCAAGCATGCATCTAGATTACCTCTGCACACCACCAGATTGCAGCTTTGAGCATCTGAAAACCGGCTTCAATTTCACAAAGCGGGGATCAGTGTCCACCCTTTGTGAAGAAGAGTAAATAGCTTTAATAGTCTGAGGAAGTGGCACCTCCCACCTGCATCCCATGATGGGATAGTGATAAAACATTAGCAAAACAACGGCTTTTGGGAACGGATAGCACAAAACTGTACAAAGCAAATGAAGGACATATCTTACACTTCCAAAGATCCATTTCCAAGCAACACAGCAAGATAGCCCATCCGATGCTTGCATTCGTAATCACATTCATTAGAAGGCCGCCATTTCACATCCCACACAACTTTCCCATTATGAGCCAAGCATAACACTAATTTTGGCAGTGCAACGTCCTTTGGAATTGAAATACTTTCCAAGCTTACATCTAAAGAACTTTTATTTAAAACACTATCACATGCCATAATATCCTTTGGAGGAGCACAATCATTCAGAAGATTAGTAACAGGAGATTCTTTGCTACCACCTTTTCGTTTCTTACCACGGTTTAATGGCACATCATCTTCATTTTCATTTCCATGGTACTCTATTGCAAGCAATTCAAGCTGAACATTGTCCAAAGAATCATTTCTTGGCTTCTTTTTACATATCCCTCTTTTCTTCTTTGATTTTATAAACTCGATCAAGAGTTCTTCTTCTTCATCATCGACAAGTCCATGTTTCGGGCTTCTTGTTGGTGGAGCCATCTCAGCCTCATTTATACAGACATCTGAGGATTCATTCACAGGCTTCAGCACTATCGACTGGTAAATGGAATCGGTATCACCCGAGGATCCATTTATCAGTTTCTTTTTTGACCTCCCTCTTTTCTTTAGTTCACCTAAATTAACTTCTTCACTGACATCATCCAAAGATTTATATAGTGGTCTCCTTCTAGGCTTCACTTTTTGTTTCTTTTGTTCTTTGTTCTTTGCCTCTTCTTCATTCACACATCTTTCTTGTGTGTTTTCTGTTTCCACATTTACACAGACATCCAAAGAACCACTTGCTGGTTCCAACACTACCAATTGATTGTTAAGATCATCTTTATTTGGAGAATCATTTACTGGGTTTTTTCTAGGTCTTCCTCTGGGCCTCTTTGGTTCATTATTTGGAAACTCGTTTATTGGGTTTTTCCGAGGTCTCCCTCTGGGCCTATTGGGTTCACCTGAATTGTAGGCCCGCATTTTTTCTTTATATACCTTTTCAGGTACAGAAGGGGCCTCGTCTATTTTCACAGGAACATTCAGAACACACCATATCTGAACAACACCTCGGCCAATAAGAGGAACACCCATTTTGTGATAGGAAGAATCAGGAGGATGAGAAGCAACAGCAATGAACTGAAAAGGTTTACAACAAAAGAGACTGTTAATGATTATACTTGCGGGTATGTTCATGCAAGTTTACAGAAGGGAATAAACATGTGTACACAAAACAAAACCTAGTACCTCACATTTGATATGGTTGTCTGAGTTTTTACGAACTCTAGGACACCAATCCAATGCCCAAACAGGCCCTCCTGTGTGCATCACAAAGTCTTTACTGCAAAAAGATAAACATAATTACACCTAAGCACTGACATATATAAACTCTTCAAAATGCTAGAAAAGAATCATACTAACAAATAGTGTTTAGAAAAAGGAAAACCTTGATGCACTAAGCAAAGAAGACTACACTTCTACAACGATTCTAAAGCAACTGGCATGTATTGGATTTATATTTTGTATGCGTCCTACTATTACCACAGACCAGTCAATGATTAAATCAACTTAATCATGTCAAAATTGATGAAATACGGAGAAACATGAGCAGATAAATATCCACTGATTTGGAAGAAAATTAGAAAAGATTATAGAATATATGAGAGTAGAGTACCAGAGTTGCAGAAAGTTGAAACTAAATTCAATGAAATACCTTGATTCAGGAGGTATAGCGCCCCCACATTGTCCTTTCTGCATCAATATGCAAACCAATATAAGAAACAAAATGCTAATACTGATTATTATATAGAAGGGGAAATTTCAATTTGCTACCCTGAAAGAAGCACGCCTATTTAAAACACTAAATAGGTAAATAAGGGTACTTTAGACATTCTACTATCAAATTTAACTTCATTACTAATGGGGATACAAATTGGAAGTTGCAGGGGGTGACATGATACAAACCAAACAAGACCGTGGTGACATGATAAAGTTGCATAATTCAGGGAGTAAATTGGAATTTCCCATATATAGAATTGTGTCAGCTTATCTACAATTAAAAAATACGACTATATGTCAAAAAAAAATTGTAGATGCAGAAATTAAGAGAATAAAACCAAACGATACATAATTTACAACTTTGACGTATTACCACTTAACACATACCTTAGGAATGGCTGCAGATGAAAATTGAGGTAATGTTATGCTGCTGGAAACATCAATTCCCTGAGGACTATCCATTTCACATGCAAACCTAATGATTTTGGGTTGGTAATTGAAATGCCTCCATTCTCTGAACAAAATCATAATGGAAGCGATTTATATATTACTTATTCTGAATATAAATTCAAAGCCGTAAAATAAATTACAGTCCACACAATTAAACTGGTTTTAAATCACGGCTCTAGTTCAAGAAAAAACATGAAGCTCAAAGAAGTAATGCAGAACACCTCCAGAAGATCACATGGATAATACAGAATTAAAAATAAATTAAGAACCGTGCCATCGAAGAGAAGCTCAACAGTGGATCATATAAAAAAGGGAAAACTCTGTTTCCTAACCTTTACAAACGTTTCATTATCAGATCCTAACCCAGGCCAACGTTTGGTCTCAATTCCTAACATGATAGGTTTGGAATTTCTCAGAAACTATAAAAAACCGTCCAAACTCACGATTCCGTCAACTCGTGGAGCATTGGGTTCGGTTGCTTGAGAACGAGGATAGTTCAACGTCGAGGAAGGCATCATGGGTAATGTACGCCAACAACGACAACACTTGGATGAGTTGACGGAATCGTGAGTTTAGACGATTTTTTATAGTTTATGAGAAATTCCAAACCTATTATGTTAGGAATTGAGACCAAACGTTGGCCTGGGTTAGGATCTGATAATGAAACGTTTGTAAAGGTTAGGAAAAAAAGTTATCCCTATAAAAAATTACTTCAACTTACATATAATCCACTTAATAGCCACCCATAGAATCAAAACACAAGCAACACCAGACTAGCTAAACTTAATACATCCACCAAACAACTCAGGGCCACAATTAGCACTAGAACTACTAAAAAGTTAGCAAATATATGAATATGAACGACACAGAGACATTTAACATGAAAAAATATATATACCTTAAAAAAGTGATCATGGAGGATAAGCGCTGGACCTGGCTATCTTGACTGAAGTCACTCTCTGCTTCACCACAGACCTCAGCAATAGTGTCCATTGCCCTGAAGTGATTCTCCACCGAGTAATCAAACAAGGAAACAGCAATCTCAGGGGAATCGCCATTCTCATCGGGAGAAGCGGTTGGTATCTCTTCCTCAGGCCACCCTTCTCCGGCCATTTTCTTCGATGCGCTTCCAGATTTTTGCTTAACCCTCATTAATCCTATAATGAAAAGAAAAATTGAGGACTTGATGTACCGAAAAAAACTGTTTTCTTTTTTCTCGGAACAACATTCCAGGTAAACAAACAGAAAATTGAGGCGCAATTGGTTGGGGCTTCAATTGAGAGAGGGCATTGGAGTGATGACAGAAACGAAAACCCTAAATTGACATTGCAATTCACAGAGAGATTAGGATAGAGAAGCAAAACCTAATCGCCGTGGTGCAGTGATGGAGAGCAAACGGAAGGTTTTGTTCAGGTGCACAGTGGACTTGAAGTAATGTAGCTGTCTCTCTGTCAAACCCAAGTGTCTGAGTCGGAGCGGTTCCGGTACAAGAACAGCCTCGCCCCGCGCGCCAAATAGAACTGCAATTTTCTCGGCTTCAACTTACCGAAATGCCCCTCGCACTATGTCCCGAAAAGATGGACACGTCACACGTGAATAATAGTAGGAAAGGAATTATTTTTACCGCATAAAGGTTGTAAAAGGCGGCGCCTAGAGCCGTCTAGTCGCCGACTAGTCGGGAAATATGGCATCACCGCCCCGATTTAGGATGGTCGGACGGATCAAAGTGTAGTACCGGTCTGTCACTGTTTAGGCACAGCGAGGCGGGCAAAGAGTGTCGAGTCGGGCAAGGCGTGACCAGTCAGGCAAGGTAGGCGACTGTATGTAGATGCATGAAGGAGCAACATCGGACTTGAAACAGAAGCGGATCCAGAAATTTATTTTAGGATATGTTAAAGCCCTATCCAACCCAAAAGCTAGAAACTTATGGGTGGAGGCATGAAGATGTATATCCAGTGTTCAATTTGTCCATACACTTTCTATGTGAGACTTATATTTCAACACTCCTCCCCTCACGTGTAGGACTTGACATCTACACGTGGGCCATAGCAGGAATGGACATCTGCATATGGACCGGAGACCACAGGGTGGAGGTGATGAATGGGTCATGGGCCCAACCAGCTCTGATACCATGTTAAAGCCCTATCCAACCCAAAAGCTCGAACTTATGGGTGGAGGCATCAAGATGTATATCAAGTGTTCAATTTGTCCATACACTTTCTATGCAGGACTTATATTTCAACAGGATATGCCACCGAGTAATATTAAAAAGTAAAAAAATCAAAATCGGTTTAAGAAGTGTTAGAGTTCGATCGATTTTCAAATGACATAAATTTCTCATACGAGCTCTGATTTAGGCCCGTAAGATATCAACTCAAATGGAATTAAGATATCTATAATTTTTATGAAGGAATTTTAACTAGAAAATACAGTACATGAACACATACACGTCGTACAAGTCGAACGGTCAACCATACATTGTTTGGTTCGCCATAGACAGAATTATCTGGAAAAAAACATATATTCAGTCATACAACGTATATGAGAACGTAAATGATATAATATGAGACATTATTTTTTTAAGAAAATGAGTCAAAACTACTTCATTGTCAATGACTATAAATACTTATAAATACATACTACTAAACAGTTGTTTCTTACATCTAACTTTTTCAAATACTACTCACAAAAAACTGTGAATAAGGTTGTTGGAAAGTGTAATATACATTTGGAGTGTAAAATGAGCATTTTCAAGTAAAATGAGGTTATACACGCATCATATCTTAAAATGACTCTAACTTTTTCATACAAACTTTGATTTAGGCCCGTAAAATATCAAATCCAAGATATCAGAAAGCTCTACAGTTATATATAATTTTCTTGGGGCAGGGTATGTCGTGGCATACCCTCAACCCCCCTAAATCCGCCCCTGACTTGAAAGAGAGTTGTGGCGCTGGTTCTTCCTGTTGCGACGCTGGTTCTTAATGCGTGAATATAGGTTGAAGAAGAGAGACAAAGGGTTTAGTTCGGTTAGTGGGCTTGGGTTAGTTAGTTGGATTAAAAAGTATAAGTTAAATTAGTTGGCAATGATTTCGATGATGCATAACCGCATAAATTGAATTGAGACCATGTAATAACTACTGATAAGTCAGAAACATCTACTGTTATTTTTTTTTAAAACAAGTAAATGAGGAAGTGCATTACTCTAAAAAAAACTATACGTAGTAGAGCTAAAAAGCCTTGGGCTTCAGAATATCGTCCGGATTGACCGTAGCTAACCCGACTCTCTTAGACCCGTAGAAAAAGCCTACTTTAATTCGTAGACACAATCTCAAGATATCCTTTACCAACATTTCAAGTAAACGAAAAACAAACCTAAAAAACAACAAAAGTAATCTAAACTAAAAACAGACTCACAATTCGGAAGCATCTAATGTTGAATTTGAGTAAACATTTTTATTTTATTTTTTAATGTAAAAAATATTACAACAATTAAATGTCTATATATTAAATATTGTATAAAGGGTTTGATGGTTATAACTCACAGGAATGTTGATTATAAAAATAATTTATTTTAAATTGTTGATTATATATGTCTAATATATATTTATTAATAATTAAAAATAAAATTCGTCTAGGCCCCGACTAGTTCCTGATTAGTCTCTGCCTGTCGCTTAAGGGTCTTCGTCGTCCGACTAGCGCATAACGCCTTTTACAACCTTGAATTATAATTGATACTTTATTGATTGTAATATTGGAAAATAAAGGCACATATACATGAGAAAAGAAAACGGTGAGACAAAGTTCGATCCTATAGGTTTTGAATGCTAACCATTTAACAAGAATACCCGACTAATCTAGAGAGAAAGAGTGGGAGGAGACCCTCAGGGTGGTGGTGGTTTGACTATAGCTGATGGTGGTCATTTACTGACTCAACTCGAAAATGTCTGAGATATCTGATATGGGGCGTTTGAGGGGATAACAGACATCCAGGGAGAACACCAGAAAACGAGGGAATCAGGATGTCGGGTTTGCACTAACATTGGCAGGGCGAGGTGTGCGTACCCACACATACCTGGGGTGTTAGAGTCTCGATCCAATGGATGAGGTTGGGCACCGAGTTTTCACCAGTTGCTGCTGGCAGGAACGGCTATTGATTCCATTATCCCATGAATCCGAGCGGGGGTGTCAGGGTCTCGATGCATCGGATGAGGATGAAGCGCTTCTACACGAATTTTTCGAATGATCGGGTGCATCATATTCCTAACGTCGGGCCCTGGATCGGGCCACCGATGACATGATCGACGGGCGATTGAGAAGATATGTGGTCTTAATCGATCCATACGAGAGAAGTAGTAAACAGACAGGTGGCGGAGGCGACGCATTCATGATTTTCACCTAATTATATCTATTGTTTTTTTGTATGGAAAATACAAAAAAAACATTATTCACTTTACCATCTTTCGTTAGTTTTTGAACAAAAAAGGTCATGTGGATTTTTCTCAAAAAAAACATAATTGTCCTTATATACATTGGTATTTGGAATTGTTTTCTCTCAAACATAACATAGGGAGAGGAAAATAGTGAAATGAGGGATAACAATGTGTACGAGGACAATTACATTATTTATGAGGAATGATCTTGTGCACTGTCCAGGACAATTCATAACATAAAAGTGATATTTTTCATAATATCCCATATACGTTACGATTTGGATCAAGGTGTCAATACATGGATATTATTGATTTTAATTGTACTGCTTATCAAACCTCAATCTTTCTTATAATGCAAAAGCTAATACCTGGAAATCGGTAGGTTTCGGTTTTGAGATCTGGAACCTTATCCAAAAAATCTGGGTACCCGGATTTTCGGATCGGTTAATTTTCAGTTCGAATATGTCCGGGTCCGATTTTTAGTCACATCTCCGCCCCTAACAACTATCCATTCAAAGTTTTATATTTTCTACCGCAACCTTCTACTGTTATAATTAACTCTATCAGATAATTAATAATTTATCATGAGCACCAATTATGTATTCGTAAGATTGGTCTCAAGAACATGAATGTGGATTCTCGTTAAATGAATTTAGGGATAATTACAAAATTGACCATAAACTATGCATATTTTACAAATACTATCCATGCTCTTTTTTTTTTGCAGAATGAAATGTCCTGATTATTTTTTGTTTACAATATCAATAACAAGGGTTTTTATTGTTTCCAAAAATTGAAACTACCCTTGTAAAAATGTATACATAAGAGTTATAAATAGCAAAACATGTATACTTAAGGTTACAAATTGCAAAACATATATACATGAGGGCTAGATTTTGCGGTTTTTCCTAAACTGAAAGTACATAATTTATCGAGATGTTGTAACCCGTCCTCTTCATCGAGACGAAGATGTTCTCTAACCATAGTACAAGTACCCCAACGCTTCTTTTCTTTAGAGACATGTTGATATTAATTACAATCAATAAGATACGACAGCTGTTTGATGAGGGCGACCAACATGCAATAATGGCGGTGCCTATTAGTAAGTTCGCAGTCTTTGACTCATGGTATTGGGCGGGGGACTATCTGGGGCAATATACGGTGAAGGCTGCATATGAGATGTGTCAACAAGATCAAGCCGTATTTCAACCCCAGAAGGAAATCTGGACAAGGATCTGGCAGCTGGAAGTCTTGCCTAAAGTACGCACGTTTCTCTGGAGGACGTGCTCAGGGTGCCTACAAGTGGCGGTCAACCTTAGACGCAGACACGTAGAGATGCCAGCGGTATGCCCGGTCTGCACAGGGGCTGAGGAATCAGAACTTCACCTGTTGGTCCAATGCCCTCTGGCGGCGGAGTGTTGGAAAAAATCGGGTTTAAATATCCCCCATGACGCACAATCCATCTCGGAATGGGTGCAGAGGACGTAGAGTGGTAATCCTCCGGCAAGCGGAGGACTGATTGGATGCATTCTTTGGGAAGTGTGGAAGGCTAGAAACAAGGTGGTCTGGGAACAGAAGACCCAGACGGCGGCATCGGTCTTTCAAACGGCTTTTCATCTGCAAGCAGGATGGCTGGAGGCTATGAACCGAAAGAGGCAAAACCTGTCACAACTTGATCGAGGCCAGATAACTGGGGCTATAGTATGGGAGCCCCCGCCCCAGGGAGCGTGGGTAGTGAATACAGATGGAGCTCTCTTCGCAGCGGCAAACCTGATGGGGACGGGCTGGATTGGTAGGGACGACCAGGGACGTATCACGGGGGCCCGATCGACTTCCATCCATGGCCCCCAAAATCCGACCCTAGTGGAGGCGTATGCAATCAGGGACGCGCTGACATGGCTTAAGCAACATCCTCACCAGAGGGCGGTTGTGAGAAGCGACTGCAAGATCATAGTGGATATGATCAAGAAAGGAGGAAAACTTCTTTCTCCTTTAGGGACAATTATCACAGATTGTATCTCCCTTTTATCTCAACTCGAGTACGTGCAACTCGTCTTTGTAAAACGGACAACGAACAAAGCAGCTCATTGGCTTGCCAGGGCGGCTTGTTCTTCCCCTGTCTGGAATTGGTCTGGGGGTCATATCCCCGAGCCACTTCAAAGCATCCTCATTGCTGATATTTAAATAAAACATTCCATTTCTCTCAAAAAAAAAAAATTACAATCAATAAGTGACACAACAAACCAAATTTTAAAATTCCAGGCATGTGAGCCGTGCAGTCAGGTAACCGATGTGTCAGCGTAACACATCGACGATAGAATTCCGGTAATCTTTCATATTGCAGTTCAATCAAAGAGGGCTGGACGTTACCAGGGAAGCGAAAACGAATATGTCTCCTTAGCGGCTGATTCACATCCAACTTGACTCTCATCCGCAGGAAATGATCCTCTCGCCTAACAAAAGGTAGAGGGGCCAAGGTTACCTGAGTGCCCATGGAGGAAGCTATCAGGTCACGAACCCTAGGGTTCCAGGCGTCTCTCAAGACATTCATAGCCCGAACCCCTATCTCCATGTGGCTGAAAGTGATGTCGTTGGGCTGCATGTAGGGTCGGAGTGGCGTTAGCAGCACCATGTATCCTCTGAACCCCCACGGCCCACGATGGCAGATGTTCTCTAATCGCCTAGGACGGGAAGTGAAACCCGATAATATTTGGCGATAGATATTCGTCCTGGAGGCCGTCCACCTTCCACTGTTGCAGCATCAACCCGCAGACAGCGTTCAGATTGTGATTTCTCCCCCCGACGACCCGATCGGCCAGCGAGAAGAGGTATTTTCCGTTTATAGTCGTCGGGACCGCCTCGTCGGTACATCCAGGACCTCGTCTTCGTCCTCCCAGTCCGTCACCGGTGTGGGGCGCTCCGGATAGTTACTGCCCTGTTGAGGAACAGATCTGAGATGAGACGATGACCGGTTCACCAGATCTACTGCATGCCCGCCGTGAGGCCGATATCTCGGTTGATGGTCTAGCAGAGGAGTGACGCGGTTCTGCAGGAGCTCGAGTGGGTCACGGCGGCGGGGCAGGTTACTGTCCAGTTCTGCGTGTGGACGACGAGGGGCCATCCACGCCAGGGCTATTGCCTTCTCCTTGGGTCGGGGCTCGTATAGGACAACCACACCCGTGTGCGGCGAAGGTGGGTTGCCCTCCGAGGTAGCTGGCGCCGGCGGGCGGTGCGGAAGCTGTGCGTAGCCGCCGGAGACTGGTGGTCCGGACGACGGGGGGGGGGGGGGGGGGGGGGGGGGGGACATCGTCCGATGACGGGAAAGAGACGCCGTGCAGGAATCCTGGGGTAGTCGGTGTCTCGTGTGATGGCTGGGATGGGGGGAGGTGGCCGGAATTCATGGAAATGGAGTAGGACGAGGGAGGAGGATGGTTGGAAATGATGAAACTAAGGAGGAGTGTGGCTGAAAGTGGTGAGCGAGGCAACCCTAGAAGGGTTCAAAAATGCAACCCTAATGAGTTTTCCGAGGGCTTACATCCATACAACTTTATATTCAATCAATTATGAAAGTTAGTTCATAACAAGTTAATAACATAGCTAACTACAACCGTATTACAAGGGGAAGATGGTTTTTAGAAAGTTTTACCAATACTAATACTAATAATCATACATATAACAACATAACTAGGTAAGCTAGTAATTAGTAAAGCAGCTGCTGAAGAGTAGAGCGCAGAGCAGAGAAAACCGTATTCCACCCCTCCTGCGTTGGGTGAGCATCGTCCCAAAAGAACGCCAATCCCGGCTTCTCACAAACCGTGTACTTCTTCACTCCATTCTCGTCAGTACTCCCACAATAATCCAACGAGCTCGTGCCCACACAGCACGGCTTCAATGCATTCTCAAACTTAGAACCACCTGTTACCACATCAACAATCATTTACTTAAACATGGAATCAAGTACTGACCTACTACTGCTGCTACTACCTGAAGTGGTGGTGTTGAGAACAGACATGAAGGAGCTGTAGAGATCAAGAACAATGAAAGTTGAGTCTTTGGACTCGTTGTTGAGCTTGGCCACGGCTTGCTCTAAGAGGAGGTTGTGGAAGCCAACGTAGTCGTTCTGGACTCCAATGCATTGTTGATAGGAAGATAAGGCCGTGCTGGGAGGAAGACATCCCAAGGGCTGTAGAGATGCAACAGCTATTTTTTTCACTCCCAATCCTTGCATGAGTTTCAAGTTCAATGCCAATTGGTTCACCACACTAGTAATAAAAGGTTTCAAACCCTGCAAAACAAATTGATCGCCAATTAACTTTCTAATTTTGACTACACATATTTAAAGTATGGCAATTAACGGGTAAGTCATTTATTTATCGTTCTTTGGCAGAGCCAATTGCGGCATTTTTTTTTGAACTTTTTACTAAAGACACCAACACATATATGAATCCAAGGATGAGTTCAGGTGAAAACCATGTTTATAATGCACACCAGGAAACTATTAAATCTATATCACTATGTGTTAAAATGAAATCACACCATCAAAAAATGGAATCTGTGCAAACTTCAATTTCAGTTGCCCATTGTTTTGATCAATAGGCTAAGTTTGTTTCTTGACTCTAAGGGGGGTTTGCGGGTTTCTACCAAAATCTATGAATCTTATCTACAAGATCTCAGTGTATTGAAATTATAAGGACCTTATCTATAATCAACTTTGTGAACTATGATGGGTTTGGATTACACATAGGCATAGACAAATAGATCCTGTTCAAGAACTGGCGAAAATGTAAATGCTATAATGGGTAAGTTCTTACTTGAACAGAGCCATTTTTTTGGGTGTAAGTATCGTAGTCGTTGCCAGCAAGGGTGACAAGAGCTGCAGAGGACTGAATATCTGCTGGGGTGTAGAGGGAGTCGTCGATGAGCTGCTTGAAGAAGCCGATTTGGGAAGTCATGTTTGGGTATGGTGCCAAGGTTTCAAACACACCAGACCCTCCATAGGCAAAGTTCATTCCACTTTTCAAATGTTTGCCTCCTATTCTCTTCCACCATCTGTGTGCAATTGGAGTCTTCACTCCCACAAACTTGGCTGCATGTTAACCACATATACAAAACTTAATCACTTACTACAACCATATTGCACGTCAATATCAATAACCATCGCTAAACTAATCATTGTATGAACAAAGAATGTTTATCCAAGATAGATCAATGGTCAAATTACTTTCAAGCTCTTAGTTTATTGCAGCTGGGTAGCATAATGTAAAGATTCGAGATTTGGGATTGTAGTGGTTTTGCCAGTCTTGAGGATTAAAATAATCGAAACTTTAGGAAATATATGCGCAAGGATCGAATATCAAGCTTCTTAGTAAAAAGAATTAATTAAGTTATCTACTACAGTACTTGTAAACAAAGTATGGCACCTCACTGCTGTCTGTAAAGCACTAATTCTGCTAAGCTGTGTCTGTGGTTTACTAAGGTTAATGACTAATTAGTGGTGTTAATTTCGAGGCTAAATGAGAACAAACAAATGCAAAAGAGCAAACTTGTTGGAAAGTGTCAAGCATATGATATGGGTTTCTTAAAACTAATAAAAAGCATCATTATTGGAAAGTGAAGCAACATTGAAATATGAGAAGATGACTTAAGTTTAACACTGAAATTAATAAGTAAGTATCATAGCTGTTGTGTCCTGTAAATAAGAAATCAAATGAGTGTTGGGAGTTCATGAAGAAAAGTATAGAAAGGCAAAGATGGGTCACATGAGAAAGCAAAAAAATGTGTAAGGAAAAAAGAGAGCTGTGGATATGGGGTATGATCCTGATCTGACATGGATTCAATGGACAAAGAAAAGCAAAAGAGAACCCATGTTGGTGTGGCCATATGGTCAATATTCAACAATGCAAGGACTGTACAGCAATACTGTATTTTGACACATAAAAGAGTAGGAAATTTTAAAACAGATTGTATATATTTGGTCAGTCTCCTTAATTAAAATGTAAATCTTGTCCGGTAAATCTAGGGTTCTTACGAATCTAATCATTTACATAATAATCACTGCATTAATAGTTGCAAAAGAAGATTAAATCAAGTATGTGTAAGCTGATTTCAACTTTATCTTTATACAGAAATAGAAAGAAGCTAAAGAAAAAAAGGAAGAGTAATAATGATGAAACTTGAAACAGACTAGTGGATGTGGAAAGTGGAAACAAAGGAAGAGGCACACAGACCGAGATAATCAGTGAGGATGCGTCCGTCGGAAAATCGGCCGGCCGGTTTACCGGGAAAGGTGGTGCCGTAGGGGGCCTTCCAGGAAGTGCTGGGGTTGTTGCCGGTGTCGGCGTAGGAGTCCCCGAACACGAACAGCTTCGTCGGCCGGAAACCTAACAGACTCCGGCGCTGGTGATGAGACGCGCCTGGCAGTGAAATTAATTTTACTAATTAGAGGAGAGGAGTGATTAGTAACGTTGATTAGAATGTGAGATCGAACCTGTGAGAAGGAACGAGACGCAGAGGACGAAGAGGAAGAAAGGTAGCTTGGGTATCTTCGTCTCCGCCATGGGTAGCTTCAGAGGGAGGAAGGAGAAATGGAGGGACTGTTTGGGGAGGATTGCTGAGAGTTTCCATTCGGTATTTATACTAGTGTGAGTCTACACAACACTACACTGCTACTTGGCTAAAATCTCAGTCAATGGTCCCACGTGTCAGCCAGAGCTGATTCCCTTGACTGAACATTATTTTAGTCAGGCAAATTTCAATTCACTACTATATATACGCTATATGCTGTATAGCATTTTCAACTTGCTGTAATGAATATCATTTTGTTTTGATGTCTATAACAAAGTTAAAAGATATTGTATGAAATGTTTAAATATTTTTGTCAATACAGTAAAACCAAGAAGAATATGAAGTAAAAAGAAGAATATGATTTCAGTAGGATGCCATCCTTCTCCTTTACGGGATCTTACCAAATTAAATGAAACATGAATTGTTACCATCAAGGTTTTAAAACTTGTTAGGTGTTAATCGGGTGGTATGAGTTTTTAAAGGTTAATTAGGCATTAATCGGATTTGTATTATTATTATTTTTTTAATTTTTTTAATAGAAATATTATTATATATAGAAACAACATATAAATGTCATTATATTATAAATGGTGAAAAATATTTAAAATACCTAAAAAATAACACCAGACAACTCAAAAACACAACTCTTAATATTACCAACACCAAACAACTTTGCATAATCATCTAATTATTTTAATTTAGTCAGTGTACTATGCAAAATTGTTTTAGGTACTTAAGCGGGTCGGTTAGGCCTAGGCTGCACCTAGTCGGGATTTTTAGAATAGTGGTTACTGTTATGTGGTGGCTCTATCATTGGCGTCGAGTCATCTTTTAGTTGGAATTCTTTATGATGTTTTTTCCTAGGATTTGTTGGGCTAGAGACCGATGCATGTAGATGTATATGAGAAGCAATCTTCGACCATCATTTATGTTTTTTTTTTGTATTTTTGAGCAAAAGATTTTATTAATTTCTCAACAATAAATACAAGCAAGGGAATTCGGGAATACATCTCCGGATTCCACAAGAACAAGCATAAAACAAATTATTTTAGGTAACCAATACGAGGCTTTGTTCGCTGATCTCTTCACGAACACGAATTTAACATCCTAACTGATAGAAAGAAGGATTTTAACGTCTTGAGTGATGGCCCCAAACAGCAAAATAGGTAACTGGGAGGAGGAGATGATGCCAAGCACCCTTTGAGCATCATTGCGGAAAATGATCTTCCCCTATTGTCGATCCCGAGTCAGAGCCAAAGAAGCGACAACCGCATAACACTCGATAAGAATGAGGTCCCATACCCTTTATACCGTCCCATTCCGGGGTTTAATGACAACCCTAGAATTTGACCGGCAGATAATCTCCCATCCCGACTGGCTGGTCTCCTAAAAACTGTTCAATCAACGTTAATCACTATGTACCCTACGTGTCAGCCATAGCTGATTCCCTTGAATTTAAATCGGTCTTTGCCTGAACATTATTTTAGTCATGCAAATTTCAGTATAGCATTCTCAACTTGCTATAATGAATTTCATTTTGTTTTTATGTCTATAATAATAAAGTTAAAGATAATGTGTGAAATGTTTATATATTTTTGTCAATAAAAATAAAAAAACCAAGAAAAAATAGAAGTAAAAAAGAAGAATATGATTTCTTAGGATGCTACCTTCTCCTTCCAGGATTTTACCAAATTAAATGAAACATGAATGGTTATCGTCATGTGGTGGTCTCTACTATTGGCCACGAGCCATCTTGAGGTTGGAATTTTTCACGATGTTTCTTTTCTAGGATTTGTTGAGCTAGAAACGGCCGCATGTAGATGTATATGAGAAGCAATCTTCGACGTCCTTTATGCTTTTTTTTTTCGAGCAAATGATTTTATTAATTTCTCTAATGTAGAGTATAAATAAGAGCATTCGAGAGTATATCTCTAGATTCCACGAAAACAAACATGGAACGAGTTTTTTAGGTAATCAATAAGATATTTTGTTCGCTGATCTCTTCACGAGCATAAATTTAACATGCTCGATGATAGAAAGAAAAATTTAGCGTCCTGAATGATGGTCCAATTAAAAAAAAGATTAATTACGTTCACCTACCTCATAATATACACGTTTAAAGGATAAATACCCCAAAGTTATTTCGTAACTATTACATACCCCGAACTAACAGTTTGTAACAACATCCCCTCCCATCCATTTTTCAATCGATTTTTAGGGTTAGATTTAGGTTTGGAGAGTGATTTAAGGTTGTATTTAGAGTTGGAGTTGGTTTTAGGATTGTAATACTACGGGTAGTTTCAGAATTTTTGAAAAAATGAACAATAAATGGACGGAAAAATGGATGGAATGGGGGATGTTGTAACACCTGTTAGTTCGAGGTATGTATACATTATTTGAGGTAGGTATCCGTTAAACGTGTCTAGTTTGGGGTGAGTGAATGTAATTAACCCTTAAAAACAGGTAACTAGGAGGAGGAGATGAGGCCAAACACCCCCTGAGCATCATTGTAGAGAATGATTTTCCCTCATTGATGATTCTGAACTAGAGCTAAAGCAGTGATAATCGCATAACCCTTGATCAGACTGAGGTCCCAAACCCCTTATACAGTCCCATTCCGGGCTTTAATGACAACCTAGAAATTCAACAGGCAAATAACCCCCCATCCTGATTGGTCGGTCATTTGAAAAACCGCTCCATCAACGTTTATCTCCCCCTCTGGGGTGGGGTAGGGTGGGAGGGTCCAAATGGAGTCTCTCGTGGACCGAGTATCGACCAGAGGCCTGGGTGCCCAGGCAAGGCCTCCTTCAAGGCATGTACCTGAATCCTCACCGTGCTACGCAGAATGCCCAAAGATGTGGTAGTCTCCTTCCAAACCAAGGTATTTCACACATTATAGATCTCCGACAACCACAAAGGTATCTTTGTGGCCCTCGAGGAGGTTTACCTTCCATAAACTAACCCCACCAAGTCAAGAAAGAGGTCTCCACTGAGATGACAAGTATAGTTCCAAACCGAGCCAGAGAGTCCTATACGAATGGGCAGTGGGGGAAGAGATGATCCACGATAGCAGCATAAGAGGAGCTTATGGGACATCCAAATGAATCTCCTACACAAGTTGGGCGTAACCTGTAATGTACCAGTAAGGAGACACTAGAGAAATATGTGAATCTAGGGCTAGACCTGTATATTCCATATAGTGGACCAAACTTGGAGGGTACCTATAAGGGGTAGTCCCTGAGGTCGAAAATCCGGTAGTCGGCGTTAGTAGAATATATGCCCTTCGAAGCATCCACTCACTACCAAGAGTCCTTTGCCTTAGACATGAGAGAGGGATAGCCAGAATAGCCTCCTAGTCCCTCGGAGTAAAACTAGGTTTGTTTGTGAGGGACATCCCAACGTCGAGTACCCCAAGAGCATGAGACTGCCACAATTGCCCTATGTAGAGTCGAGGATGTGTTATGAATGTAAGGATTAGTCAACCGGAGCCACGGTGCTCCCAAGATAAGGGCATCCGTCCCATCCCCCAAAGCCCGACGAATCCCTAGGTTAATGTATCCCTAAGTAGCCCGAACTGGTCCATATATAATTAGGGTTATTACCCCGACCCGATGTTTGAAATTCCTCCCTTAAGTAGTATAAGGCCTTCACTAGGCAAGCCATAAACGACCTAGGGTCAGTATTCAAGTTCCACGCCTGCTTGCCCAACAACACCGAGTTGGATTCCTGGACGTATCGAAAATCATCCCGCCCAAATATTTGGGGCGATAGAACTTGGCCTAATCTTACCAGATAATAGGTTCGGACTTTTCCTCCGCGGTTCCCCCCTTCTGAACCTCACCAAAGACACGTGCATCTTGTTTTGTGATCGAGTGGAGGACGAAGAATATAGACGTAACATAGGTAAGAGACGAGGACTACTGGGTGTTAATCATTTGGCTCGACCACGTTTCAAAGAGACGAGTAATACCTTAGATTTTCATTCTTCAGCGGGGATAGCTTGACAAAAGATGTAATAACCACTCCTAGTCAACGCCAGTCAAACCTGCGAAAAACAGAAAAAATTAAATTTTTTAAGACAAACACTTAATTGAACCTAAATTGACCCCGAAGGTCATACCGGACTTAAGTTGACACCAAAGTGAGTTCCGGGGGACTCAGGGAAACTTTCTGATCAATTTGGGAAATGTTGACTTTTCGTTGGAAAAGTCAACCGAGCGACGTTTTGGTCCATTCGAGGAACGTTTTGGATCCAAAAAGCATAGCCGTCGTCGCAGCGGTCTTAGTTGAGCCGTTTCCTTGTAGCCCGTGAAGTTTCGTAATTTCTTGGAAAAAGTGCCCGTTCGGGGCCCGAAACGTCCAGGTGTGGGACCCACCTTGCCACTTGTCAAACAAGTGGTGGTGTTAGGTTTTGGGGGGAAAATGAGAGAAGACTACAAGGGGGGTTCGGCCATGTGTAGAAAGAGAAGTTTTTTTTTTCAAAAAAGAGAAGTGAGTTAAAGAGAGAAGGAGAAGGAGAAGAAGAGAGCTAGGGTTAGGGTTTTGTGTCACTATTCACGTCTTCCACCCTTGGATCGTCTCAAAGCTTGGAGATTCGCACTCCCATCGTCTTCCTCTACGGTAATCACCAAACCGATCTTCGTTTTGTCAAGTTCTAAATTTAGGTTTTGGTTTAAAACTATTAGTTTAGGGTTGTATTGAGGTTGGGGGATCATTGGAGACGTTTTGGAGGCGTTTTGGGGTGAAGAGGCACGTTTTCCGGTGACCGGGAGCTCGGGAGGAGCTCCGGCCACCTTAGGGGGGTGGTTGGCCGGCCATGGGGTGGCTGGCCGGAGCTAGGGCCGGCCACCACCATGGTGGGCTGGGCCCCTTGGAACCCTAGCCACCCACGGCCAAGGTGGGCCGGGTGGGGCCCACGTGCTCGGGTGCTCGGGTTTTGTGTTCGGGTGGTTTAGAACGTTCCCCGGACCATTTTTCCACAACCGAATCGAAATTTGGAATTAAATTGTGAAAGTTGTAATTGACGGGTTAGGAACTTTAAACGTTAATTAAATGACTCGGAAGTCGGAATTCGATTCCGTCGAGTGCCTAGGAACCCTTGAATTATTCTAAGACCGTAGAAACGAAAACGAGAATTTTTGGAGCCCCGGAAGGGCATTTCCAAAACCCGGGCAGATTCGCCATGTCGGGCGAATCGGGCCTTTACGGGTCCTTTATCGACAATGTCGAGTAATTGGGAAGTTTGGGAGTGATCAACATTTTCGGGGTTACGTTTGGGCGTCAAGTTGATTGAATTTCAGTTTATTCCTGCGAGTTTAAAAGTGCCTTAAATTTGTGTTCTTTTAGATCGTGCTGCAGACCGAGGGAAAGGAAAGCTAGGCGAGTGACTGAGATCACGCCGGAGCTTGTTAGTTAGCTTTTGGAGAACATATACGAGGTAGGAAAAAGTATCCGGATCTCGGCCCTGACTAGGGAAAGTTAACAATAGAATTGCATGTGACACCGGGGTGTCGTGGGTTAAGTAGGTTTATCGAATATTAGAAAGGCATGATACGGGAATGTAGCGAACCTTAGAAATGCACGTGACACTTAGTAGTGTCGTAGGAGCAGAGAACTTAGCGATATTAGAATTACTGGAGGCATATGACCATGCCCAGAGGTTGATTGTTTAGTTTACGTCTTGGGTGGCCATGAGAGCCCGTATTACTGTTGTGTCTTGGGTGGCCATGAGAGCCCGTATTACTGTTGTTGTGTCTTGGGAGGCCGTGAGTGCCCGTGGGGTTGTTGAGCCCGTGAGTTATTGTCGGTGTGTCTTGGGTGGCCGTGAGTGCCCGTGGGGTTGTTGGACCGGTGTTTTACCGTTGGTGTCTTGGGTGGCCATGAGTGCCTGTGGAGTGTAGAACCGGTCTTATTGCTGTTTGTTGAACCTTGCTTGTGATTGTGATTATGTTTGCCCGAGGTTAGTGACCCGACTTCGTGTCGGGAAGTGGTGTGGAATTTGGCTGGCTTACCTGATAGGGATCGGTAAGTTGCGAGCGTTCTTTGGCTAGCCTGACCCGAGTTCAAGTCTCGGCAGGTTGTGAGCGTTTTTAGGCGGTGAGAGGGCAGCTCCCCTTCCGACTATCTATCGGAAAAGTAGCTCGGTTTATCGCCAACAGGTCGACCGCCTGGAGCCTGGCAGTGATAGGTAAAGCGCGTGGGGCAAGCTCGAGCCCATCCGGTTAGCAACCGGTACTGAGCAGCTGACAGGAACGGCAGGTTGTGAGCGTTTTTAGGCAGTGAGAGGGCAGCTCCCCTTCCGACTAGCTATCGGAAAAGTAGCTCGGTTTATCGCCAACAGGTCGACCGCCTGGAGCCTGACAGTGATAGGTAAAGCGCGTGGGGCAAGCTCGAGCCCAGCCGGTTAGCAACCGGCACTGAGCAGCTGACAGGAATGCGATCCTTTGTGATCTTGTTTGGTGTTGCGTAATTTATCTGTCGTGTCTTTGGAGGAGGTCGTCAATCGTTGTGTCGGGTCTACATTACGAGTCTGAGTGTTGAGTCTGTTGAGGAAAGTAACGGGTTGTGTGTCAGTTAAGTTAATTGAGTTTGGGGATGGTATTCCCGGTGTTGATTTTGGTTTTGGGTTACCGGCATTGTCTGCTAAGTTTGCCGTAGTCAGTCTGTTATCTGTGGTGGTGAGCGAACGCTCACCCCTAGCTGCTTTTCCTACAGGTACTGATCACATGACGGACTAGGTGAGCTCTCGAAGCTTGAGGAGCTAGGAGCGGAGTCCGGGTTTTATCTTTTGAGTCTAGTGACGGATACCTTGTACTTTGTCCAGTTGTTGGGACGTTTTTGAGTTGTAAATATTATTTTGTTAACTAAATGGTAATTTCAAAGTGTTTATTCAAAACAGGTTTCAAATGTTTTACGATTTTAAATGTTCGCATCCCGAGTTCGGTTTACTGAAATTCGGGCGTGACAAAAGATGTAGTAGTCATCAATGCAGAACATATGCGTAAAGACTGGTGCTCCCAAAGCCACTGAGCACCCATGATTGCAACCCTGGCGTTGAGCCTCATCTATGAGCTTAAAGAGACCTTCCATGTAGAACATAAATAGATATAGTGATAGGAGATCCCCCTAACAAATAGGCCTAGTTTCCCTACCATCCGAGTTGACCAGATACGAGACCAATCCCATACAAAACAACATCAGAGTCGTCCAAGCCTTAGAGAAACCAATCTGATGCATCAACGATAAAGTGAACGATCATTCCTCTCAATCATATGCCTTTCTCATGTCCAGGTTCAGAGCCATGAATCCTAATTGTCACTAGGTCTTCTGGTGGAAATAGTGGATAACCTCGAAGGAAATGTAGATGTTGTCTTGAATGGACCTCCTGGGTACAAAGGCCCCCTAAGTATGGAAAATGATGGTGGGGATGAGCCCTTTCAATATGTTGTCCAAGACCTTGGATATGATTCGGGACGTGACATTACACAACGCTATGGGTCAGAGATCGGTAACCAGTTTTGGGGCAGTTTTATCCCTGTTCCATGGGACCACCTTCCATAGTCCGTCGAGCGAAGTTGTCACTACTAAAGCTAGAGTGGCCTAACAATACTGATAGAATTTCAGGTTAAGCCCATCCGGGCCCGAAGCCTTATCGGGTTCTATCTAAAAACACTACTTGGGTAACCCCCTCCCCGAAGATGAAATTCATAAGCCCCAAGTTCTGAGAATTTGTAATAATGGGCGGGAAGTCCAATCTCATCTCCTAAAGGCTAGGATGCGAGGTTGTGAACAGTTGACTGAAGTATTAAAGTAAGAGATCATTCATCCTCGTCTCCCAAATGACCATCTTCCCCTGGTCATTCTAGAGGGAGAAAACCTGATTAATCCTACGCTATACGGAGGCAACGACATGGAAAAATTTCGTATTCTGACCCCCTAGTGAGCTAGTGATGTTTGGTCATCTGCCTCCAAAATGCCTCATTTCTTACAAGATCCGCCTCATACTAGACCTGATTAGCCTCCCATGGTTCATCCTAGCCTTCTATGTGCACCTATTGAGGAGAGAAATATGTTTTTGTCACCATTAAATGTGATTCTGGGTGCCTCTATACACGTCCCGACCCCACACTCCTAGGACCTCTCCAATCCGGGCAGTGCGTTGTCCCATATTCTCTACACCCTTCCCATTTCAAGCCTCATGTACAATACGACCACATTCCGTCTCATTAGTCCGTACATATTTAAAACAAAAGAAAAATCACCCCTACGGTCCTCCGCGTATAGGCAAGGGCCAGAAGAATCGGATAGTGATTCGACGTGGTAGTTCCGGTGTTCTACAAAGTAATAACAAGCAATTCTTGGAGGAGCTCATGCGATACCATAACAAAGTGCACTTGGTTTTTCACCTTTTGGCCAACCAACCGACCCCAAAACCAGGTGAATAGATGGTCAGATAGAGAAATATCGGTCACCCCAGTATCCTGAAAGACATCTTGAAAATCGACAATCAAAGACAAGGGATAAAGACTACCTTATCTGGTCTCAGATTGAGCTAGATTGCCGTTGAAGTCGCCAATAATGATGGCATCCATCCCTCGGAGCAAGTCGACGAAGCAACGACCATGTCTGGTGGTGATTGATCCTCTTTGGTTCTCCATAAATGCTCGTGACGCATATTCCTTCCCGGATCAGGGCCTTAAATTCCGACATCAATGTATCTAGCGTCCTTCGAGAGGACTTCGACCTCCACATCCGTCCCTATAAAATGGAGAGCATGTGTCCATCCACCGACACCCATGTGCCCCCATGAAACCTAAGATTAAGGCGGTGCGATCATTCGCTTGAAGCGTCTCTGGCAGAGAGAGGATTATTAAAGGTAATGAGCACGAAGGATTGTTTTCAGACGTTGTTCATGACGAGGAGAACCAAGACCTTGACAATTCCAAGCGAGGAAGCAAAGAGGAGTTGTTGGTGGTGGCAGAACGATCGGAGATGAACGGGATGACACTAAAAAATGAAGACGCTAAAATCGACGTTGGGCCCTAGAGTCAGCTAAGGGTGTAGTCATTCCATACTTAACACATTCACTTAAAATACATTTACTTCTTTTTATGTTTTTCTAAACCCAATGATAATTTAATCGTTTTAAAGAAATATTATAATTCACACAATAAGCTTTCTATACATAACTAAACAAGTAACTAATAAAAATTAGTGTTTTTCTGCCAAACAAGTTTTTTCTAAAAAGCGTACTCACGAACCTTAAGGGTTGACTCTTGAACTCAAATGGTTGATTCTTTGCCTACGACTATACACCAGCCACACGGCCTCTCCGATCACCATCCTCTATCACCATGCATTCCGACAAGCCTTGGATCCCTTACCCGTTCGTGTGACCGGCCACCTCGTTTCATCGTCGACCTCCTAGGCGTCGAACCTTAGGATGACAGTTGCATCCGTCCTTCCCCCGCCGCCACGATCTACATCACTGGTCAGCGCCTGTCCTCCGGCGAGACCCAATCTGGTACCACCATTCGACATCCCCCTGGCCCAACTAAGAGTTCCTTCGGACGCTCGGACGTTCTCTTCACCGAGCTTTACCGGTCGCCGCTGATAGGTTTGACAACGATCAGTGATCGGGCCTGATCAGATATCATCCCGGTCTCATGGATCACGGTTTCCGTCATGCACGACCGCCGCCACACCCCATGGATATCCCCGACGATACTATCGTCGACTCTAGGGTTTATGATCCTACAGGAGCCATGATCATGCCCCAACACCTAATGATCCATCACTGCCATGTATCGTCCCAGTCCTCACACCCCCACACAACATGCCAAAGACCAGCAACAAGTCGGGTTCGTAAAGTCGAATCAGAACGAGTTGCCACAATCCCCGACATTGTCGAATCCTCAGGTGCCTCACACTGAGGCGGGAGGAGAAACATCGCGACCCATAAGGGATAAAGAATGCCGAAAGACAAAGGCTAGGGTTTTGGCTCCCCGCTACAACCAAGATCACCTACCAGTGTATCTCAAGGGTTTACTACGGCACAATCCGACAATAGGACCCCGACCTCGACATAGAAGGGGCGAGGCAAAATGGAGCCACAGTTTGGAGAAGGCCACACCCTCGCCAAACCCTACTGGGGGGGGATTGTGTTACACAACTGGGGGAGCACACTGAACCAGGGGAATGGCCTCGACCACAAACAATGCAGGCACATGAGGATGGGGTAGATGGAGAAGCAAGCACCTAGGAAGCGCTGGACAGGAAATCTACACTGAAGCAACCCCAGGAACTGCAGATGGAGGGATATGGCCTTCCGCGGGGAGAATGATAGGACCCGGCGGGGGTGGGAAGGTCTCCATGGGACCTATACCCACAGACCCGGGACGGCCAGTGCTGGGAAGTCTCGGGAAAGCCGCACTCAAAGCGTTATTTCTAGTTTCCATTATGTTTGCATTTTACTTCCTTTTAGGTCGAATAGGTCTTTGGTTAGTTTGGTTTAGGTTTTTGATGTCTATTAATTTTGAAATGTTAGTAAGAGGAACTCTTGAGTTAAGATCTACGATCAGAAGCAGACTATTTCTACGGATCCATGAGCATCTGGTGGACTACGGTCGACTATGACAAAAATTTGGAATCCTGGACAGTCATGCCATAACCTGGAAGGTTTACATTTTAGAGTAATACAATACCCCAACCTGTCGTTTCAAAAATAGTTTTCTTTACATTTTTTACCGGAGGTAAATACGGATTAAAACCAACATAAATTTTACTGTAAAGAGTTGAACATTGTTGGTAATGCACAAATTAAAACATCTGTCATCGTTATGGAGTGGATGAGAATGTGAGACCAAGCAAGCCCAAGCTGAGTCGTACAATTGTTATGAGCTTACTAAAAACCAAGCACATCTTAACCACATTCATTAATATATTCAGTCTCTACTAGCAACAAAACCTAGCCGTTAGGTTTGGCAAAAGTGACAGTGTTCTCGTTGCTACGTCGCATAGACTTCTGTTGTAAGCTATCTTCGGAGAGTAATTATTATTTATTTACCTATTAAAAAACACCCTACACTATATTCCCACATTTTGCTCTATTTAGGTTAGCAGTTTATGTTTAGTCAAACATAGGTGCAACCCCTACTCCAACTTCTTTGCTTCTTCTGCACGCATCTCTTGGCCTCCAAACACAACTACTGTAGTTCTCAATTTAATTGAAGAGAACATAATAAATTACACAAGATTCGATTTCAAGATCAAGATCAAGACTCAAGAGTAATAATATTTAAGTATAATTATAGCTCGATCGATGACATCAACGCTTTACATATACGAAATAATGAAAATCTCTCGTGCAACTTAATACAATGATCACAATCCCTTCGGGAGGAACAACATTTACTTGTAAATTTACTTCTTTTATGGAAGCAATTGAAGATTAATTACCTTATGTTGAAAGGAGTGATCTTGATGACAAGGCCAGGGAAGACGTCGTCGGGGTCATGAATGTGAGGGTTCTCTTCAACAATGTAAGGATCACCACATTTCTCACTGATGGTATGCAATGTCTCTCCCAATCTGACCACGTAAATCTCGTCGCAAGGCTTGCTCGTCATCATGGCCATGGCACCATTGTTGTAGTCCTCGGATTGTGTCTGTACCATGAACTGGTTCTCACTTAAATCACAGCAGCTGAGGACGAGGGTCAGAGCCAAGAAGAGAGAGCAGTACCAAGAGACCTTCTCTGCCATAACAGTCGATGAAGCAACAAGAACCATGGTATGTGATTTTAGGTTTTTAATTTTGATTTTGATTTTGATTAGGAGGTTTTATAGGATTTAAGGTAGCTTGAGGAGGAGGATTAGATGGTAGTTGGAGGAGTGGGTGCAGTTCCTGGCGGGAGTTGAAACGCTTCTCTCAGTGTGGTTGGTCCAAGTTTTCCCGTTTTTTTCTTTTTATTTTTATTGAGTATTTGTTTTAGTAAGTAATTATAAATTTATTTATTTGTTTAAGGAGAGTTGGTTTAACTGCTTTTATTATATGGGTTTGGTTATTTGGCTTTCTCTGGTGCTTTGGTTGCTTGGTATGGTGGCTATGGCATTGTCTAGCTATTACCAACCATGCTTACACTACATGTGTGTAAGTGTCTACATGTCACTTAACACAATTCAAGTTTGACGTACTTGCATTCTTAAAGATTTGAACTTATATTATTGTCTTAAATAAAATGATATCATCTCGATATTTCGATAAAACTTAAGTACCAAATTTTAACAATTTTTCATCGATATTTATAAATTGATCTAAATTTAGTTTACCCGTTTTCATATACAATTGTAAGCTGTATATGTATTTGTACTCAAAGATCTGTATATAATATGAATACAAAAAAAGATTATCTACAACAAGTTCAATTCAGTTTTCAAATACAATCAACAGTGTGTTTGGAACTATCTATTAAAGAAAATATGGTTTTTGTTTTGAATACAATCAACAGTGTGTTTGGAACTATCTATTAAAGAAAATATGGTTTTTGTTTTGAATTGAACCTACTTCAAAGTATCCTAAAACTCATATGATAAGAATGGAGAAGGAATTTTGGTGTTTATTGATTGGAAATGGCGGTGACAACTCTCGGCTTTTTCTCTCAAGCCGTCCTCGCTCTCTATCGGAGCACTTACAGTAGAAAACAGTAAAAAAATGAAGAAAGAGTTGCGTCTGAGCTTTATAGGCTCAACGAAGAAGACGACACACGTGGCACCGTTGACCACCACGTCACTGCTGACCGTAACGACCTAACGGCCTCAGACGTGCATGCGAGACAGCTGGCGCTAGCTGGCAGCCACGTCGGAGCACTTACTCGACTCTTCTGGAACGACGTCGTGTTCTCCTCTTATTCCCTTATGTACAAAACGGTGTCGTGCGCTTCGTCTTCTTCGTTGAGCCTGATAAATGCTCCCCGCTTGCAAAGCTTGTCCTCAAGCTTCGTTGTCGAAGGTGCGTCCCGAAAATCGGCTTCGGAGGTAGGAGATGTCCTTCCAGGTTGCATCCTCCGGCATCCACTCCGTCCACTGGACCAATTTCTGAACCACCGCCTGATGGTTCCTGTTGATCATTCTTGTGCCCAGAATCTTGCGAGGCTCGATTTTAAAAGCACCCGTCTCCGAACACTCAGGCAAGCCCGACACGATGACTTGTTCAGTCCCCAGCTTCCTTTTGAGCAACGACACGTGGAATGTTGGATGAATGCGTGAGGTTTCCGGTAGTCGGAGCGTGTAAGCTACCGCCCCCACCTTTGCGATGATCTCAAAGGGCCCAAAGAAGCGCGGAGCAAGCTTGAGATTCTTGCGGAGACCCAGCGAGTTCTGGCGGTATGGCTGCAACCTGAGATAGACCTAGTCGCCGACGGCGAAGGTACGCTCCGTTCAGTTTTTGTCGCCCTGAACCTTGGCACGGTTGTTGGCCGTGGTCAGATTCTCCTTGAGCAGTTCCCACACGGCTTGTCTGTCTGCCACATAGCCTTCCACAGATGCTACCTTAGTGGTGAAGATCGACTGAGCTGGAGACGGCGGTGGGTAGCCATAGAGGGCTTCGAACGGAGTCATCTGCAACGCGGTGTGGAAGGCACTGTTGTACCAGTACTTTGCCAGCGATAACCACTACGACCATTTCATTGGCACCTGGTGCGTCAGCAACCGGATATAATTCTCCACACATTGGTTTACCCGTTCCGTCTGCCCGTTAGTTTGGGGGTGGTACGCCGTCTAGAAATAAAGCTTCGAACCCAGGTACCGGAAAAGCTCCTGCCAGAAATGGCTTAGAAACACACGGTCACGATCAGAGACCATTGTACTCGGCGCCCCGTGCAGCTTATATACGTGGTCGAGAAATGCCTTGGCTACCTGAGCGGCGGTGAACGGATGTTTCAGACCCACAAAGTGCCCGTACTTGGTGAAGCGATCAACGACCACCAAGATCGTATCCACCATGCCAGAGCGCGGTAATCCCTCAATGAAATCGAGGCTGATATCCAGCCAAGGCCTCGTCGGAATGAGCAATGCCTGGAGCAACCCCGGATAAGCCATTGTCTCGTGCTTACAGCGCTGGCACACGTCGCACTCCGACACCATGTTTTTGACATCCCGAGCTATGTGAGGTCACCAGAAAAACTCTGTCACTCGATGCAATGTTGCTCGGACCCCAGAATGTCCGCCCAGAGCTAAATTGTGCAGCGCCTTGAGGACTCGACGGCGGACTCCGCCATTTTCTCCGACGTATACCTTTCCCTTGAAGGTCAACAGCCCCTATTGCCACTTACAGTCCGGCACCCCGTTAGGGTTCAAGCTCAATCTCTGAATGAGCCCTTCCGCTTCTCGATCGCCCTTGTAGCTCTCTGCAACTTCATTGAGCCATGTTGGAACCACAGCCACGAGTAGGCCCATGTCGTGGTGTTCCCGCCGTGAAAGGGCGTTGGCGACGCGATTGAAGGTGCCCATCTTGTATTCGATTCTGTAGCTTAGGCCAAACATTTTGGCCAACCACTTTTGTTGTGCCGTGTTCACCAATTGATGTTCTTCCAAGTATCTCAGGCTCTTATGGTCAGTTCTGATGATGAACGTCCCCTGTTGCAGGTACTGCCGCCATCTCTGCACGGCCATCATTTCTTTTTCGTAAGTCGACAGTGCTGCATTTTTGGGCCCAAGTGCTCGACTGAGGAAGGCTAACGGCCTTCCCTCCTGCATAAGCACAGCTCCGATCCCCTTGTCGGAGGCGTCAGTTTCTACCACAAAAGTCTTCTGGAAGTCCGGCAAGGCGAGCACCGGCGCGTGAGTCATCGCGTTCTTCAATTCATCAAAGCTTTGCTGTTCTCGTTCAGTCCACTTGAACGGTTGATCCTTCCTCAGAAGATCAGTCAAGGCTCGAGCGGTGACGCCGTAATCACGAATGAATCTCCGGTAGTACCCAGATAAACCCAGAAAACCTCGCACATCACGTTGGGTTCTCGGCCGGGGCCACTCTTGTACTGCACATACCTTGTCAGGGTCTGTTGCTACGCCGGCGCCGGAGATGTAATGACCCAGATATTCGACTGATCGGACTCCGAACACGCACTTAGACCGTTTGCCGAACACGCTCTGTTCTCTCAGCCTCTCAAACACCAGCTGCAAATGGTGGCGATGGGTCTCCAAGTCCTTGCTATAGACAAGGATTTCATCAAAGAACACTAACACGAACTTCCGGAGGTAATCCTTGAAAACGGAGTTCATCATTGACTGAAAACTCGCCGGCACGTTGGTGAGCCCAAAGGGCATCACGCGAAACTCGTAATGCCCTTCGTGGGTACGGAACACCGTCTTTGGTTCATCATCTTCGTCCATCCTGATCTGATGGTAGCCGGCGCGCAAATCGATCTTGGAGAACCACTGGCTTCTGGCGAGCTCGTCCAGAAGTTCTTCGACAGTGGGAATGGGGAAGCAATCTTTGATGGTGATTTCATTTAGAGCCCTGTAATCGACGCAAAAGCGCCACGTTCCGTCCTTCTTCTTCACGAGGAGGACCGAGAATGAATAGGGACTTGAGCTGTTCTTGATAATACTTGTGCTCAACATTTCGTTGACCATAGCTTCGATGGTGTTCTTCTGCTCCAGGTTGTACCGGTAAGGTTTGAGGGATGGTGGTTGGGCTCCTTGGATGATCGGAATGCGGTGGTCATGTCCTCTCCTTGGTGGCAACTGAGTGGGAGCTTGGAACACGTCGTCGAAACCAGTCAGGCCCGCGGTCAACGACGGTTCGTCTTTCATGGTTGGATCATCTTCCTCACTGAGTTTGCAGAACTGCGCCACATATAGAGGATGGCCTTCCCTTACCTCTTTCCTCAGACTCTTCTCACTGATCATGCGTACAAGCTTCTGGTGGCGTTGCTCCTGTAGTGTACTTTGCTCGCCGGCGACTGTAATTGCTATGGTCCGTTTTCTGAAATCAAAGGTGACCGGACTAACAATCTTCATCCAGTCCGTGCCGAGCACCATCTCTCCGTCTCCGAGAGGCATTACCAGCATGGTTCTTTCAAACTCTCGGCCTTCTAGGCTCCATTTTACCAAGCTTTGACTCGTGCATCAGAATCTTTCTCCGTTTCCCAATCGCACCATGACTTTTCCGGTGGCCATAATTGGTAATTTCAATCGCTTGGTCGTGCTCTCGTCCAGGAAACACGTCGTAGCCCCGGTGTCGAGCAGAACTGATATGGATGTCCTGCCTACACGAGCTTCGACGCGAAGTGACAATGAATTGGAAGTTTCTGCGGACTTGAGTGTCTTTTCCCTTTCCTCGGTCCAATCCATGTCATCTTCTCCGAACAGCTCTTCCTCCACTCTGTCCCAGATTACCTCAATGGCCTCGTCTACAGTGGCACTAGGCTCACCGTCCTCCCGTATGAGGCGAAACATCTGCCTCTGGTTCGGAGATACGTGGCCTCGAGTGTGCCTCACCGGGAAAGTATAACAAAGCCCCAGCCGGCGTCGTTCGTTTCCATAGTCGGAGTTTATATTACGGACATGAGGCGCTTGTACATTATTGCTGGCCTGTGTCACCGGTGGCGGTGGTGGTTCTGGTACGGGTGCCGGAGCGCGAGCGGTCGCCGGAGCCCAAGCTTGGCTCGGAGCTGTTTCCTGAGGACGGGCTCGCACTTGTGACATGCTCGCCTCATTTGATCGTTGACCTTGGTGTCCCCATCGTGGTGCCACCCTTTGTTCTTCCATTCGTGCCAAGAACATCGCTCTACCCAAGGTCTGTGGCTCCATCATGAGAACTCCGGTACGCAACTGTGGTTGGAGACCACTAATGAAGTTGGAGATAAAGAAATCCTCCGTCAGTATTCCATTTCTCGCCATCATCAGACCTCGCATGGCTTCAAATTGATCCTCATAATCCTGTACTGAGCCTTATTGCCTCAATTGCTTTTAATTGGACACAACTCACTGTTCTGACCTTCATCAAACTTCCATGTCAATCCTTGCACGAACTGATCCCAAGCGATGAGGCCTCGACCGAGCTGGTAATGCATCTTCTCCATTGAACGTCGGGAACTGGATCTGTGGTGTCCTGAACGTCAATGCGTTCAGATCGCGCCGTGGATCAGGCGCTGGTTCAGGCATACGAGCTCGGCGTTCTTGATTTACGATTCGATGTTCGAATTCGCGATGATCTCGCTAATACTCCTCTTCTTCGGCGGCTTCTCTCGCCTGTGTATCCCTCTGGTAGCCACGGTCGTCCTCTCGTCCATTCCAGTTCTCACGGGGAGCGTGATCACTGAAACGAGATCCCTCACGCGAGATCGGTTGCCGGACCGGATCCGTTCGCCGGAGATCCTCTGGTGTGCCTCTCGGATCTCTCACCGACGACTCTCCGCGTGTCTCAATGTTCTCTACGCGACCGGCCAGGTTCTGAAGGAGAGCTAAAATCTCGTTGAGTTGTCCTTCGGTCCTTCCTGCCAACGCCTCCACGCTTGGCCTGATGGTCTGGACTTGATCGGCGAGTTCTTGCACTGGTTGTACTGTGGCTTCGGTTGCTCGCCGCGCTACGTCGTTGAGCTCTGAAGCGCGCGTCATGGTCGGTGGATCGGGCTCTGATACCACTTGATAAGAATGGAGAAGGAATTTTGGTGCTTATTGATTGGAAATGGCGGTTACAACTCTCGGCTTTCTCTCTCAAGCCGTCCTCGCTTTCTATCGGAGCACTTACAGTAGAAAACAGTAAAAAATGAAGAAAGAGCTGCGTCTGAGCTTTATAGGCTCAGCGAAGAAGACGACACACGTGGCACCGTTGACCAACACGTCACTGCTGACCGTAACGGCCTAACAGCCTCAGACGTGCATGCGAGACAGCTGGCGCTAGCTGGCAGCCACGTCGGAGCACTTACTCGCCTCTTCTGGAACGACGTCGTGCTCTCCTCTTATTCCCTTATGTACAAAATGGTGTCGTGCGCTTCGTCTTCTTCGTTGAGCCTGACATCATACTCTTTTATACATGAGGTATTATTGAGCGTTGAGAGCAGCGACGACTAGGGATTCTACTTTCATTGGAAGTTTGTTCCTACTGTTATGATTTTCCCAAAGGACATCATTGATTGATCTATTGATCTGTTCCTACTGTTATGATTTTTCCAACGGACGTCATTGATTGATCTATTGATCTGTCCTTTGGTTTCGTGAGGATGATTGGTGTTCTAACAGGTGTGGCTCAGTGGGAAGGAGGTGGGTTAGCCAAGGAAGGTGTCTCAGTTGGTGGAGGGCGTTTTGTCTCAAGTGTTATGAAACGGCGTCCATGTCAACACAGAACTGGTTTTAGGCGAAGAGTCAAACCCTAGAGAGAAAGCTTTGGCGGCGGCTTGGTCCTTTCCGTCGTCATTGGGCTTTTGTACGATGATCACTCATTGTGTGGCTGGTGATTGTTTCCCTATGCTTGTTTCGTATTCCCTGGTTAAGACCTGGTTCGTATGGTGCGGGCGTGAGGTTGGTTGTTTGCACGTGTTGGCGAAAGGCCGGATTTTTGGGGACAAGTTCTGATCTCGAGCAGTGATGGGGGCGTCGCCAGAGGAATGATGATTTGCGGCTTGGTCTCAGGTGGCAAGCTTAGTCACGTGGCGGCGGTGCGGGGCGGAGCGAGGCTTCTCTAGTGAGGTTCTTCATGGCAGTGCCGATCTCGGCGTTGTTGAGTGGGATGTGTTGTTCAGGTGGCCGGTCAGCGGTGGTGGCGGGCGATGCAGAACATCGGTACGTCGTTGGTTGCGGCGACTCCGGGTTGATCCTGGGCAGAAAAGACGACGACGGTAGCAGCGGCGGAGGACAGAGTGGAGGCAACGTGAGTAGTCGGTCGACGCTTCGATCGACAACTGTTGTTCGTTTGACTATAGATGGGACAGGTACCGTAAGGACCTGGTCCTTAGTCAGCGATAGGAGGTACATGTCTGCTAGTAGTGCTCGGACGTTCAAGGGTCCGACGCTAATCCTGAGCATTGACTCAGAGGGGCGTGCGGAGTCCAATGGAGGGACACCACAATCGGCGAGGGGCGGAACACACCCTCGCCTCGATCAATGAGGACTTTGTGGTCTAGTGGGGGGTCTGTCAGTAATACCGCCTCACTGGACATAGGGTAGCATCGGTTCCACCAAGTATCGGTGCGACATTTTTCAATCAGATCAGGAACCAGCAATTTTACGTTTCTAAAGGCCCTTATCATCATCACAGGGGAGACGACGTCAACTGGCTACTCGGGATGATGCATAGTCCAATTGAGACATTTTAGTCGCTGGTTACAGGGATGCCCGGGCCGTTACTCTTGGACTTCAGTATTCTACTGGAGCACAATCCATAGTCGATTTGTGCCTGTACGGATCATAGGGTTCACTCGGCCCTATTCCACAGTCTTCAGCAGCTGTATCGGTTGACTTGGCCGCTATCGCAATATTCTCTAGTCGACACCCTTGTAACACTTCAGTTCAGTGAAAGATATTTTTCAATTTAGCAGTTGTCCCATGATGTGTGGATATTTTGTTTCCTTGTTATTTCAATTGTTAGTTGTCTCTTCTGGGTGACCATTTTGGGACTGTAATATATTACTCTCGTTAATTGCTCAAAAAATATATGTATTTGTTTGTTATTTAATACGAAACGTGACTCGTCGATATCTCCCCGATATATTCTGTTAAGTTGAAATATTCTTAAGGGATAATTCCATTTTAGTACCCTAAATGTTTTTTGTGCCACTTCAGTACCCTAAATCTTTGTTTATTCCAGTTTAGTACCCAATGTCTGATTTTCCATCCATTTTTGGATGGAAAAACGTCATGTGCCTTGCACATGACCCTATCTTTTATAATAATACCAAAACTATCCTTCGGTAGTTTAAACAAATTGAATTTTTGAAAAATAAAAATGATTTTTTATAAATAAAAAATCAGACGTTAGGTACTAAACTGGAATAAACAAAGATTTAGGGTACTGAAGTGGCACAAAAAACATTTAGGGTACTAAAAACGAAATCCGAAAGTTTTAGGGTACTAAAATGGAACTATCCCTATTCTTAATTAGTACCTCAACATTATTTGATTGTTTTTTTAATCAGCAAATGAAAGTTCTATAAAAAGAGAGGACCAATGTTTTCGAAAAGGAAAACAAAAAGCAAAGGAAAACCCCTTCCCACCCCCTCCGGGTCCTATCATTTTCCTGGCGGAGGGCCATGTCCCTCCATATGTAGTTCTTGGGCTTCTTTCTCCTGCCTTGATGACCTCATTGCAAGTGTCCCCCCCATCTCTTTTTGGGTACTTGATACTTCAGGTACCCCAACTTCAGTTGCTTACAACAGTGTTTGTCTAGGCCGACCCACTGATTTAGCGTACTCTCTCGCTTCTTTGAGCATGTGGGGTTGTCCAGCATAATCCCCCCAGGGGCAGTAGGGGAGGCTTTGTCATACCCCAACCTGTTCCCCCGTCTCGCCTCCCCCATTTTGTGTTGAGGTCGGGGTCCTATCACCGGGTTATAACGTAGTAATACCATAAGATACCTCGGTATATGCTTTTGGTTGTAGCGGTTTGCTAAAACCCTAGAGTTCCTCACGTAGTATTCCTTGTCCCTATGATCCGACGAGATGATTTGTCGGGGCTCTGATATTCCTTCGGGTCGCGATGTTGCTCTCCCCGACTCAGCATGGGGCAATCGAGGGTTCGGTCATGCCGGAGATTGTGGTCGCTCGCACAGACGAGATTGCATGTAATCGGGCTGGCTGTGAGACACCGGCTTGGGGATCGGTGAGATCGGGTATGGGGTGATGATAGCAAATGGGGAATCATGGATTGCTAGGAGTGTGATCATGGCGCCTGCACGATCGGATTCCATAAAGCCTTTGCAAGGAGTATCCGAGATGCCCATGAGTGGTGGAGACGTCATGGCACAACGGAGCCCGTGATCGGAGAACCTGGGAGGATTCCCTGACAAAGGCCGATCGCCGGTCCTCGAATAGAGTAGCAGCAGGGACCGGTGATGATCGATGAAGAAGGAGATCAGACGTCCATTATGGCCCGTAGGTAGGAAGGGGAAATGACGATTGGTGGTGTGGGTGTGGATCATGTACCCTGTTTCCTGCCTTGGAGTGATCGAGACCATAGATGGCCGGTTGCAATGGAGAGAGCGGCAGGAGAGTGGCGGATGCACCTGACGCCTTAGAGTTCGACGTTCTGCAGATACAGTAGGAGTGTGGTTGGCTGTGGGTGCGGGTCGAGCGGTAGGAATGGGATTCCGTGATTGGTCGGAGGCCATGACAATGGAGGTTGATCACCAGTGATAGCTTTGAGGGATCGGTAGTATACGATGGAGACAGGCACCATGTCACGCCCCGAATTCAGTAGGACCGAACCCGGAACGCGAACAGTGAAACAATAAAACAATTTTCAAACATTTTAATAAAAACGCTTAAAATCACCACTTTGAGTTATTCAAAATAATATTTTACAACTTAAAATACGTCCAAAACAAGAGGAAAAAAACCAAAGCGTACGTTGCTAAACTCCCAAAAACCCGGACTCCCGCTCCCAGCTCTTCAAGCTTCGAGAGTTCCCCTAGTCCGCCTCGCGACCAGTACCTGTAGGAAAAGCAGCTAGGGGTGAGCATTTCGCTCACCACCACGGATACCAGACTAACTACGGCATACAAGCAGAAATGCCGGAAACACCAACAACAAACCAGAAGACCGGGGACTACTATCCCAAACTCAAATGACCTGACTGTCATACGAAAACTGTTACTTTCCCCAACCAATCTAAACACCCGTACACGTAATGTAGACCCGACACAGCGGTTACGACCTCAACCCAAAACTCAAATACAAACCACGGAACACCCGAGATCACAAAGGATCACACACAACAATCAAGATCACAAAGGATCGCACTCCAGCTACTCAGTGCCGGTTGCTAACCGGTTGGGCTTGAGCCTGCCCCACGCAACTTTCCCCGACACTCAATCGGGCCAGGCGATCGACCTGTTAGCGATATATACAGCAATACTTTTCCGATAGCTGGTCGGAAGGGGAGCCGCCCTTCATCGCCGAAGAATGCACAACTTTACCGATGGTTAGTCGGAAGGCTAGCCAACCCCCACGCGCGCGACCACAGGATCCCTTTTCTGTCAGGCGGGCCCCAACCTCCATGCAATCACAATCATCACCCAAGGTTCAACAAATAGCGACAGCACAGGTTTAACACCCCACATGCACACATGGCCACCCACGACACGCAAAACAGTATCACACGGGTTCAACACCCCAAAGGCACACCTGACCACCCACGACACACAAACAGTGAAATACGGGTTCAACACCCCAAAGGCACACCTGACCACCCACGACACACAAATAGTAAAATACGGGTTCAACACCCCAAAGGCACACATGACCACCCACGACACACAAACAGTAATTTACGGGTTCAACACCCCAAAGGCACACCTGACCACCCACGACACACAAACAGTAAAATACGGGTTCAACTCCCCACAGGCACTCATGGCCACCCACAAACAATTCAATCAACCTCTGGGCACAACCAAATGCCACCAGTATTTCTATTGTTCGATATGTTCACTTATCCTACGACACTACTAAGTGTCACATGCATTTCTATTGTTCGATACGTTCACGTATCCTACGACACCACTAAGTGTCGCCTGCATTTCTACTGTTAACTTTCCCTAGTCAAGGCCGAGATCCGGCTACTTTTCCCTACCTCGTAACGCTTCCCCAAAATTCCACGCCCAAGCTCCGGCGTGCTCGCGATCACTCGCCTAGCTTCCCCTTTCCGCGGTCGTCGGCACGATCTAACAAGAACACAATTAAAGCACTTTTTAAAGTTTGCAGGCAAAGCTGAATTTTAATAAACTTGACGCCCAATTGCAACCCCGACAATGTCGATCACTCCCAAGCTTCCCAATTACTCGATTTTTTTTTTGATAAAAACCATGATACTCATATTAATCCAATGAAGTAATACAATTGTCAAAGTTTAATCAAAACCTACAAAACCTTCGATGATGATTTTCACTCTTGATCTTCAAGTCTTCTCTTCCAAGTGCTCTCCAAGTTCTCCCAAGGTGTCTTTTCTTTCTCAATTTCGTGATACCCTTCAATCTGACCTAAATTCCCTTTTATATGACGAGTTAACTCTGATAAAAAATAGGAAACGCAGCTGGAAATCGCGTTTTTGATGCTTGCACGGTCGCTTGCACGCCGTGCAAGTTTCTGGTGCACTTAAGTTGCACCAGTTTCTTGCACGCCGTGCAAGAAAATGGTGCAGATTCTTGACTCCTCTGTTCTGAGTGCACCAGTTTGTTGCACGGCGTGCAACAAACTGGTGCATGTTGCTGACACTTCTGCCCAACTTCCAAATTCGCTCCGTTTCACTCCCGAATTGCCCCTTTTTGCTCCGAAAACTTGATGAACCCTGAAACAAGACCAAATACACAATACGAGGGTAAAATGCATCATTTCATCTTAACTCGAGACTAAAAAGAGCATAAATGTGGGCTAATGACATCTAAAATAGATGTATTTTATGTCCACATCACTCGACATTGTCAATAATGGGCCCGGAAAAGCCCGATTCGCCCGGCTTGGCGAATCTGCCCGGGATCGGAAAACACCCTTTTCGTTTCTACGATCTTAGAATAATTCAAGGGTTCCAATGCAATCAACGGAATCAATTTCCGACTTTCGAGCGATTTAATTCGCGTTTCAAGTTTCTAAACCCGAAATTCCCAACTTTCACATTTTAATTCCATAATTCATTCCGGGTGTGAATTATCGACTTGGGGATCGTCCAAAACCACCCGAACACGAAAAACCCGAGACCCATCCACGTGTGCCCCACCCGGAGACCACCGGAAAATGCTCATTTTCGCCCCAAAACATTTCTAACGAACCCTAAACCTCAACCATTCATCGTTTAACCAAATATAAACGAACACTTAGAAATAAAACACGTCGAAACGAGAAAAAGTCGGGTTCTTACCGTAGACAACGATGAGGGGATGACGATTTCGCAAGAAACAACCCGATCCAACGGTTTGATCGTCCAAAATCTCCAAAACCTCACACTTTCTCTCTTCTTTCTCTCTTCTTTCTCTTCTTCCCTTCTCTCTCTTCTTTCTCTCTCTATTTCTCTTCTTTTTTTTCTGAATTGAGGTGTACCCTCTCCAACCAATCTCTTAATTACAAAACTATCACTCATCTTTTCTTTTTCTTTATTTTAAAAACCAACTACCACCACATGGGTGACAAGTGTCTTGTGGGTCCCACCTTTAGGAAAAATATCTTTGTAGATATTTTTCAGTCAGATTCGCGAAATTTGGCCGTCTCGGGCCCCGAACGGGCCCATTTTCCAAGAAATTACGAAATTTCACGTGCTACAAGGAAACGGCCCAACTAAGACCGCTGTAACGACGGCTAAGCTTTTTGGATCCAAAACAGGCCTCGAACGGACCAAAACGTCGCTCGATTGACTTTTCCGGCAAAAAATCAACATTTCCCAAATTGGTCAAAAAGTTTCCCTGAGTCCCCCATAACTCACTTTGGTCGATATCAGGGTCAACTTAAGTCCGATATGACCCTCGGGGTCAAATTTAGGTTCATTTAGGTGCTTGTCCCAAAATTTTAAATTTTCCTGTCTTTCGCCGATTTGACCGGTGTTGACCGGGAGCGGTTCTTACACAACCCGAAGGCTCAGAGAAACCCTAGAGTTCTTGGATTCAGGATTTCAAATATATTACAAAAGTTTACTTAATATATTGTTTAGATCTTTAAATTGACATGATAATGATATAAAAATTAACTTTCAAAGAGTCGTGTAAATTATGGGGGGAAAAGTCGGTTGTTGACAAACTTTAGTAGTTGAGAGGATTCATTTCACAATGAAAATATTTTGATTATTTGCTGCAATTTGTGTACAAGACAAGGTTGGATCAACCCTAGAAGAAACAGATGGGAATAGAAAGGGCCAAACTAAAACAATAAATGCATGCAGTACACAAAAACATGGAGAGGACACCTATATTCAGACAGTCCACGTCCTATTGCAACCACTTAAGACAATTTAGTGCATCTGGTGGTGCAAGAGTTCAAAAACTTCTATGGTATCTTGAATTTCAAGGAAGTGATATCTGAAATTTATCTCCTAGATTGAGATTATCCAACAATAATATGGACTTTTCCATTCATCAAATCCTGTTTTTGTCTGCATATTAACCGGTGCGTCCCGCGTTCTGCGGCTCGGTTTCACGGGATGAGGGATGCGCGTCCCGACTCGTCCCGCCAGCCAATAAGAGGCCGTTGCGCAACGGTAATATACTTTTTTTAATATACTCGTCCCGCCAGCCAACGGTAATATACTCGTCCCGCCAGGCAAAAAAAATTCTGACCGTTGCGCAACGGTCGGAAACGGTAATATACTTTTTTTAATTAACAAATTCTTAATTTCTAACCCTATAAATGCCCGAACCCCATTCTCATCACTCACCCATTCTCCGATTTCACTCTCCCATTCCCAAACTGCACTATCTCATTCCCAACATCCTCGTGAAAAATGTCAGACGACGAAAATACCCGTTCACATTCATCGGATGGCGGACAATGTAGGGCGGATGACGAACAACGAAGGTCGGAGGATTTTGGATTATCCCCCGAGGACCTAGCAAGCAACCTCCGAGATATGTTAACGCAACCACAATGATTCTGGAACTTGTAATTGCATTCTTGAACTTGTGTTTTGTCGGGGTTGTATTAAAAGGGGGTGAATAAAAGTTCAAGTTCATTTTTATTCGTGTTAAATTTATTGATCATTATTTTATATTATCATTGCTTATTTTTTTTTCCAGATTTATTTCAATTTCATATAATATTAACTCTTTTAATAAAGAATTAAATAAAATTTAAAAATATCAATTAATTAACTAGTCAGCATCCACTAACAATCCAAGACTCAATCCAGGACTCACCATAGTAAAACACACTTTATATTGAGTCTTGCATCTCACTAGTTTGTACAGTCAGCATCCAAGCCCCTAACCCAACCCTTCCATTGTACATGCTCTAAGGTGTCCGGTTATTTCAGGTGTCTTCTGGGAGGATATATGCTCTTAACGATAGTTGCATGATAGTATCTCAACTGTCACTTTTTTCTGGTTCAACTCGGACAGACCTGTTTTGTCTTAAAAAACACGTTGGTCCTTCGATGGAGACCTTTAAAGGGAAATGAGGATGATGCCTGGTATCCAAGGAAGTCTCTAGGAAAATGAAGAGACTTGGGATCGAGTTCTTTCAGTTGCCATTGAGACAAAAGGTGTCTCATCAACTATGTTCCGCTCTCCCGTCTGGTTCTCATTGAAATTGGCGAGGCTGCTTAACAAACTTATCCTGTTTGTTGGGGTCAACAAGGGAACATGTTCATGACCCACGGTAATGCAGCGTCGCCGTCGATTGTCCACCGACTGCTGCTTCCATCGACGCCCACCGTTGCTGATCCCAACCCCAGGGGTTTAGATCATGGGGGCTGGAAGGACCCTACACGGGGATCCACAATGATCGGAGCCGACATTTTTTTCTATTCGGAGCCATTCACATCCTCCTGATGAAACATGTGGTTCGTTGAGCGAGGGAGGAGGTATGGAACCACAACCAAACCACCACCCACCGTGGTAGGGAAGTAGAGCGCCATCAATCCCTTGGCTAAATCGTTCCAGACAAGATCAGAAGGGGAAGCGTCGGAGACGATGGAGGCGGAGTTGGTGATGATGAGTTGACGGTCAGATGAAATTAGACCCCTTTAGCTCATTGGCGATCCAATGATCTGGTTCTAGAACGTGTTTGGAGTGTATAAGTTGAAGAATCCAAAGGGGTTTGAGGCGTTTGTGGACTTTGAGAACCAGGTGGTCTATACAAATTCCTTGATCTACAAGTAACGTTCTTGTGCTTTGGAGTTGATGGACAATGGTGGGAAAAGGTTCGATCCAAGCAGACTGTCAACTTATGAGTTATTGTCTGTTATAATATTTTCTTGTCAACTTAACGTTACAAGAAACATAAGATGAATGATATCATAAGACATATGGTGTCCTCTCCTGAATGTATGGGTTATCAATGAACTTTGTTTTTTTTGAATAGGCAATTTTTTTATAAATAAAACCTCCTTTGAGATAAAAGAGGAGAAGAACAGGTCAACAAAGGCACAAAAGGGAGATACCCTTAGATGGTCATATGCCACCTATAAGGGAGATCAACTACAACAGAAGACAAATAAACGATAATTCAACCCCAAGACAAGACCATAAGAAGAGGCACCAAGTACAACAAGCAAAGAAGATGCAGAAAACAAGAGCTGCCACCAAGGGCAGAGCACAAGAAAGGCCACCAAGATCAACAAACACCCCTGAACGACTGGGCAAGACGGCAGCCACCAAACCAGAGTTGGCCACCAAGAAGAGCAGACAATCCAGAAATGCTGAAAACCGAATCAGAGTTGAACCTAACTCCCTGTATCATTAGTAACACTCAATCCTAGCGAGAGAGAGAGTATTAACAACGCCGGTGGCCAGGACCACGATCGACAGATACAGAATCAATGTAAAAAACACTGAGACACACCACACCCAACAAATAAAACGAAAGGCTTCAGACCAAGGAACAGTCTTAAGGACTCGCCGGCGGCCAACACCAACATCTAATACCGGCGAGCTCGAACACCAGACAGTGGGTCGAGAAGAAGCGAAGCCAATCGAATTAAATGGAAGGGTAGTGAGGGAGAGGAATTACCAAGCAGTGATCGGAATCCAGCAAGCCGCATACAAAGTCCAGGCAGAAACCGGGAGGTTGAAGAGCCAGAAGCAACTAGAGAAGCTAAACAATGATCCACACCCGCTAGATTGTAGAAACGCGTCTCACGACCTGAGCAGGAACTAGTCACAACCAGAGACCCGAGAGAAGATTCAACTTTAAACTACTAAGACGAGTCAGGTTAGACGAAGAAGCTCGCACTCAGCCCTCCGAAACCTAAATTCGGTAAGCACCGAATAGAGGCCCAAAAAGGCGGAGGACCGGTATTTCTACTGACTACAAGCTCTGAACTCCAAGCTGGCAGCCTAAACTGAAAAGCGAGCTGAGCGTTCCGAAACCAAAACAAGTAACCCCTCACCGATAGCAGCAAGGACCAGAAGGGGAAGGCCTGTAATAATACCGAGCTCGATCCAGGACAGACTTCAACAGAAAACTCCGAAACCAACTGAAGAGCAACGAACTAGGCCTGGCCCAAGTCAAAACCCAGGCCCAGATCCAGACCCAGAGGCCCAGACCCAGACCCAAATCAGTCCGACCCGCTGAAGCCCGACCCGGTAGACCCAACCCGCAAAATGGGTCAAACCCTGCAGATCCGGGTCAACCCTACCTGGTTCCAAGAAAACCAACTCCCGAGCCTAACGCCCCGGACCACCACCCGAAGCAGCCGCCCCCAACCACACAGCACCAACGGAAAACCGGCGAGCCACTCCTACCAGCTACCGGCGAGCAACTCCTTCCGGCAAGCATCCGTCGAACTAGCAACAAGGCGAGGATGAGAGCTCCGGCAGCGAACAGAAGGCCAACACCGGCAAAAGATCTCGAGATGCCAGGCCAACTCCGGCCAAAGAACACTAAAAACCAGCTTGTTGTAGCAAGTTTATTTGCATAATGCCTAGATCCTCTTTCGCATTCCATTCCCTAACTTGTAATTGGATATATTATGTGAATCCTTTCACAAGAATTAGGTTGATATTTACGGTATTCACTCGTGCACCTTCCTTCATCGATTTGAGATCATACTTCTGCGTATCCTTACACTTTTTTTTGATCGGCGAATGCATATAATAAAAACCTCAATTCCAAGGTGGAAAAGGTTACAAAAAAGACACAATCTCACTACAGATTGTGAGACACAACAGGCAAAGTCCAAAACTAAGACAAAGATCCGTACAAGAGAAAAGGAGATTTAATCAAGTGTTTGAAGAAGATCATGAGCCCTGAAGTTAGCCGAGATGCAAGTCTGGCCAAGAGTTGTTGATGATCAACAAGTGAGAAGCTGCAAGTGAGGAGCTTCAAGTAGGGGAAGAGTTGGCCATGTCTGTCTTTAACTGAGTCTAAGAAGCCCTAAAGGGGAGATCAATCTCAAGCACTGGCTCTCAGCCAAAGAAGTAAACCTGCCATAGTTTCACAATAAACCGAAAAAAGAACACAGAACCCCAACCACAGACCATACCAAACTCACCCCAAATCACAAAAACTTAACCGATTCCATACCTAAAATTTCTTTAGATTAGCCAAGGGCCAAAATCCCCACAGAGGCCAATACCAACTGTGAGGACCCATCCTCAAAGCAAGGACGGGAACCAAAGACTATAAGGAAGGAATTAGAAAAGCATAATGAGATAAGGGGAGAGAGGGAGGTAATAGCCACAAACCAGAGGTTGGAGGGGAATCTGTGGAAAGAACCACGTCTCCAAAGGAGCTGCCCGAGCCAGAGCGGTCCAGATCTGCCGGGTAGAGACAGATCCGACCAGTAGAAGATTGGTGTCGTGGACCGGCGAAGCAAGCCGGAGTCGAGGGCTTGCGGACCGAAGTCGAGGGCTTGAGCGTGAGGGCCTGAGCTTGGATGAAGGAGCGGCGCCGGAGTCAGGGAGACCATGGTCGGGCCATGGTCGGAGTCGGGGGTTTGAAAGCAGGCGGAGCGGGGCGGACTTGTCACCGGCGAGAGACAGGTCACCGAGAGGGCGCCAGAGGAAGAGAAGAAGCAGATCTGAGCCGGGGAGCGGCGAGCCTGGGAGCGGCGAGTCGAGGAGCGGCGGAGGACGCCATGGATGTCGGATCTGAGCCGAAAAGGCCGGTGACGAGAGCCAGGGAGGCCAGACCTGGGTGAGGCGCGGCCACCGAAGACGGGTGGAGCAAGGAGGAAGGCGTGACTCGGTAGCCGGAGACAGGCGGAGCAAGGAGGGGCGGCAAATAAGGGGAGGGAGGGCAGCAAAGCCTCACCGGTGACAGCTTGGCCGGAGCCGCGCCGTCACCGGTGAGGGAAGAGGAAGACAAGAGATTTAGGGTTCGGGCACGAGAACCAAGTCAGAGAAGAAAAAAAGCTTCAAAAAGTGCCCGCTCCCCCCTCCGTATCCTTACACTTGAATCATCTCTTCATCACTCGACCACTTTCATAGGTTTTTGGATTCATTTCTACCTTTATATGCAACACACTTCATTCCTCATTTGCTAATCTCGCTTGCATTAGTTAACTCCTCTTACATAGTATCTACCAACTGTTCCTTCACCAGGTAGAGGTGCTCTCCTCATCACGTTCAACCACTGTTGTAAAAGTCTCCGCCTAGTCAATCTAAGCCCCAAATGAGTTTCTTCCACTTTTCCTCCAAATGAGTCACACTTAGCTCCAATCCAACATCTCAGGACTTAAGCGTTCCCCTCTTGGAAATGGCAGCTGCTTCAACAGTTTTTATAATAACGATTTCCTTCAACATCCTTGATTTTCTAAACAGGAGCTCCCATACCAATTGTCACATATCTGAAAATATATTTGAGTGCTAATAGTTTGGAGAGAAACTATACCCTTTCTAAGTCATTCGACGCATGTTCCCATTGAGAGAAAATCGGCTTGCTTAGCAACTCTCAATCAAATTCATGCATTTGAGGCGTACTTGACTTACACCAAAATCAACCAATCTCAAATAGAAGCCAAAATCTTTTTAATCCAACAGCTACAAAAGAGCATTTAAAATATACATTGAAATATATGACAATTTTTTTTGACATATCCGAGATATTTGTACAATGAGCATAGGCAATCTAACTTATCTATACCTTTGGCATATACACGACAACTGTGTGACATCCGCCCTTACGTGACATGCTTTCCAAAAGCTTGCACGCTTAGCCTCAAGTCTGATCATCCACCCATTAACGAAGTGTTTGGTCCGACCAATTGTGATCCGTAAAAATATCAAAGTTAACCATTGTAATTGATATATCCCCCTTAGATAAAAATCAATAAATTACGAACACATGTTCCTAATGGCAAACAAACTAGTGTATAGTAGTATCTTTACAGAACTGGTAAGGACATTTTCAGTCGAGCTTTGCTCTTACATTGAGAAGACGATCCAGGCCGCATCAGAGATGATTGTTTGTGTGGGGAAGGCTCACTGTAAGGATATGATTGTTGCTTGTGTCCCACGCCATATCATCGGAATGTTTCTCAAGGAAACATACAACGACGGGTCAACCAGCAAGTTTAGACGAAAATTCGTCATGTACAAAAACTTGTAAACCATAAATCCAGGTTTTCAGAGATGAAGAAAATTTGAATCTCAATGTCTGAGCAGATGTCACCTGACCTTCCTGAAAATCACCCAACATCAAAGGTTCAACAAGAGACATCTATTACAAGGGAATTGCAACAAAACAAAAAAGACATTATAGTTTACAACTTTTGCAAGTTCACATCGTATACCAAATTTTGGGTTGTACCTGTCATGTTTCGATTTGTTGCAACATCAGAAACGATGTTAAAAATTGATTGAAAAGACCTTATACCCTTTCATACTTTACCATTCCTAAGGGGAATCACGTTCACAACTTTTGCAAGTTCACGCCATATACTAAAAAGCTTTGATTGTTTTTCTATCACGTGCACAAATTAATGAGGTTTTCTGTCAGATTTGACTGACGGAACAGCAAGCAAAGTTTTTTAATATATGGCATGAACTTGCAAAAGTTGTGAACTATACGGTTTTTTCTACAATTTTCCCTCTAATCTATTACATTTCTGGTTTAGGTGTCTACAATAAATCCAATAGTGTATGTGAGAGATAGGCCAAAGAAAGACCAACACACAGCTTTGGGACTCTTGAAACATATTCAACACACAGCCTAACAGGACATCTACATCAATCTAGTGAAATGTTGATGATAAAAAGATGGTAAGTAAGTTTCAGTACAATAACAGCATCCCCAGGTAGGCAAGCAAAAGAACTGCTTACTACATCCCCACGCAAATACCCTACCCCGTCTCACTAAATGCACCGTTCCAGTTGCCAGACAAGCTATTTGCATTATGTTTGTAAGAAAAATTTGACATACCTTGTACAAAATGAGCTCCAGACAGTCAACTTCTGGATAATATACCCTAGGTCGCTTCACGTATCTTCACATTTGGGGAGCCAAAGGTATTGGCAGGTGTCTTTGCTAGGTTACCCTTTGCAGTTCCTGCACCTTGTCCGGCTGAGTTCTTTGAACTCACCATCTCATTGGCTATGGCTGATCTTTTTACCTGATCAAGATTAAATCATCAAATTAAAAACATCCAACCACTCCTAAGTTTTAATATTAAAACTTGTTGTTTTAATGTGGATAAAAATGTCTCAGGGTGTATGCAACAAGGAAATAGGTATCTATTGGATAGGAAACTTACAACTGAGAGCCGTTCTCGGTGAATATCATTTGTAGGCTGCAAATAATAATAGAACACATTAAAGAAAAAGCAAGAGAACAACAATGTTCTAAATTATGACATATTCTCATTCATTCCTGATGACAATTAACAGTCCATATGAAATTCTTACCGGTTTTCTATAGGTCTTCATCTCATCCCCGCCAAACCCAGGAAGTGACATATTCCAATTTCTTTCTGTAGCAGGAGGTAGAGTGGCAGAATGTTACATGACATATGAATATAAAGTACACATACTAATAATGAAGGATTTAGTCTGCACAACTAACCAAGATGTAGAAGGATGTCTTTAGCCTCCAACATGTTTGATTTTCGATGCTTGGCTAGTGAGCAACCAAACGTTGTAATCTGATTAAATGAAAAAGAAACATCTACTAAGCAAAATTGTAGGGATATAAATAAAATGCTTTGAGAACCATAATCCATATCAAGGCATAACGAGCTTAATCCTTTCTAAGAGTAGACATCCAACTTCTATAATTGCCAAGACTAGAGAATACGTATTCTTAATATCCAAGTACTATCCATCACAAAATATCTAGAGCAAACACTATATATGCATATACCAGTATTACAAAATGTATAAACATAAGTAGGAATGAACAAGTTTGTAATTTAGAAATTACAGGCATTTTGTAATTCTAGATAGCAAAATTACATCTGAGCAAAGTTCCATTTCAAAATTCAAATGAAGTATAACAAACTGTGGATGGCGTGCAGATTTACAGATCATGACATAAGGAATGCGAATGCAATACTAACAAGTTACAGAATGCCGAAAGCTACATATATTTTTCATTTAGCACGGGACAAAAAAAAGTACTTAATAACTCACAGAATCAATGAAATCCTCCGCAATATCCACAAGAATGTCTTCAACATCAGGATCCAACTTCTCTAAAGGATCAATCTGTTACATAACAAGGAAAAACTAACTTGTCAAGGATTGGCGATAAAATATAAGACAAAATGCATAATGTTGCTGAGTGCAAAAGATACTGGCACCTCTAAGACATCAAGCAAAACTTCAAAAACTAAACCAAGAAACTTCATAATTATTTGACCATATCTCATTGGTAAAATGATAAATAATAATTTATATTATAGATGACCTATTTTACACTACTAATTATCTGGTTCATATATTCTAAAGGTCAATCAAGAAATTAACATTGCTTGACTGAATCTCACTGAAACGAACATTAACAATACACTTCGAGCACCTTCTTTTGTCAAAATGAACACGTAATATGTGTTACGGCTCAAAAACTTGCTTACAGAAAGTACAAAATTAGGAGGAAACTGATAGTAGCAGTATCAAAATGCAAGTGAGAAAAGAATTGATTGCAAACATGGCTTACTTGACTGACTAGCTCATGGATGCTTCTCTTGCTCAGGATCCTGTTACTAGAATCATCGTTTTCTGCACTAGCTGTTCTGTTAATGGTCCCTGGCTGCACTGTAGTAGGCTGCATTGTTGCAAGAGACGGAGGCTTCTGGTTTCCTGATCCCTGGACCCTTGTAATTGGTTGCTGATGGGGTAAAGATTGTGAAACCCTCGATGGAGGAAGTTGTTGTCCATAATGCTCTTGTGGCTGATGTGGTGGTGGAGGTGAGGGTTGTTGTGCCTGTGCAGATGCTAATTGTAGTTGTTCCGTAATAGATCGAGGCGGATGATGATGTGGCTGTTGCGGAATATGTGATCTTTGCTGCATGGATTGCGAGTTAATTTGGGCTCTATATGATGGAGATGGCAGAGGAGGTTTCCCATGAGGTCCACCAGATGATAACCAAGGTTGGTTAAGGGACTGCATGCCCTGTGATGTATTTGGTGACGGTGAACCAGAAGAAGCTGCTGATGAGCCTCTCAAAAGTCCATGTCCTTGAAAATTCTGCAGAAGAGAAAATCAATATAGAAAAGAATTGATACACAGTACATGCAATGAGTCCAAATAGAGAAGAACATGTCACATAGATACAGAAGACAAGCAAAGAATCCATGTTGAAATTCAAAGAAGAGTGGCTTTTTGCATGTCTAAAAACTTTCAAAGGCTGTATTTCTCAATATCAAAACAGTAGTTGAACATAGTATCAAAGAAAACATGAAAGAAATACATAGACATAAGCACCATTAAGAGTTGATTGAACCCCTTAGCTTCCTACACAATTAATAATGAGAGCCACACACAAAATATCAACAAACTACCTTAGAACATCAAAATGAGAGAGTTAATCATATTTGGTACTGACTTGAGGGGCAGGAGGCTGGTTGCTTGGGGAAGACGATGGCCTAAGAGATGATTGGATGGCCCTTTGTTGATGGTGAGCAGGAATCCCAGCTGGTCGCATCTGAGAACTCGAACCAAGAGAACCCATCATCCCCATTCCTTGCATTGGAGGTCTCACCTGCAAGTTTCAGAAGTGAATTAACAAGGCTAAAAGGTCACAACCATACAAAAAAATAAGAAAAAGAGCAGTAAACATGGCCATTGCAAATCAGCTCAATGCCCCAAATAGGTTGTATGATTCAAAGGTTAACATTTTTCATGCATTTTCACGTCATTAAAGCTGATAAAGACAATTCTGTTGACCCAATTAACCTCACAAAGATTTAGATTGCTTTCCATTCTTCTCTTACCAATGCAACAAATTAGAGATCAAATCCACTTTGCTGAGTAAATAAACAAGCCCAAGAAATGAAGGTACCGGAAGCTAGTTCAGAAACCCGGAAATCTCACCTGAGGAGAACTGGAACTCGAATTGGAGGACTGTTCGGGCACATTGACCGAACTGCGACCTAAGCCGCCAAATTGCTGGCCAAAGGACGAAGAAAACGGAACGGGTTGCGGAGAAGAAGACGCGGGGACGCCAATGGCCATGCCGCCCCGAGGCTGAGCGGAAGCGGAAACCGGTGGCGACACGGAGGTGGAGAGAGAAGGCCCAGACGACGCCGTTGAAGAAGGAGGGAGCGAGGAGAGGTGAGAGGAGAAATGGGGGAAATGGGAGGTCTGCTGCCATGGTCTGGCGAATGTGGAAGGTCTGGGCTGGGAAGGAGATGGAGACGGAAGGGGCTGAGACTGAGGTGACTGGTGATTGAGTGTGGTTGGGGGCTTTGGATTGGAGTTAGGGTTAGGGTTTGGGGAAGAGGGGACAGAAGCGGCGGAGGCGGGAGGTGCGGTGGCAGAAGGGGGTTGTTGTTGTTGTTGCTGCGGAGGAGCAGGTGGAGGCGGGTCGGAGGATTGCGGAAGGGCGGAGGAGGCGGTGGTGGGTGGTTGCTGCTCCATGGATGAAGATTGTGTTTTGTGGGATTATGCTGTTGACGGAACCATTTAAATTTTTGGTTTCAACGTGTAATATATATAAATATTTATATGAAGCGCCAATTGAATTTCCACTTCTTGTTCGTTTTTTTTTTTGCGGAATTGGATTTCCGCTTCCATTTATAATTCTTAGGCTGTCCGAGGTGTCGTTGAAACGGTGCGTATTTGAGGCGTCGAATCCGACGTGGCAGCGAAAAGATTCGGGTCTATGTCGAATTTGTGGAAGCGTAGATTCGACGTCGAGGGTTCTGTAGACTCAGCTTGTCGTCGAATCAACGGATTCGGAGCCCAGCAGAGTCTTGGACCGACAAACGGGGATGTGTCGTGTAGCATATTTGTGCTTAAATGGCCTCAACGCTTCGTCTTCCTCACGGTTCTTCTTCCCCGCTTCTTCTGCATCCGTTTCTTCGACTTAATCCACATCCGTCTGTTGTGACCTTGTGTCAACATAATAATATATGTGTTTTGATGATGACAAGTATGCATACATTTATTCAAGATCAAATAACTATCTCATATGGATATTTTTTTCAAACCAAACTTATTTTACAAAAGTTCTCATTTTTTTTTGATAATGTGATTTTCGGATTTTTCAAGACAACAACTTTGACTGCATTTGAGGTAACTTTGAAAAATCATATCAAATTCATTTCTTTATCCAACTACGATTTCTTTGATGTTTTAGAAAGCTCTATGAGTCTACTTTTGAATGCACAAACTGGTTCTCCATTTACATATTCCATAAGAGAGTAATGGACAGAAAAGTGAATAGACATCAAATCTGCCAGAACAGGTAAACCAGATTTTATTGGCTATCTTTCTTGATTAAACTGAGATTATCTACCAGGTAATAATAGGCCTATGCTATACCATTGGAAATATATATGAGCCTATTTTCTAACCCAATTGACCTTACTTGATTTGGATTCTTGTGGAAAAAGTTATACTCATTTGAACAAGCAAAGGTCAAAGTTGAAATTTCTGGCAGCAAGCATGTTCATCATCTACTTGTGTCCAATGAAGTTGTGCACGAAATTTAAATCTCCAAGGACATTTTCATACCTTCAATGATGATCAAGGAAGGCTATGGAAGATTCAAAATGTCTACTTTGAAAGGGTTCAAGTCCTACCAATAGGATTCTTGTAAGTATGATCACTAAGATATGGTTTGGCTAGCTCATTACTCAATTTCTCTTCCCTTATTCAAAAATTCGATTTCTCTTGATTATTTCATCCTTTTTTATTCATTCAAATTTATTTTGAAAAGAGAGAAGTCATCATTTCAATCTTGAAATGTGTTTAGGACATTTCTTGTCAAGATATGCCACTTGACTTTGCACTCAAGTATTACTTCAAACAACTCTTTTTTTGAGTTATCAAGTGTCAAGTTTTTGTCTATAAAAGCCCTCATTTGTTTCTTCATTTTAAGATACAATACTTCTACTCATTCTCTACAAAAATTTCAGCACAAAGTTCTTCTTCATCTTTGAGAGAAAAGTCATCTTGAGAGCTCTACCCTTCTTTGTTCTAGAATTTGTTTTCAATGTCATGAACTAAAGTTTCATATTTTTTTGATCTTTGCTTGTTTTTTAAATTTCCGAATTTGTTTTAAGTTGCTATATTTTGTAATCAATCTACTCACCCCCCCCCCCCCTCTAGATTGATTCCTTGGGACCTAACACCGTTGTTTCTGCGAACAATGTCCCCACTTCCAGCGTTTTGCCACCGCCTTTTCTACCACCGGCGAGGCTCCACCGTCGTTTCTTCCTTACATTTCCGACCTCTGGCATTGTGCCAACACTGTTTCCATCGAAGTTTTTTCTGCACCGTTTCTCCACCACAGGTTCTCCAACGCCGTTTCGCCACCGCCAGAACGTCAACACTATTGGGGCCATCACTAGAACGTCAACACCGCTTCTCCAGCCACGTATCTCCACCACAGGAGCGACACTACCGTTTCTCCACCAGCATTACGTCGACACTACTGATTGTCCACCTCTCGTGTCTCCGACGATCAACCAGCCGAGAATGGTAGTGTACCGAAAATGGAGTCGCCCCGAGGAGGTCACGTTGGTCTTTGTGTGGCTCAAAATGGCGAATCAAGGGGTTCACTAACATGGCGATGCCTTTTGGGATGGCATAAGGGGGGAGCTCACCCAACTGACCCGCCAAACCCCGGCGATTGAGCGGTCCGCCGAGAACTACAACTATCATTGGACCGTCGTCAACCAGAAGGTGAAGTGTTTCAATGAGTGTTGGTCAGAGATGAAGCGCATTTACCAACTCGGTTGGAACGACGCTCTGGTCATGGACACTATAGAGGGGGTGTACGCCGAGAGATGCGGAAACGGCTTCGTTTGACATCATTGGTGTATTATCGTGTGGGACCATCCAAGTTGGAGGGAGTCGTAGATACAATCGTAATCAAAGATAGCAAGTGAGCCGAAAATGGTTTGGAAAAAATAGCCATCTTTGCCAATACAGAAAGATCCACATCCGATGCCGAAGAACCTGTAATTGTTTTTGGATGTGTAATGTGTCAGACGACTTGAAATTGTATCTTAGTTGTCCATAATAAAAAAATGACGATTGGCATGGGTTCCCTAATGTCATTGTTCCTGGAACATAACAAGTATTGCCTGGTGTCCGTATCTTCTAAACGGTCAAGTGACATAACTTTCCATGTTTATGGAACAATGACATTAGTGAATCCATGTCACTTGCCATTTTTTTTTATTATGAAATACCGAGAAAAAAATTTGAAGTCATCCGTCATATTACACCCCAGACCAATTACCCAAGTACGGTAAGCTGGTTTCTGATAACCAAGAACTAGTAATTCGTTTGGAGGTGTAATGTGATGACATGAGTAGTAAATTTGACCGGTCGAATTCGTAGGCATTCAGTACAGGTGGTTTCGGAGTCGAAGGTTACTGGGACACAAACAGACACGTCTGTTGGTTCTCGGCGAACCAGGTGGATAAAGTCTGCTCGGAATTCTGATCATGTCCTCGAGAAGGAGGAGAAAAACTCGATTCAAAATTCTGTCCCGATCTCTATTCTGATCTCGACGACATCTTCTAATAAGGAGGTAGTTAGGGAGAAGTTGCATGCGAACAAGGACATGACCAAGGCCACCGAGGTTGTTCAAAATAGAAAATCTCATGATTCAAGAGATACTGTGCATCCGGTAGCATCAAGGTTGGTCCGCCGGACCTGGGCGGTGAGGAATGGTAATTCCTAGAAGAAGAGGATGAGGTGTTTGTGAGCAATTTACCATTCGAGTCGTCCGAAGATTGGACTCGAAATATTTTCAGCCCTTTTGGTACTATTGTTTCCATGAGTGTTCTCAAACGACCAAGTCGAAATGGTAGGTACTTCGGTTTCATTCGTTTTGAATCGAAGGAGCAGCGAAAAAAACGATTGAGGTCTTGAATGGTTTTAAAATCAATGTGTACATTCTTTTTGTCGCCATGGCTTGACGACGCAGGACAGAATTGGAGCAAACCACAACTCAGAAAGTTGACTCTGTTTCTGGGGTTCAGAAACAGAGTAACCTTGGGATGGAAGAGTCTGTTACGCCGGTGAAGCAAATAGAAAAGGGTGAGGTCGTTTTGAGCTCTCCGGAGAACGCCTTGGTGGTGTAAGGGATTGGCAGGGCGTCTATAGGCCTTACCGGGGATTCGCGGGAGTTGGTTGTTTCTGAGTCTCAAGCAATTTCAAATTCTTCGGATGGCATGGATGAGATTGGAAACCGTGATTGTCTCCCCATTGATTCCGGTGATCGCGATTTACCTGGGAGGGATGAGAGTGTGATCGTTCCTGATTTCAGAGATTGCGATACATATGAGGATGATGACGAGTTTTCATGTGCTGAGTATGGATTGAGTGGGCCTACTCAAGGTGGGGCTATGTTTGGGCTTGTTCAAGGCCGTGATCAGCCCAATTATGATCAGTCTATTTCCAAGTCTCAGCAGGTTGTTGCTTCGGCTCGTGTTTTTGATTTGATTGAACCTGTTGTTGTTGGAGTTGATGTGGCGGGTCAACCATCACAGCAGGAGGCATCTCCGTGGAAAGATGCACTCATCAAATCGAAGCGGGTGAGTCGTCCACCTAAGCATTTAACGGAGTTTTATTCTATGTCATGTAAACCAAAGGTCTCTTTAGATCGGGAAAGATATGTTCGTCCCGTTATTATTTGGAAACGGGTTGAGCAAGACCGAGATAGAAAAACTCAAGTCGCAATTCATGATTTGGTTGCCAAGAAGAAGGATGCGACGTCTCGTCGTTGACTTCGGGAGGCGAGGATTGGTGGGGTTTCCTTTTAGGGTTTTTGTTCCTTGTTTTTCTTTTTCAAAAAGGCTTGGCCTTTTGACTCCCTTTGTTGGAGTCCCTTTGTAATCGTTGGTTTCCACTCTGTTTCATCGTGATTCAGGGCATTCCGGTTCTTTTTTGAATCGATCTTATTAATAAATTTTCGAGCTTATAAAAAAAATACATTGATGTCATTGTTTGATCCTGTAACACCGATAAATACGTGTCATATCTATGGATCTTAAGTTGCAACGAATTCCAAGAAGATTATTGGGACGTTGTCATGGTCTCTCTATGAGAATTGTCCAACCCATGTTACCGGACAATTCTTCCACTACATTGTATGTAGTCAAGGCTCCCTAACATCTCAAGGAAGCCACGTGCTTCGTTGACTTTCAATTTACGCCGAGTATCTTCTTCGTTCGGCCCTCGTAAATAGGTTGGCCCAAATACATTAACGATACCCTGGTAGAAGTTTTGGATACACTACAAAATCGTGGGTTCGCCCATGCGTATGTACTCGTCAACGGAATCAACTGATGATTCGTAACATAGCAAGCCAATAGCTACAATGCATTTCTGCGGGAGAAAGAAACCGGACTTACCAAGAAATTGGGTCGTTGACGAAAATATGGGTTACGCTCACTCAAGGCGTTCATAATGCGAAGAAAGCGTATCTTCGACATTGGCGAACGATGCCAAAAAAGTCTTTCACTATAGACCAGTGAAGTGTAGAAGGGGTTGGATAGTGGTTGGATATCAGACGTGCATGCCCTTCCTCCCCTCTTCTGTCTTAGAAAACCCGTTATGGGATATGTAGTCCTTTGTCAATAGTTGTTCGTATATATTGTTTCAACGCCTCTTCACTTTGCTTTTCAAGTGCAACCTCCTCTTCAGAAGATTTGATCAGTGAACAGTTGACCCAAACATGAACCAACGATAAAAAGAAAACCTCCTACTTCACGAGCTACAAATATTCCGCCAACAAGAAGTCATTATGTAGTGGGAAAAACCAAAACATCAAACTTGTAATATTGTTATCACACTACACTAACAAACAACTGTAGATCAGCAAAGCTTGGTGATCAACAACTACTGCCAAGTTGCTCCGACCAACTATCGCTCAAGTTGCTTAAAAACTCAAGCTGATCAGCTAGCCCATTCTGTTAAAACGTTTGATGATCCGATCTTGACTTCGGAAGGCGAAGAGTGTGTCACCGATGGTTGATTTTGTGAACCTTTTGTTTTATTTGGTTTTTTGATTGTTTTTTGTCGGTCCCGCGGCTCCAGATGAGAGCTTCTTGTTATGGTTGTGTTCCGGATCGATCCTGTTTGGATCTTTCTTTTTAAAAAATATAATTTTTGCGCTTATCTAAAAAAACAACTACTGCCCTTCTTTTCACTGCCTCTTCCAGAAATCAGTCCGATGAACTTGGCCATCGATCAAAGCCTAGAGTCTCGCGGCCAACATGCCTTGCACACTTGATGTCAAAGAATCGTCACAGCCTATTGGGTTTCCATCATTGCCAAAATCAAACTAGAAGCATTGTGGTATGCAATTCTTGTACTAATGCTCGTTGCTCGCCTTTTTCTGGTCTCTCCATGCTTCAATGTCATAGTTAAGCACTTGGTATGAGCTTCCATCCTCAAGAGCAGGCACAGAAGTAGGAGCCTTCTCTCTGTAACCAATACATATATTCATAAGCAACTCAACTCAACTCTACATTACATACATGTCCAAAACCAAAACTGATAAAGAAAATATAGGAAAGGGAGCTTCAGCAGACATACGTTACCGAGTATATAATGAGTCCAACAACTACGACTCCAAAAGCAACATAGTATAACCAGTTAACCTGCATTTGGAGTATCAAAAATAACAGAAGTTTGTGCATACTAGTATCAGCCACAGATAGATGTAATCAAGACAATAACCCAAGTTTGTCTGTCCAACTGGTCAAACATTTGAGCCTAGATCTCCTTCACACTTCATGTCTCAAGTACAAAATATATAATTGGTGTTCCAATCAAATGCTTCGATACATACCTCCTGCTTGTAGAAGAAGATGCGAGCAACTACAGCCCACATATCAGCCGTGAGAATGGAGAGATTGAACAAAGTAGCCCCGCTTAACTGCATGCAGTAATACCCGATTATATGTAGGTAGTGAATTACCAACATTGTGAAGATGAGAACCAATTGATAATGATAAAGAGAAGAAGAATGACCTGTAGAACAAAGGGAGCAAGTGTGTAGAACATAAAGAGTGCCAAAGTGTAAGCAGCTATGGATAGGATCTGAAACCCAAAACAGAACACTAATCGGTTCCAGAAACAAGGAAATAAATATCCATTATCTACTTACCATATCAGTAGACCACTCAATAGAAGCTACAGCATCTCTCTCCATAATACATCTGATAACAAGTTATTAAGAGTCAATCAAGTAACAATGAGAGAAAAAAAAACAGATTTCTACAGTTGAAAGGCAACCAAAATAACTCTAGTATAGCCAAAAGGATACATCTGAACCACACTAACTAGAAATCCATATAAACCAATCATACCAACTACTTCGACACGGTCTTTTTTCTTGACACAAAATTCCTGGAGAAAGAATCAATTCAATGCATAAGACCGAAATTTATTATCATAAAGCAGGATAAATAGAACATGTTACAACAATTGTCATTGAGTTAATCTTTAAAAAAAAAAACTAGTTCTGGCTAGATTAAGATTCACTGACCTCACCAACGTTGCTTAGAGCAAAAAAAACAGTCCCTACAACGACGAGTGTATCACCCAGAAGAGGGTTTGTACCACCTAAAATAGAATCATAAGCACTCTGAGATACTTTACTACCAGTATCAGAGAAGAGTCGTGAGACTGAAAAAGAAAAAGAAGTGTGACCTGAAGTATCAGCAACACCAGAATCAGAGAAGAGCACCATAGCAAGCCCGCCCACGCAGATGACTGCACCTACTATCTGCCAGAGGGAGTATCGGGTGCCTAAGGTGAGCCTGGTGAGAACTATGGCCCATGCTACTGCAAAGCAGTCCAATAATGACACGCTAGTAATCGACGTGTACTGGTATGCTTTATTAGCTGCATCATGACATTACAAGCTCACTCATTTTATAAACCCATAAGCCAAAATACCAGGCAAGACTTTTGAAAAGCAATCAGATTTGTGAAGCATGATTACCTAGATAATTTCCTTGAACATCAACAAAGCCTAAGAGGAGATACCAATGCCAGGGAATCTGCAAACCCACAAAAGCATATTCATGATTAATGAATTCCTTTGCCCATAAATCCCTATTGCATTGTTGCCTCCGCCAAGAAACGCTAGTAAGCATCCAAACTTGAAGGGATAACCCTGAAACCCAAACCCGCTTGACCTTTCTTTCCATTCCTAACTATAATATTTCAAAAAATTATAGAACCCACTTAAAGGTGAGGATTAACGTCGTTTCCTAGCCCTCAACTTTACCTCATTTACACATTCAAACTACCAAAAACTTATACATTCACAAGTGCATTTTTGAGGTTGGGGTACTCAAACAAACACATCTGTTACGTTAGGTTCTACAAACTTTTGAAAGGTCAAGCACAATTAAGGCGCAAAAATGAGGTGTACTACAGGATTAGGTTTCAGGGTTATCCCAAACTTGTATTTGAAATCATTAGAAAGGAGGGAAGTAGATACATACTACTAATTTCTGCCCGCGAAATAGCAATATACTGATATACACCACAGCTAGTGCCACATAACCTATAGACGCCTGAAAAATTGGTGCATCCACACCTACTCATAACACAAATAAACAACAAGAGAAATGAAAAAAATGGAAAGAGAGTAGTGAGGTCAATTGAGAGCAGAGTCGAAGATGAAAAGGGTTACCGAGATGAGCTATGAGAGAAGAAGCGAAGGCAGCTAGTGCAGCCGAGAAAGAAACGAGCTGGCCAAGGAACAGTATGTAGAGAGTTGTTCCACTTCCATGGCTAATCCACCTTCTGTTCTTCAAAGCACCCCACCAGTTCATGTTCATTCTCAAGATAAACCACTCAACTGCACACTACCCCTACTATGAAGAAGAAGAAGAAGAAGAAGAAGAAGAAGAAGAAGAAGAATCTAAATTAAGATGTAATAATACATGATGGATTGCTTGAAAGTGATCTTGTATAAGTGATAAGAATCTTGACATGTCAGCAATACAGTGCTAAACCGGACACACAGCACATGGTGCTATTCTATACATATCAATGATTCAATTGGTGGATAAAGGTTGTGCATAAAAAGACAAATGCTTTATACACATATGGACATACTACATGAAAGGCCAATCACCAATGGTTGTCAAGTGTCGTCATGAATGGGGCATATAACTGTATGATATTTGTATTATGAAATTCGTATGACCCTAACCCTTCCCATAAACTTTTACTGCGACGGCGGCACAGGTTGAATTGGGTACAACCTTGTTACCGGCGACTCCACACCGTTCCCCAATGAGTTGGGATCACTTGGGGGGACCAAGTCCGTCTGGAGGAACGAGATCGACGACGGGAACCCGAGGCACGTGTCTGGGTCTGAGATCCAATATCACCCAACCCGGGTGCCGGTGGGATCAGTGAGGAGAGAATTGGGGGAAGGCGGCCAGCAATCGGGACCAATCCACAATTGCCAGGGGGTATAAAAGCAGGCCTGGTGTCGGCGACGATATCCCACCCCCACTGAGTGGGTGTTCCGATGGGACCACGTTCACCTGGGTGATTGCAGTCGACGACGACGAGCCGAGAAGGAGGCCTGGGACCCAATCTCGTCCAACCGTTGACGAGGGGAGGAGCAAGGTCGGGCGATCGAGGGAGAGAAGGCAACACCGGGCCGTTGCCGGGAGGAAGGGTAACGATGTTGGCGGCGCCGCGCGGAAACCCTAGCAAAGTCCACTACTCTAGATTTTGTGACTTTTTTAATATTGGAATCTGCTGAGTTCGATTTTTTTCCTAATCTATGTGTTAAACTTACATCAAACACCAACTTCTTTTATTTTATCAATAAATATATTAGGTGAGAGTTTAAACTTTTATTTTAATCAGAACATCATATGTGTTTCGTTAAATGATAAACCTTAAACGTATTGACTTACAAATCTATCCTATCTTAAATTTATTGGACAATTATAGGTCCATAACCAATTTCTTAAGAAACTTAAACAATTTTGGTGGGAGTTTTAAGAAATCACCCCTAAAAACTAATATGAACAAACGGTAAAATAGTTCTTGTGTCACAAGCTATCAATAATCAGCCATGATAAGATGTAATTAAGACACACAAGATATAGTGAGCACGCTTGTCCTTTCAAGTTATCCTCTGTACTCTCCTTTCTCTTCGTCAAAGAAAGTGAAGATAGACTTTCTAGGGTTTAAATATCCGTCTGGTACGCCACCTCCATCCACCGTCTTTTGTCAGGTGGTGGCTATTCCGATCTCAACCTCTCCTCCGACACCTCCCTCACCCACCATCCTCCTATCACTTGAGTATATCAGATCTTAAATTCATTGGAAAACTAAAAGTCCATAACTAATTTACTCGGTAGCTAAAGGTCTGTAGGCAATTCTGGTGGACAGTTTTAAAGAACCGCCCCTAAAAATTAATATGAACAAATAGTAAAAAAGCTCTTGTGTCACAAGCTACCAATAATCAATTATGATAACATATATAGTGAGGCACGTTAGTCCTCTCAAGTTCTCCTCTGCACTCTCTTTTCTCTGTTCCTTAGAAAGTGAAGATGGAGCTTATTGGGTTTGAATATGCGTCTGATACGCCGCCTCCATCCATTGTCCTTTTTTCTGGTGGGGGCTACTCCGACCTCGATCTCCCATCCGACATTTCCCTCACCCATCATCCATTCCGCTGTGGACTATAGTGATAGGGGTGTTGGTGAGATGTGATGTGAGGCGGCGGAATCGAGGTAAATAGGGTTGGGAAGAGTGTATAGAATTAGAATGTAGAGAGAAGGAGAGGAGGGAATAGAGAGAGAGTATAGAAATAGAAGATGACAAATTGCTCAAGGCATGCTATCCTCGCTGCCATTTTCATTCATCATATATAGATACCAAAACATAAAAGGCCTGGGCTTGACCAGCAAGGCCCACAATGAAAACATAACAGAAAAATAAGATCAAAAGGCCCACACGACCATGGTTCAGTAGAATTCACAACATTACCCTCTCCTTCAGGACTTCATGTCCTCATGAAGTCGCAGCAAACTCTGGGAAGCGTTTCTCCAAGTCAAATAGCAATTCCCATGTGGCTCCCTCCGGTCCCGAGTTCGACCATTGTACCAGCACCTGAGTGGCTGCCCTATTCCCTTTCCTGATCATTCTGCGATCCAACACACGCAGTGGGATAGGGGCGATCAGACCGTCGGCACCCACAGTAGGCAGTTCAATTTGTGATGCAACAGACCCAACATGTTTCTTCAGTTGCGATACATGAAACGTTGGGTGGATGTGCGATGTGTCAGGAAAGGCTAAGGTGTAAGCCACCATGCCCACTCGCTTCAGAATTTTATACGGGCCAAAAAACTTTGGACTGAGTTTCTGGGACACACGAGCTACCAAGGAACTTTGCCTATAGGGTTGCAACTTGACGTATACCCAATCTCCAACAGCAAAAGAGCGGTCCGAACGCTTTCGATCGGCTTGAGATTTCATTCGTGACTTAGACCGTTTCAGGTGGAATTGCAGCAAACGTGTGGCTTCTTCTCTCGCGGCCAAACTGCGATCAATAGTGTCCAGAGTAGATGTTCCAGTCAGATAGGGTAAATGGGTTGGAGGTGGCTGGCCATAGAGAGCCTGATAGGGACTGGTTTGTATAGCAGAGTGAAACGATGAATTGTACCAAAATTCAGCAAGGGGCAGCCATTTGGACCATTGGGTAGGACAGTCAGAACACATACAACGTAAATAGGTTTCCAAGCAACGATTAACTACCTCAGTTTGACCGTCGGTCTGTGGGTGATATGCAGAAGAAAGATTCTGTGTGATGTGTTGTAATCTGCAAAGTTCACGCCAGAATGAAGATAAGAATATCTTGTCCCTGTCACTAACAATCGAAGCCGGCATTCCATGTAAGCGAAAAACAGAGTCCAAAAAAGCCTGAGCCACTGTAATCACTGTAAACGGGTGCTTGAGAGGAATAAAATGTGCCGACTTAGTGAGACGATCGACAACCACAAATATGACCTCGAATCCTTGAGACTTTGGCAAGCCCTCGATAAAATCCATAGAGATGTCGTGCCAAGCACGAGAGGGAATGGGTAAAGGCTGTAACAAGCCCGGAGAGGCAGCGAGATCAGGTTTACTAGCCTGACAAATTTGGCAAGTCGAGACAATGAAAGCGACATCACGCTTCAGATTCTTCCAGTAAAAATGGGCCGATATACGCTTATAAGTTGCTTGGATTCCAGAATGCCCCCCAGAAGCTCCACTGTGAAAATAGGAGATCAATTCCTCACGTAATAAGGTATTGTGACCCACCACCAATTTTCCTTTTCTGAACAACTGTGAATTCACCCATGAGTAGTGGCTTGGAACTGAAGGTGTAGTGGATAGAAGCTTGATTATCTCTTGAAGCTTAGGGTCCTCTGACCATGAAAGCTTGATTCTAGTCAACAAATCAGAGGATAAAGAAGTGATAGCCATCACAGATGCATCCAAATCTGGGAATAGTGGTTCAGGAGCAGGATCATCCTTGCGGGATAAAGCGTCAGCCACTGTGTTGTTAATGCCTTGACGGAACTGGATCTCAAAGTCGTACCCCATCATCTTAATCACCCATTGTAATTGTGCCGGAGTAGAAGTTCGTTGATGGAGTAAAAAACGAAGGCTTTGGTGGTCGGTTTTGATGATAAAGTGCCGACCCATTAAATAGGAATGCCAATGCTTAGTTGCCCATAGAACTGCTAACATTTCCTTATCATAAACTGAAAGAGAACGTTGACGAAAACCCAATGCCTTGCTGAAGAAGGCAACTGGCTTGCCTAATTGCGTTAGAACAGCACCAACCCCTGTACTAGATGCATCTGTTTCAAGGACAAACAGGACCTGAAAATCAGGTAATGCCAAGACAGGAGCAGAAGTAATTGCCAATTTCAAGGCCTCGAAGGCGACCGTGGCTTCAGGAGTCCAAAGAAACGAATCTTTCTTGAGCAATTCAGTTAGCGGTTTGGCAATGGAACCATAGTTGCGCACAAATCTCCTGTAGTATCCCGTTAGGCCTAAAAATCCCCTTAGTTTCTTCAATGTCGACGGCACTGGCCAATCAATGACAGCTTCAACCTTGCGTTGATCCATAGCAACCCCATGCTGTGAGATAACATGGCCTAAATACTCAACATTTGATGCTCCAAAGATGCATTTGGAACGTTTGAGCACCAAATGTTCTGACCTCAATATTTCAAACACCAAACGCAAGTGCACATAGTGATCCTCCATAGAATTAGAATATATCAAGACGTCATCGAAGAAAACCAAGACGCAAACTCGTAAAAGAGGTCGAAATATATCATTCATCAAAGATTGAAACGTTGAGGGTGCGTTCGTGAGGCCGAAGGGCATGACCAAGAACTCATAATGTCCCGAATGAGTACAAAACGCTGTTTTATGTATATCCGCTTCCTTCATCAACACTTGGTAGTAACCTGCCCTGAGATCCAGCTTAGTAAAAACAGTCGCGCCGTGTAATTCGTCTAGCAACTCCTCCACCAAGGGAATTGGAAATTTGGCTTTAACGGTCATAGCATTAAGGCGGCGGTAATCAACACAAAGACGCCAAGAGTTATCCTTTTTTTTTACTAGTATAACTGGAAATGCAAACTCACTGTTACTTGGACGAATAATACCTGTATCAAGCATTTCTGAGATAAGGTGCTCTAACTCTGTCTTTTGTAGTGATGGATAACGATAGGGGCGAATTCGAACAGCCTGAGCATCAGGGAGCAATTGAATCCCATGATCATGTGTACGAGAAGGAGGTAAGCCTCTCGGTTCCGAAAATAAATCCATGAATTCCGATAACAGAACCTCCAATTCAGGTGACATGGCTTGATCTTGCCTCAACTTAGTACCAAAAGGAGATGATGAATCGTCCCTAGTAGAGCACGCAAAGAATGAAATAGTATTGCCCTGCAGCGCAAGTCGATTGCAGCGTTGGTGTGTAGGCCAAGAAACGCCTCCAGGAGGTAATCCCATAAGCCTAACCCAATGTCCCGAAAGCTGGAAATCCATAGTCAACTTGGAGAAATCCCAAAGAATAGGCCCCAAAGTAACAAGCCACTGAACTCCCAATATAATGTCACAACCTTGCACTGGCAACACAAGAAAGTCAGCAGAGAAGGTCAATTTTTGCATTTCCCAGAATAAATTATCACAGCGAGAACCAGTGTGAATTGTGTCCCCATTAGCGACTGAAACCTTGATATTATGAACTGGAGAAGTGAGAAAATGGAGCTTTTTAACCACAGATGAGCTCACAAAATTGTGAGTGCTTCCCGAATCAATTAAGAACGTGACTGACTGGCCATGAATCCTGCCCTGCACCAACATGGTCTGATAACCCGATAATCCATACAAAGCGTGAAGAGAAACTATTGGGTCACCTGTGTTGTGCATCTGGTCCTCCTCCACATGTGGATCCAGTGAAGAAACGCAATCCACAAATACGTCACCATCGGATTGCGAAACAGAATCCCCTTCTACCAATAACTGAAAGAGTTGTGACTTGGTGCATCTATGGTCTTTGGAGAACTTCTCCCCACACCACACGCACAAACCTTTTCGGTATCGATCATCCCTTAATTGACGTTGAGCCACAGTTGGAGGAGCATTTGGCCTGGGCGATCCGTGAGAGAGTTTCGGGGCCGGCAAAGGTTGGTGTTTGGTGGGATTAGGCACAAAAGAATGGCGCGGTGGTGGGTTTATAGCTGGCCGAGGAGATGAATATGGGGCAAAACTAGAACGGGAAAAGGGGGAGCTTTTCTTTTCGAGCCTCTTAGCCATCATCAAGGCTTGTTGCAGATCCTTGGGAAAGTGAAGACGGACAGCGTCCTCAATATCGGGTCGAAGGTGGCTCAAGAACATTGCCAACGTATCTTTGTCCGAAAGGTTCAACTGAGTTATAATACCTTGAAATGACTGAAAATAGTCCTCGACAGACCCATCGTGTCTCAGGTGTGCCAGCTCCGACATATAGTCAGTGTAGTCTCCATCTGTAAAACGACGGCGTAACGCCTCCAGATACTCGTGCCAAGGTGGTTCAGCTACTCCTTTGAACTGGGTTTGCTTCAAGAAATGAAGGTGATGTCGTAACGCCGCATCCTCGAAACCAAGCATCGCTTCTCGGACCATGTCAGGCTCCGATATACCTTCGGACAGGCAATGTTGCCCAAATTTTAGCTCCCACCCGTGGAAGTCAGTTCCATCAAACCGAGGTGGATTCCGAGCTCTTGAATCTCTACGGCATGGCGGCACCACAGCCGGTTCTGGCGGGGCTCCTAAAATAGAGCGCTGAACGGGAGGTGTAAGAAGAATCGGACCTCCGATTGGGGACGGTATGTCACGAGAAGAGGACCTCTGAGGTGAGTCGGGGATCTTCTCCGCCAGAGCTTGCAAAAGTTTGGTCATTTCTCCCATTTTACTCTGCAAATCGATAACAGCTTCTTTGATGCTCAACACCTCAGCATTTGTAGCTGCAAGATCATCTTGAAGCTGAGACGTGTTGGAGGTGGACATTTCTAGGCCTGGATGGTAAAGCTGATACCAGTGATAAGGGTGTTGGTGAGATGTGATGTGAGGCGGCGGAATCGAGGTAAATAGGGTTGGGAAGAGTGTATAGAATTAGAATGTAGAGAGAAGGAGAGGAGGGAATAGAGAGAGAGTATAGAAATAGAAGATGACAAATTGCTCAAGGCATGCTATCCTCGCTGCCATTTTCATTCATCATATATAGATACCAAAACATAAAAGGCCTGGGCTTGGCCAGCAAGGCCCACAATGAAAACATAACAGAAAAATAAGATCAAAAGGCCCACACGACCATGGTTCAGTAGAATTCACAACATATAGTCTCGATTGTACAGGTCTTATCCCACGTTATTTGTATTCCGCAATGATACTGAATGAAATCTGTGGTACCGTTTCAAAAAAAATAATCAACCATGATTTAACCAGCAAGAACTCATCTTTATTGGAAAAATAACAAAACACCAAAAATGGTAATATTTGTATCAGTTCATTAACAAAGAAAACTATAGATTAAAAAACTATGGAGAGGCTTCACGGTTCTTATAGCCAAGAAACTTGTTCAACTCTCCTGAGAAGCAAACCCTTACATTGCCTCCTCCGGAATCTGTCTGTTGAACCTAGCCATGGATCAAAATGCAGAGCCTTGCGGTTGTTAACAAAACGACGCCGATAGAACTGCAAGAAATTGTGGCACAAAAACGCAGGGCAAGTCAAGTTGCATTCCAATCCTCAAAGAAGAAAGCCAAGGTTCAGGACATTACGTCTGTTATCTTACCATGCAACTCTAGTACTACTGCGAGCTGCTCGGCTTTGTCATGGTATCAGAGTCTCGTTTCTGGATGCTTCACTTTCGTCGTTAAGCACTTGGTATGAGCTTCCATCCTCAAGAGCAGGCACAGAAACAGGAGCCTTCTCTCTGTAACCAACACGTTGTATAATATATATTCATAAGCAACTAAACTCATCCGTGCATATGTCCAGAAACAGAAATGGTAGGGAGAAAACAGGAAAGGGAGGTTCAAACATACGTTACAGAGTATATGACGAGTCCAATAACTACGACTGTGAAAGAGAGATAGTATAACCAGTCAACCTGCATTTGGAGAGGTGGCAATATATTGAAAATAAGAGATATTAGCTCGCTATGATACGAGTAAACTATGGCCTAGCATTGATGGATGCAATTTAAACAATGGATAATTGCAAAAAAGTACATTGAGGTATTTACTTTTTGCAAATAGTACCCCTCTTCTTTGACAATGGCAAAAAAAAGTGTCATGCACTCTGTATCAATTTGTTTCAAAATGACAAGTAAAAAACAATAAACAATCTAACATTTTCATCTCTCTTAGTTCTCTTCTTCTTTGTACCATACAAAGAGGGAAAATATTAAGGGACATGAAAAATCTGGATTTTTAGTTTTTTACTTATAAACAAATTCAAGGGTAAAATCGTCATTTTGAAATGAAGTGATACAAAAATAGCTTTAGGACATTTTTTGCCATTATCAAAGAAGAGGGCTTTTACTTAAAAAAAAGTGAATACCTCGGGATACTTTTTGCAATTTAAACAATACCTCCTGCTTGTAGAAGAAGATGCGAGCAACTACGGCCCACATATCAGCCGTGAGAATCGATAGGTTGAACAAAGTAGCCCCGCTTAACTGCACGCAAGAAAACCCGATTATAGGTAGTGAATTAGGACATATACATCACAATGCCTTCCAAACTAAGGTAGTCTTTGATAAGCAGCTGGTTTAGCTAGCAGACTATCTTCGAGAAAAGGAGATGATATATGTCACAAGGCCATACTCAATCAGCTATAACACATCCATTTATGTCACTCAGATTTATGAACAATGTGGAGATGAGAACCAATCGATGTCAGAGTAGAACTTTCATTCCCAGAAAGTGTTTTTCAAGCGATTGGTAGTGAGAAGAAAATGACCTGTAGAACAAAGGGGGCAAGTGTGTAGAACATAAAGATTGAGAAAGTATAGCCAGCAATGGATAGGATCTGAAACCCAAAACAAAACACATATCAGTTCAACGAGTACGATAGGCTTGAGTGATCATATTACCTAGAAGTTTAACTCCAGTGCTACTTACTATATCTGCAGACCACTCAATAGATGCTATAGCCTCTCTCTCCGCAATAGATCTGATCAAAGGTTAATAGTGAAGGAAGTAACATTTTTACAGTAAGATACCAAACAGGAGAATAAGATCTCTAGAGGCAAGTACAGTTCAAGTCAAGACCACATATATACATATTAGTAGTATAGCCAAAAGGATACATCTCAACCACACTAACTAGCAGTCCATATAAACCAATCATAGCAACTACTTCAACACGATCTTTTTTCTTGACACAAAACTCCTGGAGGAAGAATCAAATCAATGCATAAGACAGAAATTTCTGATCATAATACAGGATAAATAGAACTTGTTATGAGGTTGTCCACATAAGAGAAAACTATGGATAATCTCACCCAACTACCCTCTAAGTATGCACCATTGAGTTTAAAAAGCTTTTGACACCGCCTTAAAATTTTCAATTCTCAATATTTACTCCAATTCCGTCAACCTTTTGATGTGAAATGATGAAAATATCCCTTTTCATGAGGGTATTTTCGTCATTTCAAACACAAAGGTTGACGGAACGGGGTATATTTAGACCAGAAAAACTTTAAAAGGGGTTGTCAAAAACTTTTTGAACTAGGAGGTAGTTAGGTGCATACTTAGGGCAGGCCTAAGTGACAGTTATCCGAAAAACTATGCAAAATGCCTGCACGCGCCACAGTGCCAACTATGAGAAAGGCACCAATCCACTTGTGAGATCTGAACAATCGCAATTAAGCCAACTTAAATAAAACAATTAGTTCTGGCTAGATTAGGACTCATTCACTCACCTCGCCAACATTGCTTAGAGCGAAAAAAATTGTCCCTCCAATGACGAGTGCATCACCCAGAAGAGGGTCTGTAGCACCTGAAATATGAGCATAAGAATATTTGAAATCATTTACTATGAGAGACAGTTCTTGAGTAAAATGGATGAAATTTAACCCTTCAAGTATCGCCAATTCTGGCATCAGACAAAAAAATGTCACCTGAAGTATCACCAACACCGGCATCAGAGAATAGCACCATAGCAAGCCCCCCCACACAGATGACTGCTCCTACTATCTGCCACAAGGAGTACCGGGTGCCTAGAGCGAGCCAAGTGAGAACTATCACCCATGCTACTGTAAAGCAGTCCAGTAATGTCACACTAGTAATTGATGAGAACTGGTATGCTTTGTTCACTGCATTATAACATTACAAGGTCAGTCATTTCATGGATCCATAATCAATACACAGCTAGATACAAAAGATAATTACTCACCTAGATAATTTCCTTGAACATCAACAAAGCCTAAGAGGAGATACCAATACCAAGGAATCTGCAAACCCACAAAATCACAAAGCATCTATGATTAGAAAGTTCCTTTGCCCACCATTTCATATTGCATTATTGCATCAAGCAAGAAAAGTGAATAAGCTTCTGAACTTTTCTTTGAAACTATTATAAAATAGGAAATTAGATACATACACCCAACTTCTGCCGACGATATAACAGTATACCGATATACACCACAGCTAGGGCCAAATAAGCAAAAGACATCTGAAAAAGTGGTGCATCCACACCTACTCATGACACCCACAAATAAAAGAGGAATGGATAAACAACAAGATTGCGAAAAGTGAAAAAAAGAAGTGAAAAAAGAAGAATGGAATCAAAGATGAAAAGGGTTACCAAGATCAGCTACGAGAGATGAAGTGAAGCTAGCCATTGCCATTGAGAAAGAAACGAGCTGGCCAAGAAACAGTACATAGAGAGTTTTTCCACTTCCATGGCTAATCCACCTTCTGTTCTTCATAGCACCCCACCAGTTCATGTTCATTGTGAAGAGAAACTAGTGAACCAGTCAACACTACTCAGTACCCGCTACAACAGGACACAACAAAAATCAACCAGATCAAGAATAGTAGAACTAGAATAGAACACAAAAGAGATTGATTATATAACTATACCAGATTACAACAAAACGTGAATTATAGAAACCAAATTACCTGCTCTACCTCTCCAGCTACCATTCTCTTCTTGGCTATTGACTGAGCAGAGAAGAGCCTTTTTTTAGCTTTGGGGAGCTATAATTGCATCACTCAACTGTAAAAATTTGTGGTTGAAGGGCAATTGAGCTTGCTTCACGTGGCATAATGGGTTTGGTAGTGAAGCACAATCTCATTTGAATGTTAGACAAAACAAATTAACAATTAAAAATGATGCCCCTTCAAAGAATCAAGATATGTCTGCAATACAATACTAATTTACAAAAATGAAACAGCACACGTGCTATGAAGATCTGTGATTCAATTCATGCAGAAAAAGTTGCGTAACAACATAACCGAATCTTGAGAGACACTGCAATATATAATATCATTCATAGATATATAAACTTTGCAGATTGAGTAAGAATTAGTATGTATATATAATTACTGATTTATGTCACAGAACTCACAATTGTTATAGCAAATTAGTAACAAACCCATTTATGAACTGCAATAACATCATTATCGGAACATAAGCAAGTCTCCTACCAACGCCACAATCAGAACCACTCATACAGTCCACGAAACCACCACTAAGAATCTGCCACGTGTTATCTAATCAAACATTTTATTTTTATACTGATAGATAATTTTTATAAATCAAAGCTAAGGAAAGTATCCTCCACATCTAATATAAATTTTCCTGCACTTGTTTGGTTGTTGAGAAAATAGAGATTATAAATCCTTTTTTCGCCGATTCCGTTAGTTTGATTCTGGAGAAATTTTTTTCTATTTCGCCAGACACGCAGAAATTTGAGACCACTCGTTGTTTTACGATTCTACTCTTTGATTTCATCGGCTTTCTCGTCAACCAAACAAACAGAGATGGATTTCTATTTTTTAATTGAATGATGAAAATTGAAAATAATAATAAACTAACCTGGATCTGTTTCGCGGATCAAGCGATCCTTGTTCTATGAATCGATCAATTGAATCATCAATATCTGCTCGACGAATCGAATTCTTTTATTGTTCTCTGTTAAGAGATCGGGAGAAAGAGAGAGAAGACTAGAGAGATCGAGGACATGGCGGAAGAGCACAGATGCCAAGCGCACGAGGGCCACCGCCTCTGCGCCAACAATTGCGGCTTCTTCGGCAGCTCCGCCACCATGAACCTCTGCTCCAAGTGCTACAGGGTCGTCTGTCTCAAGGAGCGGCGACAAGCCTCCATCAAATCCCCCACCGTCGAGAACTCCCTCTCCTCTTCTCCTTCCTCCTCCGCGGCGGCGGTCGAGTCCCTACCCTCCCTCGCCGTGACCTCACCGGAGGTAGCCGGAGACGTACGGATGCCGAGTCCCACGGCCGACACGCTGTCGCAGAGCCGGTGTTTCGCATGTGGGAAGCGGGTCGGGTTAACCGGGTTTAGGTGCAAGTGCGGGACCACCTGGTCCACAGGTACCCGGAGAAGCACGCGTGTACGTTTGATTTCAAGAAGATCGGGAGAGAGGAGATCGCGAAGGCCAATCCCGTCGTGAAAGCCGACAAGCTTCAGAAGATTTAAATTTAATCATAACCTTCCGGTCTAGTTCCGATCACGATGATGACGTGGCAAGAGGGGGGGGGGGGGGGGGGGAATAGATGCGAATAGTCATGGTACGACGTCGTATTCATGTGAAGTGAAAAAAATACAAATATTTTTCTCTCATTTCGTGCTCTTGCAAAAAATAAGGACACAAATATGGTTACTGCTTGTAAGAACATGTCTCACTCTGATTGAATTTTTCTTCTAGATTTTCATTTACCCTGTGTTTCGAATTTCAGTATTGTGATTAAAATTACCCGTAAAAAGATAGAATTATTAAATAAAGAGATTGATCTCTTATCATATAAATAATAATTAAATCTAAATAATTTTAAAATAAAAATTTAATAAAGTTTATTTTTTTTTTAAACGAGTAAACATAGGGAAGTGCATTACTGCATAAGCAAATCAATACATAGTAGGGCCGAAACGTCATGGGCTCCAGAATATTGTCCAGAATGATAGTAGCTAATCCGACTAGTCTACTTCGTTTCGTAGACACAACATGAGGACATTTATTTACCAACATTTCAAATAAACGAAAAACAAAACTAGAAGTCCATCAACCCCAAAAAAATAGACGTCCAAACTAAAGCAAGAACAATAATAACCATAAAAGAAGAAAAAAACATGCATTTTTCCTGGTGTTTTCCCCAGACTTCCTAGTACCGGCCTTCTTGCGTCTTTGGGGATAGGCCCTCCCCGAGCCTTCCCCCCTCCAGGTTTCCTCATTTACCCTAGCAAGACTGTCGAGCTCTCGCATATTGATCGTCACTACCCTCCTCATCCATCAGCTGGTGACCTGGTGGAATCAAACCAGAAAGTTCCAGCACCTTCTTCATAGTAGTGGTTCGAGTATAATTCTGCCCCACCTTCCCTTTGCCCTAGGATTTAATGGCCTTGGATCTGATGGGATCTATACCTCTAGTCAGATCCTAAGGTTCCTTCTGCTTCCCTGTTTTTAGTGTTCTCATCCTTCGTCACGTTAGGCAAGTTGTCGGGGTTTGAAGTACGCGAGTTCCCAACTAACGGTCGTGGATGTGCCCCTTGTATTTTTGGACCTGCCCATTCAAGGGCATCCTTAGCCAAGACGTCGGACTACGAGCGAAATTTCTCATCTCCCCTCAAGGTCGGAAATACCGGTGGGGGTAATATGAGAACTCTACTGGTACCTGCTCCACTCCCTCCTACAAAGTTCTAAATCAGGTCAAGGAACAGAGAGGTGAGAAGGTCGTCCACCGAGGGTACTCGTGTTACTCTGGGAGCCCTCCATTCCGTCTTGAGGAGCCGATCCACATCCAATTCCTTTGGAACACGAATGGAATCGTCATACCTAATTTCCTCCCGACCAATTCCCGACAGATGGAGCCGTACATGCATCAATACGGTGGCTTAATCTTCCACACCGAGCACAAAAAATCCTGGTAATCGTTCGTACTATAAGCCGATCAAAGAGGGGTGTATGTGTCCCGTAAAACGAAGACGAATCCGTCTGCGCAACGGCTTATCCACATCAAGGTTGGCCCGCATCCACAAAAAGTTATCCATACGACGAGGTGTAGGAATGGGATCAGAGGTTACCTCAATACCAATGGCCGGGGCGAGGAGAGCGCAGACTAGGGCGTTACGGGCATCGCCGGGAACGTTCGTTGCCCGTACTATGATCTCCATGCACACGAACGAGATGGAGTTGGGTTGCAATGTTGCATGCATGGTTGTAGCGACACCAGAATGAATGTGTAACTACTGAAACCCCATGGGCCCCGGTGTCGAATGTCCTCCATCGATGTTCTTGACAGAAAATGGAATGCCGCCACTTCCTTAGTGAGGCGCCCCACCTCCATCCCGACCATCTTCCAATTTCGTAGCATTACCCATCATAGGGCATTAACGTTATGTCGCCCCGCAACCTTACCTACAAATGAGAAACGATACCAGCCATCGACATCAACAAGATCAACCTCAGCGGGAACCTCCAGGGCCTCGTCTTCATCCTCCCAATCAGGATCCCGACGCAAATCTGATGGAGAGTTGGGTCGCCAGCTTTCGATTCGTCGTGATGTCCGTCGAAATGGCTTGTGGTGTGGTAGAATTGCCCCGAGCTGGCTCTCAAGGTCTCAATGTGACCTTCACCGCCTCTGCATGGGGCAGTCAGAAGTCGGTCCAGGTCTGTGCTTGAGGTTCTTGAGGGGTGCGAGGCTGAAGGGGTTCGGATATGCTCCCTGATACATCTTGCACCGATCGGTGGAAGTCATGTGGAGGTGTTAGGTGTGGGTTGCGGAGGAGAGATGTGATCTATGGTTTCCGGAGAGGAGGGAATCGATATATGACTCATCTCAGACAAAGAGGATAGGGATTGTATTACGGCCGTGGGAGGTTGTTCCGGTACAGATGGTGATTGATACATGGAAATGATAACGATGGCGTCGTTGGAGAAAAGAAAAAGAAAAGAAGAGGGGTTTTTACCACCCTAAGTCTCTTAGGCTTCATGGGTATGAAAACACAGTTTATCTTTTAAAAAAATTGAAACGGGAAAGAAGTAGTATTATAATATCATCGTGCTTACAATGTGGGACCTAACAGTCCCGGACACCAGCTGTTGTCCCGATTGGTCGTGGACCATCGGGCGCACATGGTTCCATATAAATAGTCTGCTTTGTTTCGCAGATCCAAACTCAAGAGTTCCTCGATCCACTGTTCCAAAAAAATACCAAACTAATGAAATAGAAACTAACTAGCCAAATGCTTATTCGTCCTAAAACAATCAAACTGAAAAGAGAGAAGGCCTTTGTTGCGGATTCCTCGAGACTTCTCGGCTTTAGACGTCCCGGGTTTGTGGGTATAGGTCCCTGGCGGTCCTTCCCACCCCCGCTCTGGGGGATCATTCCTCCCCCGGGGGGTTGCAGTCCCCCGGGCTAAATTCCCGTTCTTGTACTTGGGCAATGGAGGTTGGCAGCGTTTTGGACTCCGGTTTGTGACCCGTCTTGATCACCCTGGGTCTTGGTCCAACGGATGTGGTGAATCGCATGATCCCCCGTCGAGCCAAAGTGCAGTTCGTCAGATCACCCAGCCGCGGGTCAGGCCTCTTCCACTTGGCCTCGATCTTCAAACGAGACTGAGGGCTCGGGATATCCTTGTCTTGACGTTTCGCTATTATCGGAGCCGGATGCAACACCCTCACGGTAGTACTTCGATGCTCCTGGTGTGCCCGACTCCTACTGGTCACGATCCTCCTAGGGTTTGCGGAACCCGAGTAGTGGGGAGCCCTACCCGACTGTATCCCAATCCCCGATTGGCCATATCCTGGTTGATAAGCCGAAGACCAGGAAAAATAGTGCACCGGATCCCAATGGTAGGCCGGATTCACGTTGCACTCCGGTGGGGGAACGGGGGCCAGACCCTGAAATAGAGTCCCCTGCCGTCGGATTGGCTGATCCCAATCCGGAAGAGGACGTTGGTTGCCGGGATTGGCTGCAAAGGGCCGGATGGACTCCGGTAATTTTTGATGTGTGTTTATAGCGGCAATATCATTGTTGCATTGTGAATTAGACCAGATGTATGAATCACATATATACAATTTATTTACAATAAATTACAATGTATAAAACACACCTAATTAAAATGCCATAAAAAGTTAAAAATAGTTTTCAAAATCAAAACACTCCAAATCACTCTTGCTGTATGTCAAAATAATTGTATAAATCAACTTAGAGCTCATCATTCCTGCTAATCGATGATTGTGGAGCCTCCCTAGATACCGAGCAAGCTGGTTTGGAGCTTAAAGCCTCCAACCAAAACTCATCGGCCACAAAAGAGTTGGAGTCATTGTTGCGATGCCATGTCCAATGCGCACGTTTCTCATCCACCACCCTCAACCTTCCATGCCCGAAGCTGGCCTCTCGGTACAACGAAAGACTAGAAGGTGGTTTGTCGAACCTGAAAAAAATCAAAATGTCCCCAAACAATTTTAATCAATCGAACCATGCGTTTTAATCAACAAATGAACTATACAGAGTCTATATAGACTCACAGCATTGCAAGCCCTTCCCGGTTCCCTCCGTCGCCGATGGTCACGTACACCGGACCGCACGGATCAGCCTCGTTGTCGTAAATCCTTGTCTACAACAACAAAGTTCTTCACTACTATCCAAATTATAATTATGGATAAATAGAAAATAAAAGGTAAATAAATACTGACAAATCTTTCGTAGGCGTGAACGTGTCCGGCGAAAACCACATCGACCCTAGCTTTATAGAGCAACTCCTCCAAAGCCTGCCTCATGCTCTCCCCTTCCCCTCTATGAGCCGCGTTCGTATTATACCAAGGCGCGTGCAGCAACGCGAAGACCCAGGGCGTCTTGCTCCGGTCGATCCTGGCCAGGTCGGATGCGAGCCATTTGTACTGGGCGGAGTCGGAGTCGAAGTCCGTGTAGGAACCGAGCATGAGGACGTGAGCCCCGACGACGTCGAAGGAGTAGTAGAGGTTGGAGGTGGAGCCGCTCTCTTGGTAAGGCATGGGCCACCGCGCGTTGAAGGCCTTGAAGCCGTGAGGGTAGATGATCGGGAACATCTCGATCTCGTGGTTGCCTTCCGTCACCATCCACGGCCGCCGGCTGGCCATCGCCTCCACCAGCCGCCCGAACGAGTCCCACAGAGGCTGCTGGCTGTCGGCGTAGGACAGGTCGCCGGGGAGCAGGAACACGTCGTAGTCCTTGCTTTCGATCTGGGATAGCGTCGCGTTTGTCCATTCCGTCTGTCCCAAGTCACCTGAGTTATTCACGACCCAAAAATGTCAGCCCATGCCCAATTATGATAACCACAAAATGGGCCCATCAGGCCCATTTAGAGGCATAGTTATTATGACATACGAATCATGATCAGGCAATATAATATTAGGTTGAGCCAGTGACGTAATTTCTGGTAGAGATTTAAATCTCAGATGGTCACATGTTTCTGACATGAACATTAACTATTATTTGTGATTAGTTATAAAATTTGATTAAACCTAACTGTGTATGACGAGAGAGGAAGAACCTTAGATGTTTATTAGATAACGATACCATCTACACCTTACAAAAGTAACATTTAACCTTATTAATATGGAAAATATATATTTATCAACCAGTTTTTCAAACCAATCACAAGTAACTTATAATTTATAATCAATTAAAAAAAATAACTTATAATGATAAAGGAATCATCGTGTCATATATTGAACGTACAATAAAACAAAATTTAGACTTGTTAGACAGATTTTATGGGACAGAACAGTGTACAATAATTATGTACCCAATATAATTATTTGTCCCGATTTAATTGAACTCAAGACTTTTCACATAAAAACGCCTTGACCGTTATGATGTCTCTCAACAGATTATAATAAAATGAATCCGATTAAATTTATAAGATAATATTTTTTTTAATGATAATTATAAAGTGGGATGGAATCTAGGTGGTTTTAGACAGGATACTATGATAATTAGCTGGTAAAAATGTGTATTAAGGAGTGGTGTGCACTCGTTAACCACTCTTCCTTCTCTACCTACATTGCATATGCTTGAAGCATCGACCGACTAAGTAAGAAATGGAAACATAAGACAAAGAGTAGATGAAGATGAAAAAGTGACTAACCAACGACAACGAACTCAATGGGGAAGGAAGAAGGAGGGGTTCTAAAAGAGAACTCAGGCCCCGAGCCGCCGCATCTGTAGTAGTAAGTGGTGGCCGGCTCCAACGGTCCGATCTTCACGTGGTGGATCTTGCCGGACTTGTAAAAGAAGTAATGGTACGAGGTGTGCTCTCCGACAGCACTCTCCTCGTACCTCCCCGCCGACTTCCCGTACTCGACCGTCGACTTCACGCTCTTGTCCTCCGTCACCCACGAAACCCGCATGTGGTCCTGTCCCACTAATGATATATGAACCTACTTACACACAAGCAAAAATGTTATTTGCATATATGAAACTGAATCGAAATATTACAATTATGCTCGTGTTATGTACTGCGAGTTTTTTCCGTGTCTTATGTTTTCGTCCAAAAAAATTGGATTATTATAAATATATTTCTTTCCAAAAAAATATTACAATTACTGTGATTATTAATTAGTACCTGTTGAGGATCGGATTCTGATCGCTTGTGCGGCGTGTTGATCATACTCCGTGCAGGCGGGCGGACGAAATCGTCTTGTGCATGGGACGAATACGGTAGGAAGAGGAGGAGGAGGAAAGCTGAGATGAATCCATTTGCGGCCATTTTGGGATCAATTTGGGATGATGAGTTGGTGGGAGGGGACAAGTATAAATAGGAGTCGGATTATAATGTATGTAAGGGAAAGATTAGGCGAAAAAGAGATTGCAATGGCGTCAAGTAAGGCCATTGGAATAATGTTGGATATGCTTTCAGCAATCACCACACACGATTTCTCTTTACGGATATAGTTTAAAAATAATAAACATTACACACCAAGGCTTTTGTCCGAGGACTAGGAGTTCAATTACACCCCGCATCTATCACTCTCACCATCCATCATAGATGTGGACATTTCTTATGAGTTATTTTTCTTTGAACAGACAGATTAATTGATAATTAATAGATCTTATAAATCAAATAATACACATTTAACAACATAAGAGTTATATATCGGTGGTTTTTAAGAATTCGAAAAGCGACTAGTGAGTTGAATAACTTTTAAAATGGGAGACACAACGCCAAGAAAAACAACGACAACCAAGTCGGTATTTCTTATCGATTCTCCGGAGAGATACGTCGAAAGAAAGTCCCGACTGGACATGCCACCAGAGGCAGTAGCCACACCGAACGGAGATCCAAGATTTCGGCACGGGGAACACCAAAATACATACAGGTTAAACAAAATAAATGTTAAACAAAAATTAATCGTAGTTAGCCTCTGATGTCAGGGGAGAAGAGGACGGCGCTGCCGGGTGCAAATATGATCCACTTGGGACTGGTGCACAGATCTGGCCTGATAAACACGATATGTAGAAGCACGACTAAACGACTTGGACTGTGGTGTTCCGACGAAAGATCGTGCAAATCTGACCATTTGACCTTAGAAAGGGCGTGGTAGAGAGGCTTGGCCGGAGAATTCGTCGTCAACAGGATAAAAGGCAAGAGAGGAGAGTTGACAGCCGACCTTCGTCGTGGGAAAGGGGCCGAGGAAGGGAGTCGGGGAAGTAAGGCAATGAGGTGAAGATGGGGGGCAGATACGACCAGGGATGTGTCAGAGAAAACGGGCACGGAAAGCATACCGATCGTCAAGTAGTATCTAGAATGTGAGTTTCGGTTTTATCATACCAAGGGAGCACAGGACAAGCAATTCCTAGAGATTAAAAGTAAACTAGACATTTTTTGGTTTTATCGTACACGAAAAATGTGGTTTTGGTTTTAAAACATGTACTGTAAACAAGTAATTAAAAGGTAAGTATTCTAGAAAATCAGATGAGTTTTGAATAAGAGAAAAAACAATCTAGGGTATGGGTTCATAGAGATTATTCCCACATATTGAATAACAGTAATTATTGTGAAGTTTGGCTATTATAGGGATAATGAATTATCTCTAAGCTAGTCCTAACTTCTCATGAATGTTTTGGACCCTAATGGAATCGAACATCCTAGTTCTCCCGAATCTAGATGTAGGAAGGCCCAAAACACAACGTTCCTTTTATAATTTCTAGCTTTCGAAATAAACCTATGGCTAATGCAATTGTGTTAATCTAACTATCCATATTCTAGATTTAAACCCAACTTATTCTTGATTTAGACTAATTAATATTCTCATCTCACGAGTATTAGATCCTAATTCCCATCATCTATCGAGCCTACACGAGAGATGGAGCATTAAGAACAAATCAACAATAAATCCTAACCTACATTCAACTTTCACAACATTATGCATTCAATACATGACAATTTAACCCTCTAATTCCCCATAACTCTAGATAGATACTCATGGGAAACGAAGAAGAAGAAGAAGAAGAAGAAGAAGAAGAAGAAGAAGAAGAAGAAGAAGAAGAAGAAGAAGAAGAGTGAAAAATCATTATATTGAAGAGTTGTAGAAATCAATATCAATGTAAAACTACAATGGATGGATTGTAGCTCTAATATTATATTCTCACACTCTCTTCTCACAAGAATCTTGTTTAAGTTGGTCCTCCTTCTTCAAGCTTCAAAGATCTTCACTCTCAATCTTTTAGCTCTCTAGTCTTTATCCCCACACAAGACATTGTTCTCCCAATTCGTGCTCTTCTATTTATAGGATTTCAAGACACCTTTTGCCTCCTCTCAATCGTATTTAGAAAGAGGAAACTACCCTTTATGTGCAAAAAAAATGAATTGGAAGTCGGCAAGCTCACGCAGGCCTGAGCGAGGGCTGGAGCGGACTCGACACCGAGCCTGAGCGAGGGACGGAACAGCCTGGAAACCGGGCATGGTAGCAGGCCGGAACGGCCAGGTCCGTGGGCCTCTCGGAGTGTCAGATTGTGCTTGTTAACGGGCCTCTTTGAGCATCGGACTATGCTTCTGAATGGGCCTCTTTTGAGGCCGGAACAGACGCGTTACTAGTCCTGATAAAGGCCCGGTCCATTCTTTCTTTTTCTCTAGAATCTTGTAAATCCTCGAATGCCTTGTTTTTGAGTTTAATTAGCATCCACTTGATTGTATGAGTATTTTTTTTTATCTATATTTAAGCTAATCGATATTAAAGCATGATTATCTTACTTTGTGTTCTAACTTTCATGATTTTAAACCCGATTTTATGTGATAGCTATTTCATCTCTTGAGTGTACATCAACTTCTAGGCTAGAGTTCGTAAAAATAAAAACTTTAGCCATTTAGTGAACTTATCTAGGATTTCCCACATTCATATGTTTGATTTCCTATTGAAGAGATAGAAATATGGTAGGATGTGTTTTATCGATTCTTGTGTGTTTCAAGCCGACTGAACGGTTTAGGAAATTTCCATTATTGTTGTGTGCGCATGTAGATTGATGTTTTTGAGAGATCCATGATTCGATCTAGAGTGAGACGAGATTTCACTTTTATAGAATTTACTTACGCTTGTGTATTACCAAAATATCGAGATTCGATGTTCTACGCAGTTCTACTTGATTACCGAAATCATCTTGATCGGTGGTGTTTGGTTTCAAAAAGTGAACTAGGCATATCTAAGTAGATTCGTCCATGTTTAAAAGTTTACTTATGCTTGTATATTACCATAGCTTCGTGATATGTTGCTCTATTTAGTTCTCCTTGATGATCGATGCATTTGGTCGTTAGGTTGATTAAACTATGCGTAGCTAAGTAGGTTCACCAATTTATTTAGAGCCCACTCATGCTTATGTATTACCATTGTATCGTGATTCGATAATCTATAGTTCTACTTGATTTTCGGTGTTTATTCTTATTGATGGCATTCAAGAATTAGGAAGTTAACTAGGCGTAGCTGAATAGATTCACCGAGTAGTGTAGCTATCTCTACTTGTGGTAGTTGGTAGCGAAAGTGATATGAATTGTTTTTCACTATCTCTCATTCAAGGATTGATCTAGCGTCGCTCAAGATCATAGAACATCACCTTATTTTTATTATTTATTTTTTCGATGATTGGTGGTTCGCATATTGGTCCGGGCAATGGTCTTATACCCTCTCCCCGTGACTAGTATGTGGTTGATTTCATAATAACACATACATAAAAACTTAAGTGTTCTAAGACCATAAGGAAAACATTTATCGACTTTACCAATCAGTAACCTTTGTCATGCATTAATTGGAAATCGTGTTTACTTAACACGTGATCGACTCTTTTTGTGAATCAAATGTTATGTGTCTTAGGTGGTATCGTGTATATATATTTAATTGCTTTCTAAAGTCTAAACAACAACTTTTACTTTTTTCCCCTTTATTTTCTCTTTTGGGGATGTGGAAGTGACAGCCCACGTCCCCACGTTTAGACAAATACTAGTGATACCTATACTCCTTGTGGGATCGACCGGTACTTCACCGTTTATATATTGCTTGATGACTGTGTCCTGATGCACATTAAAACAGAGATTTGCCACATAGTCATTCCCACTCATCAGTGGCGGTAGCTCAGGTGGAAGTGTTGGTGTTGGCGACGACGATGGTGGAAAACGTGAGGGCTTAGGAAGTTCTAGCGCATAGAGGCTCGGGAACTGTCACGCCCCAAATCCGGTTCTTGCCCGGACTTGAGGCATGACTAGTAATAAATGACAATAAAGCAATAATTCAACATTTAGTTCCTGAAAATCTCCAATAAGAAAAACGAATCCGCAAAACTCAGTTCAAAACACAATTAACCCTCCAGGGGTGTAATAATAATCCTCCACAAGGTTTGTTCAAAACATAAAAGTGATAAGAACGAAGTCTCTATAATGCACCCACACCGAGAAGCTCCCGAGCTTCTACTCCTCAATCAAGCCTGTAAACACAACAGTAAATTCATAGGGGTGAGCTTGCGCTCAGTAGGGAAACACATAACAAGGTGGACCTTAAACTCAGTAAAAATCAACAGCAAGTCAACAAGATAGATTTCAACAAAGACAGGTAATAGGTAAACCAACCAATGCCGTGGTACATGAAGTATCCACCCTCCGATCCACATATGATGTGTCCTCTCGGATTTTCCCTCAAATCCAGAGGAGACGCATAACATTGAGGCGACCGGAAACAACCCTTCGGGGCGCTTATCATCGGAATTCTCAGAAACGTCTCCAAAGGATTTTATGTCCTCGGGAACCAAGGCACTACTCCCATAGGAAGCGTACACTTGGGCAATTCGATAATAAACAGTTAATAATTGAATAACGCACTCAAACCGAAACACGAAGCAATCCAATTCCAACAACCACCAATTCATTGTCACGCATAACTCACACATCACCAATTCACCACAACACACAGTACACGAATTCACATAACCACGGCACACCAATCACACAATCACAACTTACCGTTCACTTACCAGTCTCGAACCAACGGGGCATCGATCACCTGATTGCACCGTTCGGTACAACCAGTCATACTCGATGCTCCAAGCAACCATTTAAGTAAATCAAGTAATCATTCGAATACAATCAACGATCAAGTACGAGTTTAATCAACCAATCATAAAACCTTCAAATGAGCACTCACACATGCAATCCCACTAGTTCCGTTAGACTCCTTAGCCTATCCACTAAGCAACCAACAACCAAGCATGTGATCCTAACACGCAACTAATCCGAGGGCTTTGCCAAGGCTCCTCTACCAGACAAACAATTCCCAAGTATTGAAAGCGAATTACACTAGTGATTGGCATCCTAATCGTTCACAACTAGACACTTCCGGTTATTAGTAATTGAAAGACAATTATGCTAGTTATTCGCATCCTATAGGCATTTCTAGGACCTTTCCGATTTTATTAGCCTAACATGCATACTAAGCATTTAAACGAGAGGTTAAGACTTTCCCTACCTCGAGGTCTTCCTCTCAACACTCTGATGATAAGCCCGGTGGTCACCACTCCGTTCTTCACTCGGGTCCCGGCGTGATAAAAGCTCCTCTAACTCGTGTCCACGTTCTTCCTTCTTTCCTAGCTTGGTTCCAAGGTTTTGAACCACCAAAAGACCACAAATTAGTTTCCTCAACCAAGTGTTCTTCTCCTCAAAACACACAACAATGTTCAGAAATGGATCAAGGTTTGAAGAGGAAATGTGGGAATCAAATTGAGCTAAAAGGAAGGGTTTTGGGCTCTGGGGATCTGATCCGGAATGCCATACGTACCGTGTGGCTTGCCGTGCCGGAACATGGCACGGACCGTGTCACAGGCCGGCCCAGAATCCAGCGCGGAACGCGTCACAGACCGGCCCGGAGAGCGACACGGACCGTATCAGGTTCCGTGCCGGACTCCCGCCCGTCCCGTGCCGTGTGCCGTGCCGTGTGCCGTGCCGGTACCAGGCCCGTTCCGTGCGGCATGCCGTGCCGGTACCTGGCCCGGTCCGGGTCAGATTCCGTATCAGACCTGACCAGCTCCTTCCCCTTTCTTCCCCAACTCGAATTTCACGAAAATCTCAACACAAACTCCATTTCTGAACTCTCCTAGCTCCAAAATAATCAACCAAAGATACCCAGCAACTACACCCTCAATGGGTTCATCAAACTTCAACCAAAACTCAATCCAACAACCTACTTCACTACTTCTTCTCCAAGCAATCAATCAAATAAGCAAGTTCTTCAACTTTTAAGCCAAAACCCACAAAACCCAAAGATTGGAAGTGGAAGAAATGGAGAGTTGAGAGCATCCTTACCTCTAGATAGTTGAGATGGAGAAGATGAAGTGAAAATGAAGGCAAAAGGACCAAGAACAAGCTCCAAAATCCAAGCTTTCTTCTCTATCTTCTTCCTCAAGAAAGTGAGCTCCTCCTCTCCTCTCTACTAGTGAATTTCGGCTGCAACAAGAGGAAATAGGCTGAATTGTTGCTCCCTTTCCTTTAAATGACCTACAATGTCAATTTACTCAAAAGCCCTTAAGGTCTTATCCCTGTAAAGGTAACTTAGGAGGGTATGAGGGTCATTTGAATTCCCTACTCTCCTCCTCCAAGCCAAGCATGACAAGCGTCATGTGAGGTCACTCCTACTTAATAATTTTCCAGCTTTCCAATATTTATCGACAATTAGCCGATAGTAAGCCCGAGTTTGACCGACAATTGACTTTAACAATATTACAGTCAAACTGAAGGAAACGACCCAACTAAGCTAACCGTGCTAATGGCTAAGCTTTTTGGGCCCCAGAAAGGTCCCGAATGACTTTCCGAGCCATCATTTCACTTTTCCGGCTGAAAGTCAAACTTAGCTAGGATTCACCGGTTCTACCGGGATCGACCGGGGGCGGGTCTTACAGGAACGATAAGAAGGAGAGGGCGATCTGAATGTAGTATGGTGACTACTAGGGATGGCAAAACGCCCCATTCCCCACGGGGATCCCCGTCCCCGCCCCACGCGGGACGGATTTGGGACGGTGATTTTTTAAACGGGACGGGATACAGGGAATTAAATGGGGATTTTGACGGGGACGGGGCGGGGACGGGGCAAGCAGTCCCCATCCCACGGGGAACCCCGCCCCGCGCCCTACACTATTAGTTTTAAAATTAATTTTTAATAATATACACATGTGTACTCCACATCAGTGGCTTCTGAATCAGCGTTTAGTTTGGGTGGTAATTTGATCACTCCACATCGTAGTATACTCCATCCAAATACTATAGAGGCACTTATGTGTACTCAAAGTTGGTTGTGGAACGAAATACAAGGTAAGTCATATGTTCCATGCAATCTACTTCTTTTAAATTGTTATCAAACTAATGTTACTTATTTGTTTGTTTTGTTTTATAATGTGTTTGTTTAGAGATAAGTTTGGAAAAGATGAATGCATTTGCTCAAGTAGTAGAATGAAACGGGGAATAAAATCCCCGTTCCCCGCCCCATCCCCGCGGGGTCCTCGCGGGGCGGGGTCAACGCGGGGATGGGGCGGGGATGGGGAGAGTAACGGGAACGCGGGACGGGGACGGGGACCGGGGTCCCCGCCCCATACCCGCCCCATTGCCATCCCTAGTGACTACTGTATGGTTGCTCGGTGTTATCGGTCGTTTGTTTAACCAGAGACTTTTATTTGTGTTTTTTTTCTGGCCAAGGATGTTGGACTTCACAATGGATTGTTTTATTTGACTCGTGATATTTTTTTTATTGTTCTAATTCTCTCGAATTGATCCTTATTTTTTGAGGTTTTTGATCACTTGTAACATTGTAATTTCTCTAAAATTTCAAGGCTTAATGATCTCATCGCTTATCAAAATAATAACTCAAAGGATAAATATTGTTTTTTAGTAATACGAGGTAATATTATAAAGGGAAAACCCCGAATCCTAACTGTGTTGGAAAGATGTTTTTCACGTCCTAACTGAGCGTCACCTTTTATTACATGTCCTATACCAAAGGTGGTTCTTTTTTACAAAACATGAAAAATGACACCAAAAAAGTGGTATAACGTTCGCATTCGATGGTTTTTCCTCTTAATTTTTGTATAATTTGTGTTTATCAGTGCACTATAAGAGGTAGGTGGTATAAATTTACCAAAAAAAAAAACACTTTTTTTTGGTGTCATTTTTCATGTTTTGTTAAAAAAACACCTTTTGTATAGGACATGTGACAAAAGGTGATGCTCAGTTAGGACGTGAAAAACACTTTTCCAACACAGTTAAGATCCGACGTTATCCTTATTATAAATTAAAAGTGTTTACAAACGGAAAACACTGGAACAATGAAATTGAAATTAACAATAGAACATAAAGTAAAGCCGCTCTAATAGATTCAGTAGTTGTCTGGAGGATGGTACTGTGGTGGCGTCTGACGATCATCGATACAACGGCTCCAAACGGGGTTGCAAGGGCCGAGCAGACCCATTGTCGAGATTTGTTGTGGTGGACTGGGTACTCCCCGGGATGTCAGCGTGCGTCGTCCTCCCTTGACTGATAGTAGTAGGACTCCTAAACGCGGGATTGCTGACCTCCGAGCTAATAGGGAAGTACCTTGCTGGTTCTTAGTGGTACCGCTTCCACCTTACGTCCAGAGGGGTGGTGTAACCGTCCAACCTCCCTCTGGACCATTCGAAATCATTCCGTGAGGCGAGGGTGTATACTGCCCCCCGCCGCTGCATAAATTGCGCAGCCCCCACTTGGACCCGAGAGCTTTGAAAAATTGGCCCGCCCGCCGGCTGGACCCAACCCGTCGGCCCATGGTGTGATACCCGGCCCAAGCTCCGTCCCAAGTTCTTGACCCGGTGGGTCTGAAATAAAACCCGGTTTGATCCGGTTCCCAAAACCTGACGCGAGTAGAGCCTCCGCCCCGCCTTCCTCCGGCCCTGCTCCCCTTTGGGCCCATACTAGGCCTTGGGTTGCTAGCCGAGCCCGCCCCGAGCCCAACACCCCTTGGGTCCATCTCCTCTCGTCCCATGGATAGGTGGTGGAGGCCCAAGTTCATGGGCCCGTCCCTTGGAGCCCTAGCCAGCTCCATTCCCTTGCGCCGCCTCCACCGTATTCCTTCCCGGTGACCGTCCGACATCGGTTCAATAGGGGTCGTTGGCAACCGACCAACGTATGTCCCTATGAAATGAAAATCATCCATCGACTCTCCATGTCCGGCCGGTTCGTGCGCCCTACCATTCCACTTCGGCAGTTCAACAGGTGATCTTGCGATCTTCGGCCACCAGGTACCCTTCCATCCTGGCTCCCGTTCTCCGCCTCCTTGTGTGCCGAAAAGCCGACCTCCAGCCCTCCTTGGGTCCAATCACCACCGTGAGTCAGTGTTGTTGAGTCAGGGGACCGTGATCCCTCGCGAGACAATGACGGAAGAGACCACGGCCCGAAGAAACTCACCGTCCGGAACCCATCCTCGTCGCTCGAAACATGGTAACCGTTGGTATAGGAGTTGTTGGCCTTTGTCGCCGTCGCCAAATCGCAAAGCTATATCTATGCCAAAAGAGAACCCTAAAAAAGAGGTTGCGCTTGTCTAAGGATAAGTTATATATTTTTTTTGAAACGGGTAACCAGAAACTTTCATTAATACGATTAGGTAATCAAATAGGATGAGGCGTGACCGCCTCGGGTTCCAGATGTATATCCAGGCCGGCCGTAGCAAGCCCGACGCTCATGGACCCATAATAATAGCCCACTTGAAATCGTGGGCACAAACTCAAGACAACTCCTTACCAACATCTCAAAACAGCGAGACTTGAAATGAAAAATCCTAATCAACATAAGCAACAGAATGTCTAACCAACAATTTATTCAACCTAAAACAGGATAAAAAATTAGCACACGATCGAAAGAACAAACTACCAAATCTGCGATGCCAGTTCTTCTAGGCCCCGTGCCATTGGAGCGATCTGGTATCGTCAAATCTTCGTCTTGATTCGCCCGGATCTTTCGAAGTAGTGCGGGAGACGGGAGCAACAATTCGACCCGCAACGGTTTGTTCGGGATCGAGAGTCCCGCCTTCGGGTACCGTGAAGTCAGACCCCAACCTATCATGCTTCCTCCCGGATCCCAGATCCATCGAGGGAGCGGGCCCAAGCCGACGAGAGGTGGCCCTGGGGCGGGAGGCCGCTGCAGAAGGAGGACGACTCATGGAGCCCGTATCCTGGAGAACGACGACAGGAGGGCCATGATGGCTATTGAAGGATGCATCGAATCGCGAGTGGTGGGGAGGAAGGCCAGATCGGAATCGAGAAGAGGAGCAAGCTCGGTGGGGAAGATGAGGCCGGGGCTCGAGATCGGCTTCGTGGCGGCGATGGTGAGAACGAGGAGGGAGACGGTGATCGAGCAAGAGACGGAGTGTCAGGGACCGAGGAAGGAGACGTGCAGCAACAAGCGTGAAGTCGAAGACGTTGGCAGAGACGGACCTCTGTGGCAGCGACGTGATGGCAGGGAGGCGTGGGATGAAGGCGGCGGTGATCGTCGGAAGCAGAAGGTAATAGCGGCGGTAAACCCTAAGTAGGATGGATTGGAACCTCGCCTGAAGGTGTGTAGAGAGCGTTTTCCCAGAGAGAATAAGCAAGTCTAGGATAAGTTATATTAGTGTATACATAAATATTGTTCTTCATGACTTCAGTTTTTCGAATCCTGAATTAACTCATAAAACTATAGTTTAAAACACATGAATTATAATTGGACTGATTCAAACTTTAAATTCATCCATCCCAAGACGTGGGTGTCGTCTACCCTAATCTCGATTAAAAATCCTTAATCAGATGTTGAGATATTGCCAGGTAAGCAGGTTACTTAATAACTCCATGAACAGTCTGAATCATGCGCACAACTCCAAGTAAGTGTCTCAGAATATCCTGGGAATGTGCCCTCCAGGAAACAGATAAAATTTATATTTTTGTCTTCCAGAGAAAATTAACATGTCGCCGTTGACCATCTCACCGTTCATTTCATATGTCGACCACAAATGATACAAATACACGTATCTTTCCTTTAATCGTTTTCGCCAAAATTATTCGGCAAAAAATATATCCTGGATATTGAAACAATTTCATCTGTGCAAGGAACATAAGGGTTTGATGGAATCAATGGACTGTCTATTCCAAAAAAGAAAGAAAAAAAACTATAATATCTATAAATATAATTCTAATTTAGATTTATGTATTAATTAATATCTATTAGGTGATTTGATTATGTAATAGGTTGTAATCTCCACTCAATTCAATTCCATGTTCAACCCCAAAACTAAAACTAAAAGGAAAATAAAATGCTTCTATGTGGACGAAACAGTTATATATTAAAATGACATTCCTCGTGTAGCACGAGTACGAGGCAAGACTGGTTCAACTTCGATCTTCTGACTCTGAACTTAATTTATGGGAAACAAATGAGATACTTTATAAAAACGGTACTTTTTAAGTTATTAACTTGTGCTTCAAGTTTACAGTACATATGCTTCGACATGTAAATACAGCAAATCAATCTATCATTGATGTTCTCATGTTACGATCATATACAAAACAGCAAAACTAGTACGGAGACTACTTATATATTGTGACGGAAACCAAAACTGTACTAGCAGAGAGAGTTTCAGCGGCGGCTAGGGTTTATGCCGCCGCTGTTCGTGGCTTCACGTGAGATCTTGACAGGGTTAAGGGTCTTGATCATGGGGTTTGGAGCCTCTACTCTGCCCTGGTTTCTGCTGTTGGTCCATGAGGTGCGCAGGAGCTTTAGGTCGGCACCGAAAATAGGGGCAGCCGGGGGCGAGGGATCTGGATACTTGGTGAAGATGGGCGGCAGCTAGAAGTGATGGGGACTGTGCAGATCACGTTTGTGGGATGGACGAGCCAACACCGTGGTTTAGGACCGCTGATGACGAAGCACGGAGGCGTGGCAGACAAGGGGAACGGCGGAGACGAGGAACGAGGTGGGGATCCGGGGGTGGGGGTTGTCTTGGTGATCCCGGCCTTGGCGCAGCTCGATCCCGCGGAGGTGCTACGAACGTTCCAACCGAGGAATAAGGGGCCGATGACGGTGAATCATGGCTACGATGGGTCGAAGTGAAATCTCGCAGGCGAGTTTCGTTATGGCGGCTCCAAACTCGGTGTGTGGTGGAATGAGGAGGCTTCGGGTGGCTGGCCGGTCATTGAAGGTGACGGTATCTAGAGATCATCGGGACGTCGTTGATCGAGTCTACGTAGGGGTGATCTCAGGCGGTCAAGACAACGACGATAACAGCGGCGGGGGACATAGTAGAGTCAGCGGGAGTAGTCGGCCGGTGATTCGATCCACAATTATTGTCCGCCTTACCGAAGAGGGGAGAGGTACAATAAGGACCTTGTTCTTAGTCGGCGATAGATTGTATCTGTTTGTTGTGCTCGAATGATTTATGATCTGATGCAATTTCTAAGCATTGACTCAAAGGGATCGACGAGATCCAATGGACGGAGAATTCAACTGGTGAGGGGCTTAATGCACCCTCTCCAAGATCAATGAGGACTTCGTGGTCCAGTGGGGGGTATGTCGGTAATACCGCTTCACTGGACGTAGGGTGACATCGGTTCCACCAAGTACCAGTGCTACATTCTTCAATCAGATCAAGAATCAGCATTTTAACGTTCCTAAAAGCCTTCATTATCATCAGAGGGGGATGATGTCAACTGACTACTCGGGAGGATGCATAGTCCAACTGAGCCATTTCAGTCCTTGATTACAAGGCTGTCCAAGCCGTCACTCTTAGGTTTCAGTAATCTACTGGAACACAGTCAAGAGTCGAGTTGTGCTTGTTCGGAACATAGGGTTCACTCGGCCCTACCCCACAATCTTCAGCCGCTATACCGGATGCCTCGACAAATATCGTAGCATTCTCCTGTCGACACCCTTGAAACACTTCGGTGAAAGAGTACTTTTCAATTTAGCAGTTGTTTTATTCTGTTACCTTGTAGTTATTTCAATTATCAGTTGTCTCTCTTGGGTGACCCATTTTGGAATTGTACCCTTGGAGTTTTCTTTTTATTAATGTATTACTCTCGTTACCGCTCAAAAAACTTATATATTGTGACTCGAATCTAATGGCTATCTTAATTACAAACTAGTTATTCATCCTTAAAGATAGGAACAATTTATAGTTTTTTGATTAACGAATGTAAATTTAAATTAAAACCTCTCATGAGGTAAAAGAGGAGTACAAGAGATCTAGCTATAGACCTAAATGAGAAACCATGCACCATGAACAGACTCAAGCATTAGCATGACAGTTCAGCCTTTTGTGAATCCCAAAAAGGGGAGTGAACAATGAAAAATGTCTAAAAACTTAGATTTTACAACCATTAAGAGCATAGAAGCCAACTAGGTAAATAAGGTCTAAAACCCTGATTTTCCTACCATGAAGCACATGACAAGATTTGAAATCCAAATTTTACTAACATGAAGTCCAACTGAATAGAGACGATAACATGTCAAGTCGCGGACTACGGTCACCGGAACCTCAATCCTCGTCAATAATACCGAAAGAACCATCCAATGTGGCATAAGCCCAAATGCCACCGCCGAACACTGTTCTAAACCTACTAGAAGTTCCCAACCGAGGCCAACACCATCGGTTAACCCTAAACGGGGAGTCAGAACTGAAAACCCCCCCAACCGTTTATGAAAAATAAGAGAGGGCATTAGCACCGAGCTCAATGAGCCACCTAGACTATGCAACAAGTAGGAGAGAACCAAACAACTCAGTAGAAACCCCAATGTCAACCCTCCAAACACTGCTCGGTTATCGGAAATAACCTGCTAGAAGCCAACACAATCCAACGATCCAAACGGAGAGTTAGACTAATTCACTACCATCACTTGTCCGACCAAGGAAGGTAGATCAATAAAGTCTAAGTAAGGAGGGACTCAATTAAAGGTAAATACTAAAAAGGAGGCAACGATAACGAAATCCGAGATGTACAAATTTGTCTTTGAAAACCTAAATCTAGCCAAACTTCTTCACCACAAAGACGACAACACCACCCAACCACAGACCAAACAAACAAGATGAAGTAGTAAGCTGAAAAAGGATGATAGACCGAAATCTCACTAGAACAAAGGTTGGGGGGAAGCAAACACCTAAAAAAGTCTGAGCAGACTCATCACCTGAGCACACCAACGCCATCCATACATAGGTACCAGATAGCCCTCCTCGGACTGCAACCAAAACCGATTCGGGACCGATATCTAATCCACCAAAAAACTACAATGGAGATGGTTACACCGATGGCCAGCACAAAAAGAAACGGTGATCATGGCCATCTCCAAGATAAGAACCGAGTAATACAAAGGCGGTCCGAGAAAACTCCAACCCACCACGCCCAAACACAGAAGCTGAAATGAACAACAAGGACATATGAACCAAAAAACAGAGCATCTGATGCCAACACCAGACCTGATGACGTCCTTGAAGCAGGACAAAACTTCACATACCCAAACAGCTCCTAAGGACCAGCTGAGAAACAATAAATCCCTGAGAGCATAGTCCGGACTGATGGTGAAGGACGGCCACCAGAAGCACCCTGGATACCTGGCCCACCCCGAGGTGGAGACGGAGTCACAACTCTAAACATCACTACAACTCCAACTTTGCAGGACCAGAGCTCTGGATCTTCCCGTCCAAACAACAAGTAGGAGAAGGAATGGATTTATGAGAAGATCCGAAAGATCCGGTACGAACTGCCTTGACAGAAGCCCACAAACACAACTCCGACGAGGGGCACTGGTGAAGCCTGAGATCCGGGGCCCCAAAGGAAGCATATTTGAAAAAAATTCCACATCTAGTTCTCTAGAAACCTAACGAGAACTCGGTCCATAGAAAGGACAAGGGATGTCGAAAGGTCGGAGGAATGATGCAAGAGGCCCGGCCACCGAATGACAAGAAGAAACAGCACGACGAGGACTTGGTGAGATGGAGCAAGATGTAAGAAGGAAGGGATGGAAATAGAAGAATGAAGGGGGAGAGGAAGAAAGGGGAAATCACCACCGGCGACGACCATGGCGTCGCCGGCGAAAAAGGGGTACACGATGGAGGCGGCTAGGTTAGAGCAAAATAGGGGGTTATTTCGAGAGAGAAAAAGGGTTCCCCTTGAGTTAGCGGAATGATTTATAGTTGTTCGTCCAATCAGCAAAGAAGAAACATTCGGTGATGTTGGTAGAACAATCAATCGGGGAGTGAGTAAAATGATTCTATGAGCTAGACGTGTGTGCCAGTCAATGAAGTGATGATATGTGTCCATAAATTGAAAAAAAAAAAAAAATTAACCAACGACCATATTTCTAACGTGTAGAACATTTTTGCTTTATAAATTCACAAGTTTCTCCCTGCACTTCTCTCATTCCAACCTCATAACTTATAAGTTATATCGTTGTTTCAAATTCCCAAAACTGTCTTCCCAAGACGAATATGTTGCACCCAAAATGTTTCTGGATAACATTTGGATCTAGATTCAACTACATCATACATTTCTTCTAACAACTCCGACAAATACTAGGAAGAGTTTGTACGAGGATTGCTTATTATGTAGAGGAAAATGTTAGGGTACAAAGATCAAGATAAAGGAGAACAGAGGATAAGGGAATTGAAGGATAAAGACACGTCAGAAAAAGATGAGGTCGAACTCAAGTAACGCAATGAGAGAATTCAAATATTGTAAAACAATTTTTCATCTAGTCACATTTAGAATGTAATTATAAAGGAGTAGATTTTAATAAAATTCGTATGCATTTACAATCATGTTAGAGACAAATTTTTTCGTTTCGACATGAAATTTGAAATAGGCAAGCGAATGCAATGTTGTCTAGAACAAACCGGTGATTCCGATGAACTCGATAAAATCATGACATTTTGAGATACAAAATTAAAAACAATATCATATAAATGCTTTGATACCAAAGTTATCATATTAAAATGTCACCATTTAAAAATATAAACCAATGGATGTATGTGACGAGGTGTAACGTTATTAGTCGTAACTCGTGTGTAATCTACCACTATTGAAATCAACTTGGCCAGCGGCGTCAAATCGTCGCCCAAGAAGCTTTTTTCGTCTACTGAGTTTTATTGGCAAGTCTTGTTAGTCAAGCATTTGCACAATTGCAGAAAGGTTGTTAGGCATCGAAGCTAATTCGTCGCCTAAGTCTGTCACCAAAGTACTTGGGCCATGAAATAAAATTTATGTCACCCAAGTTGACCCACTTGAGCGAAGAAATGAAATTAACCCCAAAGTGTCATATTAAGAAACGATTACCTTCTGTTGCACAAGTTGTGTAGTAAATTAGAGCATCAGCAGCCCATGTACGCTTAAGTGGCGGTAGGCTATTTTGGGCCCGCTACAGCTAATTAAGCCGCTACCGCTAAAGTATATTTTGTTCCTTTTAAATTCAGCCGCATTTAGTGATTGGTTGCCACGTGTATTAATTAAGCATTAACTTTTTCCTTTTTTTTCTAAAATTTCAATCATATTAACACTGATATGTTCATTTGTACATTAATTGGAAAGAGAAGAGCACATTAAGTCAGAGTATTAAAAAAATTATATAAAAAAAATTCAAATCAAATAAAACCATTCCTAAAATAGTCTGATTACCCAAACAAAGTTATATATTTTTTTTTCTAAAATAAAATTATTTGTAAAAAGTCAAATAGTTTTTTCCTAAAATAAAATTTTATGAAATAAATCAGATTTTTTTCCTTTTTTGAAAAAAATTCTAGAACAATTAATTAGTCTGATTCTCACATTATGTATTTTTTTTCAAAATTTTAAAATATTTTTTTTATAGATGAACTGGTCTAATTTTGAAAATCATTTTTTATCATCAAATTTAATAAATCTGAATTTTATCAAGATTAAAATTTTGATCTTTTTAAAATCCATTATATAAATATTCTTGATCACAATAATAATATATACGCATACTCAATCATATTAATTGTGTTTCCATATTTTTTTGTAGTAGATTAAATTTTTGTTATATACCTAAAGTTGTTTAGGAAAAAATATAACAAAAAATAATAGACTTTTTAAATAATAAAATAAAAATGGTGGCAATAAGTCTAGCTCTAGTTTAGCATCATCCCATTGTAAACAAAAAAAATTAAGCATCACTAAAAAGTGTTTCTTCTCTCCTACGTGGCAAGTGTTTCTCTCTCTTTAAACATAAATTAGTGATGCTAGACCAATGCCATGGATGTGGATGTTCTTAAAAAAATGGAAAGCAATGTGATGCGGACGCATCTTAGCGCTTAAAGTAGCCCACTTTATCTAGCTTAAATGGAATTTTAACCCCCTTTATAATTCGTTCTCTGCTAAATTAAGGGTATTTTGTGTTTTTGATGAAATATAGATTCTTATACTGAAAAGAGGACAAAAGGGAATAAAAATCAGATTAAGGAGTCCCAATCTGACTGATCTTCCTAATGACATATCTTTGTCATACATGCTCCTACTTTCTCCTATAAGATATCAAATTTAAGGGAATTCAGAAATCTACACACCATTTCAATACGAGATCACTTCTGGGACATCCAAATCCTAGGTTGGGTTCTTTTTTAGATCCGTGCTAGAAACCGTTCCACCAAAAATCCAGCCACGGTTTTGGTCTTGGATATTGTACGATACGGACCCAATTTCCTTACCCGTACCGTGTGCGGTCCATTCCGCGCACAGATTCCTAAATTTGATTCCAATTGTGATTTTACCCTTAGTGTGTCTCGCCAGAGTCAGGTGGGAGTTTGATTCTTAGGGCGACGTTGAATCTTCAAAGGTGGTTGGTGGGACTTGTGATTCCTTGATTCACGCGTCTCCATTCAATCCAGTAGTGATGCTTTTGATTTCAAATGCTGATACGCAAAGATCGGATTACATTTGTTCTGCAAATTCGAGCGAGGTCAGCGAACATGGGGAAAATGAGACAATGCTTGGGTTGGGTTCACTTGGTGGGCTGGTGGATTAGGCGTCTGGGCCTAAGGTTAGACCTGACGTCTTGATCCCAATTGTTCCAGATTTGGTGGAGAAACCATTGGTAGAGGCCCAATCTGAAGACTATACCAAATGTGGTGTTGTGCTGGAAGATGGTTTGCTTACGGGCCAAACAACCTGAGCTCTAACATCTCCTAGTTTTTCTTTCTTTTCAGCGGTTCAGTTGGCACAACATATGGAAACTAGTGATCTTATCGGGGATCAACAAATTAGTCTATTTAAACTATTGTATAAGTGTCTTCAATTGAAGCATGCATCTAGAGTTTCGAATCGTCAGAGTTGGCCCCTAAGTTTTTAGCGGATTACTTTACTGTTGAAATCAAACATGCTCGTTCTTTGAGTCGTGAGAGAATTTTAAACCCTGTGGACGTTCAGAAAAAAAGTTTTACATGATCAAACAAATCACTTAGCTCAACCTATTCATGATAAGGCTTTTGATAATCCGAACTTGACTTCGGAAGGTGAAAAGTGGGTAACTGATGGTTAAATTTCCTTTTTGTTTTTTTTTTGTTTTCGGGTTTTGTTCCCGAAAATCCGTTTGAGAGTTCTTTTGTAAAGGTTTCTTTTTGGTTCTATCCTCCTTGGATCTTATTTTTGTCTAATAAAAAATTTGAGCCTATCCAAAAAAACCTGCAATTTTACCCGTTATAAAAGGAATTTTATGCCTAAGATGGGGGAGATCTTGTATTCTAAGGATATTGAGAGAGAAATACAATGGTGAGCTAGAAAGTTTTAAGAACGAAGCTTGAGGAACAACCTTAGTATGATTATATCAGTAATTGGTATCAAATTTTACTGAATATTATGAATCAAAGTAGTTGTTTCTTCTTGTCTTTGTCTTCTCTCATCATGAATAAGTTAGCCTAATAATCAAGGGTTATGGTGGATTAGAAATTTACTTTATACGTAATTAATACTATAATTTTTAGAATGTTAATCTAGGTTAGGGTTACAATTGGTTTGATCTTAATGCTCTATCTCTCGTGTAGGCTTGATAAGTAAATAGAATTAGGGTCTAACAATTAAAGATTAGGATCATAATTAGCCTAAAATGAATCATAAATTGGATTTAAATCCTACGTAGAAATATTAGGACTAATACAATTGCAATAGGCAGAGATTTACATCGAAAGCTATAAGTTATCACATATTGTACTGCTTTAGGTCTTCCAACATCTAAATTCTGGTGGTTAGATTGCATTAGGGTCCTAAACTATAGACCGAAGTTGTGACAAGATTAGAGATAATTCATTGCCACTAGAATAGTCACCTTCACAATGATTATCAATGTGTAGTATGATGAAATGGTCTCTTTGAACCCATTCCTTAAATTACTTTTTCTCTGAATTGAAACTCTTTTTAATCACCATTTTACTTGATTTATCTTTTAATTGTTAGTTTACAAATAAGATTGGGAAACCAGGGCTACTTAACAAAAGAAACAGCTTAATAGCGAACTTGAAATAGTGAATGCTTGTCCTTTGCTTCCTTGGTACAGTAATCCGGGACTTAATTTCAAAAATGCTACTTCACGACCGGTAAGCTTGTCTTATCTTTTTCTATGCTAAAATTGTACGGAGTCACAATGCTTTATTAAATAAAATCAATTATTTACTTAAATTAACATCGAAAACTAATTTCAAATATCCCTAAATTCAATCATCTACACAAATCATTAAACAATATTGAAATTTATAACAGATGAAGGAGATCTCAAGTAAACCCAAACTCTCTCCCTTGAGAGCTCTCTCCTAACCTTAGCCACCCTAGCTATGGTGTTCTCTCTTGCCCCCATCGTCGAGTTGTCCTCTGCCGTGGTTCCTCCGATCGTTACTATTGCTGTCCCAGCCGGTGCTGGGGATAGGAGTCGTCGACGAAAAAAATCTAAACCCTCGGTTTTGCCTTTTTCTTCCTCTACGCCAATGCTGCCGGTCCTCCCACTCCTTGTACCGGGTATATCATTGGACGTGGCCTCCTTTCCACGGGAGAAACCGCTCCATCCCTGACCGCGACGCCGAGAAGAGGGTGGCCCTTGTGACATCCCCCAGTTACGTCCTTCTCACGCACTGTCCTCCTTGACTTCCTCCCTCCAAACCCTATTCCGCTGACCCAACCGCTTGGCCAAGACCTCGCTATGGCCTCTCCTCCCCCGGGCGACGCGGTTTCTAAGGTTTGCCAAGACCTTGCTCTGGCCCCTCCTCCCTCAGGCGGCGCAATTGCTAGGGTTCTGGCATCACCCGTGACCCATGGGAGCGCAGCTGGTGGAATGCTGCAAAAGATGGTGTCGGTTCCTATGTGGGGAGACAAGCTACAGACGGGGAAGATGCCCCGTCGTGAGGAAATATGTATGGCCTAAGCATCGGGGACTGGCTTTAGGAGGGGTCCCCAGACGATGCGTTGCCCCCTACCATCACCAGTATCGTCGAGGTCCCTTAGGATCTCCGTTACCCTACCGTCGAGGTCCCTCAAGAACTCCGGTATCCCGTTCCCCCTCAACGTCTTCTTTCCTTTCCCATGGGGCATCAAAATACCGTTTGTGACTATTCTGATATTAAAAGGATCAGTGAACTATTGTTCGCTAATACTGATTTTATGTTGGTCGGGGGGAGTCTATTCCCCGTTGCACGATAATGTAATCGAGTTGAAGTAATAAAATGACACCGTTCGTTCAAAAACAATATTGAAATTTATATAGGCTAAACTTGATTAATAAGACCTCAAGTAGTAGAGATTAGTCGTATAATCTCCACATTATTCATAGTCTAGGTATATATTTTTTGATCAGCAAATTATTTATAGAAAGAGCCAAGTTTTCAAAACGAAAACAAGGCCAAGGGAGTAAACCCTCATCAAACAGACCGAGCATGCCTCAGCGGCACCTCAGACACACTAAACCCAGCCCCAACAAGGGGGGAAATACAGGTCTTACAAACCTAAGTCTTCCTAACATTAAGCACAACTAACAGTTCAAAGGTCTCTTACCCAAGGAGATTTACCAGACAAACGCTAACCTGAAGAACAACCCAAGAAGAGTCTGCAAAATAGCAGCTCAAACCAGACCAACGCACCCAACAAGGGGTGAACCAACATCAAACACAACTACGAGCACTTCAAACAGGAAGCCTCAAAGACAGACAGCTTCAATAGAAGCAAATCTAAACCAAACAACAGGTCAAAACCTAAGTCTAACAATAAGCACAAACCTAAAAAACCCAACAGTCAGAAACACACAGACACGAGCATTCCACAAGGGAACCTCCACCAGAAACACAGACACCAGACCAAAGCAAAAAAAAACTAAAAACCCAGAAAGAAGCCTCGAACACCACCAGACGCTGCCAGAAACTCCCTCAACGCATCACCAATCTTACCCCCGCCAATCCCAAAGGCACCAGAACAATGCCTCACCATCGGCCAACACCGGAGCAAAGAGCTATGACCAAAACAATTCACCCCTCGGATCAAACACAAACCCCCCACTAATCAAACCAAAAATTCTTCAAACAAAGCCCATGGCTTTTAACACTCCACGATGGCCAACACCACCCGTGGAGCCCCGTCCTCAACAGGACACGGGGAATAGAAGACTAATGGTAGAAAGGAGGAAATATATGCAGAACCAAGGGATGAGAGTTAAGGTTAACCATACCTAAAAGGAAATGGCCACTGACAAGATGAAGACGGCGAGGCGGGGGAGTCAAGAACCAGCAGGTTCGAGCCAACCTCCGGAAACTTCCTCGGACCCAACCTTCCACAACGAATCTGGACTCCGGAAACACTTCCCACGGTGGCAGAGCGACGGTCCTCCACAAAAAACCCCCACAGAGAGGAACGAACCGATGTAAACTTCACCGCGAATCGAGCACATCAGTGACAGCAGCAACAAAGACGGAGAGGAGGTCAAAGACGCCCAGAATCCCCAACCCACCTTTAGATCTGACTCCCCAAAACCATATCTAACCCAACTCCACCGAAGTCTAACTAGACAACACACCCCGGACACCGCCGGACACTCCTTCACCGGAGTAAACAAGGGGAGAAAGGGCTGAACTCAGTTGCAAAGAAGGCCAGATCTGGGGTGAAAAAAGGAAACACACAATGAGAACCAAGGAAATGAAGGGAGATGAAGTCACCGGCTTGTAGATCCACGCTCATCCCCACCGGAATCGATGGAGAAAAAGCTCCCACAAGAAGATCTACGCACCTACTACGACCGGGAAGGAAGAGTGACAGAAAAAAAAGGGGAAAGGGGTTAAGGAGAGGGACGGGAACAAAGGTTAGTCACCGGCGTCATCTCTGGCTCCGGATGAGCCCAGATCCGACGCCGGTGATGGCAGAGACACTAGGAAAAGGGGTTGAAGACGAAGAGAGCTAGAGAGGTTTTAGTGAGAGAAAGTTGAGAACCCCCAACTTGTCTTGCTCTCTGTTTACCATATAGTCTAGGTATATGAGAGTATCATCAAAAGATATCATTGTTAATGTTAATCATACAAGAAATTAATTAATTTGATGGAAAGGAATAGCTCAACTACGTAAAACAATACATTAGAAAAGATTAGGAAGTGACTCACAGAATTTTCATGTTTACCATTTCTGACATCTTTTGTACAAAAGAGTTCATTATTGTGAGATTTATGGTTTTTTATAAACTCGAAAATAATTTTTTGATAAGCTAAAAATATTATAAAAGGACCATTTTCTTAGACCAAAACAGCTACAAAGAGCAACAAAACACCCAACCAGTAAAGCAAATAAATCTACTTCCTAATCGAGTTCAAACAGAGGAATTGGTAAGAAACCGGAACCGGAATTAGAGCTCCTCCTATAATCGGATCAGGGTAATCCTCGTCCTCACTAGTCTCGACATTCTCATCCTGCGGTACTCCACGTTCGAGGGCCAAAGAAACAAGGTCAACTGCCTTTTTTCCAACTTTCTTGCTAAAAGTCCAGGCACCCAAGCTATCGTTTTTAGCAATATCAACAGTGAAGCTTCCCGAATTGTCTCCTTTATCAGCAGAGGTCTTTTCTCTTGTCTGATAAAAACCCGTTGGAGGAACAATTCTCTTTGGTTGACCCTTTTTTGGGCGTCAACGTCCCTTCTTTGGTTGAGTTAAACCCTCAGGATTCAGAGGTTTAGACAAAGTGTTCTTCTAGGGACTCCCTTGAAACTCAACAACCGGGAGTGAGACATACAACTGAGGCCCATCACCCAAAACCGCCACCACAGGAGAAGGACTGAGGCCAAGATGGGCCTCACTGAGCCCAAAGCCTATTCACCCACCCTAGCTGTAAGTGAATCTGTGGCCTGCATAATCCACCCGCACAATTGGGCCTCATCTTCAGTCTGTTCACAAGCAACTTCTCGGGCCTATGAACCACAACTAGTCTCATCCCGACACGCAACCACATCAGTTGTGATCGAATCAAAGACCCCGTGAACTTCTTCAATCTGTGCAGTAGCGATTGGATCAACGACTCCGTGATCTTCTCGAAATTGTGTTTGGTCAACATTAAAGTCAATAGGAGAAGTCGGACCATCGCCGGAAAACGACGAAGCATCCCTATTCCTGTCAGAATCAGCTCGACCTTGATTCCCATCCGTCTGTACCACACCACGAGGGTCTGAACGATGGAATCGAGCTTCAAAAGCTCTGATTTCACGGTGGTGAGTTCTGGGACGAGCCAAAGAGACGAAAATAATATGACCATTCAATTTAAAACCTTTTATACTTAGAACAACCGGAGAAGCCTCACCCAATGTCGAGAAGGAGATGGAACCGAAAAAACTCACCCCCTGTTCGGGCGCTTGAAAAGAGAGCACCTTCAGACGGACCCAAAAGCACTGAAAACATTGCTTACCCATTCCTCCGTGGATCCATAAGGGAGATTGCATAGAAAAACATCGGTGGAGTTCCCTTGTGGAACTGTTCCAACGTTCTCCAATGCATTCTCCTTGTCGGCCACCACGGGTTCTGGTTGAGCTTCTACATCTACAGCAGCTCTATGATGCACTGTATCGGTCTGAGGACGCTTGACCTTGTTTGAACGCTCCCCTGTACTACGAGATTTTGATGCTCCATTTTTATTGATTGCCGGATCAAGAGCAACTGCAATAGCTAAAGCCTCCTGTCTGGAGCTAATAGGAGAAACATTACAAACAGGTGAAGCCTCCGTCAGATTTATCTATGGAGCTGAGCCAAACTCCTGAACTCTCCGACTCTGTTTCGACACTGGAACATGAGCATGATTCACTGCGAAACGTCGCCCCTTCTTCAGAACAACCCTTTTACTTCCCTTTTGTCTCTAGATGATACACCTGTAACTATGATGCAGTAGTGGTCATACATAGAGATCAAAGTGAGACAAAAATAGGAAAGGAGAGAGCATCCATAATGTGCATCCTGTTTCGAGGTCCTTGGATGCCACCGATTGATATGAAAATCGCGTTTCCCTCTCTGATGTTGATCACAACAGTATCGATTGAAACTAAAAGCACATTAGTTAAAAAAAAAAGAAAAAAGGACCAAGATAACAATGGAGCTCTACAAATTCAAGCTAGGGGCCAAAAGCCCGAACTACAAAGAAACAAAAAAATAATAATATTTACACGAATTTGAAATTTTTTATGAAAGTTATGAAATGAATAAAAAATAAATTTGTAATTAATTTTATGAAATAATATTTTTTTTAAATAAAAATTTAATGAATAATAAACTAATTTTATAAGAATTTTAATAAAATAAAATAAAAAATAAAAAATAATGAATTATTAAGGAGTTAATGATAATTAGGGGTAAAATAATCTTTTAACTCAAAAGATACTTGATTTGAAATGTAAAAGTACAAAATAGTCATTCTACATAATTCTGTTAGTTTTTTATCCCCAATACCTCAAAATGTTCGTGGACCGAACATTAGGGTACCAAATCGGAATAAAAAATCACAAGGGTACTAAAACGTTCGTGGACCGAACATAAGGGTACCAAAAAGTATTTAACCCTTCATATTAATTGATGAAAGTAATACAAATATCAAGTAGCAATCCAAACTACACAAAACCTTTGATGTAATCCTTGTATCTCTCATTTTCATCTTCTCCCAAAACCTCTTCAAGTGTGTTTTACTCTCCAATTTCGTGATCCACTCTTTTCTGACCTAATTCCCTTTTTATATCGAGTCAAAAACCAATTAAAATAGGGAATCACAGTAGAAAAACGTGTCTCTTGGCGTTTGCACTGTCCATTGCACGGGGTGCAAATAACTGGTGCAAATTTTTGGCACCTCTATCCAACATGCACGTTTGAATTCCCTTCAATTTGATATGTAACGGGCAAAAATAGGATTTCAGATGCGAAATTTATGCCCTTCACCAGATCAGCCATACTCCAAAATTCTTTAAGCTATTTTTCGCTCCATTTAGCTCTAAAACTCCTTATTTCACATCAAACTCCTAAATACCCCTGAAAAGAGACCAATTACATAAATAGGCAGATAAATACATTGAATCACATAAACCCGTGACTGAAAAGCTTAGAAATGTCGGCTAAAACATCTAGAATATATGCATTTTACGTTCACATCACCTATCATCTCTTACTTTCGCTACATTTGGGCGTTTTGAATATCTTAATCCGGTGATAAGAGCTAACTCCTTCATGGAAATTCTAATTGGTGTCCCGTTCACAACAAACCATGTCTCTAACGATCTAGTGATAACAGTTTGTAGGACGATAAATGCCCACATTATGTTGTTTGAATGCTCAAATTTTTGGGGTAAGTCCAACTGATTTTCAAATGACCCGTCCTCTATCAATTCCGAGATCCTCCTCGATTCAGCAGGAAATGTTGCTTTCCATTCCCTCCACAACTTGTATTTTCACTTCATTGTCACCAGACATTCGAATTGGTCCTCTTTTATTAAAGTAGTTCTAAGCCAAGGATATGTTAGGGTTGGTGGTGGTGGTGGTATACAAGTTCTGGAGGAGCTTCTTCTTCCTAATAAACAGTTAACAACATCAGATGAAAAAAATCAATATTGTTAAAAATTGTTTAGGTCAGAACAATTATATATATCTACGTTAGAATAATCATTTGTAATTATCTCCGAAATTTAATTTTGTAAACATATTTTTATTAGCTTGGTTTACTCGAGGTCACATATTTTGTTAAAGTCACTTTATTTTTTTTATTAGCAAAACAAATTTAAATTACCGGTTCTTTGAAGTAAAGAGCTGGGGATGGAACAAAAAAAACAACCTAAGAGCATTCCGAAAGGAACCTCCAACACCAACGCCCCACAATCGGGGATGAAACTGAAAACAACAAGACCTCCCACACTGAACCAACCAGGGGAGAAATGAGCACAACAACCAGAACAACACCGACCACAACCCACGCAAGGGAGATAAAATCATAGCAATATTACACAAGAGAAACCGAAAAACACAACAACAACAACAGCCAAAAACAAAGATCTACAATTTGGATTTGTCCACCTTTAAGCACAGGAAAAAAAAGGGTCTATAATACCTAGATTTAACAACCATTAAGCCCATGAAAATGCGTAGCCTTCATCTTCCAAACACCTCAACCCTAATCAAATCTGAAAAAATCCGCTCCTAGCTGAATGTCATAGGCCAGCACCGCGAATTGGCAGAGACTTTCCGGTGAAAACCACCGGAACCCACTAGTCCAAACTATAAAGGTCAAAAGGATTTCAAGGGCTTAAAAGCCTGAATTCTCACCGACGTCCAACACCGAAGGCCGGTGAGCTCTATCCACATCGTGGACATGAATTCGAGCAGACCAATCAACCAGTAGAAGGACGGGGAAGGGAGGGGAAAACCAAACTCGATCAGAGCAGGGATGAAGATCATACCTCAAACCAAGAGAGGACGAAACACAAGCCGCAGATATGATGAACTCCAGTACTACGGACAACACAACCGAGAAGAAGCTCTCTCAACAGCAACGACCTTCAACTGGAACCGCGAAGATCCTTGAGAAGGAAGCGTTTCCCACATCCGGCTTCAGAAGACGTTGTCGGGACCTGAAAAGACCTCTTCCGTCGCGACACCGCAAGGACCACTGCCACATAGAAGAAGAGAAGAAGTAAATCTGACCCTGGAGGGCCAGATCTACAAACGGAACACCAGACGCGAGCCAACGACCTCCACATCGGCTAAATCTGCCCAAAGCGCAAAGATCTTTGTTGGAAACGCGTCCCACGACCGCTTGGGGAAAGAGAAGCCAAAGGTTCAGTCAACCAGACACACTAGTGAAGCCGAGAAGAAGAAATCTACCCCACAACCTCGTCATCTAACCCAGATCTGCAACGATCCTTGCCGGGGGAGGTAAGGAAGGTAGTCCCACGACCAGATCTGGGTCGGAACGACGAGGCTGTGGGAAGAAAAGCATCGAAAGGGGGTTGAGGAAGGGAGAAAAGGAAGAATGAAGGAGAGAAAGAAGGGGAAGGAACGACAGTAGCCCCGTGACCGGAGCCACAAGACCACACGCCGTGAGGGCGGCTGTATCTACGAAAGAAACTGTTTTAGAGAGAAGGGAGAGAAAAAGGGTTTAGAGAGAGAAGTGTTGCCCCTTAACCGTTAATGTCTCGTTATGATACTTTGTATTGTGTTATTGTTTACCCGTTTACATAACGAACTTAGCATTCAATCTAAATATAAAATAAATAATGTGCAGGAATCTTAAATGAAGAAAATGGAACTTATAAAAAGTGTAACAACAAATTCAAGGTATCACTTATACATACGTATTTTTAAATGAGTTGAACTATAACAACATTAAATTAGAATTTAACAATTTGTAAAACTAAAAAACAAAACAACAAGAGATTCAACATAACTACAAAATAGTGTCTGCTACTTAATAAAAGCCAATCCAGCCAAAGACAATATACAAATCAGGCAGTGTTGGGATGGCATGTCGGCACCGAAATGTCTGCATATCCGTGGACTCTAAGCAACTCTATTTATGATATAAACGTATATGGAATATTTTTTTTTTGAGAATAAATATTGCAATTTGTATTAAAACATGATAAAAGAGTTTGGTAGGTACTGGAATGTACCCCACCTACATAACAATCCAACTAATAAGTAGAAATGAACTGAAAGCAATAAAACCGGCTCTGATAATGGGTTTTGCGGACGAAGGGGATATCTGCGGTAGCGTCTGGTGACACCGATACATCATGCTTCTTCCAACATGGGACGAGGCGAGCCAACCAAGTTGAATTGACTACTGGTGGACCTCCATCTCCCCCGGTGTGTCAGCGTGCGTCGTCCTCCCTGGACTGATAATGGTAGGGCTCCTGAACGCGGGTTTGCTGACTCCGGACTGGTAGGGGAGACAGTTATCGACTGAAGATGGAACTGTCGCCATCTATCCGCCGGGGAGGGGTCAAAGTCGACCCACCCCTCCCCGGGCCACCTCAGACTCATTCCTATAGGCGAGGGTGCTTGTAGCCCCCCGCCGCTGCTGCGTGTGATCCACTCACATCCTGCATAAGCCCATTCGTGCAGCCCAACCCATCCCCACGGCCCAGAGTCGGCCCATTAGGGTTAGGGTTCTCTTGCAGTACGCCCTTACCCTGGCTTCTTCGCCAAGATACCGCCGCCGCCGACGAGATCTCCACCACCAGCCCCAAAGCCGCCGCCTGCGGTGCCCGTCCCATCGAGTTCCTTGGCTCCGGCTCAACCATCCTCGCACCTCGACGAGCCCGGATAATCGGGCCCCTCGCTAACGCTCGATCCAGACTAGATCCTTGCCTGGGTCGTTCACCTCCACCCCGGCCTCCTCCCACCGGTCGTCGGACCGAAGCGAACACAAGGGGTAGCGTCGTGCCCTCCCCCGGCGACACCATCCCACCGCCAGACTCATCCAGCCGCCCCACCGCGTCCTCGACGCCCACGCCGATCCCGCCGTCAGTACCAAACCCCTCGACCACCGGAGGTGATTTTTCACATAACCCTAACCCTAGCTCACAGAGAGAAGGGAGAGGCTGCGACATAATCTCCGTGGGAAGATCCGAAAGTAGCGGAGCCGCCGCCTTCGCATTGCCGTGGAGAGATAATGGACGTCCATACCATGGTTTGGTATGGTGAACACACACCATGAAAGTCATGGCCATGGCGAAAGTCATGGCCATGGCAAAAGCCATGGCCAATCCCTTGGACATCAAAAAAATGGACGCTGCCGTCCTATTCAGCAGAGCCCTGTTGATGAGGATGCTCGTAATCATGAGGCACCCTTCACTGGACAAAAGAGCACATAGGCTCTTTTGCAACCTGCGGCCACCATAGCTAGGGTTCTCTTTGAGAGAGAACATGACAGCACATCTATTTGAAAATAATACGTATATGGAATATCAAAAGTATATTATATTTTATTTATTTTGCTACACGACTTGAATTACATTAAGCAAACTTCCATGTACCTTGTCATTTTTTTATACTTAAATTTTTGTATATTTTGTTAATAAAAAACGCATGAGAGCCGATACTGAAGGTTTTGGGATTTCAACCGTTGCGTTTATTGAATTGCTTTGGTGTATTTGTACATAGCTACAGATAAGGTAAGCCTATTCAAATATACAAATGATATATTACAGAGTTTGAGTTTATTCAAACTCTAATACAATTCTATCTGTAACACGTCCCTGTAGTCGGAACGGGAGGCTCACAGACGTTCAGGCTGGACCGAAAATCAAAAAATAATATTTGGGGCAAACCTTTGGTGAAAACGTCAGCAATCTGAGAGCGGGAAGGAACATGGAGTACCCGGACATGACCCTGGGCCACCTTTTCTCGAACAAACTGAATATCAAGCTCGATGTGCTTCGTTCGCTGATGCTGAACGGGATTTCCAGATAGGTAGATCGCATTGATATTGTCTCAGTAAACCAATGTGGCGCGGGAGAAAGGACAATGAAGCTCTAGTAGAAGATTCTGAAGCCAACAAGTCTCAGACATAACATTAGCAACCGCTCGATATTCCGCCTCAATGCTGGAGCGAGAAAGGGTAGGCTGACGTTTGGAGGACCAAGAGACAAGATTGTCCCCCCAAAACACACAGTATCCAGAAGTGGATCGGCGAGTGTCTGGACAACCCGCCCAATCAGCATCCGTGAAAGAAACTAGGCCGAAAATAGGCGAGGAGTATAAGTGAAGACCGAGGTGTGTCATGCCCTGTAGATATCGGATAATACGCTTCAAAGCGCCCATGTGACTAATCCTTGGATCATGCATATGTAGACACACCTGCTGAACTGCATAAGAAATATCAGGTCTCGTGAAAGTGAGGTATTGTAGCGCCCCTGCAAGACTGCGGTATAAAGATGGATTCTCAAAGGGAGAACTATCAGAGGCTCCGAGCTTCCTTTGAGTATCAAAAGGAGTTGATGATGCCGAACAGGACGACATGCCAGCACGAGCTATAATTTCGGTTGCGTTTTTCTGTTGAGAGAGAAACAAGCCGCCGGAGCTACGAGTGACAGCGATACCAAGGAAGTATGACAGGGGACCCAGGTCTTTCATAGTAAACTCAGAGCTGAGGCAAGACATAATATAATCCCGAAGAGGTACGCTCGAGGAGGAAAGAGTGATGTCGTCAACATATAGCAGTATGTAGGCGGTGTCAGCGCCGTGTCGATAAATTAACAACGAGTGATCAGACCTGCTGTGAGAAAAACCAATTGAGGAAACAAAGTCAGTGAACCGCTGATACCAGGCCCGAGGTGCCTGCTTGAAACCATAGAGAGACCGGTTCAGCAGACACACATAGTCTAGATGAGTAGAGCTACGAAAACCCAGGGGCTGATGCATGTAGACGGTCTCATTCTGATGTCCATGTAAAAAAGTGTTCTTGACGTCGAGCTGATGAATGGACCATGATCTAGACACAGCGATGCTGAGTACAGTACGAATGGTCGATGGTTTGACCACAGGGCTGAATGTCTCATCGCAGTTCACTCCAACCTGCTGAGACCTGCCATCACCAACAAGGTGAGCCTTATATCGCTCAAAAGAACCGTCAGAACGAGTTTTATGACAAAAAATCCACATGGAAGGAATGATATTCACTCCCATAGGACGTGGAACCAGAACCCACGTTCTATTATTAATCAAAGCATTAAACTCGTCTGTCATAACGAGTTTCCAATTAGGATCAAGTAGAGCATCTTTAGGATTATGGGCGATGGGGGATAAGGATGTGGTGGTGTGAAGATCAAAAATCACCTTGGGTTTGGAGATACCGGACCTGCTCCGTGTGACCATCTGATGAGCGGGCGCAGAGGGAACATGGTCTAGTACACTGGCTTGGGTTGATGCTGAAGGAGGACAAGTTTCGGGTTGGGTTGAGGACTGGACCAGGGTCGATGCTGGTGGAGGAGAAGGCTCGGGTTGGGGCCGATGTGGGCTGACGGGAGCTGTCGGGCCAAGTGTAGTGGGCTGAGGAGATGAAGCTGTTGGGTCTCGAGGTAGGATTGGAGATGAACCAACTCGCAGCGGAAAATCAATGAAAACCAAGAGACGATTAAAACCATGAAACAACTAACAAAGAATGGATTCACAAGAGAAAAATTCAGCACTAGTTCTTACCAAAACAAGAACACCGGTTAACGAATGATTAGCTTGAGTCTCCAAGACGCCTACGTATCCACATGGGAATCAAAGCCACGTAGTTCTTCTCTTTGAGGACTCAAGAACACAAACATGGAGGTGGAAACTAGCCAAACCCAAAATGGCCATGGAAGAGGGAGAGAAAATGTGTTTCCTATTCTTGTCTTGTGTTTGTTATGTTGAAAAAAGATGACTTAAACATAACAAAACTCATACTTGTCCAACTAAAGGCATGGGACAAGTATGGTGTCAAGTAAGGTGTAAATAGGACAAAGTATGGCAAGACAAGATTGGGTTAGGTGGTGAATCACCAACACCTTAATCCTTGTCTTGCTTACTTAGTACTAATTAATCAAGACTTGATTAATTAGTTCCATGGGCCTTGGTTGCATGGGCCTTTCATGGGCCTCTTGGAACATGGCCCGTGGCCATTTCCAACGAGGTCCCGTGATTCGCTCATCGCCTCCAAGCCTTCCATACCGGAAATGTCCAACATTATCCGACGCAATCAATCCCAAGACTCCAAGCCTTGTCTCGATCCGTAAAGTCCTATTCACTTACGGGCACATGACCCAAAACCCAGTTTTGGTCATGTCCCGAGACAACTCCCTTTTGGCCATTCTCCATAAATGTGTCAATGAGTTTCATCCTCCGGTGTGACCCTTAGGTTTATGCATGTCAATAGATCAACGTAAAATCTCATTTTACTTGATCCTATTTAAGTGGCAACTAACGAGACTTTAGTATTGCCTGACACTACATAACGAATCGACCCTATCGATTCTAACCTTTCCGTCGTCCCTGTCATTATCCTTTTATCTCCGATATCCTGATTGAGATAAGGCATAGAGCCGTCATCCTTATTATTCTCAATCACCGTTCCTTGATATGTGAGATGACTGAAGATATGATACCCAGTATCATGTGCATGGCCATGCTATTCTTCCAGTCACTCTCGATCAAGTGGCCGAGAACCGATATCTTTCCCATACCTTAGTATGAGGGATAAATCCCTTAGCCGTCTTTCGTGTCACTCATGTAGCCCGTCCCCAAGCCAATCCTGGCCGTTATGGAAGCCCTGTTACGGACAACGTTAGGCTCAGGTCAAACTCAGTTGTTGACTACATAGCGATCACAAAGACTCCTTGGTCTAAGGATACATGACAAGCTACAACACTGAATATGTTCATGACTTAATCTATGGCACATATTCAGGGCGGGTCGTCCAATATCATGTCCCACATGATATCTATGATCAGACTCCGGAATCTCATTCCAATGACTAACATAACGTAAGCCATAAAGAGCCATCTTTCATACTAGTCGCTTCTAGTGAAGCTTTGTTGACTAGGGACCCATCGAGTGTGATCTATCTCGATCTATGGTTCTATTCGCATGGTGGGCATAGATCAGAGCACACATCGATATATTACTCCAACACATAAGTAATATAAAGCCGCTTTAATTTTATTGCTAACGATGATATATACATTTGGACATTTAGGATTGAACTACGGGCACTAAGACTAACAGAAGCCTGAGACCGAGGAGCGGACTCGGCGCGCGGGTCATGGGTACCGCCATGAGCATGTGCAGGGCTTGGGCTGGGCCGAGCTGGTGGGTGCAGTTCAAAAAACATTAGGGCCCGTGAAGCTGGAGATAAAGGGTCAGACAGAAAATCATAGCTAGGTAGGGTAGGGGTGAACGAGGATGCAAAAGGGAACACCGTTTCATCAAATAATACATGTCTTGATATAATAAATTTATTTTCCTTGATGTTAAAACAAATGTACCCTCTATGAATAGGAGGGAATCCGACGAAGACACATGGTGTTGACCGAGCCTGCGGTTTGTTAATTGTGGTGGATGGAAAAAGAGGAAAACACAAACAACCAAAAACACGCAAGTGAGAATATGAGGGAACACGACGATAGAGAGCAAAAGTTAGAGAAGAGAAATTAAGCAATTCAGATGGAAGAATATTGGACAAGTATGTAGACATGGATAAGGCGTATGGCCAATATGACGGGGGAATGGACGCATGAAGGAGTAAGGTACGAACCATGTTATTGATACTCCTGATCTTGCGTTCTGCACGTCCATTTTGAGAAGATGTATGCGGACGCGAGAAGCGGAACACTAATCCCGATGAAACGCTGAATGTACGAAACAGAGAGTTGTCAAACTCCTTTCCATTATCACATTGAAATTTTTTTATAAGAACCCCAAATTATGTAGAGACATAGGCACTAAATGATAGAAATAGCTTGAAAACATCGGATTTCTTGCCCAGAGAAAATGTCCAGACAAAATTGGTGAAATCATCAACTAATATCAAATAATATTTATAACCAGAGGTGCTTAACACATGGGATGTCCACAAATCAACATGCACAATATCAAAAGGCGCATAAGTAGCAGTCATAGATGTTTGAAAAGGAAGCTTAACATGTTTACCAAGTACACACGACTGACAAACAAAATTAAAAGTGTTCGTACAACCAATAAGTTTATTCCGACAATGAGAATTAAACACCGGGTAACCCATATGACCTAAACGAGAATGCCATAAAACTGGAGACACAGTTGCAGAGGTTGAAAAGGGAAATGATGAACGACACAGAATATTATGTGTGATGGGATACAAATCGCATGTGCTATTGCATCTCAAAACCAGATGTCCCGTCGAAAAATCTTTCACAAAAAAACCAAGAGGGTCAAATTCAATCGAGACATTATTATCACAAGTAAAATGGCGTACATAAACCAAATTCTTAACAAGCTTAGGGGCATGGATAACATTATTTAAGGTGTAATGGGGATGAGTGGGAAATAAAGATGCTTGACCATAACCAGAAATAGGAATATGATTTCCGTCACCAACAATAACAGACCGAGTAATGTTCGAATTAACAAAAGAACGTACTGTACCTGAATTCGCTGTCATGTGAGAGGAAGCACCCGTATCCATGTACCAACGACCATCCGGAACTTGCAGCATGGAGAGATTGGCCATAACGCTGGAAATGTCAGGTCAGAACTCGTTGTATGGCCGTGGATGTGCTTGTGGTATAGATAACCCGGGCCTGCTGCTAAGAGGGAGGCGTAGGACTGGAGCCTAATAGACTTGTCTGCCCTTGCTGGGTCGTCGGCCCACGAGCCAATATATCAGGTCCAGGTGCCCTTGCTCTGATACCATGAAGGTTTTGGGATTTCAACCGTGCGTTTATTGAATTGCTTTGGTGTATATGTACATAGCTACAAATAAGGTAAGCCTATTCAAATATATAGATGATATATCACAGAGTTTGAGTTTATTCAAACTCTGATACAATTCTATCTCTAACAAATACAAATAAAGAGTTCTGAAAGTTAACCAAAATACTCGTATATCGAGCCCCTCTCTCTAGTCCTAGCCGTCTATCGCTATGGAGCTCCCTCATGTACATGTCGCCGCCTCTGTGTTCTCAGGTCCCATCTGGTCTCCTCCCTCACAGATCGCGCCGGGTGAGGGGGATAAGACCCGAAGGATGATGGGATTGAAGCCCATACACCAGTCTGCTTCCTCAACCGTTGTCCTTGTGCAACCGTTCCCCTCTACCGCAATCTCGATGGCTTTGGTCCCGTTCTCCATGGGCTCTCAGTCTCCCAGGCAGACGACTCCAAAACCGCGAAGGTGAAGGCCTTCTAGGCGCGTTTCTTCCTCTCCAAGCAATCATCATCCACAGCCGCTAGCGCCTCCCTTGGCTTTTCCCTCACCTACTCCTCCCCAAGAACAAGTTGGGGCCCTGACTCCTAGGGTTCCGGCTGTTCTGGATCCTACTGGACCACCATCTGCCGGTGGTGGTCTGCCTCTTAGGGCGCCCACTCCGTCTCTTCGTACTGCGTCTCCTCTTGCCGGAGGGGATCTATCTCCTAGTTTTGCAGTCCCGCCTTCGGCTGTTGTGTCACCATCGCAGCTGATTCGTGATCCGACTAAAGGGAAGTCTTCGATGAATGAGCTTCCAAAGACTATGGCGGAAGCAATAGGGTTGGGACGGTGTCTTCCTAATAGGGATAGGACCCTGCTAATACCTGCCTGCATAACGACACCGCCTAACATATGTCGGGGCCGATTGGGAGTCATGTGTTTGGATGAGTCTCCATTACCCCCGCAGGCGGGGGACACTGATATCGAGCCTCTCTCGCTGCTCTCCAAGACGGACTGTCCTCGTGCTCCATAGAGGATGATGATGAGGTTGAGGTCCTAGTACCCTTCTCTCCAACCATCTCCATGGACATTACTAGGCAGCAGTGGGGCATGGACAGAAAGCTTTGGTCGCCGACACCGCCTCGGAAGGAGACTCTCCTTAGGGTCATCACCACGGCGTGGGGACATGTGGCGGCGGGTTTGGTCGTCAAGGAGCTGGGCTCGGGGCTGCTTGAGTTCTATTTCCATTCGACAGATGCTCGGGCGTGGGTTCGGGACCATGAACCCTAGTGCTTTGATGGTCGGGCACTACTGTTTGGGGACTTGGATCCTTGTGCTCGGGATTTGCCGGAGTTGGATCGTGTGCAACTATGGGCGCACGTCCGTGGCCTGCCACCCCTACTTTGTACGAGGGGAAAGGGAATGACGATCGGGGATGAGCTATGATGCGCAATCTCTGTACCCAGCGAAAAATGGGGTATGTGCTGGGGAGGAACGGTGTAGGTTCGGTTCTGGCACCTCATTGACCGTCCTCTCCGGCGAGGCATGACACGTCGCTTCAGGGAGTTCCCGGACCTGGTAGGTGGACCTGACATATACCAAGCTCCCTCACTTCTGCTATAGATGTGGACATCTGGGTCATGTTCTCAAGAAGTGCTCATGGGAAATACTCGACACCCTCAGGTATGGTTCGTCCCTTATGGAGTATCATAAGGATAAGCTAGTGAAAACCTATGCCATATATTGGGAGGCGAACTCTGAACCGACCCATCCACACAGCTTTGGGTTGATTCCCCCGAACATTGTACTAAAGGGATCCTTATCCCTAGGAAGGAGCCCTTGGTTTTCCCCGAGCATTGTACCTGCCCACTAGATGCCTCGGGGTAATACCGGGATGATGATCGGTCCGTCCCCTACCGGACTTACCACTTAAATTACAGCGCCCATTACTCGGGGGGTTGTGGATGCTGCTTAGACGGGGTATGGGTCACTTAAGAGGTCGGCAGCTGGAGCACCTCGGGATGATCAGGAGAGGGCGGGGAAGCAGCCTCGCCAGAAGGAATGTTAGATCATCCAGGCATCAGGGACTGGCCTAGGGAGGGGTCCCAGGACGATGTTTTGCCTCCCACCACTACTGTTAAAATCCTTGGCCATTACTGGTGCGACAGTTTTATAGTATAATCTTCGTATTTCCCGCTTTCGGTTATGGCCTTTGTGGCACTAAAACACCGCTAATGGCGGTTCTAGTAGAAAAAAGATTGGTGAACTTTAGTTCCGTACTGTCCTTCTTAAGTGATTAGGGAGCTTGTTCCTTGATGCACAACAATGTAATGGTTTTTGAATATTAATAATATCTTCAGCTTTTCGTTCAATAAAAATAAATAAAGAGTTTTGAATGACTCAGAACACATAGCTCTAAGACAATAATGAGGGGTGGGGGGGGGGGGGGGGGGGGGGTGGACGGGACTGACGAATATTGCTCAAGGTATTGGTTAAAAGTTGAATATGACCATGTGAGGTGTGGCTGAGCCTGAACTCCTCAATACAGGGAGTAATGACTTTCACCATTGACTTCTCCCAAGGAAAGTCCTTGAAGCCATAGTTCCCTACCATTCCTCCTGGAGAGGTTGTTTTTCAACCCTCACCCGTTCTTCATGGGGTTCTCCAACTGACCCACTCTTCACTCCTACAGCTCCAGTCGAGGAGGTTCCCGAGGCTTCGGTCTCCCTGCTCCCTAAGAGTTGACCGGCTACCAAGTTTTTCCAGCCGGGATCTCCTACCCCGTCTGGGGTACCTACCTGTCTTAATGTACTGTTAGGTACAATATTCGAGGTTACTATCGAGCATTTACCACGATTTGAGGCGCTATTGGGTACATTGTTTAAGGTTCAGGTCTAAAGCTTGGTGGAATATCCGGGGACGCATTAGTCTCCTAATCGGTCGCATATTGCTTGGCCTTCTGGCCCTTCTGGAACTCCAACATTGAGTTATCGAAATGTGAGGTACTAAGAACCTCCCGGTCACACCCCTGAGCCACATATCCAATCCTCCCACAATTGAAGTAGGATGTGGGTAGCTTGGTGTAGGTCAACAAAACCCGAACAGGGTCTCGGAACTCTCTAAACCACAATAGAAGATTTCATAAAAGAGAACGCTCCGCGGGGTGGCAGAAAACGGGACTTGACTGCCCCTTACCAACAAAGGCCCCACTGGTCACACGAGACCTCTACACAGGTTCCTAAGGCGACGACCGAGTGAGAGGGGGGTGGGGGTGGTGGAAAACGAGACTGACGAATACTTGCTAAAGGTATTGGCTAAATACTGCATATGACCATGTGAGGTGCAACCGAAACTAAATTCCTTAGTATATGGAATAATGGTTTTCACTAGGGACCCGTCCCAAGGCAAATCCATGAAGCCATAGTTCACTACCATTCCTCATGGCGAGGTTGTTTTCTAACCCTCGCCTGATCTTCACAGTGGTTCTCCAACTGACCCCCTCTTCACTCCTACAACTCCAATTGAGGACGTTCCCGAGGCTTCGGTCTCCCTGCTCCTTAATAGTTTACCGGCTACCAAGTCTTTCCAATCGGGATCTCCTACCCCTGCTAGGTTACCTACCCGTCTTAATGTACTATTAGGTATAGTGTTTGGGGTTACTATCAAGCTTCTTCCCCAATGTGAGGCGCCCTTAGGTACAGTATTCAATGTTAGAGGTCCAAAGCCTAGTGGAATATCCGGGGATGCCTTAGTCTCCCAATCGGTTGCGTACTGCTTAGCCTTCTTGTCTTTTTGGAACTCCAGCATTGAGTTACCAAAGAGTGGGGTACTAGGCACTTCCCGGTCACACCCCTAAGCCATATGTCCAATCCTCCCACAATTGAAGCAGAATGTGGGTAGCTTGGTGTAGGTCAATGAAACCCAAATAGGGCCTCGGAACTCTCTAAACCATAGTAGAAGATTGCATCAAAGAGGACGCTCCACAGAGTGCCAGAAACGGACCTTGACCGCCCCTCCCTAACAAAGGCCCCACTGATCACACGAGACCTCTACACAGGTTCCTAAGGAATCGCCAATAGTTTCTCTGATCGTCTTTTTCAAAACCAGCGGGGGAAGTCCAATTTCATGAACCCATAACTATAGGCGGTTCAAGGAGGAGAGGATAATCGTCAAAACACCAGGGCTCACTACCTCGGACCCATGCACTAGCCTCTATGGAATCAAAGTAGAACCCGAAGATCCCCGGGAAAATATCCTTGATGACTAACCCCGACGCCGATCGTCCCCACACATTGGTAATGATCCGCATCAGAACTTTCTTCTGGGGAGGTCTCGGGGCCAAGATCTTTCCCAAAATAGCAAACTGTTGACGTGCCAACACACACGGATCAATCGGTGTTTAGGGGACTTATACCATCATGTCCTCTTCCTCCTCGAGAGAATAGGTGGAAAGACTTTTCTAGAGACACGTCATGGTGGAATTGAGCAGACTTAGTGGAACCAGAACTGCTGTACTAGGGTTTCGTCCATTGGCAGCGGGGTTCCCCCTCGCCAAAGCATACCAACAAGGATAGTCAACAAAGAGGGGATCACCGTTGGAGAGGAAAATCGAACCACATAGAGGCGCCTCTTTCTCCTTCCTCGGGCCGCCATGGTCGACGGGTACCTTTATCTTGATTAGGGTCTCCCTGAAGCAAATTCAGAGACTTAGAACCGTCTCCGAGGGTGCGAGAGATGGTCGGCTAAGGGTTACGTGGTGCCTAAGTAATGGCTAGGGCTTTAACCGGACGGCCCCACCGACATTTCAGTTGGGGCTACATCGGCATGGTGAGCCCTAGAGAGTGCCACAATCGTTGTGGTAGACTGTTGCATCGGAACTAATCCGGATGTGTTTGGCTTCAGTTTCCTCCTACACCACATTTTTACGGGGCTCACGAGTTCAGAGGATGGATGTAAAGGAGGGACGGCCAGAAGAGACACAGTACATTGCATGGCTGATGTAGGCGATAATGATACAAGGACAAGGGCTAGATCAACGACAGTGACAAAGATAGAAAGTGCTATAAAAACTAGGCTTAGTATTTTTTTTCGAAAGAAGCACACATATTGATTCGTGAGAGAAGTAAAATCCATGTAATTTGTCATAATTCCAATCATCATGACAATAAAAAGTATAAATATCTATAATTTTTATGCGACTCTTGCATTTTGACTTACAAAGTTTTATTTTTTTTTAGGAAATGATGTAGCAATAACAATGTTACTTTTATGATTGGACCGTCCAAAAACGCTCTGTTACCTATTCTCCCTTAACTAGGGTTCACGTTTCCAATACTGTCGGCGCCGTCGCCGTCCTCCACGCCGTCTGCTGCAACCGGGCTGCTTCTCCTCCTCCACGCTACTCGTCCCCCCACCCCTCAGTCGCCATTGATGTCTCAGCTAGAACACCGCCGTCAGGCCAATGTAACCAGATCTCATCCACCGTGGTCGCCGGTGAATCCCCACCGGATATTTCCCCCTCCTCTCGACTTGGCCATGGGACCAATGGTCATGCACCGCCGACGCGAATGGTCTATGCAGGGGCAGGCACATAGGCCCCCGTGGCCGTACCTTCCGCATCGGATCAAAGCTCCACCGATGGATCCTCCTCGAGAATCGGGGGACCGATCCTGATATCAATGAACGGGTCTGGTTTGGGATCGTGCTAAGGTCCATCAGGGCGACCACCACCCGTTGATGCTCCTTATCCATCCATCGAAGCATTTTATTCTTCCATCATGCATGATGGTCCCTCCACCGATCACTGCGACTCGGCCGCCGTCGCCCTTGAAGAGGCATGCAAACCCTAGCTTGCATGCAAATCCCAGGACTCGAGGGCCCCCCCTTAGGGATCTGGGCCCACATCCGCCGTCATCAAGGCGATAGGGTCCGTTGTCTCCAAGATCCAGGACGCAGCCGGTGATCGTCTAGAGGGAGGACTCCTCTACCCACAGCCCCCCCCCCCCCCGGTCGTCCTAGGGCCCCGGTGAATCGTTACACACAGGGGGAGATACCGTTTTTCCGTCGAAGTATACTGAGGTACAACCCTGGAATTGGCCCCCGTCCTTGGAAGATCAAGACGAGAAATGAGCCAAAGGCGACTGATGGAGAATTTTTTAGAAACCGAAGTCCCCGGATACAACCGGCCAAGCTCAGGACCAGGTAATAAGCTCGGGGGGCTATAGCACTCGAGGGGTGAATGATCTTCCAATGCGGGGGTGGGTTGGACCGCCTGAGGCCTATACCCTCAGACCCGAGACAACTACAGCCGGGAGGTCTCGGGGAATCCGCACTAAAAGCTAAGTTACTCCTTGATTTTCATGCTTTAAGTCGAATAATATTTTGGCTAGATAGGATTAGGGTTGTGGATCTGCACTAATGGCTAAGTTACTCCTTGAAACGTTGGATCGAGCAACTCTTGATTTTGGATCTGCGAGACAAAGCAGACTTCACGTATGGACCCACGAGCGCCCGACGGGCTACGGCTGGTTGGGACAGAAATCTTGTTTCCGGAACTGTTATATCCTCCCTTGTAAGATTGACATGCTACCGTAAACAATACTTCTTTCCCGTTTTAAAAAAAAAACAATGTTACTTTTACGTTTTCTTAAATGATATAGAGAAGGGATATGTACCCTTAAGTTGATGGGTCAATTTACGACATATTATGTGTTCTTTTATATAACAATTAATTGATTTATTATACATGAAATTTAGATAAGAAGTTTCATACTTAATTTTCCCGAGGATGATGACTGGAGTAGATTTTTGTTTGATATGTGACAGCATTAGAAACTTTTTTTTTTTTGGAAACGGGTAACCGAAGAAGCGCATTACTGTAAATAAGTAACCAAACAAGGTAGGGCGTAACCGCCCAGGGTTCCAGATATATGTCTGGGCTGACCGTAGCAAGCTCAGCGCTCATGGACCCATAAAGATAGCCTACTTGACATCATAGACAAAAACTTAGGACATCCCCTTACCAACGTCTCAACACAACGAGACATAAAGAACATTAAAGTCCTAAACCAACCTAAGAAAAGACTTATTCGATCTAGAAAGAAATACAAAGAAGACCTCACAGCTGAACGTAGTGCCTTGAATGCGAATTTCCCGAGACTCCCCAGCACTGGTGGTCTCGGGTCTGTGGGTATAGTCCGTAGACGGACCCTCCCACCCCCACCGGGTATTCTCATTCTTCCAAAGGAGGCTGATACGCCTCCGTCTATGGGCCCCGGACCAGAACGACGACATGAAATATGCCGAGGTCCTCATGTTGCATTATTTCGACGTCCCGTGGACGATCCCTTCGGCTGGGGTGCTGGCGGCGAGCTTTGCCCCTTCGTCGACTCAGACCAGGTGCCCATGACTTGATCGATCGTAGGGGCTTGACCGATCGTAGGAGCAAGGACGGCCGAAGAGAACGACCGGGATCCATGACTGCCATGGTTGATTCTGGCGAGACGAGGTTTCCTAATTGGCTGTAACCCTTGGCGGCCCTAGATCAAGTTGGCGGCAAGGTAATGGGCGGCGATCGGCTGTGATGTGATCGACTACAGAAAAGCCACCAGCGCCTTGATCCCGAAACGCGGAGACCAATCACGAGGACAGACGAACGGGATCGTCGACGGGGAAGGGATGGGCGGGAGAGATCGCAGACGAGGGACTTTAAATGGAGAGAATGGCTGCGGCGAAAGTAGCAACCACACCGGCACCGAGATATATTTGGTGATGGCAAGGAGGCATGTCCATCGACCGGGACGCAATGTAGCTTGGCGAAGAAGACAGTTGGCCGGAGTGACGCAAAAACGGAACCAACGCCGATTTGGAAGGATCGTCGACAGTGAAGTATACCCCGAGGGGTTATGGGTGACTCTGGCTAGGATAATCAGAACACTTAGAAGCAGGGGGCATCAATGGTGGAAGCTGGGAGCTTCAATGAGGGGGGGGGGGGGGGGAGTGAGAGCCACCATAGTATTGGAAACTTTAAAACAATATAATTACAATTATCACATAAAAAGGGGGACAACCTCTAGGTTCTAGAGTTGTCAGGGTCTTGAGCCCCTCCCTCTTTACTGTGCGCTCTGTTCTTTCTAGTTTAAGTCATGACCTTGTGTCATTCGTCTTTTTTGGTTCTCTTCTTTGGTTGTTTCTTTCCATCTGCTCCAACTGCCACTTCTCTTCCCCGGTTGAAGCTTACTCTAAAGAGCCTGACTTCAGGCTTCGTCCTGCTCGTCTGAAACCCTAGAACAGAGGCTTCGTCTTCCTTGCCTAGGAGCCTCCACCATCGTCTGGTGAAGGTGTGCCCGGTAAGTCGGCCATCCTCTCCATCTTCCCTCGCCATCCCACCTTCTTCTCTATATGCTTTCTTCCTCTTCTCCAGTTATGTTCTCTACTTTGTATAATTGGTGCCTTAACCAAACCAACCATCCTCACATCATCCTCGCAAGTCGTATCCAAAGTCATCGTCTCCCCTCGCCGCCCCAAAACAACTATGGTCTCCTCCACGTCGCCAGCCTCCCTAAAAAAGAAACAGATCTCATCCGCCTCATCTGTTGTATGCAATTTTCTCCCCCTTTTGTCGGTCGGAAGACTCTGCAACCCTTCATTGTCCTTCTCTTCCCCCGTCACTATCTGATTCCTCCGCATGTAACCTCAACCCTCGCAGCCCCCACGTCGTTCCTCAGGCTATGACTCTCCTCGCCAGTCGCCCCTCTTTCTACTTTTGTTTGTCCGTTCTCCATCCACCCCGTACCGAAATAATCTTGCCGGAACAAAAGGAATGTAGATCTTCTCTGGCAGGAAGTACCACGGCGTAGTCGGGAAGGGCCTCGTCGGAGATGATGGAGGCCGGTTTTTTTCTGACCGTGCTCACAGAGAAGCCTTGCGACCAGTTTTTCCAAGGAAGGACCAAACCAAGGACGTTGTCAACCTGCTCATTCCTCTGGGAACCTCCCCATCGTCGGAATTTGGCCCTCCTCACCAAAGTCCCCTCATTTCCGACCTTGGGAGCCATAACCACATTTTCTGACCTAACCGGAGCTTTTATTGACCGTGTTATGTCAAGGGCGAAAGACCTCCAACGGGATATGGCTAGGCCGGAACATGTCTCGGCGGGGAGTGACTTTTTTCTCTTGATACAAGTCTCATCTGATCTGGGCTCAATTTTGCAGACTACCACATCTATGCAATTCGACCTTAACAATCTCTCTTTTATGAGTACGCCGGGGGACCAAATGTTTCATCCCTTTTTTATGGCATCAGGTTTTTGGAGCCTGTGGGACCAAAGTTTGTGTTTTTCTCGATCGGCCCATGGAGAACGGCCCTCTTGGACCATGCCTCTTTCTGTACCATATTTGTGTGGCTAGGGTTCATATGGTCGGAACTAGGACCTCCTCTCACCGGCCTCCTCTAGACCCCCCCCCCCCCAGATTCTGATATCGGATGACTCAAAAGTACTGTGTCGACCCACCAACCCTTTGATGTATGCCCCCTAAGATCGTAGTGGACCTTGACCCAAACCCTCAGGAGATGGGGCCCAATTGTGGAAGGAAACCCATTGGGCCCAAATACGAACGATTCTTCCCGACCACCCAGCTTGGGTTAGCTCCAGTCATATAGGGTCATGCTACCGGGACTGATTGTGGTCACCATCTCGCAAGACAAGACAACCACCCGGACGGGTATTTAGATCCTTGTTTTTGTGTTTCCTTCTTATCTATTGTTGACAACTCTCTTTTATTGTTTTGTATTCAAAGTGCTTGTTATGATCATCCTAGTGTGCCATATCACTTTTTTAAACAAATGGGGTGCCGACCAAACCTTGGGATTGCTTCAGGTTTATCCTTTTATTTGTATGGTTATAATATTCTGTGATTAATGATACGAAAGTCTTACCCTTTATTTTTTTTTTAAATACAGTTTTTTAGGTCATTAATATCATACGTATATCATCAACCATATCTTTGTTTTCCATTTTCTTTCTAGCTAAAAACCCTAGCCAACCGTCATCACCTTCTTTCTTCGTCTTCTTCATATTTGTGATGTCATGGTCTTCGGGGTCCCGCATATCCAAACTGAACTTGGCTGTGTTATGCCGTGTCCGTTCGACGTTCGTATTTAGAGTCTGTGTTCGTTGTTCGTTCATGGGTCACCGTTAGAGCTCATGCTCGTCCCTTCATCGCTGGAGTTCTAGGGACTCAAAGTTTTTCCGGTGGCGTCTGGTCCTACTTCAGCCGCCGACGATTCCTCCCGTGGTGGATCTGATATGGGACACATTTTTAGACCTTTTAGGTCGTAGATCGCCGTGGATATGGTCATGTCAGGTCGCCTCTCCTTAGCGACTCTTTGTTCTCGGCCAAGCTCGTCTTAGGTCTGCCTTTTTGGATAAGCTTTCTCTCATCTTTTTCCAATTTCAAAATTGTACCACGGGGCTTCTAACTGGAGTTTTGGTTCGACAAGTTTATTTTCTCCCACTTCGGTCTTTGATTGGTGCTGGCCACTGTGGTTCTATTGAGTGGTCCCGATGGAGAAGGAGTTTCGAGATTAAAGCTTGGGTTGTCTGTTCTGGGCTCGTGGCCTAGCAGAAATCAGATTGATATCCTTGGGGTGCTTCAAGCGTTTCCTTATAGCATGTACAACAGAAAGGCCCTGAGTGAGGCCCAAAGGCTGAAGCCCTTGTGCTGACTAGACAAAAGTGAGGCCCTGGGGCTGCAGAATAGTGGGTGTTTTGCAATGGAGAGGCCCTGCTAAGGCTTTGTGCTGACTGGATGCTGAGTTGTTATTAATTGATATTTTGCTGTTTTATTTAATTCTTTATCAAAAACCGTTTGAAATTTATAAAAAATGTGAAAAAATAATTAATGACAATAAATAAATTTAACACGAATAAAAATGAACTTTTTAATAATGGAAAAGAAATCAATAAAATATGTGTATGGAATAATATGGTCAACTATGTAATATTCATAGTAGTTGCTATAACGAAAAATCTTTGAATCGGACTAGATATAAATACACACAAAAATGATAATATGGTCAAATATATATTACATAAATATGTTATTTTATTTGAAATATCATCTAACACTAAATTATATAATATATAATATATTAAAAAGAAGATTTGATTTTAAATTTTAATATGCATTTCACTCCAAAATTAAAAGTATATCATACTAATTATAATAAAACATAGTAATAAAAGCCCATCTAGCTCAATGGTAGAACCACAAGGCTTTAAACCTTGAGGTTGAGGGTTCACATCCCATAATTGACAAAAAAAATTGTTTAAAAAAAAAACCTTCGTTGTGGGATGCCAGGTGTCGGCCCGCGATTGAGGGGCGAGGGGCGAGGCCCGGCCTGCGTGTTTCAGGGCCGCGGTCCGCATGAAATCCGGCCCACAATGGGACGGCCTGAGGGCTGCGGACCGCGCTCGCGCGGGTCGGGGGCGAGGGCCGGCCCGTTGTGCGTGCTCTTATGCCCCAGTTGGTAAGGTCATTTCCTTCTCCTTTGCTTACTTTATTTCTTGTGGAATCCCTACTCTTACCATATGCCTAAATTTGGTTCTATTTCTCTGTTTCCCCGCTTTATTGTTGGTAGGAGTTCGTCGGTTGGGGTGAAGGGTCCCAACGGGTGGTTTTGATCCATAGTCCATTCTACAAGTCGACATGATTTATTTTTATGGGTTTTATAGATTCAGTGGTTTTTGGCCACCAGACCATCTCTACCATTCAACGGTGTTTATCGTCGGCGTGTTGGTGTCCATTCAATTCTCTGAGTTGGTTGTCCTGATGAGATGGTGTGATTTCTATATAAGTTCGAGTAAGGCTAGGGGTGTTCTATCTGCAGTTCGGAATTTGGTGACGTTACTATGCCTACTCTTTTGTGCTTCATGGTTGTAAAATTTGGATATCATGTCCCTTTTTCATGTGCTTTGGGGTAGGAAAACCAGGCTTTTAGACCTAGTTTACTGCCCTTGTTGGCTTCTCTGCACTTAATGTTGGTAATATCAGGTACTTAGACCTTTTCTTTATGTTTTATCCCTTTGTTTGTTTCGAGCCCGGGCTTCATTGCTAGTGCTTGGTGTTGTATTTCGTTTATCTGCTTTGATCCTTTGAACGGATCTGGTATACTGGTTTGAGGTTCCCATGGTATGCTCTTGTCTGTTGTTTGGAGATGAGACATGTTCATCTCCTTTGTTTTGATTTTTTAGGTGGAACCAACTTGTACTCCTTTTCTTCCTCCGAAGAGGGTAGGTGTACCGACACTCTAGACTCATTGAACAAATATACTTGGTATCATAGAGAACACAACTTTCCAATAACTCGAGTGTGCTTAGGATGTAACTTGGGCTTGTATAAAGGCCCTTACAAGTCAAATATGAGGTCGTCTCGATTTTCTATTGGTCATCCATTTCCTCCAGAAAAGGTAGGGGTGTTCCGCCCAGTGGAGAAATGTCAAGGTAAATTGGCCTGATACAATACTCCATCCTAATATCTCACATCCCATCTAAGGCCTCATGTCTCTTATAGGGTTGTTTAACAGTCCTCACTAGATGGGATACCCCTCAATGTCCTCTTGATCCACCTGGATTAGAGATGATCCTGATAACCCTCCATATCTTCAATGTTGCCGTCATAGCCTCTCTGACCCTGAATGGTTGTTAGTCCATCCTCAACCTGTGTTGGTGTCGATGGCGAAAGAGAACAAAAGAATGGACAACGACGAATGGATGAGCGATCAATGTACAAAAGGAGTTTATTATTAAGGAGAAAGTCGGACGAAAAAGAATACGAGAGAGGGGAGAGGTTGTTCCATCGATGAAAACGACCGTGATTTTTCATGGAAACCTAAATAATTCATTTCGGCTAAAAGAAGCAAGGGAGCCATGTGATGACAATAAGAGTAGATTTATATATTTTTTTGGAGCGAAAGGTGAAATTGTATCAACTTTATATCAAGACGTTGATGTGCGCCAGGGAACATGCTCCCATGCCACTAATAAGGTCAGATAGAATGAGCAATGGCTCACTGAACCTTTTACCACTGAAATCATCGCATACGGTTTTTAAAAGCCATATAGGCAAGGACAGAATACGAAGAGGGGGAAGGGGTGCCAGAAATCTAGGATCTCAATAACGGTGATGGTGGGAGCCAAAGCATCGTCTAGGGACCCCTCCCAGGGCCAGTCCCTAGAGCAATGGATTCCTGTCGTCATTGACCTTGCAAAGACGAAGTTAGAAAAAATAATAAAGACCCACTCGATTAGCCCTATCCATAATCGAGAGAGGGATCGAGGAAGGAGCGGTTGTAGAGGATAGGGAGGAGATGGTTTCAGAGACGACGGTGACGCCTTCTAAGGCGGCGACGGCGGCGGAGGCCATCGAGAAGGACGTGCCCATGGCTTCAGCGGCGACGGGGGCTGATCGGGAGAGATATCCTGATACCTCGGAGGCCCTGGTGAAGACGCAACCCTAGGTGTCACGCCCCAAATCTGGTTTTGACCGGACTCGAGACGTGAACTAAAATAATAAATAAATAAAACGAAGTTAAAATAATAAAGCTTAAAATAATAAACTGTAAACCATAAGTTCGAATAAAAAGAGTCAACGACCCTTAAGTGAATCGTAAAAAAATAGTACTTAGTTCAAACATGGTACATCACTAGACACTACTCGACAAGACCCTCGCCAGCTCCCAAGCTCAGTTGTGTCCTGCTAGCACAAAACCTGCTCAACACCTGAAACACAACAAAGTAAGGGGGTGAGCTTTCGCCCTGTAGAGAAAGTAGTTAAGGTAATGAACATCGGCTCACCACCACGAGTAACCGTCCAATTAGGGCATACTAGTACAACATAACTAACTGCCAAACCAGGGTTCATAGCCAAACTTACAACACGCTCAACAACCACTTTCACAAAGTAAAACATTAACCAAACAACAAACGTATCACACACAAAACAAACCAACACATGTCCCATACTGCAGTCCCCGAATTACCATCGTATTATACCGTAAAGTCATCGTATCATCTCGGATAGCCCCTCGGTCCAGAGGAGACACATGCGTCGGGGAGATCGAAAACGTTCCCTAGAAACGCATCTCATCGGAGGGCCCGAAAATGTTCCTTAAGGACCATAGATTATTGAGGTAGAACACGACCCGTAGGCCCAACCACGACCTGTAGGCCCCACACGTCCCATAGGCCCAACACGACCCGCATGCCCAATCACGACCCGTAGGCCTAATACTAAACTTAGTACAACCATTTCCAACGTCTCCGGCTATCACAACCCGTTCCATTTATATCGTACCGGATCACGAAGCCTCGGTCCCGACATGTTCCCGTCACGTAGAATCGGGGTAACATCCCAGACCGGAAATCCCTCAGTCGGACGTCTTCCTGTCACGCAGAATCAGTGCCTCACGCATACTAGACCGGCAGAATCGTACGCCTTCCCGTCACGGGGACTCGGGGTATCAATCACTCCATCCTTGGTCTCGATACACTACACCAGAACTATCCCTCGGTGTAAGTACCACTCCGGTAACACACATCAAGAGTATAACATGCATCACAAAAACATAGTTCGACCCCGGTATACCAACCAAGCCAAACTCACCATAACACACAAAGTGGTCTATCACTCACCCGGTCATATCACAATCAAGGGTTCACATTACATCACACATGACACACTTTCCCATACACAGTCACAACATGCAACACCGAATCAATCTTATTAGACTCTCACACAACGAATATAACACACAACACGCAATCCTAAGGTTCCACATGGCCCATCTACCAGCACAACAATTTCCCAGAATATTGAAAGCGGCTAAACTAGTGAATCACATCCTACATGTTACTAAGACTCGTCCGGTTATTTTTATAATATAAACGTTCGTTCCAGTTTTATTATTACCTAGCATGCATACTAGTAACTTTTCGTAATTAAACCGGTATTCGCTACTTTCCCTACCTCAAGGCGATCACAACAGCTACGTCTCCTAGCTGTTGACATCCGGGCCTACCTCCGGTCTTCTCCACGATCGAGGTCCAAGCCTGGGTTTTAACAAAAGGACGGTAATCAGTCCCGGTCCAATCCGTAACAGTCCTCTGATTTTTATCAGGTCAGTCCTTTAATTTAACAAATCAGTCCTTTGAATTAACTGCTTTAAATCCAATTAATTCTTTAATTTAAACTAATTAAATTAATTTAATAAATTGGCTGACCCGGATCCGACCCGAATCCGAAATCGGACCCGAATCCGACCCTGACCTGACACAGAACCGACCCGGACCCGGCTCTAGACCCGACCCAGACCCGGCTCCGACCCAGGTCCGGACCCGAGTCCAGACCCGGTCCAAGAACCTGGGCTTGGCCCGAATCCTGATCTGGCCCGAAGTCCAACCTGGGCCCAAGGCCCAGTTCGCTTGAATCAAATCTGGCCCAAGGCCCAAGCGTCTTGTCCGGCCCAAGGCCCGTGGATAGACGAGGGCTATGGTTTTGCTCCTCCGTTCGTGGCGGCGCCGTCAGGAAGCTCAGAGGGGGGAAACGGGAGCTCAAAGGCAGTATTTCGAAGGTCCGGTGGTCGTGACGACGGCGAGGACTCACCAGCACCGACGACCCTCGATGTAAAAATACTCGGTTCTCTCTCTCTGGTGACGGGGCGACGCCAGCGTGGTGGATCTGGAGAGGCACGGTGAGATACAGCGTCAGACGAGTTCGAGTACCTCCTCCCGTCACAGCTACGGCTTGACACGATCACCATGGGGTCGCGGCGGCCTGAATCGTGCATGGGAAGGGCTAACCAGTCCGAGGGGCTCCGTCGTTGCGATTCAGTGCCGGCGAGATTCTATTCGCACACGAAGAAGGAGATCTCGATGAGGGTTGCGCGGCTTTGAGAGAGAGAGAGAGGGAACGGAGATCTCAGAGAGGAGAGAGAGTCTGTGAGCTCGAGAACAAGAGGAGGAGAAGAGAGAGAGGACGAGATCGTGAGATGAGGGAGAGAGGTGAGGCGGCGATGGTTTTTCTTGGAGAGCGTGCACGCGCAGAAGAAGAAGAAGAAGACGCGAGTTAGGGTTGAGATGAGCGTGGGCTTGGCCTGGCTGGGCTTGGCTTGGGCTGGTCCTTCTGACTGGGCCCAAGTCAGCCTGGCCCAAAAAAAATAGCTCCCTTCTATTTTTTTGAATTTCTTTTCCTTTTGCAGTTTATCCAAAATTCAACCGTTTTCAACCTCGACGTTCCAAACGACGATTTTACAAAAAATAATTCTTTTAAACTGGGGCGATCTTTACACTAGACAACGCACCTCCTGAAACAGGAACCAGAGTAAAGTCGTGGTAAGCTCAGAGACTCGGCGATTTAGGGTTCGGAGGGAGAGGGACAGGGCCGTTGCTTGGGGTGGAAGTAACCCAGTGTCGCCGCAGAGATCCTCCCCGCCGCGGTTTCCCCAGCATCATCGGCGGAGAGAGAGAGAGAAGGAAGTCGTAGTGCCGGAGGAGAAGGAGACGCTGAAGGAATCCCATGTAGAGGTTGCTTCGACGTCCTCCCGCGTCGGGCCTGCAGAGGCGGATTCAAAAGAGGAGACAACAGAGGCTTCGAGGGAAAAGTCTGCATCGAAGACGCCATGACAGAGCTGACAGGGAGAGCAACAACAACGTCAACGAGATCGTCGGCATAAAAAACAGGACTAGAAAGCAGCATAACTACAGAAATACGGCGACTAGGACTAGGGTTTACTCTCAAGTTGGGAGAGAGTCTTGTGTTGAACTTTTTTCGGCTAGAGAAAGTAGATTTATTATTCAATTTGAATATTTAATATATCACATGAAATGCCACATAATATCTTCTGAATTTTCTTACATAGCATTTCCATTCAAATATCGGCTACCTGTGACCCGTGACCTGTCCCGGTCCCACCCCAAGCAGGCCCATAAACGAAGCCCATTAATACCTCCCAAAGAATTTATTGTTTTTATTACACCCATCCAACCGGCAAAAACAAACAAACATGGTTGGGTTGGAAGTTAGTACTATGTAAACAGTAAACACATTCCTCCATATAAACAAGGAGCCATACGAGGAATTGAATCAAACCAATCTTCCATTTCAATCGGTTTGAGTAAGCAGATAGCACTGCTCGGTGTACTTGGTTCTTGCCAGTAAATTGACATCCGACCCATGGCTGCTCACCGACGGTTCCCGGCGGCGGTGGCCGTAGCTGTAACCTTGTTATTATCGACATTAGTTGGCTGCGCTCTTTCCTACGACCGGCCTCCGGCGCGTAACACCCTTCAGGTGTTGGCCTCCGGGGACTCCGATCCTACTTCTCCCCAACAGGTTCCAATTCTAACCTTTTATTTTTTTTAGTTATCATTTATGTTTTTCGATTATACTTTTGGTTGCTTGTTTGTGATTGCCACTATTTTGGTTCTTTCCGTTTTGTCCAGTATTGGGGTTGATCCACATCCACCAAAACAAGGAACGTTACTAGTCGTTTAAGTTCTTTTTTTCAAACCTTATAGATGGGTGATAATGTTGTTCCAACCATAATGAGGTGAGATGGTATTGTCCACTAGGATATGCCTTGGTTGGCCTGGACAAGTACCATTTAGTAAGAGGTATAATATTCAAATTCTAGCAAGTTAACCGTTAACTTTAGCCGGGTCTAGTGTTACATCAAAAGATTATGATATTAAAGAATATGTGACATACGTTTTGAAACAACAATCATTTGATCTAGAATGATATTAGTATAAGTTTTCACTCAGTTTTTTTTCTTCATGTCATAGGTGAAATAATCATGAACTGAAAACACCTCGAATTGTATTTAGGACAATTATGGTTTAGCATTAAATGTAAAAATAAAACTATGAAACTATTTATTCAATTGAGATCTAAAGAATGGATTTTTGTCACCTTTCTCCTTTTGTCAACAACTGCTAGTAGATTTTGACTATTGAAACCTCATAGAGGTTAAGTTTGGTAAGGTATCAGATTACCAAAATACTGCAATTCCCATGTCAATCTCGTCATAATTTAATTATAACTGAAAATGGGTCTAACTTTTTATTTTTATGTAATCGCTTATGTGTCCTACAACAGGTGCACATTTCTGTGGTTGGTGAAGACAAGATGAGGATATCTTGGATCACAAGCAACCCAACCCCTCCAACGGTATACTACGGCACATCTCCGGGTGCCAACAGCTTCTCCGCCACGGGAACCACGAGCTCGTACAGTTATATGCTCTACAGCTCCGGTCAAATCCACGACGTGGTTGTCGGTCCACTGAACCCCAATACAGTCTATTACTACCGTTGTGGCTCGGACTCAGCAACAGAACTTAGTTTCAAAACTCCCCCCTCCCAGCTCCCCATCAAATTTGCCATAGTGGGTACGTAATTAATGACACACGTCACTAGCTCATGAACCAAATTAAGGTGAGACATTCTAAACATGTACAAATTGTAATGTATAGGTGATCTTGGACAGACTGACTGGACAAAATCGACCCTCGATCACATATCGAAATCGAACTACGATATCATGTTACTACCGGGCGATTTGTCATACGCGGATCGGGTGCAGCCGCTCTGGGACTCGTTCGGGACCTTAGTGGAGCCGGTGGCTAGCCAGCGGCCGTGGATGGTTACGCAAGGGAACCATGAGGTGGAGACCATAACGCTAGTCCACAGGACCCCTTTCACTTCCTACAACGCCAGGTGGCGCATGCCGTTCGAGGAGAGCGGCTCGGGCTCGAACCTCTACTACTCCTTTGACGCGGCCGGCGGAGCAGTCCACGTCATCATGTTGGGGTCCTACACTGATTTCGATGTGGGTTCTGATCAGTACGAGTGGCTGAAAGCCGATCTGGGGAAGGTGGATAGAGGGAAAACGCCGTGGATATTGGTGCTGGTGCATGCCCCGTGGTACAATTCGAATACGGCTCATCAGGGCGAGCCAGAGTCGGGGCAGATGAAGGAGGCCATGGAGGATTTGATTCACCAAGCTCGTGTTGACGTTGTTTTCGCCGGACATGTTCATGCCTACGAGCGTTTTGTAAGTCAATTATCTACTTACAATCACTACGGTTGATAACAACCTGGCTGACGGATTGGATATGTGACCCAGGTTATCATATATGTTGGCTAAGTTCTTGGCTGACGGATGTATCCGTCGGCCAAGATCCGTCGGTCAAGCCCCGTCGGCCAAGAATTTGAGAAACGGATATATGCATCGGTTGGCAGTGTGATATCCTTCGCTACGGATCTAGTCCGTCAACTAAGTGTTGAACCTTAACCACGGATCCAATCCGTCAACCAAGTGTTGAACCTTAATGCGGTCTTGTCTCTGTTTTGTTACTTATTTGTGTGGGTTACGTTAATATTGCAGACCAATGTGTATAAAGGTGAGGCTGATGATTGTGGCGCTGCTTTTGTTACTATTGGGGATGGTGGTAACAGAGAAGGGCTCGCTTCAAAGTAAGTATTGATCCTAATGAGCATGTGAATTGTTATGTCTGATTTGAGAACATAAAACTTGTCTCGTATATGTCTCTTTCCTTCTATAGATTTGATTGATTTTAATTTAGATTAGTAATTAATGAAGTGTCTCTTATGTGGGTTTAAAATTGATCAGGTACATAGATCCGAAACCGGAGATATCGGAGTTCAGAGAGGCGAGCTTTGGACATGGAGAATTGGAGGTGATGAACGCAAGTCATGCGCTGTGGACTTGGCATCGGAACGATCAAGACGGCCCAACTGTATCTGATTCTGTCTGGTTTACGAGTCACCCCACCAATCCTGCTTGCAAACTTTAAATCATACAAGGACTCTTTTGTACTCCATACTAAATATGTAATGAAATTAATTTTACTTTTTCCTTTTCTTTTTCATCTTTCAAATTGTTATTTATTTTTTAGTTAAAAGAACGCTTCATTCATCGACTAATGTCAACATAAACGCGAATTCACCTAAAAAACAAGCTGAAACCCCCGTCAATTGATAGATGTCCCAACATATTAAGCTTAAACAAACTCCTAAGGCAATCAGAAAGACGGTACACAGACACGACTATTAGCATAATTAAGCAGATATAAGGTTGAAAGAGTCCTTTCAGGGGGTTGTCTTGACCTGTTGTGGTGGCCGTCAAGCTCACCGAAGACCGAGAATCCCGACTATTGGGGTAGATGACCAAGGAGAAACTGTGCAGGGTGCACAACATCAGGGAGTCCCGGATGAACGGATACGGTGTGGTGCCACAAAAGAGGGGCCATAGACACTCCATACGGTACAACAGGGGTATGGAACCAGCAACGGCACCGAGGAACAAGAAAAGCAGACAACGCTACAAACAACGCTTCATACGACCTTGTCTGAAAGGGCGACAGGCTCGGCAAGGCGAGCAGCAGACATCGGGCCGCAGGGGTAGTGAGAGCTCAGACGAAGGTCTGGATGGCGGCGAGGGGCTCAAATGGCGGACGACGACAACACAAGGTTGGGTGAGACGAAGGTCAAAGTTCGAAGGAGGTAGAGGGTGGGCAAGTATCCTGTAAGAGACAGTTCAGACGAGATCGAAAAAGAAGAGGAAAAGAAAGGAGAAGGAGACAAGACAATAGGAGGGGGACGAGGACCGACGACCTTTAAAAAAGAGACTTGTCGGTAAAAAATGAGGAGGAAGAAGAGGGGGCTTGAGAGAGAAAATAGGTTATTTTTTATAAATCTTATAGAATTAATTAGATAATTGATGATGAAAATTAATTAAAGCACCTACGACGGTCGTGGTAGGCGTGTCGTTGCAGGGCTTGCGACGGCTCTACCACGACTCGCTGCTACGGCTCGTCGTTGCAGAGGGGTCGTTGCAGAGGGGTCGTGGCAGGGTGTCTTTGCAGGATCCTGCAACGACGCGACGCGTCGTTGCATCGCCAACGTCTAGTCGGCGGCCGACTCACAAGCCGACACGTGTCAGCGCCAAATTAAAAAAAAGAAGCTAATTTTTACTATATATACAGATTGACTCGTACCTCAAAAATAACTCATTCTCTTCTACACACAAGCTCCCTCTTTTATTCTTCTCTCAAATATTTTTCCCTTCGATTCACAAAGGACGACAGTAGCAACCTCCAATTCGTATCCGAGATGTTGAAGCCATGACGATGCCGACTCTCAACACACCGAAGAAGACCTCATGGCGATTATCGAATCATACACCTACCTCCTCAACTTGACCCAATCAACGCCACTTCCCCTATTCAACATTCTCTAATACTGGCCAGAGTCACAATTCCCCATCGAGCAACCTTCATAACCTTCCAATCCGTTCCGGCCACGCAATCGAGGAGGAAAGGGAAGGGGGAAAAGGCTGCATCTACATCGACTAAAGCTCTGTGGCTGAAGTGGTCCATCCCGGATGAGAAAAGGTTGGCGAGTTCGTGGCTCAACAATTCGCTGGACCCCATCACAAGGAAGAACCAGAGGAACGACATGTACTAGAAGAAGTACATATTGAGTTCCATTTGACGAGAAAGGAAGGCGACCCACTTCGGGAGTAGGGTCCTTACAAGAACCACTGGCATCAGATCAATAAAAGAGTCACAAAATTCCAGGAGAAGTATACCAACTTTGAGAACGATCTCACAAGCGGGAGGAGCGAGGCTGACGTCATTGCAGCAGCTGCACAGGCGTACAAGGCCGAGGAAAAGTACGAGCTTTCTTGGAAGCATGTTTGGAGTATCGTGAGGGTGCAACCGAAGTGGTAGCATCGCAAGGTACCACAATGTGACGTTGACATTGACCTCGACGCGGAAAGTGAAGCAAGCAAGCGTACAAGGTTTGACGAGTCTCGCAACTACACATCATGCGATGGAGCCGACCACGAGTTGACCTCACTTGCAAGGGAGGAGCGACCGATCGGCCAGAAAAGAGCCAAGGCTAAGGCTCGAGGCAAAGGAAAACAAATGGACCCCCCACCCCCGCCGGCAACGTTACCACCCGAGCAAATGCAGTTTTTGACATAGTATGCTACAACCCAGAATGAAATGAGTGACCGGGAAGAGAGAATTGTTGTGCACAAACAGAATCTCGAAGATACCAGATTCAGGATTCAAGATCGAGTCATGGCGATGTTGGACCGAGTGGTTAGCCAAAACACCACCAATATGTTTGAGGAGGATCAGAAGACTCGTCGTGCCCTCATTGAAAGCCTTAGGAAACGTTTGGAGTCGCTTTAGTTTGGTTTTTAATCTATGTAATAAAAAAATTAATCTAGTTGCAATTGTAGTACTTCGATTTTTCATGTAGTTAATAAAAAATTTAAAAAAAATTATTTTTTAATCGAATTCTCGGTGCCTCGATCTTCGTGCACAATTACTAGTTGGGAATAGTAACCAAGTGGGTCGTCGCTGCCACGCCGACCCACTCTCCCTCCCTAGCTATAAATACCATCCACTTCTCCCTCGAAATCTCACACCTTTCTCCATACATCTCTCTCTCAAACTCTCTCAATTCATCCTTCATATTTGCAATATCGGGGGCTTCGTCTTCTTGGGAAACCAATCCATTATGGTCGGCGGAAGAGGAGATTCATTTGGTGGTGAATTGGCTAACCTTTGTCGAGGTCGGGGGAAAGTACTAGCATGAACTCTACCTCTCTTTCGTTCAAACCGGAGATGAAGCGTGGCCGAAGCGGACGGAGAAACAGATGAAGGATCATTTCCAAAAGATGAGCTAAAAGTGCAAGGCTTTCGATAAGATTTACCAGAAACGTCTCAACGACCCAAGGAAAAGGAGCAACCGAGGATGACATCTATGTTGCGACCGTGAGTGATTATGAAAAAGAGCACGAGCTATGGACAAAAAGTACTGTGTGGGAGATGCTCAAAGACGAGGGGAAGTGACGCCTACAAATTGGAGCCGTTAGAAATAAGGTTAATTATCGTATTTTTAATTAATGTATTTTAAATTATCGTATGTTTAATTATCGTAGGTTAATTAGGTTAATGAGTATGTTGTGTTTGTGGCTTTAAATAAAAATAATATTTATATTTGGGGTGGTTTTGGAAATATGAAAAGTTTATACAATGACTTCATACTACTAGTCACAGTATGTTATTGGAGAGACCATGGTCTGAAGTAGTGATATGAAGGAGAGAGAAAGTAAAAAATGTACTATTACCATGACTCCATACCAATAGTCATGGTATATCATTGTGGATGCTCTTAAAATATTGATCATACATAAAGTAAAAGGTGAGATTCGAGACGGAGGAGGGTGCCAAGGTTTTGTTGAGGGGTCTTTTGAAGCTGAAGGGGCGGAGTGTATTGCTTTGTGGAAGGGCATCGATTTTTACATAACTCATAACTTCCAGGTCCAAGACTTTGAGACGGATTCTATTAACCTCGTTTATTCAGTTCAAAGATCTGATATATCTAGATCTTTTGGTGCTCTCGTTGAGGATATAATTTCTTATGTCCACAATATCCCTGCAAATAAAGTCGCTCATGTTATAGCAAGGCTAGCTGTTGAGGATAGAGATAATGTTTCTTGGGAAAATCATTGCTCATTGTATATTTCTAATCTTGTTCGTAGAAATTCTATTTCAAACTAATAAAATCCTAGCAGCTTTTATAAAATAAAAGGTGAGATTCGAGGGAGAAGGACAATAACGTCATTTCAAAATTGTCATCTTCGTCGGTCACGCTCGATTAAAACAGCCTCCAATACCGTTCGTTGCCGGAGTAAACAACTAAGAGCATCCACAATAGTATAATACTTAAAACCCAATACTACCCCTAAAACCATTAAATATTTCAATCATTAGCCCCGGTAAATAAACAAATTAGTAATCTTATTTCCCAGTTCTACTTCCAATCTCCATCACTACCTGACCATTCTGAAAACCCTAATTTTGATAGGTTCCCTCACATTCCGATTCAATTGTCATCTCCATGGCGAAAGATTTCGCAGTTCCGCCGGTGGTCTTCCCTTCTGGCGGAAACCCCATTGCCGGCGTCCAACAGAGGCGGGTACCAACGGCGCCGTTTCAGCCCCCTCGCTCATCCAGTTCCGGCGGTATCCCCTTCCTGTCATTTGACATCGGATCCGCCGCGGCCGCTACATCCTCCGGCCCCCTCTACGGAGGCCCCATTGGCGGACCCTCCGGTAACGCCAACTTCGAGGACGAAGAGCCTCTCCTCGACGAGCTCGGCATCCACCCCGATCAAATCTGGAGGAAGGCCAAGTCTATCCTCTTCCCGTTCCGGGTCAACCCTTCTGTCCACAAGGACTCCGATCTGTCCGGCCCGATCATCCTCTACCTGGCCCTTTGCCTCTTCCAATTACTCACCGGGAAGATCCAATTCGGCGTCATTTTGGGCTGGATCGTGGTGTCCTCGATGTTCTTGTACGTCGTCTTCAATATGTTGGCCGGGAGGAACGGCAATTTGGACCTCCACACCTGTACTAGCGTGGTGGGGTACTGCTTGCTACCGGTGGTGATCTCGTCGGCGACGCTGCTTTTCGTGCCCCAAATTGGGGCGGTGAGGTTTGCGATATCGGCAGTGTTCGTCTTGTGGGCGACGAGGGTTTGTACAGGTCTCATGGTTTCGCTTGCCGATGGAGGAGAGGAGCATCGCGGCTTGATAGCGTATGCTTGTTTCCTGATATACACTCTGTTCTCTTTGCTTGTTATATTTTAAGTAAATTTTAGGCATGAAATTGGTAAAACTATGATCACTGCCAAATATTATCTCCATTTTGATGATTCACTTTCTTGTGGAAGATTGTGTGTAAAAATGAAACCTTTTTTTTTGTTGCATAACTTTGGTTTGTCAGCTTGGCTATATGAAATATATGGTTTCTGTGATTTGTTTAGTCTGAATTGAGTATAACTAAGTTAAATCAAATGGTTGTGAACTAGTTATAAAGATGTCTTGAAGTTTAGACTCTCACAACTCATTTTTGCATTGAGACTTGGTTCTTCTATCCATATTTGACAATACGTGTTGGTTGCAAGACCAAGTTCTTAGCTATCTGGCCAGAGGTGATCAATCTGTGGCCTTGTGCATGATGTTCATATAATCATTTTGATGATTTAGTTGGTATTTGGTGTTGGTTATGCATTCCTGTGGTTGATGATTATTGTTCTGTGGAGACTGTCGTTAGCAGCCTAACTGTTCCACTGATCCACATTAGTATGTCTATCGATTAAAATCTTGTGTTGCTTTGGTTCACTTTTGTACTTCATTCATATCATGATGTGTTCTGAAATTCACCTAGATTCTTCATTGAGCACCATTTTTCTTTCACCAATGCTTGTGCTCTTCAAAAACCATAGTGCTTCCTAAAATTTAGCAGCTTTTCCCTTCATATTAGGCTTCAGCAAATTCTACTTTTTGTTATTGGTGTCATCTTTACATTTTAAGTAAGCTGAAACCATTATGTATGCCTAATGTTGTAAAGAAGAGTTCAGATTATTTTACTTCTCAACTTACTGCTTAGCTGGTAATGACTAGTGACTTTAGCTTGATTACTTATTCGAGAAACTTGTTGAAGCCTTCATCATTGTCGTTCAAATGAAATATTCAATCTTTGATTTATTATTTTTTTATCCAAAGCAATACATACGAAATCTTGTTTAGTGGCTATATTTCTTCCTCTCCTCCTGCTTTAATTGAAGTACACAATTTCTTCACATTAATCAGCAACAGTTGCTACTGAAAGAAAAGTTGTCTCCACTGCAAAAGAAGTGCTTGAGGTTTGGTTATAGGGCTTAAGTCACAAAAGCAATATTGAATAATCAATCGCAAAACAGCCCTATACAACCCAATAAACTGGACGACTTAAAAGAACTACCCAAAAATACCCATAAGGAGACATGAATGAAATTAAAACCAAAGAGAAGCCAATAATTTTAGACATCCATTTCTGATACCAGAGCTATTTACAGTCCATACTAGAATAGTAGCTGTTAGCTTTTAATAGTAAAAACAAGGAGCAAGACACTTAGACAGAAAAGGACCAAGAGAGACCCACTTCCTGCATCTTATTTCATGACAAGTGCTACACTGAAAAGTAGAAATCCTTATTGCGACATGAAGAAATGAAGAGCTTTCATGGCACCAACAACAATGAAGGTTAGCGCCTTCTTGCAGCAGTTTCTCTCTGTGCATTGAAGTAAACTGCAGCAACGGGAAGACCCAAATCATTGGCTGCAGCAAAGCTTCTGGTGTTGAAATGATCCCTGGAAGAGGGTGGACTCACTGCCTGTCTCTTCTTCTGCTTGAACAAAGCAAACACAAATCTGTGTATCCCAATGTTGGGTTTCGGGTTCTCGTAACTTACTATCTCTTTCCCAAATGTTGCATCTGTTGTCCCCGGAATGTCTGTCACTATCCTGCAAATTCACATCACCTTCAATATGTATATCTTATTCCCATTTTGAATAAAGTATCAAGTCACTGGTTCTAATCAGTTTTGATTCTGTCTATACCAGTGTAGGTGCTCTCTTAAGTAAGGATCACTAGGGCCAGGAACGTCCGGATCAGTCATTACCTGAAATGGAACAAGATACATATAAGTTCCTTGTTGAACAAGTATATATGAATATCATAACAGAAAAGAGAAGGGTTGCATATGTATATATATACGAGTGTGAAGAAGGATCTCATGTCGCCTCCAGGGATCTCCACTCGAGGCTTGGTGGTGACAGTTGAGGGGTAGAGCTCGTGCCCATTGTAGACTTGCTTGCCGTTGTAAGAGACACACATTTTGGTGGTTTGGCTGAACGAGTCGAGAACATCTCCTATCACTCTCCCAACAAGCAACGGCTCTGACATTCTTGCCATTGTCTAAGTGTTTGGTTGCTCAGAAAAGGAAGAGAGCTAGGGTTGAGGAAATGGGTGTAAGTTAAAACTCAGATTTGGAGTTGCTTATTGGTCATGGAAGTGGAAGACCCCATATTTATAGTAGCGGAGGAGTTGCAATAGAAACAGTACATACATGCACACATATGATCAAGGAAAAAGCATTAGCTTATTTTAATGATTAATTATGTCCTTGTTTTCCTCAAAATCCATATTGGGTTTATTGATAATTAACATGCTATCTCTCTGGTGGGTCCTTGGGAATTGGTTCTTCTTGGTTGATGCAACTCTAGAGCTTTCCCAATAAGGTAAGTACTGTAGTTTCTTCTTCACTTTTTTTCTTGAGAAAGGTCAGCAATACTGAATTAAGTGCATAAACAATCAAGTACGTGGGTATCAGTATGCAAGTGGGTTTATGGTTTCTACACTCCTATCACAAGTTCCACAAACAAATTAAGGTGTTAGAATTTAAACATGCACTAGTTATACTTTTATGCCCTCCAAAATGTTTTTTTAATCGTTAATTAGTTATGCTTCAACAAAATTATTTTAGCTTTTTTGGAATGACGATCTATTAAAAGTTGAAGATGATACCAATTTGTTAAGAAGAATCAGGTCTTATCAAAAGAGGAGCATCCTATGGAATCCCGTCATGTATATATATTAGACATCACACTTGACTCGAAAGATTAATATGGTAAGCTAAAATTATATTAATTATCTAATATGAAGTTAAGACTAATATCTCACATTCGGATCATGACAAACACGTAACTCTAATTTCATATCAAAGAATCAACTTGGCCAAAATCCAAAGTAATGGAGTAGAGTTATATAATAAGCAAAGAATGAGTTGTGGAAGGAACATTGCCATAAAACCTCCAACTTTTACCCGAAACCGCATAATGGAAAAAAATCGCCCATTTTTTGTGCAGAGATTCCTGGGCATAAAGGAAGCAAAACGCAAACACTAAGCGCCCACTAGGAATCGAACGTCATATCAAGGACCATAAACTGTTCCAGAATTGGCAATGTGCAGGATGGTTGCGCTTTCCATTTTTGGAAGCCTTAAAGTGGCTTTGTAGATCCCACAGAGACCACATGCGATTAATCTGAGCCATGCCACGAAACCCGTAACTTTCTACTTCTTCCTGTTTTATTCTCTTGCCATTTTCTCATTGGACGGCCACCAGCGTTTTGGATTTGACAGTTTGCGTGTCGGAACATGGGACTTTGTTGGAGTTGCTTTTGTTTATTTTTTTACCTGCAAGATTTGATTTTAAGGTCTTGACAATGTATTTAATATTGTCATCACTCATTAGTGGGGTTCATCAAAGTACTTTGAAACTCATAACCCACTTGGTACTTTCATCTAGATCGATACATTTAACTAAAGAAAAGGGATCTTCCACATCATCATGTTTTTTCTTTGATTAAGTTCATATTTTTAAGTACTGATGGACACATGAGATTTTGTATATGGATCATAATCACTGATAAAATGTTAAAACACAATTTATTTAAAAGTTCAATGGATCAATATATCAATATACTTATCAAGAATAATTTTGACAAGATTACTTAGTGTTTTAGACTTGTAAACAGATTCTAGGTGTAATATATCAAATATAGCAAGAAAGATGTCCACTTGTAACCACTTGACAACTCAATGTTTATTTTTTTTGTTATTGATTGAGGATTTGGGTGTTCCATAAAAAATCAGTTCTAAAGAGTGAAGAGCAAAAGTGTCCGAAACCTAGCAGTGGGTGTGAATGTTTACGTTCCCAAGTCTCATAGTTTTTGAGAAACAATGGCCCTTGAAAGACTGGAGAGGACAATGATATTCAGCCATCCGGACAACCTCGTACTTACATTACCATGTACCTGAAGGCCTTACAATACTTGCATTTAGTTGCTGTCTAAGTGTCACTCCATTTTGAACATTGCTAGAAACAACACGTGAGCCCCTTTCTCTTTCATTTTATTTTGGCCCAGAGCTTTGAAAATTGTAGATCGTTTCTCCCACGAGCTTTTTACTACCTCAAGTAGTCAAGTTTCCTAGTCGATGGACGAAGTAACTTTAAGGATCAAGTCGAACAATTTGTAGATTTTGTTTTTTGAAAAAAAAAAACAAGGATTTTCCATGTACTACAAAAGTTGGATTGAGACAAAAAAAAAGGTTATTAAAAAGGACCGGAGCAAGAAAACAAATAACAAGACATGAAAAATGATGATCGGATATATCTATGCATAGCACATGTTGTATTGTTGGAAACAAAATGGAGAAAAACGTACCCAAAACAAAATAAGAAGAAACAAACTCTTTTTTGTTTCTTTAGTGCTATAACTTGGTATCTTTATATAATAATGACTTATGAATAATGGAGGAGGAACGAACGAATCGAATACTCTGACAATACCTTCAAACAAAACGAATCGAACGATTTGACGACTCATTTACTTGAAAATAGAACGAATTGAATATTTTGACGACTCATTTTCACTCCAACATCAATATGTAGATTTAAATTTGAAAAAATAAGATGAGACACGAATCAAACCACATAGCATAAACGTTTACTTTTTTGATAGGGATGACCCAGAATTCACTATTATACATTTTAAAAATAATTTTGGGGCATACATTACCCTGATTCTTGGATGATAAATATTTTTGAAACATAAAAGTTGACAGCTTTTTGTTGGGCTTAAGGCCTGTGCCCTATGTGTTGGGCTTGGTCCATTACTTTCGTGCCACCCCTCATAGCTCACCGAAGTGATGTACACCTTTATTTTCATGAATGAACGTACTTAAAGTTTTTGTTTAAGTTCATTTATTTATACATAGATGTCCACTTTTATTATATGGGGAAAATCTAAAAGTCCAACTTACCCATAACTACGGGTGGGCAAAAAAAATCGAAGCCGTTAAAACCAACCGGAAAACTCGAAACCAGAAAGTTAACGGTTGGTTGCTGGTTCTTGATAATCGAACTGAAAAATTAATGGTTGGTTGTCGGTTCTTGAAACGTCAAACCATCGGTTAACCAACCAAACCGGTATTGTTCACCATATACATGTGGCTTCATTTTTTTATGATCAGAGAGAAAGACATGAATTAAAAAGGAAGTGTGGGTCCAGGGATAGAAACCACAACCATCAGAAGAAAAAAAAATCCAACAAAAAACGGCCCAAAGGACAAAAGCAACAAAGAAAACAAGAGAAAACAACCACCCCGGTCCACCTCAACAACCACAATCCTACCAGACTGGAGAACAGTGCCTCAGGAGATCGCTCGGGCCTCGGGCAACCTTGATCTGACTAGTGAACAATACCACAGGATATCGCACGGGTGAATCCTTTGGCCTCAAGAAAGCTAAGTAATCCATGATCCTCCACCCGAAGACGGGCAGATCGGCCCCAAAACACGACCCCAGAACAAGTACTCACCGGACCCCACCAAGATAAAGCAACCCAAGACGACTTTTGAACAAGCACTCACCAAACCTGGCGAGAGAACCCCACCAAGATATACATGTGGCTTCATAATAGCCACTAATCAGATATAAATGAATAACCCATGAGCATTCTTTTGTGTCACACGGATTACTAACATAGAACACGAGGACTTATATGTAATTTTTTTGTTTTTGTTTTGGAGAATGTAGTAATATGTTTTGGCTTGAAATAAAAATATGTGTATGATTATTGGTATCTAAATTTATACTTACATGTAGTAAAGTGGTTGTTTGGTTAAAACCACTAACCAACTGATCAATGAACTGATTGATTATACTATGAAAAATTAATTTTTGGGTTAGAACTGGTTTTAAGAAATATCAAACCGATAATATCGAATCGGTTTCGTAAAAGGTTCCATGCCCACCCCTGCCCACAACAATAGCAAGTTTCGTGTATGACCCAACAACCGTAAAATTCTTGAAAAGGAGGGTATATTAGTAATCCAAAATATCAGATCTGCTGTACTGTAAACGTTCTAAACGACATGATTAGCTAAAAACAGCGCACACAAGACAGAATCATAGAGATCGGAGATTGTAAGAAATAGAGTCCCTCCTCGTCGTCGCCCAGATCTCTCCCCTTCTCTTCTACGTGGCGACGCCAATTTCGGCCGATCGAGTGGCGTTCTGAGGCCGATTCGAGCGGCGGACGTTTTGGTCGAAAATGGCGGGAGGAGTTAACAGGAAGATATCTGCCGCATCGGCTAGGGCTCACACGCGGAGAGCTAAGCAGACCAGCTCCTTTCAGCTTCCTTCAGGTTAACTTTTTGAAATTTTTCTCTTCCATTTCATCTACATGTGTCGAATCTCCTCGATTCCTTTGCTTAATCTGCTCGAAAATTGCCTTGTCTGTTTTGGTTATCAGACTTGTAGAACGGATCGAAGGGAAATTTGATTTGCAGGTTGGGTGTTGATTTGGGTCTATGATTTGCTATATGGTTTTACTGTGCCCATAGAAAATTTAGACAAAGATTGTTTTTCAGTTAAGAATTTAGCTGAAATATGTTATATTTTATCGTTTCTAGGTTTAGATTTGTGGAAAATGGACGGAGAGACTTTGATATAATGTCGATACCATCACCAATTTGACACTTGCGCAGGCAAGTTTGTTATGCATATGACCGTAGCAATATTGGTTCCTTCCCATTCAATTTGCTTACAATGATTGAGAGGTTCTACACATTGACATTGGATCTATATAGGTCCATTTGCATTCTTATGCTTACTTTTGTTCTGCATTTGAAATATATAAATGGTAAAATGGGCTGCTATACTCGAGTAAATGACTGTAGTATCACTGTACCCCGATCATGATTTGGGGGTTGACAACCCTTATTCTCCATCTGCCAGGAGAATAGGTTTTAAGGATAACAATCGGATATCGAATTTGATAGTGTGCGAGATCTCTCAAACACTTAATTCATTTCGATGTGGAGCAACATGAATTCATTGCCTTATATTTTCCGCTCCCTAGTTTTAGTCTCTTCTACAACCACTACTCTGAACTCACTGGAGTGCAAAACTTTCAGGGATGTTTAAGACCTTGCTGTTAGTGTCCTTCATTGGGTTTCTAGCGTGGGCTTATCAGGCAATCCAACCTCCTCCATCAAAGATATGTGGCTCTCCAGATGGCCCCCCTGTAACGGCAACAAGAATTAAGCTTAGAGATGGAAGGCATCTGGCCTACAAAGAACATGGTGTCCCAAAAGACTCAGCCAAGTATAAATTCATTTTTGTCCATGGATTTGACTCTTGCCGGCACGATGGTGTCATTGCCACTGAATTATCTCCGGTATCAATTCGTTGCTCTATTGTTTCACTCTCCTCCGAGTTCTATATTATACGTCCTCAAGGAGTAGAATTTGAATTTATGGTGGGTTCTTTCAGGAAATTAGTGAAAAGTTCAGGATTTATATGGTGTCTTTTGATAGACCTGGCTATGGGGAAAGTGATCCTCATCCAAAGCGAACGCCGAAGAGCATTGCTTTGGATGTAGAAGAGCTTGCTGATCAACTGGCACTTGGATCAAAGTTTTATGTTACTGGGTTTTCCATGGGTGGCCAAGCGGTCTGGGGCTGCCTCAAGTACATTCCTCACAGGTATTGTTTATGAGTGTGCCATGTAATTAATTACGTCTTTTGTTCGAGATCATTACAATTAAATCCTCGTTTTAGGTCTGAGATTTCTACTTTTAACAGGCTTGCAGGAGCAACACTAATAGCTCCAGTTATCAACTACTGGTGGCCTGGTTTCCCTGCTAATTTATCTACAGAAGCCTACAACAAGCAGCTCAAGCAAGACCAGTTGGCCCTTCGTGTTTCTCACTATACTCCCTGGCTCACCTATTGGTTGAACACACAGAAATGGCTCCGTGGATCTAGTGTTGCGTCTCACTCTCTTGAAAATTTTTCTCGCCAAGATAAAGAACTCTTGAAGAAACATGCCGGGAGGAGGGAGCATATGGTATTTATCTGTCCTTTCATGAAGTTCCGTGCATTTTAATTTTCTTTCTGGAAGTAGTTAGAATATCACTTATATGAATCATGCTTGTTTAGATATTCTTTGTAAAAACAATACCTATATTCATTACTAAACGTGCAACAGAGAGAAGTTAGCGACTCCATAAGGAAGGGTGAGAGAATTCAATTAGGAGAAACTGAAAGGAAAATTTCAAAAATGCTAACATAGAAAGAACAAATAAGTAATAATAATTAAAGACATGATAGTGCTTAGGTTGATGGAGGAGATAACTTTAGGTAGGATGTAGTGGGGTAAGAAAAATACGAAATGAAGAGCCCAAGGAGTTTTTGCCAACCCCAACAATATTTGAGAAAGTGGACTGGTGGTAGTTGTTGAAAAAAAGCCTGTATTCATTATTCAGTGTATTAGTTAACGCTTGACAGCAACTTGTTTACAACAATAAGAATTTAATCTTCCTTTTGGACTTATTGGTTAAGAACTTTATGAATCTCCTTTGTCTTAATTTCACAAGTTGCTTCTGATTTTAGAAAATAAAATTAATAATTAAAGTTCATCCTCTTTGTGACTCCACTGACATTAATTTTTGGCGCGACATGTTAAACAATCATGACCGGTGACTATTTCCTTATTACAGCTATTAAGGCTGTCTTATTGAGGCTTGTATCTTTGTGTTCCTTACAGGCGCAAGTGAGACAGCAAGGGGAATATGAATCCGTTTATAGGGACATGATGGTTGCATTTGGCAGCTGGGAATTTGATCCCATGGATATTGAAAACCCGTTTCCCAACAATGAAGGATCAGTCCACTTGTGGCAAGGGGACGAAGATAGGTTCGTGGCAGTTACACTGCAACGTTACATTGCCCAAAAGCTCCCATGGATTCACTACCACGAGATACCGGGTGCAGGGCACTTGATTGCAGCAGCTGATGGGATGAGCAATGCAATGGTGAAGGCACATCTAACTGAGTAGGTGTAGTCTTGTGAATACATTTTAGGCTTCGTAGCCTTTCCATGTCAGTCATTTCATCATTTTTTACCAACTATTGTTGATCCTATATTTCAGTTACTATGTTGTGAGGATTTATATGTTACCATGGTTTTGAATCAGAACTAACTAATTTTAGCTCAACTTTGTGAGAAAGGAAAGAGATTGGAAATGTACATAAAACTCTGATTTGGAGTGTTGCTTATTGGTCATGATTGTACAAGAGTTAATATTTTTAAAGTTGAGGAGTTGCAAAACAATACATGCTCACATTTGTAAAAGGCGTTAGGCGGGGACTAGTCGGGGCATAGGCGCAACCTAGGCAGATTTAATTTTTATATATATTTTTAATTATTAATAAATATATATTACATAAATATAATTAAAAAAATTTAAATTTAAAATATGTTTGTATGATATAAGAAAACATCAAGTATCAAATTACAAAAAAACTAAACTAAATAATGCTCTCATTTTGATTTTACTTTTTATTTTAATAAAAATATAAATTGTAATAATAAATCATCAAAAAGGAACACGTGCTATATTTTTTTATCAAGAAATTCAAGATCATTACAAACATATTGCCTCTCTCACATTTTCATCTCTTTTTCAAAAGTTCAATTTCACAAACCGGAGTCCCAAGTTTCCGACTAATCAGGTGGGACGATAAATCGGGTTGTTTTTAAATTTTGGGGCCCAGATGAGACGGCGAGTCGGACGCTCTTATAGATTTTGAGGCCTAAACGGACTAAATTACTCATATGTGATTAGTGCTTGTGACTGCTTGACGCTATTGAATGATCTGGTGCTTTGAATGATTTATTGGGACTACGCCATGGGAGTTGATCTATTGGTTAGTGAACTCTCTTACTTTCTTAACTCGGCTCAATTCAAATCTTAACGGACACAGAACTAATCCTATAAGACCGTTCTTTGATTAAGATTTAAGACAAACATTGACATAAAAGATCTAATATTCAAATTTTAACAAGTTGTGTATATCGTAAACAACTATATAAACTCTACTTATCTCTTTACTTGAGATAAGTCCATTTTTTATCACGACACCTAATTCGTTAATGAAACACAACCATTAGTTAGACGATCTTTCATAATTCCAACCATCCGTTTCCATACTCCCATAGGACCCTCGAGGAGATTTCTAAACTTAAAAATCACATACTCATGATCACTCGATTCATTCCCCTTTATGGAATATAATGTTTACTATTTTGACATGTCAAGTTGGAGTATTAATAATAGTATTGATCTCATTCAATTATCGTTAATATTTATTACTATGATAATTTTTGTCACTATCTTTCAAATAACATTGGTTAACCTAAAAAGATCATTTCAATTAGCAAGGGTTGTTCCAAAAATGGGAATAGACAAGATGGAGAACTTTCCATTACAGGAGGCCTATGAAAGGTGCAACCTAACCATGCCACGATACCGTGCTGAACAAGTTAAGTGCAACGTCATTTTCATGAATCCTCAGTGCTTTGGTTGTTCTCTAAGCTCATCTATTAATCCATACATATTTACATTCTAAAAGTCCAACCTACCCACAACGAAAGTAAAGTTTTTTGTACGAAGCAACAGTAGAATCGACCCATCATGGAGGCTATTTTAGTAAATACACGCTCTCAGGCCGACGCCTAACGGCTATATATAGACGACATTGATTATAACTTTATAAGTAATAAAACAAACTCAGAATCACTCTCTCCTTGTCCTGTACTCGAGCTAAGCAGAGTGTCTCCTTCCACCTTCCTTTCAGGTTGGGTGTATAATTTGATTTTGGGTTTTTTAAATTAAGAATTTCATTGAAAAACATGGCACATGAATGCATAAGCTTATACATGTTGAACTGGCAGGGATGTTTAAGACTTTGTTGTTGGTGTCCTTCATTGCATGGACTTATAAAATCTGTACCAAGTGGAGTGCAAGTGCAACACTTATCAAGACCTCGGTGTTGGTGTCCTTGATTGCATGGTCTTATCAGGCAATCCAGCCCCCTCCATCTAAGACCTGTGGCTCTCCAGACGGCCCTCCGGTAACGGCCCCAAGAATCAAGCTCAGAGATGGAAGGTACCTTGCCTACAAAGAACATGGTGTCCCAAAACACACATCCAAGTTCAAATTCGTTATCGTCCATGCGTTTAAGCATTGCTGCCACGATCCTGGTCTTGTCTCTAGGTTATCTCCGGTATGTACCCACTTATTGTTTTTATTTCGGTTACAATAACTCAACTAAAAGCTCAAAATGATGTATTTTTTTGAAACGGGAAGGAAGTAGTATTACTAAATCAACGTGCTTACAATGTGGGACCTAACAGTCCCGGATACCAGCTGTTGTTCCGATCGGCCGTGGCCCATTGGGCGCACATGGTTCCATATCAATAGGCTGCTTTGTTTCGCAGATCCAAACTCAGGAACTCCTCGATCCACTGTTTCAAACAAAATAAAACTAACATAATGAAATCTACCTAGCCAAAGTCTTATTTGTCCTAAAACAATCAACCTGAAAATAGATAAAGCCTTTGGTGCGGATTCCCCGAGACTTCCCGGTTGTAGACGTTCCGGGTCTGTGGGTATAGGTCCCTGACAGTACTTCCCACCCCCGCTCTGGGGGATCATTCCTCCCCCGGGGGGTTGCAGGCCCCCGGGCTAGTGTCCCGTTCCTGTGCTTGGTCAGTGGAGGTTGGCTGCCCGTTAGGCCCCGGTTTATGACCCGTCTTGATCACCCTGGGTCTTGGTCCAACGGTTGTGTTGAAGCGCAAAATCCCCCATCGAGCCAAAGTGCAGTTCATCAGATCCCCCAGCCGTGGATCAGGCTTCTTCCACTTGGCCCCAATCTTCAAGTGAGATTTAGGTCTTGGGTATTCGTGGCTTGACGTTTGGTTATTGTCGGCGACGGGTGCAACACTTTGATAGTAGTACTCCGATGCTCCTGGTGTGCCCGGCTCCTGCCGGTCTCGGTCCTTCTCGGGTTGACATGGCTCGGATACTGGGAAGCCCTACCTGACTGTATCCCAAACTCCGGCTGGCCATATCCTGGTTGATAAGCCGAAGACCAGGAAAAATGGTGCACCGGATCCCATGGAAAGCCCGGATTCCCGGTGCCCGCCGGTGGGGGAACTGGAATCAGGCCCCGAGCTAGTGCCTCCTGATGTTGGAGTGGCTGATCCCAATCCGGGAGAGGACGACAGTTGCTGGGATTGGCTGCAAAGGTCCGGACGGACTCCGGTGGAGGGCGGTGCCAAGGATCCCTATGCAACCACGTCGGATCGTGGTGCATCCATCCCCTATTGTGTAGAACCAAAATAGGGTTGGCTTGATCGATCATGGGAGGGCGTGGACGACCAGACTCAACGGGATGAACCGGAGTGAGATGGTTCGACAACCATGGATTCCGGGGGGAGGGGTGTCCTTCGCGATGATAGCGATGGAACGGGAACACCATAGTGATGGGGGAGAGGGAGAGTAGCACTACGAGGAAAGGGGGTAGGACCAGGTGAACGAGTCAGGGAGGAGGGCGACGGGCAGGCGGCGGCGAAGCGTGGAACCCTAGAAGGGTTTTGAGAATAACCCCTGTGAGGTTTTTTTGGACAAAACTCCAGACGATTTTTGCTCAAAGTGATGTATAGTTGAACCAAACCCTAATATTATATTAGAAGACAGATCAACTAAAAACCCAAAATGATATATAATTGAACCAAGCTCTGATATTATATTAATGGATCAGATCAACTAAAAACTCAAAATAATAATTAAAGATCAAATTATAATTATATTCTATTTGCTCAAAGTGTAGCATCTAAATCTGTATATGATGGGTTTGTTTCAGGAAATTATTGAAAACATGGGGATCTACATGGTGTCTTTCGATAGACCTGGCTACGGGGAGAGTGACCCTCATCCAAAGAGAACACCAAAGAGTATTGCTTTGGATATAGAAGAGTTGGCCGATCAACTCGCACTTGGACCTAAGTTTTATGTTGTTGGAACATCCATGGGTGGCCAGGCGGCTTGGGCCTGCCTCAAGTACATTCCTCACATGTATTTAATACTCCGAGACATATTAAATATACATAAAGAGATAGTTCATTTACTGAGTATTGAACCTAAGTTCAAGTGTTTCACCAGTTGTATATACACCTAATAACAGGCTTGCGGGAGCAACGCTAATAGCGCCCGTTGTGAACTACTGGCTGGCTGGTTTGCCGGCTAGTTTATCGAAAGCGGCCTACAAGGAGCGGCTCTGGCAAAACCAATGGTCACGGGGGGTGGCTCACTATACTCCATGGCTGTTCTACTGGTGGAACAACCACAAATGGCTCCCTTCACCTACTATTTTATCTAAACCTCTTGACAATTTTTCTCCCCAAGATATTGAAATCATCAACAAGTATCCTCCCACGATGGTGCATGAGGTATTTTTTTAATCTAATTATTAGATATTATTTGGATGTATGTGTTTTGGCAGCTTAATTAATTGTTTGTTACAGGCTTATGTGAAGCAGCAAGGAGAGCACGAGTCGATTTATAGGGACACGATGGTTGGATATGGCGATTGGGGGTTCGATCCCATGGATATAGAAAACCCGTTTCCGAACGGTGAAGGATGTGTCCATGTATGGCAGGGGGATGATGATAGGCTCGTGCCGGTTACTCTGCAACGCTACATTGTGCAAAGGCTTCCGTGGATTCGCTACCATGAGTTATCGGGAGCTGGCCACTTGTTCATGCTAGCTCACGGGATGGCCGATCAAATGGTCATGGCACAACTTACTTGAGCCAGCTCTAGTCTTTGTAGTCAACCTATTGGTGTACTGTCTTGTGTTGATCTAGTTGTTACTATGGGTTTGAATAAAAAAAACGTGCTAATTCGATCACCACTTTGTCTTCTTAGAACATCTTCAATGGTATAGTATAATTAGTGATATAAAGCTATGGTAGGAGCTCATTTTTTAGTTTGTCTCTCATCCGTATCATTACCTCCTACCATGGCCTCTCTAATAGCAAACCATGTATATTGGTATGAAGTCATTGTTTGCACTTGAAATTAAATTGTTTGTAATTTATTTTCAAATTCGTTTCCGCCACGTGTCGGTGTGGGATTGGCCCGCCGACTAGCCTTGGGGCTGTCACGACTAGACGAGTCATTGCAGGATCCTACAACGACACCTAGCCACGACCCTTCTGCAACAACGCCCTACAACGACGAGTCGTGGCAGAGCCGTCGTAGGCCCTACAACGACACGCTTACCACGACCGTTGCAAGTGCTCTTACTGTTAGAGCCCTCACTTACTTAAAACTCGCATTGAATGGAATTACAGACTTATTATTAAATTGATATTTTGATTAATAACAATTCGACCTATACAAACTGGATTGAGATATAAGATATGGCTTATATGTTAGGGAGAATTACCAAATAATAACATATAAATGGTAATTAAACAACATAATCAATACTCCCCCACCTGTACAAAGCTAATAAGAAACCAACAAATAGAGAAAATCAAAGGAACACAAGGCACACAATATTTTAGCTTGAAAAACCTTCACAAGACGAGAAGTAAAAACCACAAGACCCTTCAGACTTCTTAATCATCCACTATCAACAATAACGAGTACAACGTCTCTCTAGACGAACTAGAGGCATACACAATATCTCAACACAAACTAGTATTGAAACTAGCAACAAAGCACAAGAAGAGAAATCTCACCAATTTGGTGGCACAAATTGCAGCTCGTGTATATGAAAAACGAACTATCAAAATCCAAATTGCACCGTTCACTTTGAAGACCTATATGTGCAGAACATTCACTCCAAAATTTAGCTTCATTTGACCTTGTATGTGTTAGTTTTCTGCCCTAGGCCAATCTTGATCTTTTACGACATTATCACTTATTAATACATTGGCACTACTATTATCATTTGTGAAATGTTAATAGCGTGAATAATCGACTTTTTCTAAGATCATCAAATACGTGATTTGATAGTAAAACTCTTAGAAGTAAAAGAATATTACTCAACTGATCCCTGGTCTTACTGATATACTAAGACTAATATGATGTTGGTTAATGATCATGTTTAACTGATCATACATATTGAATATGAAGCCAAACCATAGATGCCATTTAGGGAAATGACATTGGACGACCTACTGTGAGAATACCACATAGGAACTGTCATGAGTATTTCTCAGTACAATAATATTGCTAAGTCATTTGACCTTATAGTCATCATTGTTTCTACATAAGTGGTTATGTGTCTTGACACAATTCAATGTTGTCTTTAACCGGGCAACAATAAAGATTGTTGTTGGACACATAGTTGTCTATGTGAGAGACGTTGTTGACTGATAAGGGATTTGTCACTCATGAAAATATGAGAGATATCGTTTGCCCCCCTTGATAAGTGAGACTACGAACATGCATGGCCATGCGAATTGATAAAGAGTTATCATTTGCAGTCTACTTAAGATCAAGAAACAGCGATCGAATAAAATAAGGATGGCGGTCTTATGCCTTAATTCGATCGAGATATCGATGACAAAGGGTTAAGATATTAGCGGTAAAAGTTTAAGTCGTACTGACGATCATCATACATGTTTGGGTAGTCATAATGCCTTACTAGAGGCCAACTATGACATGTGGACGAAACGAGGATTCCGGGCCCACTGCCAAATGTGGTATGAGCCTATAGGGTCGCACACAACAACGAGCCCAAAATCGAATTGGGCTTTGGAAGTCCGGGCCGATCGATCATACTTCCAGGCCTGTCGGTTAAGTGAATAAAATAATATTATATTTGATATAATATTTATTAACTCATTTTCAATTTCTAATATAATAAGATTATGTTAGCCAATTTAAATGTAAAATAACTCTTTAATTTCAGAAATTAAGAGAGGGTTATTTTACATATCCGCTAACTCCTAAATTGTCTCCACTTGTGTTTGGAAAGACCATATGTTGGATTAGGATAATGTGGTTACTTTAGGGAGTTAGAAATACATGCAAACTAGAAAGAGAGAAATTAGATTTGCTCCCAAGGAGAAAAAGAGAAAAACGAGAGAGAAAGTTTGAAGAAGTGTTCTTCATTTTCGTGCTAATTCACAACTGATTTTGGGGAACCTTATTGGTGTGGATACCAGTAGAGGACGAGTCCTTTTGGAGATGTCTCCACTCAGTTACGTAGCAGAAGCTCTTTTGGTCCCTGTCTCGTACCAGACTGAAACCAAAAGAGGTGAGTTCCTTGAATCCTCTACTTGTCAGTTTGCTCAGAATTACTTGGATTCTGAGGATTTTCTAGGGAAATGTTTTAATTTACGCTGCTTGTTTTCTCCCTAGAATCTTATAGTATGAACCTCCGATCGAGCTCTTAAAGGTGGAGGGTTTATGGCAAAATACGGGACACAGAAAGTGCACCGGTCGCCAAGTAGTAATCGGAAGTAACTCTTGAATATCGAGCCCGAGGGAGCAAAAGGAAAACACTCTCTATTTAAGTTCGTAGCTAAGTTGTTTCAGTAAAAATATGTTTTTTGATTTTGAAAATGAGAAAACAATGAAATAAAGAAATTATAGAATTTAACAGAGTTTTCTTTTTCTTGGATCAAGCTAAGAAAAATCAAGGGCACAGGTTCGTAAATTTCATCCCATGATATTGAACACGCTTGATAATTGTGATGTTGACTTATTTTAGAGACAACGCGTTATATCAATTCTAGTCATAACTTCTAAGGCTTGGCCATCATCTAGGACTCTTGTGTGTATTACACTTGTGTTTAAGATTTCAGAGGTCTCAAGCGTGTTGAGAATTTGAATGAAATGAACTAAAGTGAATGCTCATGTGCTTGTGTTGTGTATCATAATTGGTCAAGTATTGGAGCTATGTTCTGTTGATTGAAGCATCACAATATCTCAAAGAACACAAAGAACTATCTGGGACGGGATGAGCTCGTAGAGTGGAACTAAGATGGGATCTCAGGTTCAATGGGAGACCTGATTTAGGTTTGTCACTTTGTAACAATAGCATAGGTTGATCTGAAGGATCTAATAACTTTTATGTTGATTGTTTACTTGGTAGTGAAAACCTTTCCACTAAAAAAGTGCCCCCAGATGTAGGTACCGAAGAACCGAACAAGGTAATCAATCTTGTGTTCTTGTGTATGCGTGCTTATTGAATATAAAAAATCTTTTTGTTGGTCAAGCAAGATGTCAGTCAACAAGTCATAACATCTTGAGTGACATTTTGCTACTACACATACCCGGAATTTCACAAAAATTAGAGTTCATAATTAAGATGAGAGTTGAGATACACTCACCGAATTAATGGTCTAAAAGCTTACTCTTCGCTCCTTGGTGTTCTTGTGTAGACAACAATAAAGCTTCTCTCCCAAAATCTGCAACCAAAATATTAATATGAAACTCCAAAGATCTCTCCCAAATGTAGTTCTCTCAAAAAATATTTAACCCTCTCCAAATTCTATGCAAATAAATAATATATGAAGTTGTACAAAATGGTTGCTCTATTCTTCATGCTCCCTCGAAAATAAAGCAAGTCTCTCCCCCTCTAAATGAAGATAGAGGTCCTCTTTTAATTGTTATGCAACACTGAAAATGAGAGGAAGAGGTTGTGAAGCCCTACGGATTGGGTGCGGGTAGGAGCTGTTTGCTACGGTACAACTGAGTATATCCAGCAGCTACAGATGAGACACACGAAGGTCAGCAGATCCAGTACCTGAAGTCTATCAGCCAACTAACGGCTCATATTGATCAATGCTCGGGTCAGCGCATCCATCGGCTGTAGAAGCGCGAGTGCCCAATATGATCGTGCACTGCGCTACATACGAGTGTGGTGATAGATGATCAGTGCGCTGCGACACGTCAACCCCTGGCACGCTACTCCGTTTTTTGTTCTTTTTTTGTTATTTTGCTCGCTTCGTCTTCGTTTGAACTCTGATCGATCTCGTTCTTGCGCCAAAAAATTTCTCTTCTCGCGACCTACAAAACAAGATCAGTCATACACATATTCCAGAGTGAACAAAATCGATCCTCTTGATGAATCACCTGTAAGACACACCAAAATACATCGGTTTTCCATTCGAAGCACCGAGCACATCGAGAAAATAAATTATTCATACTAAACCTAAATATATCATAAGAAACAGGACTAAAAGTCTATAAATATTGATATATGGTGGCCCTTTATGTGTTAAAAGGCTCCCGCATCAACACCACACACTTAGACTTTTCTCTCCCCAACAAAACTAAACACATATAAATATAAATTGACTAAGATATATAAATGCCAAGATAAATCCCGCGATAAAATCTCTGTAGGTAGAGCTTGGCGACTCCGGATTATTGAAAGCACTAAATATGCATATTTTGACTCAACTAGACAAAAATTCTTGTGAAAATGCACAAGTAAATAAAAAACAAAAAATCTAAGACTCAAATAATGGTGTGTGCTTAAACTTGAATTTTATCGGCAATACGACCTAGAGCTTGCATAGGGACTGAAATCTTTCATCATTCTTTTCTGCTTTTCACCAACCAGACTTTTAAGTGCTATAGATTAAGAGTGTATGTATATTGGTCTACAACATGAAGTGTAATAATTATAAAGATTTCAAGCCTAACTATTGTCATAAAGCTCTTTGCTCTCTTGATTCTACATACCACAATACTAATCAAGAACATAACATAATCTCATTAAAAAATCTCACGAATCAATATTGTCATGAAATTACGCTGCCTTGGGACTATGCGAATGATAACCCATCTAGTACCTTTACGAGTCAAGCGGTAGATTAATTTTTTTTTTGTGTTATTAACTTTGGATTACACTAAGATGGGCTAGAGGGCCACCTTTTATTACGTTATGATTAACTCGGGACATGAGGGTCTCATTCTGCAAAGCGATCCGCCACATCCCCTTAAGCCTTTGCTAATACACAAATTTTATTAGCCCCATTTCCGTAAGACCTATACTCAATTCCCCGTGCACAATGTGTGTGAATTTGAAAAATTGGTACCACAAACGCACAATGGGATTAGCCACTTGAACTCGACTAGATTTTTAATCTACCAAAAAATATAGTTCAATCCCAACTCCCAAGACAACAAGCATGTGGCCTCAACCTAGCTCTTCTACATGCAATAAGTGAAATAAGACTACTATCTCTTAACTAGGCCCACTATAGGCAAAAATCAATAAGAATCAGGTTAGTGACAATAAAAAGAATTGAAAACTAACCACACCTAACACTTGGTATAACTACCTTTACATGTCTAAGGCATCTAGCATCACAACATCATCTTGCACCCAATAAGCAATACAGCACAGACACAAAATACAACTCATTAATAGTGCCAACAACAAATCCTCCAAGCATTCCTAAAAAATCCTTAATGATGAAATATCTACTCCCGGCTCACTCATGTTGGCTTAAATTGAACATCCAACACAAAATAAAAACCCATAAAAAAATTTTTTCCACCAAAAGTGCATGAAGTATAGCACAGAATGCAAAGATAGAAATGCAAAGCACCCACCCACACTTTAAACCTAAGCACTATCCCCAGTGCAACTTTAAACACATTTACTGTACATGCACCCGATAGATGAGAATAATAAACACCTTACACTCAGAGTCAGCTAATATACAAGTCAAAAAATCCTATATGCATATTATATCTACACAACAACTCGGGTGCTCAGCACCCACCAAATAGCATATATGAATTATTATAGCGGTAAACAATGGAAAGTAGGAAGGGAAGAGATAATTCCCCTCGAAGAATCGCTACTCGACTTGTAAGGTGACGTGGGAGTCCTAACGTGCATGGATTGATGGAAAGCTTCCTGCTCGATCGAACTTCTCCACTCCATTTTTAGGGTGCCTCCCAAGAATCTCATACTTCCATTTTGTCCTCCTCTTCAAGTGTGGATGTGAGGCGGGAGAGTGAACACAATGTAGCAAAAGAACCTCTTCCTTGACTTTTGTGGGAACTCTAAACTCAAGGATAATCTCATCAAGCTTGCCTTAACCGAATAATGATCATCAATCTCATCTTGGCACAATTTGAGAGAGACATGAATCCCATGAATCATAAAATGAACATGTCCATAAGGGCCAGTGACATGTACCAAAATAGAATAATAGGTCACAAACGGGGACTAAGGACTAGCAAATGTATCAAAAACTTTATGCTCAACATTAACTTTGTATCCCTCTGCATAGTTGTGCAATGACCTACTATCCCCGCGGATGTTTACCACATCCAAATTGTCTTGAAGAACTAGGGGCGAGTCATATGAAAAATGAACTAGGGGATACTGTGTTGAGTGATCATCCGAGGGTGGCTGCATGTATAATTTTTCGGCAAGATTACCATTGAGGAATGTGTTCTTCACACATAATTAAAGTCTTGGAGGTGAGTCATGAGTATATGTTGAAATTAAAAGAGAGATGGTATCATATGATCCATTGGTGCAACAAGATCTAAGGTAGGAGGCTTACAAACTTCCTTTATTGTGTAAAATACGAACTATTGTAGACCGCCATATATGAAAAATAGATAAAGGAGTTCAAAAAAAGATTTTTTGACTTTTCATGCTACTTTAGTACGTTTTGACCACGACTGTACTCATGGAAAGGTGGTGGTACGTTACATGCAAAGATTTTGGTACCTTACTTACAAGAGTGTTGGTATCTTACATACAAAGGTGCTGGTATCTAACGGGTGAAAGTGTTGATACCTTATATGAAAGGGTGTTGATACATTACATACAAAGGTGTTCATACCTTATATATAATGGTATTGGTACCTTACATCCTTATATACAAGGGTATTGATACCTTACATACAAGGTACCTAACATACAAAAGTATTGGTACCTTACTTACAATGTATTAGTACCTTACCTACAAGGTTGATAGTACCTTTTGTTTGCTACAGGCATAGTAAATATGCACTATAGTGCGGTCAACAGAGTGAGAGTCTTGTTATTTACAAAACTACCACCTGATCTGGACCATATGATTTCACGAATCCATTAGTTTGTAGTTTGCACAATAAAACGTTTATATTTGATAGTGGCTATTTATAAGGACATTATCCAGTACAAACTGTCTTATCATGTAAATTACAAACCATTGTAGGTCGTTATATCTAAACAATGGATAATGAAGGTCAAAATGCGATTTTTTGATCTTTTCGCGCATGTAGCGCGCGTTGGTTCACTCTAGCGCTATTGACCACTACTCTAGATTGTGTTGGCTACGTCTATAGCACACACATGATTCCACTAGTTTGTATTATAAGGTTACATCATGTTGGAACCTTACCATGTAAAATGTTGGAATCTTATAATTTCGTTGGAATTTTATAATAAAAATATCGAAACCTTCTAAATTTTGCTGGAACTTTATGATAAAAAAGTGTTGGAATATTACAAGAGCATGTCTAGTGGTGCAAAAGGGACCCGACATAGAAGGTTTGACGTAGCAAATGAGTTGACACAACAATAGATTATTCAAGATGTTGAGTCAAGGGGTGGCGCAGCGAAGAAGCGGTGACATGTGGCTCCAAAGACTTCTTGCTCCACCAGTGCTTTGTTGCCGCATGGCTACAAGGGCTAGTCAGTGCACCAGTTCGATGAAGCCGCTTGGCAGCAACGACTAGTTGTTTCCCCAACCCCAAAAATTCAATTTAACCCCAAAAATTCAATTTTCCACCCTTATAAATAAAACCCCTCCCCCTATATTTTTTTCACTTCTTTTTCACTTGTCTACACTTTTCTACTCCCATATTTCTCATATTTTTTCCCGATGGAATATTCTATATTAATCGATGAAGACTATGATGAAAGTCATGCTGATTAAACCCAACTTCAACACAATATCCAGATGTTAGGGTTGCTCATCAGAGATGATATGTTCGAACCGTGTCATCTTTCCCAACCTTTTTCACCCATCCAAACCATCGAGGTGTCGGAATCAATTTTTCTAGGAAGGTAAGAGAAAGTTTCTGCCAAGCCAAGGATTAAGTGGACGGTTAACGAGGAAGAATGGTTATGATGAGCATGGCTAAACAACTTCGTAGATAGCATCAGAGGTAAGGGAAAGAAAAAATTGCAGTATTAGAGGAGCGTTAGTGAGGAGCTCATTGCGACGAACATACCCGAGCAATAGACACGGGACCCGAAGAGTTTCAAGGACCATTGGCAATAGATTAACTACATGGTAGCGCGGTTCCAAGGGAACTGCATCCAACTTGAGGGCATCTACAAAAGTGGTCGGTCGGAGGCTCAATTGATTGAGGATGCGAAAATAAAATACCAAAAGAACGACCCTAAGAGATTTCCCTTCAATCATAAGTATTGATGGATTATTATGAAGGACTAGCCGAAGTGGAAAAATAAGTTATTTCCTACTCCTATGCCGCCCTTATGTTGAACCAGATGTTGAAAGTGGAGCAACCAAATGAACAAGGTTGGGCGAGATAGCTCATACGTCTCTTCTAACCCTAACACGACAACTGATGACGAATTCACCTCCGCTCGAGACTTCTGTCTTGAAGGTCAAAAGAAGGAAAAAGGCCATACTTAAATGCAAAGAAAAGGTGGGTTTCGTCGTGAGTCATATGCTTTGTGTAAGAACCGCTCCCGGTCAACGCCAGTCAAATCGGCGAAAAACAGGAAAATTTAAAATTTTGGGACAGACACCTAAATGAACCTAAATTTGACCCCGAGGGTCATGTCGGACTTAAGTTGACCCCGATATTGACCAAAGTGAGTTCCGGGAGACTCATGGCAACTTCCTGACCAATTTGGGAAAGGTTGAACTTTTGCCGGAAAAGTCAACCGAGCGACGTTTTGGTCCGTTCGAGGGTCGTTTTGGATCCAAAAAGATTAGCCGTCGTTACAGCGGTCTTAGTTGAGCCGTTTCCTTGTAGCCCGTGAAGTTTCGTAATTTCTTGGAAAATGGGCCCGTTCGGGGCCCGAGACGGCCGAATTTTGCGAATCTGACAGAAAAATATCTACAAAGATATTTTTCTAAAGGTTGGGACCCACAAGACACTTGTCACAAATGTGGTGGTGGTTGTTTTTTTAAAATTAAAGAAAAAGAAGAATGAGTGGTAGTTTGGTAATTAAGAGGTGGTAGTTGTAATTTTTGAACAAAACAAAAGGGAGACTAGTTGGAGTGTTCGGCCATATTAAAAAAAAAAGAGAAAATAGAGAGAGAAAGAAGAGAGAAGAAGGAGAGAAGGAAAAGCAAAAAAAGGAAAAGAAAGTGTGACGTTTTGGGGATTTCCCGACGATCCAACCGACGGATCGTCTCAACGGTTAAAGAATCGAGCTCCCCTCGTCATTCCCTACGATCGTGCTGCCGACCGCGGAAAGTGGAAGCTAGGCGAGTGATCGCGAGCACGCCGGAGCTTGGGCGTGAACTTTTGTGGAAGCATTACGAGGTAGGGAAAAGTAGCCGGATCTCGGCCTTGACTAGGGAAAGTTAACATTAGAAATGCATGTGATACCTAGTGGTGTCGTAGGATAAGTAAGTTTATCGAACACTAGAAATGCATGCGACACTTAGTGGTGTCGTATGATACGTGAACGTATCGAACAATAGAAATGCATGTGACACTTAGGAGTGTCGCAGGATAAGTAAGTTTATCGAACACTAGAAATGCAGGAGACACTTAGTGGTGTCGTATGATACATGAACGTATCGAACAATAGAAATGCAGGTGACACTTAGGAGTGTCGTAGGATAAGTTAACATATCGAACAATAGATATATACTGGTGGCTTTTAGTTGTGCCCTGAGGTTGATTGAATTGTTTGTGTGTCTTGGGTGGCCATGAGTGCCCGTGGGGAGTTGAACCCATACTTTACCGTTGTGTGCCTTTGGGGCGTTGAACCCGTACTTTACTGTTTGTGTGTCGTGGGTGGCCATGTATGCCTTTGGGTTGTTGAACCCGTATGTTACTGTTTGTTTGTGTTTGTGGGTGGCCATGAGTGCCCGTGGGGAGTTGAGCCCGTATTTGGTTGACTGACGTGCCGAGTGGTAGTTAGTCGTGTTGTCGTATTCTTTTCCTTTCATTTGCGGGGATTGTGTATCTTTTGGTTGTGACTGTGATTGTTCTGGTGGTACTGTGAGCTATGCCCGATGGGTGTGTCGTACCCTCCGATGCGCGATCGGTAAAGAGCAGAGGGATGTGTGCCCCGTAGGTGAGTAGCACCTTCCGGCGCGTGATCGGTAAAGTGCTAAGGTTAGAGCTGTGCCCGAGGGGTGTGTCGTACTCTCCAATGCGTTGTTGGTAAAGAGTAGAGGGATGTGTTCCCCGTAGGTGAGTAGCACCTTCCGGCGCGTGATCGGTAAAGTGCTAAGGTTAGAGCTGTGCCCGAGGGGTGTGTCGTACTCTCCAATGCGTGGTCGGTAAAGAGCAGAGGGATGTGTTCCCCGTAGGTGAGTAGCACCTTCCGGCGCGTGATTGTTAAAGTGCTGAGTCTGGGTTTGTGCCCGAGGGGTGTGTCGTACTCTCCAATGCGTGGTCGGTAAAGAGCAGATGGATGTGTTCCCCGTAGGTGAGTAGCACCTTCCGGCGCGTGATTGTTAAAGTGATGAGGCTTGTGGTTGTGGTTTGCGTGATTTTGATCACTTCTGTGTTGTGTTCCTTGAGGTCGTCATTACAGTGTCGGGTCTACATTACGTGTGCGGGTGTTTAGTTTGGTTGGGGAAGTAACCGTTTTCGTGTGACAGTCGAGTTATTTGAGTTTAGGGATAGTAGTCCCTGGTGTTTTGTTTGTTGTTGGTGTTTCCGGTATTTCTGCTAGTATGCCGTAGTCAGTCTGGTATCCGTGGTGGTGAGCGAACGCTCACCCCTAGCTGTTTTTCCTACAGGTATTGGTCGTGAGACGGACTAGGAGAGCTCTCGAAGCTTGAAGAGCTGGGAGCGGGAGTTCGGATCTTTGGGAGTTTAGCGACGTACGCTTTGGTTTTTGTCCGCTTGTTTTGGACGTATTTTAAGTTGTAAAATATTATTTTGTTTAACTCAAACTGGTGATTTTAAGCGTTTTATTAAAGTATTTGAAATTTGTTTATTTGTTTCACCGTTCGCGTTCCGTGTTCGGTTCTACCGAATTCGGGGCGTGACACTTTGTCTATAAACTGTTGTTGAGAACTATCATAGTGCCGATATTGAAAATCAGTTGCTATTCGAGTCCAAGAATGAGCGCATCTGGGTGATATACAACGCATGTCTCGAGAGGGACACCTCCGGAAAGTCTGAAGCAGTCAAAGCAGTTCATGTAAACATGGTCTCCAATTTTGGTTTGAAACTTGCAGAGCTCTAGTTTCATTTTAATTGCATTGTTGTTTTTGTTGTTAATTTCTTTTTGAATGTAACTGCTATCTGTTTCAACGAATTTTTTTTATTTATCATTCGTTTAATTTTTATCAGAAAGTTATCATCTCGTAAAACAAACCCGGACCCACTCGTGGCTACGTCGGCTCAACCACGTCGTAACCTTGACACAACCGACACTCCACCTCCACCTATTCTTCTATAAATACTCATCTTCCTTCTTTACTCTCTTCTTCTCTCTTTCTTCACTTCTTTCTAGCTCGAAATCGGAACTCCAAGAAGCAGAACAACGCCTTGATCAGTGGTGGAAGAAATTCACCTTGTGGAGACATGTCTTGAGTATGCACAGGTCGGTTGCCAATATTGACCAACATTTACCGATAATACCTAAGGACTGCCGATCTGGATAGCAACCCCTAGTCCCAAGCCTGACTTAAGGGTCATTGGGGCAAGAATAACAAGAAGGTGAAAAAATCGACAACATCTACCGACGTTTTCCTAAACAACGCCTTCCCAACATGACCGATCGAAAAATATTAGATACAACCTTTACCGAGTATCACTCCACATATCGTATCCCATTCAATAAATTCTATTAGTGGGATCTCGTCAAAGATCAAGAGAAGTGGCGTCTCTATGCCATGATAACTTAGTATTAATAAAACATATCGTACATGTAATGTCTTTCGTTTCAACAAAATTGCATTTTTGTTTTATTAAAATATAAAATTTAAGTATTTGTAATTAATAAATGCTGTTTGAGTGAAACTGTTAAGTCAAATAGATTTGATCTCACTGTAAATACTTGGTATAACAAAAATTGTTAACAACTGAATCAAATTATAAGTCAATAATTTTGGAGAGAAAATTGCTGGCGAGAGAAAACTCTCCCCCACCGAAACCCTAACGCCCCTTCTTTTGGATTGCAGCCGCCACCGGTGGCTTTCGTGGCTGCCAGTGGATCTCTTCCCCTCTCTCTGTTTATTTCTTGTCCTACCCGCCCTTGAGTCCTTGCCTCCAGCCGCCGATGGCGTATTCTTCCCAGCCTCCTCCATGGTTGCACCGCCTTGAGACTTGGCCGAAGTCACAATCCGTCACTGCTCTTTGGCCAGATCTCCACACCCATGCCCTTAAGCCGGCCATTTGACCTTGCTCTCCGGCGTCATGTCGGTACGTGCTGCCTCCCATTTCCATATGTTTCGTGCCCCTCCGCTGTCGTCGGAGCCTTGCTTAGACCTCTCCCACCGTTTCGCCAAGACACCATTGCCAACCTCAATGTTTCTCCGCCCTGTCGTCGGACTGTCTCTCACCGAGCCTAAGAGACTACAACCTTTCACCGATTCTAACAGACTACAACGAGCCTCCAAGGCTATTCCAAAACTGATCTCCATAATTTCGGACTTCCTGTACGAGCCATTTGGAGAAAGCTTTGGAGTAATACAGTCGGTGGACTTGGGATCCAGTAGGAGGGACAACAGGAAGAGCAATGCATAAAATTTCACTGTTTTATTGCACTTTTATTTTTAGTTTGGAGTATTTTATCTAGATTTACGTTTAAACTTTTAGTCTCGTGTTTTGTTTATTTCAAATGTTGGTAAGAGGATGTTCTCAGGTTGTATTTACGAAATAAAGTAGTTTTTTACGGGTCTATATGAACTAAGTTAGCTATAATCATAGCATATTATGGTACTAAAAAACTTTTTAGTCCTACCATGTATTGATTTGTTTTTCCAATAATATGCTTTCTCATATTATTTATTTCACAACAAAAATTATAAGTCAATACATACTTTGCACCTGATAGAATCTTACCGTACAAATGTTAGAACCTCATTACGACAAACAATCCAAATCACAAGTGCCCAATGCAATTTTGTGGAGTCGAACATATTCATTGCTTGAAGTAAACCTAAATACAACCTATAATATCCAACCGAGCCCCCAACATATTAAATGTTGACCTATATTTGATTAAAAATTGTGTGATAATTAAAACAATTCTCGGCCCGCTATCCTCGAGAGCCGCCTCAAAGCAAATCGCATACAACGAAGTATGAAAATCGCGGCTTCAGCGTACATCAAGCTGACAGAAGCGTGCGTGAACGCGTTCAGCAGTCAGAAACCAAACCAAAAATAAAAGCAAGGAAAAAAGAGACCGCACAGTAAGGCGACACGTAGGGGACACTTGTCGACACCCCATCCCAACCCTGCCACTTCAGCCTCTCCAAATGACCTCCTGACGACGTCGTTAGCTCCTTCTTCCTTACTCAATATTTGGCTAGTTGATAAGTTACATGTCATAGCACCTATATAAACAACCGACTATAGCTACCACCTACAGTTATTCATCTTCTTAGCCCGCCTTGGAACATCTTTCGATCTCTTCATCTAACGGTGCAGGTTTGTTTCACCTTCTTCTTCTCTTCAACTTCATCTTCGTATATAAATTATGATTTGTTTGAAATTAAGTTTGGGTTAATAAGTTGACCGGAAAGTGGGAGGAGGTAATAATTAGTGAGCCGCGAGACTTGTCAATTTTGTCATGCCAAAACGGGAAAGAATCTTATGCTTTTTTTAGCCGTTTAGGACAACACTTGCTAAATCTAGAAATCTTGTTTTTGTATTTTTAGTAAGCAAATGAAGCAAAGAGCCCGTTTGGATTAGGTGTTTCATAGCCATATAACCATGATTATCTCACTTCACTTTAACTAATTAATACTATGAAGATGTCTCTTTTGTGGCACGTGCGAGTTGAGGATGTTTATTCCTCGTGTCTTGTTACTTGTGATCTGTTCACATCTGTTATGTGAGTCTGAGGTTGAGAGCAAGAATCTTGTGTGTCTTTTAACCTTGTAATCCTCGTGTTCTTCTTTCTTGTAATGTAGATAGATTGTGAAAGAGAAGGAAATGGGAGTGTCGGAACCTGAAATGATGTCTCAGTCAGGGGAGGTGGAGTCGCCGTTACAGCAACAACCTATTAACAACGATCAGCAGCCCAAGAACGCGGCGTTCCCGTCGCTGGGGAGGCAGTCGTCGATCTATTCTCTGACCCTCGACGAGTTCCAGCACACCCTCTGCGACAACGGCAAGAATTTCGGGTCAATGAACATGGACGAGTTCCTCACCAGCATCTGGACCGCCGAGGAGAACCAGGCCGGAAATTCCGGCGCCGGCGGACAAGCCAGCAACTACAACGCCGCCGCAAACCAGCAGGAGCACGCTCACGGCGGGCAATTGGGCGAGAGTTTAGCCCCATCGGCGCCGGACAGAGGGATGGTAGCGAAGCAGCAGAGCCTGTCGCGGCAGGGGTCGCTGACGCTCCCGGCGCCGCTCTGCCGGAAGACGGTGGAGGAGGTGTGGTCCGAGATCCACAGATCGGGTCAGGGACAGAGCCAGAGCCAGACCAATCACGCCGCCACCAACAATGTTCAGAATCCCGAACCTGCCCCTCGCCAGCCGACTTTCGGGGAGATGACCCTCGAGGACTTTTTGGTCAAAGCAGGGGTGGTTCGGGAGCCTCCCGGACCGCCCCCACATCCGCCGCAACAGTTCGGGATGTACCCAGCTAACAACCCAGCTCCGGTGGGCCCTGCTTTTGTGAACAGGCCCATGATGGGAATTGCCGGCGGTGCTCCCGTGGCTGGTTACCAGCCAGTGGTCCTCGGAGAGCCGTCAGGGTACGGAGCCGGAAACGGGAAGAGGAACGGCGGGTACCCTCCGCACCCGCCGCCTGTTTGTTACAATTCGAGAGTGGGAAACGGGGTTGGGAGTGGGTTTGGGGCGCCGCAGGCGATGGCTATGGTGCCACCGCTTAGCCCGGTGTCTTCCGACGGAATGGGCGGGCCTCAGGTGGACAATTCAGGGAACCAATACGGGTTAGATATGGGTGGGCTCAGGGGACGGAAGAGGATCATTGACGGTCCGGTGGAGAAGGTAGTTGAGCGGAGGCAGAGAAGGATGATCAAGAACAGAGAGTCTGCTGCAAGGTCTAGAGCCAGAAAACAGGTAATCACAAAATATTAAATCCGGTTCTAATGTTGTGTCAGGTTCATTTTAATTTTAATGTAATAGCGGAGTTATTTGATTTTAATATGATATCAGAATTTGATTCGAGTTTAATTATTGATTGATTGATTTTATAAAGTTAGATTGGGGGTTGTGGATGACAGGCATATACAGTTGAATTGGAGGCTGAGCTGAACCAGTTGAAGGAAGAAAATACTCATCTTAAGCAGGCTCTGGTAACTATCATAGAACAATCTTATACTGCTAACTATTTTGCTCTGCTATTTAGTTTAGATATCTATTCCAAATCGTCCCGTAATTCTTCATCATCCGCAGGCCGAGCTGGAGAGAAAACGAAAGCAACAGGTGATTCTCCTAATCTGTTTTTGTTTTACTATATGCAATGTGTTGAGTTCCGTACTGAATATGGTCTTGTTAGTTCGTGTATTCTCATTTCTGACAGCTTTGTAGTCATGTATCTGCAGTATTATGAAGAACAAAAAATGAGAGCCCAAAGCAAGGCACAGAAGGCTAAAGAGAGACTGAGGATCATGAGAAGGAACTTGAGCTGCCCAATGTAGAGTGAGTTTGGTTATGGAAGTGGAACTAAGATTTTAAGCTAGTGCATAGGAATTGAATGGATAAATAAAGTAGCTGTATAAATTGTATTTATTGTGGAGTCGAGAATACTTGGTTTATGTGCTCCTACGTTTCTCTGTCTAACAGAAAACAAGATGTCGAAGATTTGATGTGAACATTCTGACGCTGTAATACAAATATGTTCTACAATTCTGTAGTCAAAGTAACTGGTTCTTCCCATCGTTTTTCTTCACCAGTGATATCAGAAGCTAGTTTATGGGTTTTTTTTTTATCGGCTATTTTTTCTATAAACCAAGTATTTAGAACAAAAGACAAGGCAAGGGGAAACCCTTCAGAACAGGAAACTTACAAATAAAGAAAACCCCATCTGAGGTTCCTAGCGCAAATACATGCAGAGTAAGTAACCTAAACATAAACTAGGATGGGTCTAACAATCCCATACCCAGATTTATCCACCATGAAGCAAACCATAAAACAAACAGTACAGAACACGGTCTACACAATCAGAACAACCAACAATGAAGCTCGAAACAACAGAAAAGAACCCATCAAAGGGTGAAAACTAACAACAAAAAAGGTCTAAAACCTAGATAAATCACCATGAAGCTCGAACAAAGCTACCTGAAGAAACCGGCAGAAGGTGCCCACAACACGCAAACAACACTCCTCCCCGATCAACAACCAGTATTATTAGAGAACTACCTAGCTCATCGACATCACCAACTCAAAAGTTGTGAGAAAGCCGACACGCCGTCGGTCAGCACCGCAAACAGCAGAGCTAGGGCGGAGAATTAACCACCGCAACTTAAACACTCCAAGAGGCAAAAAAGAAAGTCTCCATACTCGGAAAGAACCGAGAAACTCACTCGTCGGCGGCCAACACCCTAAACCGACGAGTCCTACCGCGAACGGGTGGGGAACGGCAGACCAACAATTTTACAACTCTAAACGAGTGTCAAGCAAATTCTCAAACAAATACTAGGCCAGAGCAGGGGAACCTTACCCAAACGAGACAATCCCCGAGAACGAAAAGATCATCCACAACAGCGTCGCACAAAACCGAACAAGACCAGGTACCCGACCACAACGACCGAACCCCAACACTCTGAAAGTAGATCTGCAAAAGGAACAAAACACAGGTAACAAGGCCGGAGCACCACGGGACGAGGCGTGTCCGGTCAAGCACGGGGAGCAGTGAACCGTCAAAACGTCGGGGCAGCGCTGGCCGGAGAGAGCAGGACGGAACCACAGCTAATCCAAGCCGGAAAAGCTTCCCACGGCAGATCCGTGAAGCCTCGCCGGAGCGTCGCCGGAAGAACACCACGACCGGCCAAAGGGCGACCCAATCTTGGAGAACCCCCAGAAAACGCGACTCCAAAACTGAAGCCGGTAAGATCAGAGCACGAGTGGGGAACAGTACCCGCGACCGGAAAGTGAAGGCCAGATCAACGCCGGAGCCGGGCACGAAGACGATGGTCGCCGGAGACACCCCACCTTCCCCGCCCTAAAGCCACCGGAGACGACGAAACCATCCCAAAAACGCAGATCTGCCAGAAGCAAGTGAAATCGCAGATCTGCACAACCAGTCGTGCCGCTGGTCTCGGAACAAAGAGCTTCCCCGCCCTTACTGTCACGAAGACGACGAAGAGTTCCCCAAATCGTAGATCGAGAGTGTGCAGGACTACAAGCAAAAACACCGGTACAAGGGTACGAGAAAACACAAGGGAAAGGAAGGGAAGGAAGGTTTAGAGACGAGGTCGTCACCGGCGACAACCACGGCCGAAGCCGTGGCCGTCGCCGGTGAAAACTGGAAGAAACACTTTCTGGCGGCTAGGGTTGGGTTCGAGAGAGAAAAAGCTAGCTAGTTTATGGGTTGACGGGCTTATTTTGTTTGTATCGCTTGTTCTATATAGTTATATGGTTGGTTGGTTGTTACTCATTAGGCTCTTCCTTTGTATTAGAGTTTGGCTCTCATTAACTCAAACGGGATTAGGAAACAAGGTTTCCCCTTAATTTTGTCTTGAGCTACTCCCATGTGTGCTCTTTTTGATGATGACGATAAGTCTCCCTCTTCTCTCTTTTCCCTCTTTCCGGAGCTCTCTGGAGCCTCGCTTCCTCTCCAAGTCTTCTTCCCCTCCATTCTCCTCTTCTCGATATCCTCCAACCATAACCTCTTTACTCCCCACTTCAAAGGAGTTTTTCCCAGACCTATCTCCCGCCTCAACCTCTGGAAGTTTGATTTCAGCCCTAGCGTCATTGTTACCGACCCCAACGCCCCACATACACTCCCGCCAAGCCGTAACCTCACTTTCTCGTACACCCTTGGGTCCCCTCACCAGCATGCAAAGGGTTCGTGGTGGAGGGAAAGCCCAAATCACTAACCCCACATGCCTCAATCTTTAGCCCCCACCCACAAGATATCCACCCACCAGTTTGGAGTTCGTCCCGACAATTATATTTTGACATGCGTGGCGTTCCCTTGGTGGTCCGCTAGAAGCTTTAGGTGTTTTATATTTTAGGATTCCCAAGAATTTGTGTTTCTTTTTCTATTTACAGGTTTTGAGTTACAATATTTTCTTGTTGTAATTTCCTGACCTTTGGGGCTTGTAACTCTCCCACTAGCCCTCAGGCTTTTCAATTAAAATGTGTTTTTAATGGATCTAAAAAACTTATACCTTCAGTTAAACTAGAATCCATTTTATATAATCAATCCCTTACAACATACTCTCAATAGAAACCATACACGAGTCCCTTGTCTGTTCAAAATCGTCGTCACCATCAATGTCACTCGAGCTCCGGCTTTGTGATTGCCGGTAGGGGCCTGGTATGATCGCTTGTTGGAGTTCAATCTCCTCCCGTCACCGTGTGAGTCTATTGAGAGTAACGTCGAGCCCCGCCGCTCATCTACCTCCGACCCTTCTCGCTGGCCGCTTTCCTTCCCCTCTCCTTCAACCTTTGTTCTCCATTGTGCCTACTTCCCCTTACCGGAACAACCTCGCCCTCGTTTGAGGGAGCCAGCTCTGTCCTGGCCGGTCGTGCCATGGCCCCATATGGATGTGACTTGCTGGAAAAGGATGGGCACTAGTCGCAACAGAGCTTACCGGACCCTTTCGCTTTGTATGGCCTTGTAGTCGCCTCCTCAGGTCGGGCTCTACCTTACTGTGGTGCTTTTCGGTTATTGTGTCGCGCGTCTGCTCTGTCCCCCCATGTCAACATAGCAACCCCCTCCCCGTAGTCTGGTGAGACCATATCGGGCCACTTTGGTCGGTCCGATGTTCTCTCGACTCTGGGTTTGTCGGATATGGTCCTCCTCTAGCTGTAGTTTTCACCGGATGCGATCTCTCCGGTGGGGGATGGGCGGGTTTGTGGTTCTGTAAGAACCGCCCCGGGTCGATCCCGGTCGAACCGGAGGTTTTTGGCGAAAGTTGACTTTTTTACTAGAAAAGTCAACCGATGACTCCGGGATTCATTCGGGACCTTTTCGGGACCCAAAAAGCTTAGCCGTCGTTACGGTTAGCTTAGTTGAGTCATCTCCTTTCAAATGACACCTTTTGTGAAAAAGTCAAACCCGGGTCAAACTAGGTCGATTTTGGATTATTAACGAATAAAATAATAAGAGCTGAGATATTTTTGGGTAGAAGTGGTCCCCACATGGACACATGTCCATGTTAGCTTGGAGGGGAAGAAAAGTGGGTTAAAAGACCAAATGGTCACCACATATGGACAAAATAAAGAGAGGTGCTAAAGGACGAAAGGGACTTTTACAGTTAGAGGATAAGACCAAATGGGGCAAAAATTTCAGCATTTCTTTCTTGTTTGGCCAACCACTATTGCTAGAAGAGAGAGAGTGCAAAAACTTCATTGAAGCTCCTTTGAAGCTTGAAGAAGAAGCAAGACAAATGAAGCTCCCTTTTGGCCATATCTACACCAAATCTTCTCAAATTTACTTCATCTTCTTCATCTCTTCATTTCCTAGAGGTTGGTATGCTTTATTTCCTCATTTGATGAAATTGATGTTGTGGGTTTGAGTAGAGATGACTTGAACTAGTGGGTTTTGGGTGTTAGAAGGTTTAAATGTTGATTTGTGAAGAAGAGGTGGAGTTGGATGATGGAAGTAACTTGGTTTGAGTAGTTTTTGATGAAACCCACTTGGGTCTTGAAACTTTGGATGATTCGAGGTGAAAATTGAAGTTCTAAAGCTTAAAAATGGTGATATGGAGAACCTAGTACTAGTTAGGAGCTTGTTGGAGAAATTAGATATTTTTCCGGCGACCGGAGGCTCGCCGGAGCTCCGGCCGGTCGCCGGAATCCGGCCACCGGGGAGGGACATGACCGGCCATGGTTCAGCCACCCTTGGGAATGACCGCCATGGTTCTGCCATCATTGGACGTGACCGGCCGGCCCGGTCCGGCCACCCACGACCATGTGTGGTCGTGGGGCCCACGTGGCCGGGTTTGGTGGTTTCGTAATTGGAGCGGTCGTGGGTGAACCTCGGGATGATGTTTTCACACCCGGAACGAATTATGGATATGATTCATGAATTTTCGGACAAAGCGATTAAAAACTTTAATTGCGAAATTGGGAAGGCTCGGACCTCGGAATTTAATTCCGTCAAGTGCTTTGGAACAAGTAAATTAATTACGTTGTATAGACACGAATAGGGAAACTTTCGGAGTCCCGAGGGACGTTTTCCTGATTCCGAGCTAAATGGGCCTTCCGGGCCCATTTTGCCAAGTTGAGCAATTGGGATTAGTTTGGGTATTTCCCTCTTTAATCCGCACTTGAATTAGCATTAATTCTTGTACTGCTTGTAATCTTAGACATTGGACCCGAGCGTGGCGGAGGAGGAGACTTTTAGACTTCGTGAAGTGACGAGGAGGAAGCTAGCCAGGTCGTCCACTGCTAGGATTGGATTGCTTTTGAGGTAGGGAAAGTAGCGAATACCGGTTTAATTGCGGAAAGTTACTAGCATGCCTATAGGTTGTAATTACTTGTTAAATTGTTAGAATTGCATGATTAGGATGTGAGGAACGAGTGAAATGAGGGATAGCTTACGTGTCACGCCCCAAATCCGGTTTTGGCCGGATTCGAGACGTGACCTAAAACAAACGAGGTAAAAGTAATAAAACTGTAATAAATTCCTTTACAACTGAAAACGAGTCCAAAGTATTTCTCAATAATCCAAAAAAAAAGATGTCAAAACTTGATAAGTAACACAAGGTAAATAAAGTTCAACAATGTGGACCAACACATTTCTAATACAATTCTCAAGACATCCGGAAGCTCCCGAGCCTCGAATTCCCCCAAATCTCAAGCATACATGTACACACAATAAATAAACAAATAGGGGTGAGCTTACGCTCAGTAGGGAAAATCGTAAATGACCTTAGTCTCTAAGTTTAATATTCAAACTGGGAATAGATGGATAACATTATAATAAAATAGAAACCCATCACACTGGGAACAAGTAATTAATATTAATCAAAGAAATGTTATGGAATCCGTTGTGATGAAATAACATCGCTTCTTCAAAGATGACAATAACTTAAATGAAGTTCATAATAAATACTTTAATGGATCAATAATAGTAAAAATGGGAATAATCAATATCTTGCCAACCACTCGCTTTCTCAAGCCTCCGATCCATGGATAGATTCTGGGATCACATCGGTTCCCACATTCCGATCCACCAGAGTATCCATATCATATCAGATTTTCCCTCGGTCCAGAGGAAGCACATGCGTCGGGGCACCGGAAACAATCCCAAATGGGCGCTTATCATCGGGATTCCCAGAAATGCCTCCAAAGGACCATATGTCATAGGGAACCAAGTAGTGCACCCACTGGGATGCAGTTCCTTGGGGTGAAACCGTAAGTAATCCTTTCCCCGCAGGGTAAACTGTCCAATTGCCCGCAGGCCCAATAACCAATGCCCCGCAGGGTCCAATAACCAAATGCCCGCAGGCCCAATAACCAATGCCCCGCAGGGTCCAACAACCAATTGCCCGCAGGCCCAATAATCAATGAATATCCCGCAGGATCTGCCAATACTCAACTCTCATAATATCCAGTAACCAATGAATATCCCGCAGGATCTGCCGATACTCAACTCTCATAATATCCAGTAACCAATGAATATCCCGCAGGATCTGCCAATACTCAACTCTTATAATATCCAGTAATCAATACCCTCAGGCTCTAAACTCAGTCATTAACTCACTGTATATGTCCAACTCCAACCACCTCATCGGCACCGGATTACCCCCCCCCCCCCCCCCCCCCCCCGGTGTAGTACCAAACCAAGCAAACGAACAGATAAACCAATAAACGGACATACATTCAAGAATAAGAATAAAGGAACAAGCATTTCATTCATCTGTCAAGCAACACACGCCGGAACACACTTTCATCACAACCAAGACAACTAACACCCTTTCATACTTACCATACACTTACCTGTCGCCAACCATCGGTACATCGATCACCTGATTGCACCCCTTTGGCACAACCAGTCATACTCGATCATCCGTTCAACCAACAATTATATCAACATAAACACTCGATCAACCAAGCATGCATTCAACAATCAATCATCAAGTGAACGAACAAATAGTCATTCGATAAGAGAAGCTAATCTAGTTTCATTAGACTCTTAAATTAACCTAATAACTATCAATCAAGCATGTGATCCTAGCACACAACTAATCTGAGAGCTCTTCACAGCCTCTCTACCAGTAAATCAAGTTCTCAAGTATTGAAAGCACACTTCACTAATTGTTTTCGTCCTAACATGCATACTAGACTCATCCAATTATTAGTAATTGAAATACGATTATTCTAGTTATTCGCATCATAGGCAATTCTAGGACCTTTCCGATTTTATTATCCTAATCATGCATTCTAAGCGTTAATTAAATAATTAAGACTTTCCCTACCTTGTGGTCTTCCTCTAATAAAACTCTGAAGAAACGCTCGAGTGGTCACCACTCCGTTCTTCACACGGGTTCTGGCGTGATCTTTGTCTTCTCGAGCGAAATCTAGACGTGCGTAGGGACCAGAAGGGCGTCGGCGGCGGGTGATGGCTTTTCGGGATGCAGGGGATTTCGGCGCGTCGGTTTCAGATCCGGACGGCGGCGAGCTCGACCGGGCGTGCACGGTGGCAGCGGCGACCGTGAAAGGCGAGGAGGGACTCGGAAAGGAGGATGGCGGTGGGTTTGGCCTTGGCGGCGGCGGCCTGATCGAAGGAGATGGGAGGAGAAGGAGTTTGGCGTGAGAGGAGGGAAAAAGGGGGACGGTCTGTGACGATAGGGAGCTCGGGTGGCCGGCGACTGGCTCAGTGAGGGAGGTGGGCGGCGTGCTGGAATCGGAGGGGAAGGGGCGTGGACGATCGGGAGAGAGAGAGGTGGGGGAAGAGTGTGATGGTGCTGCTGAGAAAAATGGGTTAGAAACCCTAAAAAATCACCTTTTAAACATGAAGCCATGTTTTGGGCTTGGGCCCAAAGCTGGGCAGCTCGCCCACACGGACTTCTAGCTAGAACGGTTGGGCCTGGCTTAACCGGGCCTGCGGGTCTGGCTGGGTCAGACCGATCCATTTTTTTTTAAGTCGTTCCACTTCTCCCACTCAATTTCCACCCACGACGTTGCAAGACGATAAAATTAACATTTTACCTCTCTTAAATTAACCGGTCTTTACATTACGAGCCATGTCGAGCCGTAAGTTTGGGATTGTCGTGCTGTAGAAATGCATGCGGGCATCGAGCCCTTAGGTTGTGTGTTGATTGAAATGTCATGATGTTTGATTGAGATGCATGATGTGTGATTTTTCCGTTGTTAGATTGAGAATCATGTTATGATATGTTCGGTGTAGTGTGTTGATATGTTTGGGCAAGTGTGCCATGCGTGTTATGAAGTGAACCAATGGTTGTGATATGATCGGGTGATTGATAGACCGACGCGTTGTGGTAAGTTGAACCGGTTGGTATACCGTGGTTGAGCTATGGAATTATGATGCGTGATATTATCTTGATGTGTGTTCCAAGAGGAGTTGTATTCCAGTATGGTACCTACACCGAGGGGGTACGCCGGTGTGGGGTAGTACCTAGGACGACGGTGTGGTCCCACATATGCGCGATCCCCCGGTGTGTTATTCCGGTATGATGCCTACATCAAGGGGGTATGCCGGTGTAGGACATCTAGGCCGACGGTTTGTGATTTGGCACTAGGTGTTGTGTTTATGCCCCGACGTATTTCCGGGAAGACATCTAGGCCGATGCCGTTCCGGTGTGATGTATTGTGGTTGTGCCCCGACGGATTTCCGGGAAGATATCTAGGCCGATGCTGTGTGTTCCGGTATGATATGATAGAGTCGGGCTGTGGACAGCCGACGGAGTCGGGGACTACGGTACGAGACGTGTGCTTACTTTATTGTATGTTGTATGCTTGATACTTGATTAAGTGAAGTGAGTGTAGTGTGATAGTGGTCGTGTAAGTATGTTGGTGAGAGTGGTTATAATCTTGGAATTGAGGATTGTGGTTATGAAAGTCCGTTTTGTGATATAGTTGTGTGATGTGCTAGTATGCCCTAATTGGACGGTTACTCGTGGTGCTAAGCGGATACTCATCGCCTTAACTACTTTTCCTACTGAGCGAAAGCTCACCCCCTTTACCTTGTTGTTTTACAGGTCTTGAGCAGGATTTGTGCTAGCGGGATTCTCGGCGTTTGGGAGCTAGCGAGGGTCTTGTCTAGTTGTCTAGAGACGTACTGTTTAAATTGCCGGTAAACTTAGTTATTTTGTGGTTTTTACTGAGCTGTTGACTCATGAGGTTACTTCGAGCTTTTAAACTGTTATTTGAGATCCTTTTTTATATTAAAATTGTTCTATTATTTATTATTTTAAATTCACGTTTCGAGTCCGGTCAAAACCGGATATGGGGCGTGACAGGTTCTCCCCCATCTCTTTCCCCGAGGTCGGTCGATATGGTGGTTCCTTCTCCTAGCTCGGATGTTTCTCGCTTGCGTTGTCTATGGTCGTCTCCTCGTGGGACTCTATCATGGCTGCCTCCTCGTGGCCCGAAATTTTGGTCGCCTTTTTGTGGACCGGGCTACCTCCATTTCTGATCCAAGATCTTCTGAGCATGTTCGTTTTTGTAAATCTCCTGGCTCCCGACGCCTACATTCAGACTTTTCAATCTCGAACGATCTTATCCACCCACCCCCGATTGTTTTCTAAGTGCTCTCGGACTGCCCTTCTGCTCTCGGCATTCAATTGTGCCCACTAGTAACTACCTGAACCGTCAAGTGCAGAGGCTTTCGGCTTCTTGCTCTATCGTGAGGATCCTAACCTTGACCCTGACCCTCGGAGGCCAGGGCCCAATGAGGGAAGGAAATGTATTTGGAGCAGAATCGAACGAGTGTTCCCGACATCCTTTTCCGAGTGCAACCCTATGGCGAGGGGTCAGGTTCCCTGCAAAGACTCTAGTCATCACCTCGCAAGTCAGGGCAACCACTCGACGTAGTATTTAGCTCGGTTTTGCGTTATTAAGCGTATCTCCAACTGCCACCACTATTCTACGGTTGTTTGTAGAATTTATTTTTATTTCCATCCAAGTTTGTCGGATCACCTTTTTTGTTGTCAAGAAAGAGATACCGTCTATTATCTTGGATTGTATTGGATTCATCCCTAGATATGGTATTACTGTTGTATAGCTTTCGTCTTAAATAATTAAATAAAAACATATCCTTAAAAAAAAACTTATACTTTCGTTCGGGTTCGAGTAAAACACTTTATTTTCCTGACCGAGTCTTAATAGAATAGTTCTCCCTGATTAAAGGAATAGAGTGCCGACAGGGAGATGGAATTCTTCCTACCTAAAAGGCAACAGATACTTTGTAATTCAATAATTGTTCTGCAACATTCAGAAGATCAGAGCGACTGCAACATTCAGAACATAGAAACGACACTAAAACATTATTGGACTGTAATCACTTTTTTTTATCAGCAAGTTTTTTGTTTTATAAAAAACCATGTTTTCAAATCGAAAACATGGCCAAGGGTACTCCCTCAAACAACAACGAGAATGCCAGCGGCACCTCAACACAGAAACTAACCCAATGAATGGGTACAACAAGGGGCTATCTCCCCAGATTTTACACCAATACGCAACCTAGGATCGAGTCGCAGCTCGTCCAAACCATAAAACTAACACCAATACAACCGTCCAGCGAGGGACAACCAGCCTAAACGGCAACAAAACAAGGGTAAAACTACAAACCCACAACCAACTAAAAATTAACGGTCTAAACACCCAGATACCAGCAATGAAGTACAACTAAAACCAACAACAAAACAACAACAGTAGGCACCAAAAGCAAACCTATCCCACGAAACGGCCGCCACCACACCCTTCCCTCAAATTCTCCCACCAGAACTTCAGAACATGCCATACAAGGCGAAACAATCAACTCGGGGGCCAACACCCAAAAGGACCGAGTGACCCCGACCCAACCAGGTCGGGAACAGAAGATCTGGCGATTGAATAAGAGAGAAAGGGAAACCTAGCTCCAGCCAAACCGCATAAAGTAGCACTTGCAAGAATCAATGTAAGCAGAATAAAGGTGCTAATCAACTACTCCCAAGTAGTATGTAGTCCTAGCCATGAACTTGGGTAACATAATATTGAGTCCCTGCTTCATATATGTCTGTATTCGAACTTAACATCAACATGGTTGTATTTCATCGTGATTTGGCCAATAGAAGTGGTTAAATCAGCCAGAAACTTTTGATGACTTGAATATCTCTTTGAAACATCCCCGGAGATAACCAGTTTCTTCAAACTGGGACATCTTTGCAACATTCCGGACACCCAGTCTGAGAAGCGATCGTTAACCACATTCCACCCAAGTTCCAATACTGTCACATTTTGCAAATACGATGAGCCATTGTCGCCCAAGGATGGTTGACTCAACGAAGGGTAGCAAACCAAATAGGTTGACCAATACAGGGCATCACCTCCCAAGGACAGTTCACTTAACTGAGGGAAGCAAACAAAAACAGACTCCCAACCAAAAGGGTGTCCGAACTCATCATTGAACTCAACGCCCCACAGACGAAGCATCCTCAGCTTTGAGGATCTCGAGATCACACGGTAGAACCCTGGCAAACTGTAGGTCAATCTGTAAACATCCAACACCTCAAGATTACCAGAGTTTTCACCAATGTCAAGATCGGTGACTTTAGAATCGTCAATATGCAAAACCCTTAAGGATCCCTTGCCAACAAGCTCGAAAAGCTCGAGATTGCAACGTTTCAAGTGCAAATTCTCGATACAATCAGCCTCCAGAAGGAACTTTTTTAAATGGAGTGATTCGACGAAGATGTCCTTCAATGAGGCGCTGGTGAGCGTCACAGTTTCCTGCATATCTGCAATGCAAATATAAGGGTCAATCACAGACAAAGCCTCCAGTTTCGGACAAGAAGTGATCAGAAGGCTCAAATTCAGTGGTGAGATGCTGACATAACTTAGAGACATTGATCTCAAGGCGCCATAATTCAGACCAACACCTGCTCTGGGGATATGAGCATGACACAACACCAACTCTTCCAGCTTCTGCTTACCACATTTCTCAAGGATGTTGATACTCTGTAAAGTTTTACCATGAAAACGCAACCTCCTCAGGGTATCTCGAGTGTGCACGAGCCAAGCGACCATCGTGGCAGCAGAGAAGGTACGAAATCGATACTTACGTACATCCTCCTCTACCATACAGATGGATAAACTCTGCAGTCCTATGGTTTGTAATGTAGTTTCAGTGATAATGATCTCAAGTTGGCTTGTTGAGCACTTGTCATAATACTTGAAATCGAAAGCAAGAGTGCTAAGGTGATTCGGCCATGCTTGATGCCATTTCTTGCAACTTGTAGAGGCAAGAAAACCATCTCGGGCGGTGCCCAGCTGGGACAGAATGTTACCAATAACCTCAGCAGGAAGGTGTGACATCTCACAAACCCTAATCACAAAATTGCAACTTTAGCATCAAATACTAAATCCCAAATCCCAAACGATTAATTGGTAGGTCAAGCATGAAATGTAGCATATGGGTTGTTGTAAATTCCTAACCTAAGAAAGCCCTTGATTAATTCTGTTCTGAATCAAAATGGGTTTCAAGGGATTGCTCGAATGTATTGATCTCACCACAGTTTGACCAACATGCAATAATGTGAAACACATTGGATGAGATTGTGAAGGCTTACCTTAGCAGTTCACGATGACCCAATTGATGATTTGGGAAGAGACTGTAGCAGATTTGAATTTCCCGAATGCTACAGTTGTAACTATGTTGCTAGAAAGATTTTCATTTGTATATATATTGTGATCTTATCTAAAACCCTGATAACAAAATTGCAATTCTAGGATCTGGGTTCTCTAGGATCGCAACAATTATACTGATCTGAGTCAGTTTTACCAATAAAAAATGTTTAACACAAGTAAATACATTAGTCCTAGGATTGCACGATTCTACTGATCTCAATTGATGATTTGGGAAGAGACGCTGTTGAGTTTGGATTTGGTTGGATCATTCTTAAACATCGCACGAAACAAACTTCCGAAATTATTTGAACTCTCTCCTTAGGTTTACGCCTGGTGACATGTATGCTTATCCGGAGGCCATTTCAACAATTACATAATTTTTTTTTTGAAACGAGTATATGGGGTATTGTATTACTTGTAAAGGTAACCCTTACAAGTTAGGGCATAACTGTCCAGGATTCCAGATATTTGTCCCAGGCGACCGTAGCCCACCAGGCGCTCGAATCCGTAAAATAGTCTGATTTTGCCCGCAAATCTGAAACTCAAGAAATCCCATTACCGACATTTCAAAAATACATGAAAAGACATACCTAAATCAACAAAACCAAAGACCTAATCGAACTAAAGACAGGTAATAAGCAACATTAAAGAAAACTGGAAATAGTGCTCTGATTACGGCTTTCCCGAGACTCCCCAACACCCGTAGTCCCGGGTCTGTGGGTATAGTCCGTAGACGGACCCTCCCACCCCCGCCGGGTCTTCTCATTTTTCCGAAGGAAGCTGAACCGCCTCTATCTGTGGATCCTGAATGTCCTCCTCGGCTCTCAGCTGCCGGGTAATTCCCATCGAAATCTCATGTTCATCCGATAGAGCTTGTGGGCGACGGCGAGGCGGTTCCGACAGAAACTTCGGGTCTGCGTCGGTTAGCAGAAAAAAAAAACAGCCACCGGATAGCCAGAGGCTACCGAGATCACGACCATGGTATCGTTGTTAGCCTGGTCAGAGTCCACCGGGAGGTTGCAGATCGTGCTCGGGACGTTGGTTGTCGGGGTATCTTCGTGATGCGATGGAGGTGGTGATCGGCGTTCATGCGGGGGGGGGGGGGGGGGGGGGGGGGGGGGGGTGTCCGACCTTGTCCGGGAGAGATCCTCCAAGGACAGGGCAGTAGGTGTCGGGAGCCTGGACAAGAAGCGTTGAAGACGATGACTGGACGCCATGGATGGCCGGCAGATCTTCGGTGGCCGCGAATGGGGGGGGCGACGCGATGGGAAGGTAGAAGGTGGACGGGAAGGTTGCGAAACCTGAAGCAGGCCCACGGTGGCACACGTCGATCGGAGGGGTGATCGGTGATGACGAGAGGTCAACCCTTGAGGGGTACGATGCGAAACCCTAAAGGGTTGATTCACGGAAGCCATGGTTGAGAGAGCTCGAAGCTTTTTAGGGCCGGCTCCCAAGGAGAACACTTTTACTTTAGTACTACTACATGAATCGATATTACCGAAGCATTAAATATATCCGTTGATAAAGTTTGATGATTTTACCGAAAAATGTAACATGTGTTGGTAAAACTCTAACCTGACGGGCGAATATAATAATCATCTTTCAAGAAACCTTGATTATTTTACGGGATGTAGCATGCATTGGTAAAACTACAACCTAACCGACGGATATAATAATCATCCTTCAAGAAACCGCATATATCGGTAAGGTTTTTGACCGACGTAAAAGACTGCCTAGGCAATAGATGTTATCCGTCTGCCAACAACTAATCAACACTAGTGTCGGCTCCCTAATCTAAAAGGCTCTATGATGTTCGTGTTGAAACCTGGACAAAAAAGAATCGGTGATCGTGGCGAGGAGCCTTACAAAACATTACCAGGTGATGTTTTGAGTTTATCATATGCAAACCTGAAGCAGTTTGATTTGCAACGGATTGGGAAGACATGGTCTTTCGCAATTGTCACGAAAACTACTGATGATGAGAATGAAGATGATAATACATCAAGATCCACTTAATGGAAGCCTTAAAGTTATCAAGGAAGTTCTCGGGACTAAATTTGTGGTAAGCAATTTTGGTGATTTGTTAGGTTGGTTGTACGTTTTATTATACTCACAAACCTTAAAGTTTTGTTTACAACTTCAAATAGAACAACGTAACAAGCTGTGTTTTAAACATTCAATTTTGCTCTCTTATGAGTACCTTGTGTTGTTTATGTTGGAAACGAAGCGAATGTGAAGAGGATCATGGAACACACAGTCAAAAGGCTGAGATTAAGCTCTCCACCATTACGCTGATAGAGATCAACGAACACCCCGTCTTCCTCCGCCGACGAGCGTTTCTCACTATGAAATGAATGTCTTTGTTACTTGAATTTCAATTTACAAGTTAAAGTTGTTCTTACGATAAGATGTTTGTGTTAGGACAATTTTAATTTACAAGGTTTTGAAGCTTTATTATATCTTTATTTCATCTACTTTATACTTCCCTTTTTTCTGTAAAAAACAAAGATTATTATATGTATTGGTCTGAATCGCACGGTCTAGAGAGAGGAGCTCTGCTTCTCTCTGGACTTTCTCTCAAAACCCTAGCTCGTCGTCACTCTTCCACGTTCGTTTACTATCGGTGGCTTCCTTGTCTCCGGCCGAGAAAGTCACCGGTGGTTCTCCCCTCACCAGCCTTCACCTTCCTTCACTTTCACTTTCTTCTACCGTCATGTTACCCCTCCTCTGACTTGTTGACTGGTTTTCTTCCTCCTTTTCCGACCCTTTCACCGGTGGGTGGTGTAGATCCGCAGTGGGAGACCTTCCTCCTCACAGATCTGGGGAAGTTGGTCGCGGATCTAACCCCCATCTCTGTTTCCTTTCTCCTGGAGCTATGGGTCCTTCGATCCCTCTCCCCTTAGAAATCTCCGTCGATTTGGCAGTTCAGGCCTTGTTGTAGCCCTGGTGTGGGTTTTGTTGTGATACATGGACTTCGGAGCTCTGGGGTTGAAGGGTGGATTTAGGGGTCGGTGGTTCTCAGATCTGAGGTCGGCAACTTGTCGATGCTCTGGCTCTTGCTTTTCCTCGCGTCCCTGGTTTCTCAAGCCTTTCTCTCCACTTGTGGTCGGCGTTCGGGTGATGGCTCGTTGTCGGGATCTGATTCTTCGGATTGGAGATGGGGTCGTCGATGACTCTTGGCGCGGGTCGAGAAGGACAGTGGGATAAGATCTCTTTTCCTAGTTTCTCTGCCTTTAATCCTGATTTCCTTTCCCTTCATCTGATTCTGTAAACCTTTCGGTGTTGGTCGGATTTGCTTATCGATGGGGGTTTTTGGAATAAGGGTTCTGGGTTTGCTTGCTGTAGTCTCCCCTGGTTGGTAAATCATGTTTGTTCTCGGTATCAATTTGATACCAGCTCATCGCTTTTGGGGGATTCTCTCAGTGTTGGCTGGGGAATCTGGGCCTTTGCCTCGATGAGCTGAGAACATCAGGTACTCCAGGTGGGTGCTATAGTTTGTTCTGGAGTTGCTATGGGTTAAAGGGTCCCTTGGGGTGGGGCACTGGAGGATCTTCGCTCATCTCTCTCTCTCTGCTTGGTGAACGTTTGGTGTTGGATTTGTTATGTCTGCTACCGAGGACTTCAAGGCTGGTTTTCAGAGTACAAGACTCAGTTTTCTTCTAAGGGCTTCAGGGTTGTTGTTTAGAGTTCACAGACTCGTACCTGTTGGTTTCTTTGTTTGGTAATTGTTGTTTAGCCTGATATGGCTTAGTTGTGGTTTGGTTAGATTTGGGTTATAGGAACTTGTTAGACCCATTTCTGTTCTTTTGTTGTTCTTCATGGTAGAGATCTCGGTTAGATAGGCCTTGTTGTAACTGTTTTGAGATACCCATGGGTATTCTCTTGTTTGTACTTGTTGGGTGGGCTTTTTCCATGGCCATGTTTTCATTTTGAAAACATGGTTTTTATAAAACAAAAAATTACTGATCAAAAAAAATATGCATATGTATTGGTCTGAGTTTAACTCGATGATGAGAAGATATTAAATGGTGATTATTCTTTTAAGGGGTAATTCCATCTCAGTATCCTAATTTTTTTATATTTTATTTGTATTACTTTATACATTTTTTGTGTTACTTCAATATCTTAATTTTTTATTAATTCATTTAGAATACCCTAAATATTTTTTGTGTCACCTTAGCACCCTAAACTTTTGTTAATTCTATTTTACTACCTACTATTAACTTTCATGTGATTTTCTTATAAAACAGGTAAAATGATCATAATACTCTTCACTAACAATCAAATTTAAGGTAAAGTTAACAATGAAAACTGAAATGGAATTAATGAAAGTTTAGGCTACTAAGGTGACACAAAAAATATTTAGGGTATTCTAAATGAATTAATGAAAGTTTAAGGTACTGAGGTGACAAAAAAAATTAGAGTACTCTAAATGAAATATGAAAAATTTAAAGTATCGAGATGGAATTATCCCTTCTCTTAAAGCATAAAACATATGGGGTATACGACTGATTTTGGTTTAGCTTGTTTTTGCCTCATAATTATGTGATCCGTATGAAATTATTGATTTTTAGGCTGTGACCCAAAATATATGACTACAGTATCTATCAATTGTTTGGCACGTGTTTAAAAGCTGCCACTTATTTTTTTTTTGATCAGCAAAACAGTAATTAAATTATAACCTCCTTTGAGGTAAAAGAGGAGATACAAAAGTGAACATGGATCTACAAGACATTAGATGCTTGTAGGCACTGAAATGGCATATGAAAGTACACAAATTCAGAACAAAATAAATTGATAACTAAACTGAGATCCAAAAGAAGAGGTTTGTATGAAGCTGAAGGTGTTGGGATGAAAATGCAGCAGCAGCTAATGTGGAAGCAGCTGAGAATGGTGTAAGCAGATAAAAAGTACTGAACTGGTGGGTGATTTTGAAGAACCAGAATTGAGAAGTAACAACAAACTTGTAGTTGGAGTCGAAGGATTTCTTTGATCTTCCTTGAGAAGGGGATGGAAACAACAATCTTGAAATTGGAGTTGTTGAAATTCTTTGAAGTTTCTTGTGAAAAGTATGATAAATCTGCAAAGTTGTGTTGCTTGCAAATTCACCAATGTAAAATGTAGCTTCTTGAGGCTGTGATGAAAGGGACCAGTCCTTCAGTAAGAGGATGTCCACAGAGAAGCAACCTGTAAGGAGAAAGACACAAAACCAGTCCTAGAAGAGTCTGCAAAGAAAGACCAACAACCAGGACAGAGAGAAAAAAGAGACTCAAGCCTAAAAGCAACACCTAACCACAAACTAGAGGAAGAAGGGGTAGAAAGCCCACACAGAGAAGGAAAAAAGAGAACCCTAAGGGACAAGACACCCTCACAAAACACTCCTCTTCCTTAACCTGCCCACCCAACCTCCCTTCCCAAAAACACCCAGATGGAACATCAAAGAACAGGTCTCCAAACTCCACAAGCTCTTGGAGCAACTTGCCAAGAATGGAAGGAGAAGCCAAAGCCTTGAAGAGAGAAGTTTGCCCATTCCAGAATAAAGGATTGATGAACAATTTTTTTGGAATATTTCTTCAGAAGAGAGACAATCATCATTGAAGATGAAGGCATTTCTTGCCAACCAGATTTGCCAAGCAGTAATAAGCACAATTTTTCTCCAACATTTCATTGACTTTCTTTCCATCATATAAGACCAGGAGGTAAGAAGCTGCTTAAAGTCTGCAGGTAAAGCTCCAACCCCCCCCCCCCCCCCCCCCCCCCCCCCAAATTGAAAATTTTGGACCAAATTTCCCAAGCTATCTGACAATGAAGAAGCACATGAGGGCCATCTTCCAGATCAACCTCACATCTTGGACAGGTAATGCCATGGAGAGATAATTGAAGCCCTCTAGAATCTAAGAAGCACTTGGTGGGAATGACATCTAGACAGGCCAACCAACCAAAGGCTGCAACTTTTCGGGGGATTTCAGGAAGCCAAAGGTTCTTTGTCCAGGAAGGATTGATGAAGGGAGCAGCACCTTGAGTGTCAAGCAAGGTATAAAGCTTTTTAACAGAGAAACCTTTTGAGTCCCAAGTCCAAATCAAAGCATCATCCTCAGTTGATAAATGAACTGAATTTAAAATGTTGGATAGAGCAATCCACTCATGTTCAGCCCTTCCTCTAGGGGTACATCTGAAATTTAGATCCCAAGCATCCAATGACCAGGCTTCAGATACAATATACTTCTTGCCTTGTGATGATCTGAATAATCTAGGGAATAGGTTTTTGAAGCTGACATCTCCCCACCATGAATCATACCAGAAAAGAGCCCTATCCACTCTCCCCACTTTCCAGCTTAACCCTTTTTATTCCAAAGAGGTCTGGAAAAAAAGGATCTTTATTTAAAGCAAGTATATGGGACATGAAACTTGTGCTCCCTATTTCTTCAAAGGTTGAGAGATCCCAATCTGTATCCTTCCACCCATATTTACTGATGATGACAAGCTTCCATAGAGATGATCTTTCAAGAGCAAACCTCCTCCACCATTTAGCTAGGAGGGCAATGTTCATGTGAGAAAGGTTTTTTATTCCTAACCCTCCCTCAGCTTTTGACTTGCAGACTGTATTCCAATTGACTTTGCTGAAGCATCTTGCTTTATCTGAACCATGCCATAAGAATCTCCTTTGCCAGGATTTCATAGTCTTTATAACACCTTTTGGAGCTCTTATAATGCAAAAGAAATAGAGTGGCAGAGCATTTAGAGTAGATCTGATAAGTGTTATTCTGCCTCCAAATGAAAGAAGTTTTGCTTTCTATAGCCCCAGAGCAGCTTTAAATCTTTGTATGATTGGTTCCCAAGTAATCAGTCTTTTTGAATTAGCACCCAAAGGAAAGCCTAGGTAAATGAAGGGCAATGATCCTGCTGCACAATCCAATATACTTATAGCACTTGCTTCTTCTTCTTCATTTAGATTGAATGGAATGACAATGGATTTTTCATAGTTAACTGAGAGACCAGAAGCTAACTTGAACATTGATAGAGTATACTTGAGGCACAAGTAACTGGTGATGGAAGCTTTACTGAAGAGAATTGTGTCATCTACAAATTGTAGATGTGAAATCAGAGGGCCTGAGTTGTTGAGTTGTATACCTTGAATCATTCCTGCTTGCACACTTAAGGTAATGATCTGATTAAGACCCTCAGCAACAATAACAAATATAAGTGGAGAGAGTGCACATCCTTGTCTTAATCCTCTTGACATTTGAAAATCTGGACTGGGGGAACCATTTATTAATATTGAGATATAAGCTGTAAAGCAAGACATCATCCACCTCTTCCATAAGGATCCAAAGCCCATTCTTGTTAAAACTTTCATCACAAATCTCCAGCTGACTTTGTCAAAGGCCTTTTCAAAATCAGCTTTGAAAATTATGGCCTTTTGCTTTGTAGTTTTGAGGTAATTCACTACCTCAGAGGCTATTAAAATACCATCTATGATTTGTCTCCCTGAGATGAACCCTGATTGTTGGTCCCCAACTAAGCAATTGATCACTTCCTTTAACCTTGTAGATAAAAGCTTTGAAAGTATTTTATAAGGCCCTCCCATCAGACTTATTGGTCTAAAGTCATCAAAAGTCAAGGGAGATGAGTTTTTTGGTATGAGGGTTAAGAAGGAGGAATTTAATCCTTTTCCAATCTGACCTGAGTAGTAGAATCCTTGCACAAAATTCAGTATATCAACCTTGATAATTTGCCAACAAATCTGAAAGAATTTGAGAGAAAAGCCATCTGGTCCTGGGGCTTTGTCTGCAGCACAAGCCATCACAGCTTGATGAACTTCCTCTTCTAGGAAAGGTCTTTCCAACCAAAGCTGTTGATCTGGGGTAAGTGTTTGAAAGGGGAGATTTGACAAGTCTATGTCTGAGGTATCTGAAGATTTAAATCTAGAGGCAAAGTGTTGAGAAGCTGCCAATTTAATCTTAGAGGGAGTGGATAGGAGTATATCATTTTCCATAATAAGGGAGATTTTTTTCTTTGTATCCTGGAAGTTTGCCAATCTGTGGAAGAACTTTGACCCTTGATCCCCTTCATGGATCCATTTTTTTCTAGCCTTTTGACTCCATAACTTTGAGAGTGCTTTATATTTAGAGATCAGCTCAGCCTTTAATTGCCCTCTTCTTGAACATTCCTGAGGTGATAGAGGTCTTCTTTCTATCAAGTTGTCTAAAGTCTCAATTTCTGAGGTCAAAACAGTGATTTGAGTATCAAGGAAACCAAAGACTTGTCTATTCTAGACTTTAAGATCTGCCCTAAGCAACTTTAGTTTCATCCACAAAACATAATGAGGCTGGCCTGTGACTTGATATGAGTACCAAAAACCTTGGACAGCTGGGAGGAACCTGAAGTCTTCAGTCCAAACATTCAAAAATTTGAAGGGCCTTGACCCCCAATCCACCACATTATCATACAATAACAAAGGTTTGTGATATGATATAGTCCTTGGCAGGCAGCATTGGGTAAGAGATTGTTGCAGCATTAAAAATTCTTGACTCATCAGAAACCTATCATTCTGGATGCTTTAGATTGAGGACCAAACCAAGTAAACTTTCCTCCCTTTAAAGGTAGATCAATGAGACCTAAATTAGCAATAAGAGTCTGAAGGTTAAGCATATCTGAGCTACGTCTTCTGAGGCTTGATCTTTCTTCCACTTCTACTACAGCATTAAAGTCTCCTCCTAATAAGATAAGAACATCTGGTTGTAGCTTTTGAATCTCCATTTCAATTTCAATCCATAGGGATCTTCTTTCAGCTCTGAAGTTGGAGGCATAAATGTTGACAATGCAGGAGGGTCTATTGAAAGCTATGATAGTTCCAAACCAAAATAAAGCTCCAAATATAGGTTTAGAGCTTGTGATGATGAAGTCTTTGTTTTTCTAGATTGATAAGATCCCCCCAGATTGGCCTATAGCATTAATAAAGACTGAACTCCAGCCCCTTTGATGTCCATATAGAGTTAAGAAGTTGTCTGGCATGACTTGAAGCTTTGTTTCCTGTAAGAGTATGAAGGTTGGATCTTGCTTGTGCACCAAGTTATTAAAAGCTCTCATCTTTTGAGAAGAGGAAATTCCTCTCACATTCCAGGAGAAGAATTTCATGACAGCTTTAGAGTAAAAGAGAAGGAGAGGGCCGCTTGCCCTTGATTAAAGCTGATTCAGTATCCCTATCAAGGTCAACAAAGTCCTCCTCAGACCCTCCTTCAAAGGGCACCACATCATTTTGCAAGTCTTCCAAATCTCTGAGTTGATAGAGAATTTCTTGATCAGGAGCTGAAGAAGTTAAGCCTATGGCTTTGCCAAAAGCCCAAGCTCTTTCTGCTGCAGTTTTTTTCTTGAGAAAATTTAGAGCTTTGTCTGATCCTGGACATGCAGCAACATACTTAACTTTGGACCTAGTGACATAGGAGTGAAGTGGTTTATCTTTGAGCTTTGTAGATTTTTTCTTTTGTGATTTGTGCTTGAATGAGGGCTTTGGGGTTGCTTCTGATAAACCCAAAAAATCTGCATTCTCAAGAACTTGTGCTTGCTCCAATGGAGAAGAAAATAGGGACTCTGAGATTGGGGTTTCAATGTTGCCACTGTGCAGGAAGTCTAGTCCTTGTGGACCCAGAGAGAGGGTTTGGGAGGGACAAACATCCCCTTGTAAGTCAAAATTATTCAACTGAGGGGATGGAAGGAGAGGGTTTTGATTTTGGGACACTCCCAGCAATAAATGCTCAACTGCATTTGTACTTTCCTCCAATATAATAATGGAATTTGCTTGGTTTGAAGATAAAACCAGCTGGTTGTTCCTTGAACCATGTGGAAAAGCTTCCAAAGAACTGATTGAGGGTGTTGAGGGGAGCTTCACAACTGGTTGAATTGATTGAAGAGCAAGGGTTTGAACTAATGTGGGACCTGGAATGAGCAAATTAGAATTACAAACAACCACTGTAGCAATTGGGGTCTGCATTGTAGATAAGTCTTGATGAATCATAGTTTGAGTTTGTTGCAGAGATTGAAAATATCAGGGACTACCAAGCCTTGAATGTCATCAGAGTGGTTGGGAGTAATTGTGCCATGAATTGGTAGAGGTTGTTGAGTTTCTTCCATAAATGAGGTTGAAGCAATCCCCATAGAATGTTCTTCATGAATGCATGATAAATGCAAGAGCTGAGCTTGTCTAGGAGTGGGAAAATCATTTATATTCTGAAGTAAATTGGTCTGCTCCAAATCAGGACTTTGAGTGTGTGCCACTGTATTTTGTACTCTCTCCAAAGAAGCATCTTCTTCAATAACAGGATCATTCAATAGTGGAGTCTGAAGTGGATCATCATCCATAGGGAGATCTTGTGTAGAATCAATAGGGTCTGAGTGAGAGGAACTGGAAGAGGAAGCTACTATCATATCAGAGTCTGAATCAGCAGAGAGAGGAGAACTCAGGGTAAGAATCAAAGAGCTGTCTACAGATGATATCCAAACATTATATGACTTTGCTCCCAAGGAAATTAACACTTCCTTAGAGATAGAATCCAGCTTAAAAGAGTGCACCAATACATAAGCAATATCCACATAGATGCCTTTTTTGGAGAGTGGATGTGTAAAAATCAGAGATCCATGACCAGCTATGGCAGCTTGAAAAGTTTCCTCACACCAGCCTTGATAAGGTATACCATGAATTGCTACCCAAGAGAAGCTTCCACCAATGCCACAGAAGATTTTAAACCATGGGATGAAGGTTAATCAAGTATGCAACCATTCACCATTATCTTTCATCATTTCTTTGTCAAACCACTCATCTGGACAGTAAACCAGAACAACTCTATTTCCCAAGGCCTTCAGCTGAATTTCACAAACCCCTTGTAAAGCAATTTCTCTCATAATGTCCTCCACTGTGAGGTTTAGATGAATTACTGCTAGATGAGATTTGAGAAGGATAGTTGCTTTGTCAGAGACAATTGAACCCTTATGAGTGAAATCTGAGTATACTTTTCCACTCTCAAAAGGATGAGCAGAATAAGAAGGATTCGGTTGTGATGGATTTTTGTCCCAAGCCTCAGTAATAAAAAATTTGTGGTTAGAGAGGGTCTGACCATTCATTGTATCAATAGCCTTCAAAAGAGCCTCCTTGCTCAGAAAGTAAACAAAACCAAACCACTTGCCTTTTGAATTTGGCTTTTGAGCCACCATAGATTTATAATAGCCTTGTAAATTTCCAAAAGCTTCTTCCAGCTAACCAGTTGAAGAGAGTGCAGGAATATTGTAGATGAAGGCAGGATAAAAGGTGGGGATATTTGCAGAATGTCCCCATTTTCTTTTCTTATGAGAAATTGGTGGGTGGATGTGTTCAAACCTAGGAGGAGGATATCCCATGGATGATGAATCCCGAAAATCAGATCTTTGAATAGCAGGAATCACTGGAAATTTAGCATGCCTTTGTACTATTCTTTGAGTGGCTCTTTGCTTGCCATTATCCTTCAGCTGCTGATAATGTGGCTTAGAGAGATCTTGAGCAACTTTCTTTTTAAAGGTTAGTGATCAGTTGTGCCTTTCATGGAAAGAGGGAGTTGAATCTGTGTCTAAATAGACTGGCATGAAGTGTTTGTCATAGAACTGTTTTTGGCCATCTATGAGTTTGGTATGACCACCTGGTGAATATTGTTGTGTTATATCAGAAGTAGAAGCAGAACGGGTTCTTGAGTTTCTAGTTCCTTTCTTGGTAGAGATTGGAGGGAGTCTTCTGTAATCTTCTCCACATAGGTCCTGCAAGGTTAGTCTTGCCCCCAAATATCCCTTTTTTGCTGCATAGCTATGTTCCATGATAAAACAAGATAAAATTCCAGAAATATGAAGTGTAGAAGATGAACTGAGTATATGAAAATGATGGGAAGATGCAAGGCTACCAAAGCTGAGAATGTGATAAGAGAGAAGCAGACGGTGGTCCGAAGGCCGGTTGTGATGCCCCCATGGACACTACACCGCTGCAGAATCCTCGAGGAATACCAAAAGAGATGAAGCTGATGAAGAACAAGGAGAAGAACTGTGAAGAACATAGTCTACTACTGTAGCGGTAATATTGTAGCTGTTGAGAGAATTGTTTTTCTGTTCATCCCATTTACTCATCCCGAACGACGACGTTCCGAAGCCAACCCAATTGCTGCCCGTTTGTTGAGGATGAATTGTTCGACGATCGTCGTCGATGGATATAGTGAGGAGAAAGCTCACCGATTTAACGATCAATTAAAGCTGCCACTTATTAGTTGATGTGTTGACGAGTAATGAAATTTGTGACTTTTAGGGACATAATCACTCAAAGATCATGAGGCAGGTTCAACCAGGTATATTTTCACGGGCTGAGAGCTTCAACCTACTTCAAACTATACTGCATTAGATGTAAAACCTATACAAGCCTCCACGAATGATAAAAAAGTGGAATATTAGTAATATCTGGCAAAGTAGTAGCCCGAGAACGCTTTATTAATCATAAAAGGTGTCCTATAGGGATACAAGTATGATTTAGTACCAGGACTCTCAAAGGATTGTGCCTAGAGGAAAAGTGGTTGAAGCTAACAAAGACTTGATACAAAAGAGCCATCTTGCAGTTCTACACAAACAAATATCGGTACACAATATTTTGGAAGAATTATTGTCCTAACAATTGTGATGAATACATTTATGGAAAAAAAAACTAGAGAGAGAAGCTCTGCGGCTCTCTCTCTAGAACCCTTTCCCCCCTCCCTCGCCGTCTTCTTTGCTCTCCTCTTTCTTCGCCGGCTTCGACCTCGGTCTCGGCCTTGGTTGTTGCCGGCGAAGCCCCTCTTCCTTTGCCCCGTTTCCCTCCTCCTCCCCTCCTCATATCTACCCTCCAGATCTCCTCCCCGTGCTTTGCCCTGGTCGGGCCTCTTGCTCTCTCTCCTTGCCGCCCCTGTCTCTCGCCGCCGCCGGCCCTGTGTGCGTCGCCAGCTCTGGATCTGACGGTTCTTCTCCCCGCCCCTCACGCTTGTTGTCGTGGTTGGGGTCGGGGGCTCGTCTCTCTTTTGGGGTGTTGGCCCCGACGAGTTCTCTGGCCTTTTTGGCCCATCTCTACCGGAAGATCCTGACCTGGTTGGGTCGGCGACCATCTCCCTCCTCTTGCTTTTGGGGTGCTCCTGTCTCGCTTCGCTCTCCGTACCGGTTTCCTCCGCCGCCCAGATCTGGCCTACTCGCTCGTCCTTCGGCGTCGATGTGGGCTTCTCCCCGTCTCCCCCTACGTCCTCGCCGTGCGGTTGCTTGGGGGTCCGCCGCCGTTCCTGGGTGTTGGCCCCGGCGTGCATCTTTGCCTTCTGGGCTCCCCCGTTGATGGTCTTGGTTCGTGTGCAGTAGCTGTGTGGTTCGTGGGCTCTTCCTCGTCGCCGTTTCTTGTGGTGCTGGCCGCCGGTTGTCGGAGGTGCCCCGGCGTTTGGTCTCCGGTTTGGTGCTCGAGTGTGGCGCAGCGTCCCGAGGCACCTCTTCGAGTCCAGTGCGTGGTGGTCGTCCCTTCCCATCGCACCTCGGACTTCGTGTTTTTGTTTTTTCTTTTCTCTTGGGCCTGGCCCATCTCTGTATCTGTTCTCGCCTTCGGGCCTTAATGAAAATCGTTTTTTTGCTGATCAAAAAAAAATTATGAAAGAGATTTGGTTAAAAGGGGTTTTTGAAGTCTCTATTAAATCTCTAGGTAATAGAGTGGTTCTTATTCAGTGCTTGGATCAAAAGGTTGAGGAAGAAATCCTGAAGGAGGATGCCAAGTGGCTAAATGATTGGATGACAGTTCTTCCAAACAAAAATACTATGTGCAATTTGGGAGGAAAGTTTTCTTGGGTGGCTTTGTATGGAATACCATTATTTGGTTGGTGTACTGAAACATTTGAAGCAGTTACTGAGGATCTTGGAACCTTTGTCTTTAATCATCTGCTACCAATTGTAGGGATAGATCTAGATGCCGCATGCGTTCTCATATATTCAGATCAATATCTCAAGGCTTACAAAGAAATTGGAGTATTATTATAAGACAAGGAATTTAATGTCATGGATTGTTCTTTCGATATATTAGTCATTCCTAATATACCAGTGATCGAGCACACAGGCTCAAGTTCAAACCCCAGTTCTTCAAACTCTTTCAATAAAGATTCAGGAAGTAATTCATTTTCTAGTGAAGTTAATGTCACTCTTACTAAGGATATTGCAGCATAGGCAAAGACATAGTTATTGGCTTTGTAGATGGGTTAGAAGGATAATCAGAAGAATTAGCTGGAGAATATTGGTCTTGATATCAAGTCTACTCTAATTAATTCTACTCCATAACAAACTTTGGGGCTTGAGGAGTCTAACTTTCCTAAATTGACAAAGTTTCACACTAGTCCTAGACACGTCGAGGTAATTTCTCCTCTTCCTCAATCATTCAGATATGCACTATTGGTACAGGAAATTGGAGTTGAGAATATTATCCAAGTCTTCACTATTTTTTTTTATCAGCAATATTTTCTATGTTGTTATAAATACAACCTCTTACAAGACGAAAGAGGAGAAAGCACAAGTCTGACTACAGACATCAAAAGCCCTTGAAGGACGCAACAATCATCATGGGGCAACAAAGGCAACAGACCACAAACACCCGCAAACAAGCCGGGAAAGAACTTGAAATCAACAACACAAGGACTAAACCCACACAAGGGTGCAAATATGGGTACGCAGACCCGAAACCTCAGAAAGGGTACACAGACCCAAGACAAAGAAAGCACGAGCATGACGCTCGGCAAATTGCTACGAGCATGGCGCTCAGAATAAAACCAGGAGCTTGGCGCTCAGAAGACAACCCGAGCATGTCGCTCAGAAAAGCATAACCACGAGCATGGCGCTCGGAGTAAAACCACGAGGATACCCTTGACAAGCCTGCCAAGGAGAAAGAAGAGAAGAGAAGATACTCGAACTGGCACGACAGAAGCTCAGACCTGCGAGAAGCTCCTCCAAAAGAGCAGCAGGAGCGACTAAACCAGTACCGCACAAACACCAACCCAAAGCCGAGAAAGCAGGACACCAAAGTCGTCGATAGAAACGCATCAAAGGTCTGATCTAAGATGAACAGAGGAGCTCGAACTCAACCCTCCTTAACCCAATTCCGGCCTACACCGAGGAAAGGGCCCAAAGGGAGAGAGCCGGTATTTCTACCGAGAACGAGCACAAACTTCCAAGTAGACCGCATCAAGACATCAATCCAAGAATCACAGGCTGAAATCGAACTGAGCGTTCCGAAACCGTGACCGGTAACCCCTCGCCGGCCAACACCAAACGAGGACCCAAAGGGGAAGGCCTGTAGTAATACCGAGTACGAAACAACCAGAAGCCAGAAGGAACTGACACCAAGGCCAACAGAGAAGGGAAATGCCACACCCAAGCACCCGACCAACACACTCCAATAAGTAGGCAAAGGGAAATCAGTGCTTTGAGGATCGAAGGCTGGACACAAACTGAGCGTTCCGATACCAAGAAAGGTACCCCCATCGCCGGCCAACACCTAGCGAGGACCCGAAGGAGAAGGCCTGTAATAATACCGAGTCCTAACCAGCCTAAGCCCGAAGAGAACTGAGACCAAAGCTTGAAAAGAAGCGGAATGCCACTATCGAGAGACCGAACAACCACCAACTTCTACCACAACCCAACCGACCGAAGGCTGCGACTTCACTAACTAAGGATCCGAGTCTGGAACTCAAGCTGAGCGTTCTGATACCAAAGATGATAACCTCTCGTCGGCCAACACCAAACGAGAACCCGAGGGAGAAGGCTTGTAATAATACCGAGCTATAGAGAAACCAAACCCGGAGAGAGTCCAAAACAAGCTTTGATCGGAAATCAAAACTACATAGCGAGTTGAACTCCCCCAAACGAAGGTCCCGAGAAGCAGAGAAGGCAACACGATAAACCGGAGAGCATCGAGGATGGAGCTGGAGCTGAGAACCCGCTGTAGGGTCCAGTTAAGACCTGGTCTAGAAGAAAAAACCGAACAGACCCAAAAAAACACACAGGAGAAGGTCTGCCCAAAAGCAGCCCACCCAAAACTGAAACTGGGCCTAAACTGCCCAGGCCCATAGAACCTGACCCGCCCCCTCTGATCGGATCCGGGCCAGTCCCTAACCCGCGACCCGCACCGGCTCCAACTGAATCCGGACGACCCGCTCCGGCCCAACCCAAACCTGGCCCAACCCGCCACGGCCCAACCGCTCCCGGCCCAACCCGCCAAAACAAACCTACCCGACTCACGCCTCCAAACCTGCCGCACCCGATCCTCCCGCACCCGAGCCTCCAACAACCTTCACAGCCATCACCAGAAGCATGAAACTCACCTTGAGCCTGCGTCACCGTCGTGGATGTCGAGGGACACGAGCAACCGAGCAGATCTGAACAAGCATCTGCTGGAAAAGAAGCGAATCTGGCCGAGAAGATCCCGATCCACCAGCAACCGAAGCCGAGGACGAGTAGCAACAGCTTCGAGTTTGGGAGCAAAGCCACCGGAGAAACTCAGGCAAGAACCAGCCGAAGAACGGGGAGACGACACGCCGGAGGGGAAGCAAACCTCACGACCAGGACGAGCTCTGACCATGCACAGAGGAAAGAACAGAAGGAGAAGAAGAAAGAGTAGGGAGGGGATTGAGGAAACGACACCACCGGCAACGACCAAGGCCGGAGAGCCTGGCGTCGCCGGCGGTGTATGAAGATGGCGGCTAGGGTTGCCCTTGGGCGCGAGTTTCAAGTCAGAGGATTGAAACAAATTTAAGACATATTTATCACCCAAGTCTTCACTATTACTTCAAACTTCCAAGTTGATGGTGGAGATGGGAATGAATGAGAATGCTCCACAAGGACAAAAGGAAACTTTGGAAACTACAAGCATTAATGAGGATGGAGAATGTTCACCTTTAGTAGTTGGAATGGGGCCCAACTCTTATAATACAAACATTGAAATTGTAGCTTGGGAGGAAAGGATTAATTCAAATTCTCATCCTTTGGAGTTTAATCTAAGGTCATTAACAAAAGGTCTTATTAACAACAAAAGGCCAACACTACATCTCTTGTAGCTTATTACACTCGGTCAAAAAACAAGGGCAACATTACTTCTTCTTCTAAAATATCTCCAACCCCTACAATGGTTGTCAAGAAAAACAAACAGATCTTTAAACCTATGAGGCTGGAATTTGGGATTTTTTGTAAGGCCTTGGGACTAAAGGCCTATATTACAGATGATATGGTAGCAGTAGAATTTGATAACTGGGATAATGAATTGAATCATGTAGTGGACCTTGAGACAAATACAGAACATGATTTTTGTGATTTGGATGTGACTGAGGAGGACAACCTAAAAGTGTTAAAAGCTAATTTAAAAGCTTATTACACTCGGTCAAAAAGCTAGACACAAATGGAGTAGAGAGGGAGACCGGTGCTAAAAGTATTTTCATATTTTAGCCAATTACAATCAAAATAAGAAAAGACTTACAAAAATATTGAAAGATGGGATTTCAATTTGGTGCTAATCCTAGAACACTAAAGACGTGAGAACTCGTTCTCAATAAGTTTAAGAAGAAATTAAGCTTGCTGGAGGCAAGACATAAATCTTTTAGGGGAAGAATCACACTTATAAAATCATCCCTAAGCTCTCTTCCATTGTATTACATGTCATTATTAAAGGTCTCAAAATGTGTTATTTCAGAAATAGAGAAGTGGCAAAGAAGGTTTCTCTATAATGGAACTATTACAAAAAATGTCTTACATAAAGTGAGATGTAATCTAATCTGTAGACGTAAACATCTTGGAGGGCTTGGTATTAAAAATCTTATCATTGTGAACAAGGCATTATTGGCCAGATGGTGGGAGAGATTTGCTCTAGAAAAAGATTCATTGTGGAAACAACAGCTTGGCACTCAACCATTTATTTGCTTATCTTGCACTTCTATTTTTTTTTGTTATACTATATAGTAAATAATATAAAGTAGGGGTTACTCCATGTTCTAACGCCCAACTTTCAGAAATTGTTAATACCTAACCCTATAAAACTGAAATTGTCATGTAGTAACGGTCAAACATCTTTGTACACCAAATGTTTCTAATTTTAAACGGACGTTAACTTGGCCAAGTGAAAAGTCGAGTTTTCACTCAAATATGTTCTACCTTCGGACGTTAACTTGGCCGAACTTCATCTCTTCGTGACCTCATCTCAGCTCTTCGAACTTCATCTCTTTGTTTCCGAGCTTCGAAATTCATCTCTTCGTGACCTCAGCTCGTCCAAGCTCCATTATAAAATGAGTCACGTGAGACTCACGTGAGTCACTGTTCACGGAAACAGTCAATTTAAACAGTACTTGTTGGTTTTTAATAATTTAGTTTTGAAATTTGTTACTATTTGACACTTTTCCAAAGTTTGGGTGCGGATTTAACAATTAAGTGTAGTACGGCGTTAGGACATGGAGTAACCCCAAATTTAGGGGTTACTCCATGTCCCAACGCCCAACTTTCAGAAATTGTTAAATTCTAACCCTATAAAACTGAAATTACCATGTAGTAACGGTCAAACATCTTTGTACACCAAATGTTTCTAATTTTAAACGGACGTTAACTTGGCCCAAGTGAAAAGTCGAGTTTTCCCTCAAATATGTTCTTCCTTCGGACGTTAACTTGGCCGAACTTCATCTCTTCGTGACCTCATCTCTTCATCTCAGCTCTTCGAACTTCATCTCTTTGTGTCCGAGCTTTGAACTTCATCTCTTCGTGACCTCAGCTCACCCAAGCTCCATTATAAAATGAGTCACGTGAGACGCACGTGAGTCACTATTCATGGAAACAGTCAATTTAAACAATACTTGTTGGTTTTTAATAATTCAGTTTTGAAATTTGTTACTATTTGACAATTTTCCAAAGTTTGGGTGCGGATTTGACAATTAAGTGTAGTACGACGTTAGGACATGAAGTAACCCCAAATTTAGGGGTTGCTCCATGTCCTAACGCCCATCTTTCAGAAATTGTTAAATCCTAACACTATAAAACTGAAATTACCATGTATTAACGGTCAAACATCTTTGTACACCAAATATTTCTAATTTTAAACGGACATTAACTTGGCCAAGTGAAAAGTCGAGTTTGCCCTCAAATATGTTCTTCCTTCGGACGTTAACTTGGCCGAAATTCATCTCTTCGTGACCTCATCTCTTCGTCTCAGCTCTTCGAACTTCATCTCTTTGTGTCCGAGCTTCCAACTTCATCTCTTCGTGACCTCAGCTCGCCCAAGCTCCATTATAAAATGAGTCACGTGAGACGCACGTGAGTCACTATTCACGGAAACAATCAATTTAAACAGTACTTGTTGGTTTTTAATAATTCACTTTTGAAATTGGTTACTATTTGAAAATTTTCCAAAGTTTGGGTGCAGATTTGACAATTAAGTGTAGTACGACGTTTAGACATGGAGTAACCCCAAATTTTGGGGTTACTCCATGTCCTAACGCCCAACATTCAGAAATTGTTAAATCCTAACACTATAAAACTGAAATTGCCATGTAGTAACGGTCAAACATCTTTGTACACCAAATGTTTCTAATTTTAAACGTACGTTAACTTGGCCATGTGAAAATTCGAGTTTTCCCTCAAATATGTTCTTCCTTCGGACGTTAACTTGGCCGAACTTCATCTCTTCGTGGCCCCATCTCTTCATCCCAGCTCTTCGAACTTCATCTCTTTGTGTTCGAGCTTCGAACTTTATCTCTTCGTGACCTCAGCTCGCCCAAGCTCCATTATAAATTGAATCACGTGAGACGCACGTGAGTCACTGTTCACGGAAACAGTCAATTGAAACAATGCTTGTTGGATTATAATAATTCAGTTTTGAAATTTGTTACTATTTGACAATTTTCCAAAGTTTGGGTGCGGATTGGACAACTAAGTGTAGTACGGCGTTAGGATATAGAGTAACCCCAAAAATTTATGCTCAAAGTATGGTTGGGAAACAACAGCTTGGGACTTATCAAAAATTTTGCTGCATAATGGACAGAGTTCCCTAAGGCATATTGATTCCTTATTATCTACTTCATCTTTTGCTAATATATTTGGAGCAGTAAGGCTTCAATGGATTGTTAAGTCGGGAAATACAGTGCTCTTTTGGGATGATATTTGGCTTATTGACATTACTTTTAAATACATATTTCGAAGGTTGTATAACCTCAGCACTCAAAAAAAAATCTTTGGTATCAATGTTTTGGTGTACTGAAGAATGGGTTTTATACTACAGGAGACATTTGAGGGGCTAGGAAAAGGGTCGATTCCTTCTTCTTAGCCAATTACTAAACAATTTTCATGGCTTATCTGAGGGTGATGACAAAGTCAGTTGGAGATGTGATAAGAGGGGTTTCTCAGTCAGGAAAAGGTACCAATCATTAGATGATCAGAATGTGGAAGATTGTGAATGTGTTTCTGTACTTTGGATTCCTATATTGCCTCCGAAAATTGCATCTATTGTCTGGCGTGTGTGCGTGCAGGCAGTGCCAACAAAGTGCTTCTTATTAGCTAGAGGTTTGTATTATGGTGATGTATGGTGTCCTCTATGTGAAGAACTGGATCACCTATTCATTGGCTACAGGATTTGATGGCCCATTTGGACTGCTTGTTTAAATTAGTGGGGGATTTCTGCAGTCTGCACTGATTCAATAAAGGATTGGCTATCTTGGAAACACATTGGTCCTCAAAGACCCAGAGATAAATGGAATATATTGGCTTTCTTGATCATTTGGAGAATATGGTTATTTAGGTATAATGTTATATTTAACCATATATGAAATTCTACTGACTTGATTTTACAACACATTCAAAATGATTCTTATCAACTCTTATGGGCTAGATTTAAAGAGGGCCGGTTTTTTCCTTTCCTGTATTGGATTGTTGATCCTTCCCTCTATTATAAAAGGAACTCTTTCAAGAAGCATTTGTGGAGATTGATATTGGTGTTTGGGGTTTGGACAAGTTCTGCGTCAACTTCTCTTGTAGATTGATTGGTTGAACAGATGGGTTTAAAAGGTTATTTTTTGTGTGCTTTATCAATTTAGTTAGATTGTTCTACTCATCCATTCCCCTGCTGAGTTGGGAGCTAGGGGCTATATATTTGGGGAGAGGGATCTTTTCTGATTTTAGATTTCATCCTTATATGGTTTTGATTACTTGTGTTGCAAGTAAATGTTCTAGGAGCCTCAATAGAAGTGTCTTTTGTTTGTAATAGACTTTGTTAGAGAATTCTCCCTTTGCTCTTACCTTTACCTCAAAAGGATGGGCTTATAAAAAATGCTGATAAAAAAAACGTTCAGAAGATAGAAATGACAACAAACCATTATTGAACTGTAATCGCTAATAGAGTATAGTACTTGCATTTATCTCACTAGCAAAGAACAAATGTATCCGTGTAGTAGTAGCCAAAAAACTTAACATACGTTTCTGTGAAGCAAGCAAGTAGGTGACATTGTTGAATTGGTTATGGCATGAAGATGATGAAGTCACCTTCACTGAAACAAGGAGGGCTATGAATCGAGCACATTTCCTACATATATTTGTATTCCAACTTAACATCAAAATGTTTGTATTTCCTCATGAGTTGGACAATAGATGAAGTCAAAGCAGCCACAACCTTGGATTCACGTGTGCGAGTCTTTGAAACATTCCTATAGATAACCAATTTATTCAAATTGGGACATCTTTGTAACATTGCCGACACCCGGTCTGAGAAGACATCGCTAGTCACAGACCACCCAAGTCCCAACAATGTCACATTTTCCAAATACGATGACGATGGTTGACTTAAAGAAGGGAAGCAAACAGATACAGATGAAAAAAACAGGGCATGACCACTCAAGGACAGTTGACTTAACTGAGGTAAGCAAACAAAAATCGAGTCCCAATCGAAGCTCCAGGAGTCCAGAAAAACGTTGATGCACTCATACTTGAACACAATGCCCCACAAACGGAGCTCCCTCAAATTCGACATTTTGGAGATCATACGGTAGAAGCTTGGCCAAATGATGGTGAATTTGTTGACGTTAAACACCTCAACATTACCGGCGTTTTCATCCATGTTAACGTTGGTGACTTTACAATCGTGAATATGCAGAGCCCCCAAGGATCCCTTGCCAGCAAGCTCGAAAAGCTCTAGAGTGCAACGTTTCAAGTGCAAATTCGCGATACCATCAGCCTCGATGATGAGCTTGTCTAAACGGAGATATTGAAGAAAGACGTCCTTCAGTGAGGTGCTGGTGAGTTTGATAGTTGCTCTCTTGGACAAATAGGGGGCAATCAAGGACAAAACCTCCAATTTCGGACAGGAACAGAGCAAAAGGCTCAAATTCTGTGGTGAGATGCGGACATAACTTAGTGACAGTGATTTCAAGGCACGATAATCCGCATTAACACCTGATGTGCCTGTGGAGATATGACTATGATACAACACCAACTCTTCCAGCTTCAGCTTAACACACTTTTCGAGAATGTTGATTCTCGGTAAAGTGTTGGCATTGAAACACAACCTCCTCAGGGTATCTCGAGTATACATGAGCCAAGCATTTACCCTGGCAGCAGAGAAGGGATCTTCACCGGAGGAATCTTCTTCACCGGACGAATCTTCTTCATCGGAGGAATCTTCTTCATAATAAAAATCTTGGTCCTCTTCCATACAGATGGATAAACACTGTAGTCCTGTTGTTTGTAATATAGTTTTAGTGATGATGGTCTCAAGTAGGTTTGTTGAGTAGTTGTAATGAAACTTGGAATCGAACGAAAGAGTGTGGAGGTGATTCCGCCATGCTTCACGCCATATCTTGCAAGTTGCAGAAGCAACCACACCATCTCGGGCACCGGCCAGGGACAGAATGTTTCCAATAATCTCAATAGGAAGCTGCTCCTTCTCACAAATCCTAATAAAAAAAATTGCAAAACATGAAATCTAGCACCTGGGTTAGCTATTGTAAGTTCCTAGCTAGGGTTTCAAATACCAAATCCCAAACAATTGGAAGGTCGAACATGAAATAAAGCATCTGGGTTTTTGTAAATTCCTAAGGTATCTCAACAGGAAGCTGCTCCATCTCACAAACCCTAATCACAAAATCGCAACTTTCAAATCCTTAGATTTTAATTGAGTTTGGTGACTTTAGTTGCTTTGTTTTGCTTATAAATCTTTAAATTAACATTAGTATTTTGATACTTATAATGTCATATCAACGCACACATGGTATGCAGATGTTATAACATGGGTTTCCTAGGATTGCTCGATTCTAATGATCCGGGTTCAGTTTTACCAGGAACAGGAACAATAATGATTTGGCTTACCTTAACAGTTCATGATAAAAAGAGCATAATTGCTCCTCGACCCCGTTGATGATTTGAGAAGGGGCGCTATTGAATTTGGATTTGGTTCATAACACTTACATATAGAGCATGCCAAGGATTTGAGACTGAATGGAATTGGGTCACAAAGGTTGTCACGGTCTAGGGTCCATCTTCCATACCCTAAATCTCCCTCCCCATCGTCCCCTACTGCGCATTCTCTTCGGCGCAATTGGAATCTGGGCTTAGGGCCCTCGTCAACGCAGACGAAGCCGGACTTACGGGCCCTTGCTTGGAACTGTCGTGGGATAGGTACGGGGTTGCATAAGCAGCAACTTAGGCAATTGCTCAGTACTCATCGACCCCATCTCTTGTTCCTTTCAAAATCGTTGCTGGATACCCAGAATTGTGCCTTGTTGTCGCGTTCGTTAGGCTTTCAGGATCATATCCGTGTCCCCTATATCAGGGGGTTGGGAACCATGACAAGCCAAAGAGGTTTGGCTCTATTCTGGGTGTCGGGTATAGGGGTGACACTCAGAGCGTCATCCGATCGGTATATCGATGTTGAGGTCTCAGTTCCGGGACATGATGAACCGCGGTTAACAAGAATTTATGGGGAACCTCGTTGGGATCGAAGACATCGGACTTGGGAAATGATCTAAAATCTTCATACCCCCACAAGGCCCAACTGGATCCTTACAGGAGATTTCAACAGTATTTTGGATGCAGATGAGACTACGGGAAGAGGACCGTATCCTATTATATGGACGATTTTGGTTCTTTAGTGCACGATCTCCGTCTGGTGGATGTCCCAATGGCTAGTCACCCGTATACATGGTATAGGGGCTGGAGGCACGATACTCGGATCCAATCTCGGCTGGATAGGGCACTCGTTTCGAGTGCTCTCTTCTCTTCTCTGCCTGATGTGGACTTCCGCAATACAGGGGTGACGACTTCGGACCACTAGACGATTCTTATATCATTGGCCCAAAAAATGGGCCATCGTGGTCCCCCGAAGTTCTGCATCCAGTCCCAATGGATTCGCGACCCAGAATGTGGTCTCCTCATCCAATCATCCTGGGACAAGAGGTCGGCGAGGCCTATTGGGGAGGTCATACACACGGTGGAAAAGTCACTGTTTGAGTGGGGTTGGGGGCACTTCCGCCGTAATCTTAACCATATCACGTGGTGTCAGTGGCGGATCGCAAATTTGAATGGTCGAATGGATAGGGGAGGATTACATCTGAGAGAGGCTATTCAGATCCAGTATGAACGGGCCTTGGGGGAACAGGAGGCGTCCTGGCGTCAGCGGAGAAACAACACTGGTTAGTAGAGGGGGATCGAAATACAAAGTTTTTCCAGGCAGCATGTTCGTATAGACGCCGTATCAATGTGGTCTTATCCTTAAAGACGGAACGGGGAGATTTAGTCACGTGGCACACGGGGATGAGGGAGCTGATTGTGGATTATTTCATTACACTATTCACGACGAGCCTGCCGGACCTGCAAGATTTCCCTATAGCACTACCCTAGTGTATCACCCCGGCGCAGAATCAGGTACTATTATCCCCTTGTTCGGTGAAAGAGGTCCGTAAGGCGGTATTTCAGATGGGACTTGATAAATCACCGGGTCCGGATAGTCTGAACCCCCGATTTTATCAACACTATTGGCCAATTGTGGCAGATGAGGTGGTCCGATTTATCAATGAGGTATTGGCTTCGCGGAATTTCGACCCCATTTTGAATAACACCTCCATCGTTTTAATACCGAAGAAGCCTGACCCGGATAAGATCGCTGATCTTCGGCCGATCTCCTTATGTAACGTGATTTTCAGAATCCTATCTAAGGTTCTGGCCAATCGCTTGCGACCCCTTCTCTAGGCTGTTATCTCGGACACTCAAAGGGCATTTATCCCAGGCATGTGTATCCAGGACAACGTCCTAATAGCCTTTGAGGTCACCCATTTCCTTCGTCAGAAGCGACATGATGCGGTAGGCTATATGGCGCTCAAACTTGACATGAGCAAAGTGTATGATCGGGTCGAATGAGATTATCTACTTCAGATTATCACTCGGTTGGGTTTCTCAAAGGAGTGGATAGCGTTATTAACATGTTGTGTGAAATTTGTTCATTACACTATATCGTCAGGGGGAAAGGAAACACCACAACTAACACCAAAACGGGGATTGAGGCAGGGCGATCCGCTCTCACCCTACCTCTTCCTCCTTTGTATGGAAGGGCTCTCCTTTCTACTGCGCCAGGCACAGGACGAGGGACGATTGAGGCGTATTTGTGTCGCCCGAAGAGCTCCAGAGATTTTGCATATGTTCTTCACGAACGACTGTTACATCTTTTGCCGGGCCACCCCTGCAGATGCTCAGACAATCACAGATATCCTAAGTTTGTTTGGGACCATCTCGGGTCAGGTGTTGAATCTGGACAAGTCGTCAGTTATGTTCAGCAAGAACGCCTCGCAGGCAATCAAACAGGAATGTTGTCAGACTCTAAATATAGCAGAGACCTTCGCGGCATCGATGTACTTGGATGTCCCGAACATGGTGGATAGGAATAGGAATACCACCATGGCGTATCTGGGCGACAGGGTGGTTAAACGTATTTCGTCATGGGACGGGAAACTTCTATCGCCGGCAGGAAGGGAGGTAATGATTTGGTAAGTCCTGACCTCTCTTCATGTCTATGTCATGTCTGTATTGACCATACCTTCTCGGATTATTGCACGGATTCACGTGGCGTTAGCTCGATTTTGGTAGGGAGGTAAGGCAGCTCGTCCAATCATCTGGCAGGATTGGGACAAGTTGTGTATGCCAAAAGAGGCTGGAGGTATGGCGTTCCGCCATTTGAGTGATGGTAATAAAGCACTCATGGGAAAGCAAGCATGGAGCCTTATCTATCGCCCTACCTCTCTAATGGCCCGAGTGCTTAAGGTACGTTATTTCCCAAAGGTCACTTTCCTTGAAGCTGAAGCTGGAACGAACTCGAGCTTCACATGGGCGAGTATTCTGTCAACTAAGGATTTACTAAGGAGTGGTCTTCGGATAGAAATTGGAGATGGCCGAGATACTTGTCCTGGGTACACCGTGGCTGTTGGGGCCGATTACGGAAGTTACGTCATCTAACGATCATTAGATATCACCTTCTCGAACAAGCAGCGCCCACATCACTTTACAAGAATTTTCAATATGTGTAGTTACGTTCAACATGTAATCAAATAGAGATTTTCAGAATTGATTCAGGTGGTGGATGACGGGGCTTGAGTTTGTGCTTTCTATTTCTACATCTTCGGTGCTTGGTTCTATCTCATTTGTGCTTTCTTCACCTTGGTGCTTGGTTCTTGGTTTGTGTCATTTTAATAAACGATAAACTTGCCTGATAAAGTGAAAATAAAACACGACAACACAACAATTCTTTTAAAATTATTACCGGTTGGTCAACAAATTCATACAATCGACAACCGATCGAGTCTCAAATTTAACCGTTTAAAACAATCAATCAATACTTTGTGATTTTTAGAGAGAGACTAATTAAATATATACTCAAATTATAAAAATATTATTAGTGAATATTTATTCTCAACGTGCAACAATATAATGGAATGGGTGTGAATACTTACAGTCTAATACTATAAGAGTATATCCAACCCTAAAATGGTAAGGCTGACTATTAGAATAAAAAAATAATTATTTCAGTCTAACAGTTAGCACCAACAGTCAGCACCCTCCAATACTAAGTGGGTTGTTGACTATTAGAATTAAATAATATTAAACATAACATTTTAAAAAAAATTAAAAAATAATAACATATTTAATATAACATGATTAATATTACACGAGTACTTCTACGGAAGCTTATTAAATGATACATATTACACGATACATATTGGTTCCAGTCCTTCATTCTTCACCCTCCCAAAGATTTTCATTGCTTCTTTCATCCAAATCAAAGAATTGGGCCCAAAAACAGTAATGAGAAACCCCATTTGATTCAACCGCATTAAAAATAGATTTCAATCTATCTAATTCACCAATGGAAGATAAGAGACAAATCAAATTTATATAACATTCAAGCTTATGAGCATATTTCTTTTGCTTATTGGCCCAAGAAAAGAATCGCAACGAAACACCAGGTTTCTGGCGGAGCTCAGCAGATTGAAAAACAAAATATACGAAGCTTGGTGACAACCTGATCATCATTTTGCGACATAAGTTGTTCAAATTGGCTTCCATTTTCGAGGACCCATCAAGTAGAAGAAAATTTTGGTTGTCCCAAGAAGACGGTTGTAGGTTTTGAAGGACGGAGGCGACGTCAGATATGTCAATGAAGGGGTCAATCCATTCGGGAGGAGGACGAGAGTAGGCGTTGAATGAAGCTCTAAAACTGTGTGAGGGCGAAGTTTTGGGGATGTGAAGAATGGCGTTGTTCAGGCACGCTCGAAAAGCGGTGGAGGTCGGGACAAGCAAGATTGGTAGGTTGAGCTGATAGTGGTGTGCGGCGAGGAGAAGAACAGAAGAGGGAAAGAGGAAATGAAAAGTGAGTAAGAAGGGAATTTAGGGTTTTAAGAGAGCAAAGGGTAAATTTGTCATTTAGAGTCATGAGCTTCGCACATGACTATTTTCCGTCCAAACATAGAATGAAAATTAACATAAAGTTCTAAATTGAGACAAACGATACTCCAGGGTAGTGTGACTAAACAAAAAAAAACGTTTATGGTAGTAAGGAGAAATGAACTCTTTTTCATTTAATAGAATTTTTAGTATTTATAAAATATTTATAGTGAACTTAAGAAAACCGAGCCAAATTCAAACTTGAATATTTAATTTCAGGTTAAATTCGAGTTTAACTCGTACTTTAGTTCGTGTGTGAATGGAACAATTTCTTTCTAACCAAACTGTAATATGTTCGTCATCCCTAATTAATGGAAGTTCAAATTCTTCCTAACACACAATATATAACTAGCCCAAAAGGCAACAAATATTTTGTAATCCAATAATCGTACGTTCTGCAACATTCAAAAGACACAAATTACACTAAACCATAACTGAATCGTAATCACTTACAAAGTAGCATTCGCATTTATGGAACTTCACTGGTTATGGTAGCAAGCAAGTAGCTGACATTGTTGAATTGGTTATGGAACTTGACTGAAACAAGGAGAGCTAAGAATGGAGCAGACATATCCTATTTGTATTCGAACTTAACATCAACATGTTTGTATTTCCTCATGAGTCGGAAAACAGAAGTGGTCAAATCAGACAGAACCTTGCAACCACGTCTAGTGTTTATAACATCCCCACAGATAACCAGATTCTTCAAACTGGGACATCTTTCTAACATTCCGGAGACCCAGTCTGAGAAGCCATCTGTAATCTCAGTCCACCCAAGTTCCAATACCGTGACATTTTGCAAATACGACCCATTACATCCCAAGGATTGTTGATTTAAGGAAGGGAAGCAAACCGAATAGGATGAGCCATACAGGGCATGATCACTCAAGGACAGTTTACTTAACTGAGGGAAGCAAACAAAAATAAACTCCCAATCAAAAAGGAGCTTGTAGTCATCATTGAATTCAACGCCCCACAAACGAAGCTCCCTCAACTTGGAGGATCTTGAGATCATCTTGTACAACCTTGGCCAGCTGATGGTGAAGTCGCTGACATCAAACACCTCAAGATTACCCGTGTTTTCATCAATGTCAAGGTTGGTGACTTTAGAATCGTCGATATGCAGAACCCTCAAGGATCCCTTGCCAACAAGCTCAAAGAGCTCTAGAGTGCAGTCTTTCAAGTACAAATCCTCAATACTATCGGCCTCCAGTACCAACTTATCTAAATTGAGTGATTCAACCAAGATGTCCTTCAATGAGGCGCTGGTGAGTTTTATAGTTTCCTGCTTGTCTGCAGTGGAGAAATAGGGTTCAATCAAGGTCAAAGCCTCCAATTTTGGACAGGTAGTGAGCAAAAGGCTCAAATTCAGTGCTGAGATGGTGACATAACTTAGTGACAGTGATTTCAAGGCAGGATAATTCAGACCAACCCCTGCTATGGGGATATGACACAACACCAAGTCTTCCAGCTTCTGCTTACCACACTTTTCGAGAATGTTGATTCCCGGTGAAGTTGTACCATTAAAGCACAACCTCCTCAGGGTATCTCGAGTATACATGAGCCAAGCAACTACCGTGGCAGCAGAGAACTGATTTACATCGGTTGAATCTGCATTGGACGAATCTTCATCATCGGACGAATCTTCATCATCCTCTTCCATACAGATTGATAAACACTACAGTCCTTTGGTTTGAAGTATAGTTTCAGTGATAATGACCTCAAGTTGGCTTGTTGAGTACTTGGAATGAAACTTGGAATCGAAAGAAAGAGTGAGGAGGTGATTCAGCCATGCTTCACGCCATTTCTTGCAAGTTGTAGAGGCAACAACACCACCTCGAGCACCGTCCAGGAGGGACATAATGTTTCCAATAACCTCACCAGGAAGCTGCTCCATCTCAGAGACCCTAATCACAAAATTCCAACTTTACCATCAGGGTTTCAAATACCAAATCCCAAACAACTGATAGCTCAAACATGAAAATCTAACATTTGGGTGGGTTGTTATGAACTCTTAGGTATATGAACCACATCAGAAAAAAATATAAGAACAAATAGCTACTTATAAAAGTTATAACCAAATCCGATTAATAAGGACATTTTAGTTTTGAAAGCCCTACCAGATAAAAGTAGTCGTTTTAAACAAAATTTGTCACCTCTAACGTATGTAGTCACCAATCTATATGAAAATATCTAGTATAACCCACTTGTGTGTATATTCAACTAATAATATTGACCTTTTATTTCTGTAAGTCTGTCCCAATATAAGTGGCCATTTTGAAATAAACAGGTTTAAAATACCAAATAGCAAACAATTGGTAGGTCAAACATGAAATCTAGCATGTACATTCCTAGGGTTTCTCAACCCAAGAAAGCCCTTGATTCAGTTTTGAACCAAAATGGGTTTCATAGGATTGAACTACTCTATTGATCTCAGCACAGTTTTGCCGACAAGCAGTGTCTAACAGATTTACCAATAAGTAATGTCTAACAGAAGCAAATACATTAGTTGAGAAACTACAAAGATTATGAAAAGGTGCTTACCTTAACAGTTCATGATAAAAAGAGCATAATGTTCTTCGACCCAATTGATGATTTAAGAAGAGACGCTATTGAATTTGGATTTTGTTTATCACGCTTAAACAGAGCATGCCCCAAACTTCTAGTATGATTTGAACTCTTTCCTGATAAGAATAATAAACTAATCAAATTATGAAGAGTTCTTTTCCAAGTGGGAATACTAAACAGCCTCAATTATTTTGACAAATTATAAAGGATAATTCATCTATTATCTTAAAATTTTCAAATTTAATTTAAATCATTTTTGTATAACTTTGGTACATTAAACTTTCATTTCTATCGTCTTAATACCCGAAGTTTTTTTTTGAAACGGGAAAGAAGTTGTATTACGATCTTATCGTGCTTACAAGGAGGGACCTAACAGTCTCGGACACCAGCTTTTGTCCCGATCGGCCGTGGCCCATCGGGCGCACATGGTTCCATACATATAGTCTGCTTTTTTTTCGCAGATCCGAACTCAAGAGTTCCTCGATCCAACGTTTTGAAAAGTAAGTAAATATCATAACAGAAACTATCTAACTACAAACATTATTCGCCCTAAACCAAATAAACTGAAATGAAAGATAGCCTTGGTTGTGGATTCCCCGAGACTTCCTGGCTTTAGACGTCCCAGGTCTGTGGGTATAGGCCCCTGACGGTCCTTCCCACCCCCGCCCTGGGGGATCATTCATCCCCCGGGGGATTGTAGTCCCCCGGGCTGACTTCCCGTTCCTGCACTTGCTCGGTGTTGGTTGGCAGCATCTTGGACTCCGGCTTATGACCCGTCTTAATCACCCTGGGTCTTGGTCCAATGGCAGTGGTGAATCACAGGATCCCCCTGCGGGCCAAGGTGCAGTCCTTCAGGTCTCCCAATCTCGGATCAGGTATCTTCCACTTTGCCCCGATCTTCAGGTTTGGTTTTGGGCTTGGGACTTCCTCTCCATGGCGTTTGGCTATCGTTGGAGTCGGGACCAAAACACTAACGGTAGTACTCCGATTACCCTTGGTTGCATGTCTCCTACTGTTCGCGAACCTCTTAGGGTTTGCTTGCCCCGTGGAGTGAGGAGCCATTCTAGGGTGTAGCCCGATCCCCGAGTTAGCATACCCTGGCTGGTAAGCCGATGACCAGGAGAAGCAGTGCATCGGATCCCATTGGTAGGTCAGAATCGCGGTGTGCGCCGGAGAGGGGACGGGGACCAGGCCCTGATACAAGGACTCCTGTCGCCGGATTCTCTGGTCCCAATCCGGTAGGGGGCGGCGATTGCGGTGACTGGCGGCGAGAGACCGGGCGGGCTCCGGCATGGGTCGGCTCTAGGGAGACGGGTGCAACCACGTCGGATCGTGGATCGCACCATGCATGGACCACCCATGGTTATGCAGGATCAATATGGGGTTGGGGTGGTCGATCATGACGGGACGAAGGTGGCCGGTTGTGAAGGGGCGAGGATGGGGGGGGGGGGGGGGGAAGGGCCGGCGACCATGGTGCCCTAGACGGAGGGCCATCGTGATGGTGGCGTGAGATGGGTAGAACCATGGTACTGGTGCGGAAGGATGAGCGACGAGGAAGGAGGGGCTGTAGACGATGAAGGACAGGCGGTGGCTAGCGGTGGGACGGCAACGACGGCGGCTGCTACAGTAAACCCTAAGTAGGGTAGAGAGAACCTTACTTGGAGGTAGTGGAGAACCTTTTATTTATTTGAGACTCAACAGAAAAGAATTAATACCCGAAGTTAACTTTCCATCCAAAATGCTTAAAAAGTCCATGATAAAAATTAGGGCTAAATACATTTTGGTACCTTTATGTTTGGTCCACGGACATTAAGGTCCAATTTAAATTATTATAATGAATATGAGCTTTGTAATATATAATTCTGATTAGAGTAATTAATTTTATTCAGATTCTATATATGAAAGTCTACTATGGTTTAGTCTTCAAGTTCAATCAGCCTTCTCCCTTTTCTCCCTCATCCGCGTATATTGAATGAGAGTATAAGGGATTGATATGCGGAAAACCAAGCCAATTTTATTCTCAAATCAACAATAAAGTCAGGTACTAACTATTGTTATGGCATGTTTAAATCTCAATTACTTGTTGGTTTGGTCGTTTTCATTTGAGTTACTGACATTGTTCTGTATGAACTTCTGTTCAATTGCCTCTTCTTTATGTTATCAAAAGTTGAGTCTTTTATAAAAAAAATAGCCAATAAAAAAATGCAAGACATCTCACATAAAAATACCAATCAACATCTTCGTAATTTCTCGCCATAAAGATGACTATGTTGTTCATTCTGAAACAAAATATTTTTCTTCAATGATATTGATCTTGATGAATGCTAAAAAAGTACAGTCATTTGCAAGAATTTCATGAGAGAGAAAACAAGTGTAAAAATTCCTATGTTAGGAACTTGTATCGTGTACCATATTTCATACATGATTCTTCGATCGAAGCTATTACATAAACAGACAACGAATGTTACGGCATGCAAAAGATGTCATTTGAAGCGCATGTCATCAATCTTGTGTCAGTGTTCCTGAGTTCATTGTTCATCAATCTTTGAGACGAGTATTTAGGTGGATCACAATCTGGTTTGGCAGGTCAAATGACGGGAATGTAATGGTGAACACCGATCCATTTTACCAGTTCGTAGTAGTTCTTAACCATCTCTCTATTTAGGAGCAGCTTCAGTGTTGCCTGTTGTCATGAAAGATTCACCACAGCCACACTGCCCTTTGGAGTTGGGATTTATAAATATGAACTCAGACCTGTGGATAGCATATGAAATACAAGTCATGCAGTGAAGCAAAAGCTCTTAAACTAAATGTTCTTTATATTCTAGGAAGGAAAAATGAGTGGCCTATAGTACACACTACACAATACTAATCAGTGAACATTTAGTATTGTTATGCAGATGTCATAACATGCATGAAAGATGAAGTGCAAGAGTGATAATGACAGAGGATCAATGAGAGGCACACTGATCCTTAATGAGGTAAGGAAGATTGTAATGGCTGAGTCAATGGTAGTAATAGCAATATGCAATGATGGAAACAAAGACACTCTAGTTAAAAGTTCCATGCATGTCTATTCTTCTGGGAAATTATATCTATATGAGTGCATAAATGTGTAAAATACGCTACAAGATGATAACCGTACCTGAGTTTGTCATCAACAAAATCCATCTTGGTTCCAATGACATGCATGAGAGCTTTTGGGTCAATAAGAATCTTCACACCTTTGTCCTCAATCAATTCATCGAACTTCCCTTTCTCATCTATCAAGTTTAGACAGAGCAAGAACCCCCAATATAAGGTCAAGAAGTTTGGTAACATAAACCAGCTTCAGGTCATTAAGTGTTTAGCCTGAAAATGCAACTGACTTTAATGTCATGCTGCTAACAAATAATATCCAAATTTGGAGCATGAAAATGTGAAATACAGTAACTGAGCACCATGATGAGATAGTTCCAGATCAGAGGTTCCTCCAAAAACAGATCTAGACCATTTGTAATTGTACCAAGTACACACATATCCACAAAACTCTATCAAAAATCAAAACACTGGCCATGAATGAATTGAGTATTTGGGAACATAGCAATTCAAAAAAAATGCTCTTCACCCACAACCAGATTTTATATAGTGAACCTAAAAACCAGACACCCTCCTATTTTTTGCCTCTGCCTGAAGTGAACAGCACTTTCTTCAAAATATACCACTACCCAGTTCCAGTATTCAAGAGGCGATCAAATACTCATTCATCAAAAAAAAAAATAAACGGAAATTTTGAAAACTGCTAGAAGTTGAACATTCAAATACCATAACACAAGGCTTGAGATCGGCTATCAATCTAGATCATTAGCGAATCCATCTTTGCTTCCAAATTCGATGCCTAACTAGGTGGAATTAAAATTCAGGTCACACACAGGACACAGCAACAGCAGATATGGATCATAAGCAAATGCAACGTGAGATGGAGAATCGAGAGATACCAGCGTAATTGAGGGTGTAGGATAGGCCATTGCAGCCGCGAGCCTTGACGCCAAGCTTGAGGAAGGGCCGCTGGCGCTGCTGCAGAAGGTGGCGAATCCTTTCGGCGGCGGCGTCCGTCAAGCTAAGGGCTTGACGCCTCGCCGCCGGTCCAATCCTCTCCGCTGCTGTCGCCAGAATTCGGGAAGCCATTGTCCGATTCCGATTGCTCTCGAAACTTCCATTTCAATTTCGTTCCCTACCTGTATAAATCTAACAATTAAAATGAAGGGCTTTACCGTCATTTCATCTTCGAATTGAGTTAATTAATGAATTTTTATTGGTAATTAAATTAATAATGAAAAGTGACCAACCAAAAATGGACCCAACCGAACCGAGCCAATCCAACGTCGGTTCTAAATGACTGTAACCCTGGCCGATAAGGAGTTGGGTGTTGTTTGTTTTGTACCACATCGGAGCCCACAAAGAAAAGGAAGCAACTTTGCCCTCTTGCTCTTCACAAATTCTTGTTCCTTCCTCGAGAGAGAGATAGAAAGAGATTGATTTTATCATCTCTACAAAACCCAGAACCAGAAAACCCACAAACTTGCGGATCAGACCCGAAGAAGAGCTTAAACCCAAATGCTACTTTCAGGTCAGCTTCATCTCCAACCTCAAATGTCATTTCACTTTCTCCTGTATCATGTAAGGAGCAATAATTGTTACTGTTATGCAGTATCAGCTGTTCTTTGCTGTGAATTTTTGGTCTACTGCTGCTTCTTAGTGGGTTTCTGAAATGTATTTGCTTTTAATTTCATGCTCGTTGCATGTAGAGTGAGCAGAGAGTTGTGCTTGCTTCCTTCACTTTCAAAATTTCATATTGTATATTTTGTTGTGATTTTGATGTTACTATGCATTTTACATTTCTGGGTTCTATTTGTTTGCCACTAGTTCTTCATACTATGTGATTATGCATTTCTAGAATGGCTGTAATCTTCATTGGGGCATTTCTTATTTTCTGCTTTTCAGGTGTTGGTAAAAGGATATAAGTAATTTTGAGATTTAAGCCCTCTGGGCGGCTGAATATTTCGAGGTTTATCAGATTTCATAGCAAAATCTATATCTGATTTTGATTGAGCCCCCAATTTAGCATGGCTACTTTGATGGCATCATTTTCTGTGCTTTCTGATACTCCGCCTGCAATGGGGGTGCTGACTGTTTTGGGGGGAAGAGCTTCAATGGAGAACCAGTTAGGGAGAGTTAGCTCCATGAAGTTGTTGGGTGCCAACCAAAGGTCAAGTGTGCTTCAGTGCAGATGTTCAGACAATTCTCACAGTATTGGCTCATACCAAAACAGAGACCCTTTTCTTAATCTACACCCTGAAGTTTCAATGCTTAGAGGAGAAGGGAACGATAGGGCTAGTAATACAAGAAAGGAAACTTCAAGTGGAAGTGATAGTGATACTCAGAGCTTCTTTGACTCATCTACTCCAAACAATTACAATGAAGCTAAGATCAAAGTTATTGGCGTTGGAGGTGGCGGGTCTAATGCAGTTAATCGCATGATTGAGAGTGCAATGAAGGGCGTGGAGTTCTGGATTGTCAACACAGATATTCAAGCTATGAGGATGTCACCCATATTGCCTGATTATCGTCTACAAATTGGTCAAGAGCTTACAAGGGGTCTTGGTGCTGGTGGGAACCCAGAGATAGGCACAAGTGCCGCCAAAGAAAGCAAAGAATCAATAGAAGAAGCACTTTATGGAGCAGATATGGTCTTTGTTACGGTAATTTCGTCTTCGGTTTGGTTGGTTATAGCTTTTCAAGAAAGAACAATGTCGATTTTTTTTACTTCAAATGTTCAAAGATTCAATGGGGATGGAAGAGGCACCGTGCATCAGTATTTTGTTTATGATGTTTTCTTTAGATAAAAAAATATTGATGCAATGGGACCCCATAAAAAAGATATAATATACGAAAAATAAGTGGGATGGTGTCTGATAGTCCGATCGAGGAAATCTCACTCTGCTATCCCTAAGAATGCACCATTCTCAACTAACTACCCTTATGTTTTAAAGTTTTTGACAACCCCCTCGAGGTTTTTTTAGTCTCATGTGAAATAAGAAAATACCCTCATGACGGAGTTGGGGTAAATTGAGACTAGAAAACTTGGGGGGTTGTGAAAAATATTTTAAGCGTAGGGGTAGGGTAGCTGAGTGAGACTATCCCAATCCAATATGTAGCATACCTTCACTCTGATATTTGGCTGAGAATCTATTTTTACTGTGAAAAGAATATCCATATTCATCAAGATTATCAAACATATAAGATCAGTGCATGTTCAACTGAGAATCCCATGCAAATGACACTTTTATCTTCAAAAGATAAGGGTAAACCTTAACTAGCATAAGCTATATATTTGACGACTTCGCATCACTCGAGATATTCTGGTGCAAGAAGCTCAAATTTATGTTGTTTCTCTAGTCAACTTCCCTTGTCATATTTGGGGATTAATGGTTGGCTGTACAGGCTGGAATGGGTGGAGGAACTGGTACTGGTGGTGCTCCAGTGATTGCGGGCATTGCCAAGTCAATGGGGATATTAACTGTTGGTATTGTCACAACCCCTTTCTCTTTTGAGGGACGGAGGAGGGCAGTTCAGGCACAAGAAGGAATTGCAGCTTTAAGGGATAATGTTGACACGTTGATTGTGATCCCAAACGACAAGTTATTGACGGCTGTTTCCCAATCTACCCCTGTAACTGAAGCGTTTAACCTGGCTGATGACATTCTTAGGCAAGGGGTTCGTGGTATATCTGATATAATCATGGTATGTGATGTCTGACAAATGTTATGAGAACTTCATATTTGTTTATCCATTTTCAGTGATCTTTCTTCAATGTGAATGCGTCTGAAACAAACTGTTCTGCAGATACCAGGGATGGTAAATGTAGATTTTGCAGATGTGAGAGCCATAATGGCAAATGCTGGTTCTTCTCTAATGGGGATAGGAACTGCAACAGGTAAGCTCTTACTGTTTAATATTGTTTATAGGAGGGATTACTTTCAACTACCCTTTTGAATTTCACACTTTTGAAAAACTACCTTTTGACAAAATATGAACTTTAAACTACCCTTTTGAATCGCCCAATTACAGGAGGTAAAATGACCATAGCAGAGAACATAGAGTGTGTTTCTTGACTCAAATGAGCCGTGAAAACAAACAAGAAGTTCGGATCAGAACCGTTTCCGAACAAAAGGATGGTTTAAAGTTCACATTTTGTCAAAAGGCAGTTTCCCCAAGTAGATGATTCAAAAGGGTAGTTTTAAGCAATTACCCTTTGAATTAGGATATCATCTTAGAATCTCTTCTTTATATTTTAGATTATTTTATCAGATATTTTATTGATGAAGATTCAAAGCTTAGACCAACATGAACTCCACTTCACCTATTTACCAAATTACCTTCTCCACTGAGGGCAGTTTGTCTTATTATATATATCACCATTTGTCTTAGAATGTCAAGATAATCATACACAGTAGCTGTAGATTTTCTCATATTGTGAGTTGATTAGTAAACTCAAAGATCACACACATGTCACATAAAGGAAGGATTTTTATGGCTCTTTCGTGAATTGTTTACAGATGCCTCTCTGCCAAGCTAGCTTAATTCTGAATTGGTTCCATATTTTGATCGCTTTTCTTTTATATAACGGTTATGAGTTATGTGTCAATGCTTATAGGGAAGACAAGGGCAAGAGATGCTGCATTAAATGCTATTCAATCACCTTTGCTAGATATCGGTATTGAGAGAGCCACTGGAATTGTGTGGAACATAACTGGTGGAAGTGACTTAACCTTATTCGAGGTTTCTCTCTCCCTCACTTAATTAGTAACAGTTAGTATGACAATTATCATAAATTTTCTTTGGAAATTCTGACAGGTAAATGCTGCTGCAGAGGTTATATATGACCTTGTTGATCCAACAGCCAATTTAATTTTTGGAGCAGTTATAGATCCATCACTCAGTGGTCAAGTAAGTTCTGCTTCATCCTATAGTATGTGAGAATGGCATACAGATTACATACATGCCTGCATTTGAATTTCATTCCTTGATTCTGCATTCAGGTCAGTATAACTCTCATTGCCACGGGATTCAAGCGCCAAGAAGACAGTGATGGGAGGCCTCACCAGGTTCATCTTCTCTCTCTCTCTCATACGCACACACACATGCGCCAACACACTTTCTCATTGCATTTTGGTGAAAAATGCAGGCAAGTCAACTAGGACAAGGAGACGTTGCTATGAACATGAATAAAAGATCTTCGGCATTCACTGAAGGTGGTTCGGTGGAGATTCCTGAGTTCCTGAGGAAGAAGGGGCGTTCACGCTATCCAAGAGTTTGAAACATTTGCTCCCATGATACTATAGAATTCTTCCTTCTTTGGGCTCTGAAATGCACCTTTGTAGGTACAAATTCCTTGTTATATATAGCCTTTGATAGTGGCTTTTAGCTTTAAGGCATTAGAGAGTGTATACTTATTTCAATTGTAGTGTCTCTTAATAATGAGTTTAGCTTTGTGGCTTAAGTTCCATTCCTTGCCACTAAGTAAGAGTCTTCTTTTGGTTTGTGTATTTGAATAAACCTGTTTGTGTTGTACAGCATGCTTTAGGTTTGAAAGCATTTGTAAGTACTGATTTGGTTGAAGTGGCATTGTGTTGCTTATCATTGATTGTGTTTTTGTCTGCAAGAAACTGTTATATTAAAACCCGATTTAATGAAGGTTTTGAGACCAAAGCATTTACCATTTTACCTTATGTGATCTTCTTACGACATTGTTTATTTGTTCGACTATTGGAGCTCTAGTTGCGTTCATTCGTATGTTCTGGACGGTACAGTTGTTTCTTTGTCATTGGTTTTGTCTGTTTTGGTCTCGGAACTTTTGTTGGATCGCGTTGTTCTGTTAGTAGTTTGGTTTGTGGTTTTTTCTTAGAATCCATGCCACCGTTTTATAACTTTCTATGAGAAAATATAATGTGTATAATAGGTAGGAGCGCATGGTCATATTGGGCCTTAGGGCCCATAAATGCCCGGTCTTCGAAGCTTTGGGGTTAAAGAGTCTGAAACAACATTGTTGGGCCACTTTGTTATCAAAATGCCAGTTGTGGAAGAAGAGAAGGGAGAAGCACAATCAATAGCCAAATCGCCATGGATTCAACGACTCGGAGATCTAGAGAAGGCGTTAGAGCATGTATATTGATGAGGTTCGAGGTCAAGGATTTATAGTGCTGACTGTGTATAATAATGAATCTGAACCCCTTAAACAAATTGTGTCTCACAGTGTTGAAGTTCATTGTGAAGTTTATAGTTCTGAGTGAATGCTGATTAGATGCCGAATTAATGTTTTGCTGAATTTACTAAATTCTGATTTAAAACAATAAATATTAAAGAAAATGGAATATGGCAAAGAGGTATTCTAGGATAACACTCTTGAATTATGGAAGACCAAACTCTTGAATTTTGGAGGAAGAATAACACTCATCATGTCCTCTTTAACTTCTCTCCCTCTTTATAACATGTATGTGTTTAAGGTCCCAGAAAGAGTTTTCAGGGAGATGGAATATGACAAAGAGGTATTCTAAGAATGTATCGGTCACCGAGAAAATGTTGCATAAAGTTAGATGAGTTCTGATTTGCTTATCTGAAGAAAATAGAGAGTTGGGAAACAAGAACCCGCATGTTATGAATACATCTTTTTAGTTAAATTGTGGTAGAGATTTGTAATAGAAACAAAATCTATGTGGAAGATTTTAATATATACTAAATATGGGTGGAGCCCACAAAACTGGAGTCTGTCACAAATCAGTATCACTAAGAATCACAATTTTCTTAGTCATATCTAATCCATTTTATCCAATCAAAGATTTAGCAATGTAGTGAGTTTTTCTGGACTGGAATGGTTTATAATTAATGGTGTAAGAGTAAATTTACTGGATGATGTGTGATTATTGAATATTCCTCTAAAAAGAAGGTTCAAAAAACTGTATTATCTATGTGTACACTAAACAAATAAAGTGGATCTTTTTCGAAACAATGGTGACTAGTCCATTCACTTCAAAAGGCTTTTAAGAGGTTGGGAAATAGGAGAATTGATAATGTTGAGTTCTTCAGATACCTCAAGGGAAGACGGAGTTATTTGAACGATTTTTTTGTTATCAGCAAATATTATTAAAATAACCAAGTTTTCAAACTGAAAACAAGGCCAAGGGATCTACCATCATAACACCTTACAACACAGAGAATACTCAGTGCACCTCACAACCAGAGTACAATGGTCTTACAGAACCTTGAAATAGCATACATGAAGAACAACTGATACCCACGCAAGGGCCGGGACTCTTATCCAAGATAATTTAACACCCTTTAAGTAAACAAAAAGCCAACAATGGCAACAGAACAATAAACCCCAAAAAAGAGAACAGCGAAAAATAAAAATAAAAAATAAAAAAACCCACAACAAACGAGCCCAAACCCAATCCAACTGCAATCTGATCCTGGGAAGTACATTCACCACTCAGTCCACCGAAACTAAGTTGTGTATCATCTAGCCAGCAATAAGATAACACACCCCAGAAGGGCAGCGGACCAGTACCAAGACGATACCGAGATTAGAATAGCACTAATACCAGGAAAAGACCACAAAAACACACCGACCAAAATACTCAGCCCCGACCCCAAAAAACAAGCGATAACTTCAGGCCAACACCAAAGGAAATCATCGAAGTTAAGGGGAAGGAGACGAGCTTTATCGGTCGGCGAGGTAGAGCAGGAGAGGATCAAACCATTCCAATCTTCTCGACCCATCGCCAGGGCACCACTGTCCACGTCTCAGATCAGAAAAACCTGATCCCGTCGCCGACCAGCACCCAATCGACGTCCAAGAAAGTGAGACGCACCTCACACGAAGCAGGGACGGTAGTGAGAAGCGAGGTTTTCTGAGAGCTTGGGAAAACGTCCAAAAAACAAACCTCAACCCAGATCACCCGAACCCAGGTCTTATAGACCAAACTCCTTGCCGTAAACCCGACCAGGCCCGGGAGTACACTCCACCGGGAACACGCCGGAGAGAAAATGGCCGAAGTCGAGATCTGGACGACCCAAATCCCAAGAGGAGAAAAAAACGGAAAGGGATATTGAATCATACTGATGAGTTTCGGTTATGAATTTGGAAAATGCTGAGACTATTCCAACATAGGATTCATATGCAGGCCTTCACTGATATGTTACTAACCTAAGTTTGGATTTTACGATCATGCTGCAGAAAAGCTATGAAGAAATTCCAGGTTTGGGTCAAAGGCAATCTGAAGAATGAAGCTCATGCTCTTGGTCATTTGAAGCAGCATACTTCACCATCATCATTTTTGCAAATAAGTGATTACATCCAACACACTTTCAACTGTAATCTTGTTCAACTGAGTGTTATAACATCAGCATGAAATTTGTAGGAAGATTACAATATGTTTACTATACTCGTGACATTCTGATGTGATTGTGTCCTTCTCCAACACATTTCTTGATGTTTGTTTCCTTCATGATAATAATGGAACATAATGTGTCCCCAATCGAAAAATCCAGCTCAGATTGCCAACTGAGAAGAAACTATGTTACAGGAACAAATTACTAGTTGCAATTTGTCAGAGTACAAAACTTATCACTTACAATTAGAAAGACTACAACATGATCTATTTTGTCAATGAACAAGTATATGCAGTAGCAGATACAAGTACATGCTCTGCTTGTTACACCGAAGAAAGAACGAAACATGTGTTTATTGACCAATCATCTTTATTGGTGAAAAAATCAAGTGCATATATAACCAGCCTAGGAGATAGCTTTAAGCCATGCAAAGAACAATGGTGAGGAAGGTATGAAGCTGTAACAATCATTTTACCATGAAAGAACTTTTACAGCTGCACCCTCCAACTGCACTTGGATTTGTAGCCACCTGCACAGCAACATAGGAAGCCAAAGATTAGTTTAACATGTTCATGTGTGTTCATATTTTTTGTCAAAAAATAGTGCCAATTTCCATGTGCAGCGCATAATTTCCAGATCTAATTCAGTCACTTGAGCTATTTGGCTCTAATATCTCAAATTACATATGATTCGAGATGGCATTCTTCAATTATTTGGCATCTAGAATATGACCCTTTGTTCATGAGTTGAATAATCTGATTTTAGACTAGTTTGTTCATAATATAAATTAGGGATAATTCCATTTTAGTACCCTAAAACTTTCGGATTTCGTTTTTAGTACCCTAAATGTTTTTTGTGCCACTTCAGTACCCTAAATCTTCGTTTATTCCAGTTTAGTACCCAACGTCTGATTTTTTATCTATAAAAAATCATTTTTATTTTTCAAAAATTCAATTTGTTTAAACTACCGAAGGGTAGTTTTGGTATTATTATAAAAGATAGCACATGACGTTTTTCCATCCAAAAATGGATGGAAAATCAGACATTGGGTACTAAACTGGAATAAACAAAGATTTAGGGTACTGAAGTGGCACAAAAAACATTTAGGGTACTATAAACGAAATCCGAAAATTTTAGGGTACTAAAATGGAATTATCCCTATAAATTATAATTATACACAACACAAAAGGCCTTACATTCATAGACAAGCTTTCTACATCAATGGCTTGCCAGTTTAGAATAACTGGCCAAGATAAAATGACTCACCACAAAAGCAGAACGTATCAGCTCCTCAACATAATCTACAGTCGCCCCTTTTACAAAATCATATGAAATGTTATCCACCACCAATTTAACTCCTTCTGTCTCGAAAATCCTATAAATGTTAAAGAACATGAGACAAAAAAAAAAGAGTACCTAACTATGTTAATGCTTAGTTTCACCGTAAAACAACAAACACAAGGTGAATAAGAACCTGTCATCTGGGTTGGTTTTGCAGTCCAGATCAAAAACATATTGGAACCCAGAACATCCACCATTTTCCACACTCAATCGAAGCAATTTCTCTTCAGCAGATTCTTCACTTGCTTGTAGTTCTTTCATTCTCTGTAAACCATTCCTAAAGTCAATGAAAAATCATACAAATAATAAATATTTTCATCATATGGATGGAGTATGGCTAATCCAACTGATGTATAGCACAAGAGCAAAGGCTTAAATGAAGATGACAGAACACAAATAATTTCTGAGTTTACATCTATTCAGGTTCCAGGAAAATTGGAGGGCATGAAACCTAAAACTACCTCCACATCAAAACAATCACAATTTCACACCCATTGAGGCCATGTTAAGCTAAGTCCACCATGGGCCTTCAATTCGACAATTCCACAGGTCCCAAATGATTGACAAGTAATTCCATTTTCGTGCATTTTCCGGGCACCCAAACGGACCAAATCCAAAACCCAGAAAAGCTATCAATCCCAATAAGGCAATAACAGAGATATACCCCATGAATTCCAAAGATATGGAGACCGTACCCGAACGCAATTCCCGGTCAAGTGAATCGAATCCGGCGACGGCGGAGACGGAGAAGGAGAAGCGGATTCGCGAATAGCGGAAGACGAGCTGAGAAGCCTCCGGTTCTCCCCGATTCGAGCTCTCGCGTAAGGCGCGATTCGTTGAAGCAGCGATCTCGACGACATGTCGTATCGGGGTTCTCTCTCTCCTTTCTGCGTCTCTCCTCTTTCAACTGCGTTGTCGTTCTCGTCTCGTTGCTTTGGCTTATTCTCGAATGGAGCTCGTGCCCAACACGACAGCCAAGAGTGTTTTGTCGAAATTGCCCATCAAAGTTCTCGTAATTGACATTCATGTCCTCAACCTGGCTGCTCTTAGAAATTTAGAATAGACTGACAGAGCACCCATTTTCATTTGCAAACACGCCGCTGCTTTTTCCGGCGCCGGCGTTCTCCGAAAACACCAATCCGCCGAATCTGACTGTCGAATTCAAGGTACGTAGCTAATTTACCTGTCATTTCAGTTCTTATTACCGTTAAATTTCCTCGTTTCTTGCCCTAATAACTCTCAAAATTGTTTTTGTTGTTGAAAAGTCTAATGGATTTTGCTTTATCTCCATTTTTGTGCTTTGTTTGTGAATCAAATTGGTAATTATCTACGTTCTCTGTTCCGGTGGATTGGAGTACTTTGTAGAGCTAAAGTAAAGCTAGAAAATTTTGAAGAGAAATCTTAGTGAACAATTGGATACCGATTAATAGAAGATACCCATGTGATTTAACTGTGTTACATGAAATACAAACACACAATCGCTTATATCATCCTTTGAATTGTGTTCTTCAACTTCAACAAAATTGACTCTGCTTCCTGTTGTAAATTTTAACCCTTGAACATGTATGCTTCTAGCAATATGTGCTTTAGTAATTGAAAAGGTTGAAACTTTTATGAACAAATTGGTTGTGTTGCTTGATTTTATTACTTGGAGATGCTACTTGTGCTATGACAATTGGTCTGAGAAATTTGGGAAATCATAAAGTCAGAACTAGAATAGATATTTCCATGGTATCAAAATCACAATTGCTTTGTTCTTCTCTAATTACAGCAGGCTAGTTCCCAAAGATGCAGGGCAGTGATTCATCCAACAAAGAAGAAAAGTTCCAAGTCCGAAGATTAGAGATCTCAGACAAAAGCAAGGGATTCATCGAGCTACTCCGCCAGCTGAGTGTTTGTGATTCTGTATCCGACAAAGAATTCGAGCAACGGTTTCATGAACTGAGCTCCCTTGGTGATGACCATGTCATTTGTGTAATCGAAGATGAACATTCTGGCAAGATCATTGCAACCGGTAGTGTGTTCATTGAGAAGAAGTTCATGAGGAATTGTGGTAAAGCTGGGCACATTGAGGATGTTGTGGTTGATTCCAGTGCCAGAGGGAAGCATTTAGGGAAGAAAGTTATCGACTTCCTTGCAGGCCATGCCCGATCGATGGGCTGTTACAAGGTGATTCTTGATTGCAGTGCTGAGAATAGGGTGTTCTATGAGAAATGCGGGTTCAAGCAGAACTCAATTCAAATGGCCATCTATTTTGGTTGAGAAACATTCCATGTATCCATTAGTTTTTCAACATTTTTATCCAATGCATAAAGAGTGTGTGCATAGACTCATCATACCTTATTTCTCAAGTTTGTCCAAACTCTATTTGTTTCCTATCTAAGTGTAGTTCATACAAAATTGAAGGTTTATATGCATATCTCTAACCTTATTTAGATCAGATGGTTAAGAGCTGACATCGAGGTTTTAAACCTTCTTGTCCATGCATGTGAGCTCATGGAGGGAAGAACAATTTGTTAGCCAGGAAACAAACAAAAAAATGCAACCGAAATTTTCCGTTTCTAATAACCTGATCGAATTAATCAAATCATTTTGATTCGATTTGATTGTTAGTCAACTGAGCATAAGCAAAAATTTCATGAATATGAATAAAAGATACACAAAAATTTGTATTGATTACTCGGTTACGATAGTAAAATATGATCGATAATATTGATTAAGTTACAAAAAATCAATAGTAGTCTAACGTACATTCTTAAATACATGGAAGAAGAAAATTAAAGTTATTATCTTTCGCTTGTAAAAACATATCCTCTTTAAAGTTAACTATTCATCTAAAATAGGCTAAAAGGCCCGATAGCGGACCCAGAAGGAAAGGAATGTGCTGCATTATGCTTGAACAGAAAATACAGAGAAATACAGGGTTATCACTGCAAAAACTATGATTAAACAGACATATTTGCCTAATATCCATTCCCGGGAAAATTGATAACCACCGCTTCCAGCACTGTCCACGACATTCCAACCGAAATTTAAACCAAAAAAAATATCTGAAATCAGTGCGCAAAAACCCTAATTCGAGAACCTGAAAATGCTTCTGTTCAAGCCTTCGACGATCATTCAGTCTCCACCCAAACCCTTCATCACCGCTTCAAGAGTCTCGAACAGATCGGTCTCCGCCGTAACCAAGTCCATGGCCACCGATAAAACCGCCTTAGCTCCGCCGCGGAGAAGAACTATGTCTGCCTTCGAAGCTCGGATCTCGCTCGTTTTCGCTCTCACCTCCCAAGCCTCATCCGTCTCTCAGCGACGTAAATGTCTCACACTTCGTTTCATGATCTCTATTGATACTGCTTTTTGAATCCTTCTTGTTTTGCTAATGCATTTGTTGAATTTATTGCAGTTTTAGCTGATTTGGCTACTGATACTGCTAAATACGTGTTTCCTAAAACGTTCGAGGCTCGGAATTTGGAGGAGGCTTTGATGTCAGGTAATTGCTTCACTTTGGCTGGTGCTGATTGTTCAATTGTAGAATTTTGTGAGTTTTGGTTTGTGTCATGGATAAGGGCTTTGAATGAGTGTATTTCTGGTAATATGTAGTCCCGGATCTCGAGACAGTTAAATTCAAGGTCTTGAGCAGAACAGACAAGTACGAGATAAGAGAAACTGAGGTATACTTGACATTATTGTAATACCAAACCTTGCTTGTTGAGTAGTGGTTGTGATCTTATTGTTTAGTGTGAGCCAGTTTTTCTCTTTGCATTGGTCTCTATCTCCCTGTTGTGTGTGAGCTAATTTGCCTATCTTATTGTGAATCAGTCATATTTTATAGCAGAGACAACTATGCCTGGCAAGAAAGGTTTTGACTTCAGTGGTGCGTCACAATCTTTTAATGTCTTAGCAGGGTACTTGTTCGGTAAGGTAGTCAGAGATATATCTTGACTGAGTTACTTTATTATGGATTCTGTCGTTATATTATCGTGCTCATTCCGGAATGGCTTTGCATATAGAATACAACGAATGATACAATGGAGATGACCACTCCTGTGTTTACCAGTAAAGCTCAGTCTGATGGAAAAAAGATGGACATGACAACTCCAGTTATTACAAAGAAGGTTAGATTCTACTTGTTCATATTAAATATATGTATTACTGTTGGTATATTATAGAAATTTGAGACTTGGTGGGAAAAGGTACCATTTTTCCTCACTACATGGTTAGTAATTGTCAATGTTAACATACTATAACAGAAATTCATTATGGTGTTATTAATATTGTGGTTCATCAAATAACCAAAAGATCTTAATTCCAGTTTGAATCACAGTATTATCAGGGTCATTTCTGTTTGCTTCATCTCTTTGAGAGTTTGAATCCACATATTTTTTTGTTTCTGTATCAAGCACAAGCAGTTTAATTAAGAGGTCAAAAGCATGGATTATTTCATCATTTTACTTCCTTAGTGAACGCTGAACTCATATTTTTTTCTTTCACCAATATCTTAATTGTTTTTTTTAATTAACTCAGTTGGAAGACCAAGATAAGTGGCAGATGTCTTTTGTGTTGCCTTCAAAGTATGGTGCCAACTTACCAGTGCCTAAGGATCCATCTGTGAAAATCAGAGAGGTGCCGAAGAAGTTTGTAGCAGTCGTTGCCTTTTCCGGTCTGTCTCCCTTAATCTAAGCACTAAATCTGTATTTACAAAATGGTTTTGTTTAGTAATCTTCCTCTTATATTAAAGTTCTGCTGACAAAAATACACTATGGTATGTTTATATCTTATCACATATGATTAAGGACATAGAAGAACTGCTAATGATATGATTCATATATACCAAGTATGCAGCAGATGTGATATCCTTGTACAAATAACAAAAACCGTTGAAGATTCAACATTAGATACGATAAATTGTATCAAATGTGCAGACACAATTGGATTCCATGGAACAGAAACAGTTCCAGATGATTTGTAATGCTTCAAGTTCTCATATCTCAACTAGATATGGTGATTACATGATTTTTAATGGCCTTTCTTATTCAATTTGGAAGGTTTTGTTACGGATGAAGATGTTACTCGACAAGAGTCCAAATTGCGAGATGCTCTCAAAAATGACAAGCAGTTTCAAGCAAAAGAGGGTGCTTTGGTTGAAGTTGCGCAGGTATGGTTCCACTGAGTTGTTAGTACAAAAACCTTTAACTGTGTTCCTTATTCTTTTCTCTAAAAGGCTGTTTGACTTCATGTATATTTTGTTACAGTACAATCCACCATTTACGCTTCCATTCACACGACGTAATGAGATAGCTCTAGAAGTAGAAAAGAAAGGTGAATAGCTCATTGACAACAACGTAAGACAGTTGAGGTATACTATGCATATACATCCTTTCTCCAGTAAATAGGTCAAATCAACTTGTTTGATATCCATAGTTGTTTACCAATGTGTAATAGATGTTGAGATGTTGTAAGTGAACCCGTGGTACTGATTGTATAAAGTAAATAAAATGTTCATCTTGAGTTTTTATTATACTTCATGGAGTCCATCTACATTTATTATCATAGATTATAGATGAAATGTTCAGTGTGGCATTTCCTTCGGGAAGTTTCAGCTTGACAATTTGGGTTGAATCAACTTGGTTGATATGAAGTTCCTATGAGAAGTTGAGAGAAATATTTGTATCCAAAGGCCCTATATTGTACGTAATGCATCATTATATGTGTCTTACTGGACACTGAAGGAAGCTATACCAGTTTTACGTGTTAATGTATCCCTCCAGAATGGAATCTTAGACAATGGCCTTAACTATAGCCCTTGGTCAACCACTACTCCTCAATGTGGGCATGTTTATGTTTTAGTTTAAGATAGTGGAGTTTGAATGCATGGCTCATTGCAAAGAACCAAAAGAGACCTAGTCTTCCCCTTTGGTTCACCTTTTTAGGATTATACCTACAAGCCTTAAAACCTAGAACTGTATGATTAGTACCATGGCTTCAACAAAATGATTACTTATGACATAGATTGGCATCCGAGATGCTATTGTTCACACTACTATGCTTTTATTTTATTGTATTCCCTTCGTGTTTCGTTTCCCATAATGCAGAGAAACCTTGTTTGGCTGTGAGTGGGTTGTTGGCTGAAAGAAACCGAGGGTGTCTATGTAGGAGGTTTATGTGTCTCATGCAGGACATATTACTTTTAAAAAATTAATAATTAACCCTGGCATGTGGTATGGAACAATTAAGCATTGTAATTTCTTTTCAAGTACTTGTTACCCAGTCATCTGCAGAACTGTTCAGAGTTCAGACTAGCAGGCCATATTTGTACTTAAATTGAAGGCTTAATTACCTTTAGTACCCCTTATGTATTGGTAACACACCTTTAGTACCCTTATGTTCAATAAGGGTCCCTATGTTTTTGCCACAGCTCAATTACATGCATATATGAATTGGCCACATATCATTTATATGCCTTATGAATTGATCACAGATCATAAAAATGGCGTAAACTCGACCAAAATTCTGTTCAGTGCATAACCAATACATAAGGGATACTAAAGGTAATTAAGCCTAAATTGAAGTAACCAAAACTCGTTGAAGATACTGTTCAACTGAAACTTTCTTGAACTCTGTTATTCGAAATTAATTAATCTTCACCATAAGCCTTTTGCACTAACCTTATATCATTTGTTTTAGTGTTCCTGGTGGTTTAGTCAACACCATGTAAGATGTTTCTTGTGGACTGTGCAACTGTCCAATAGATTATAAGTATCTCTAACCAAGAATGACACATTATCACATATTCAGAAACTCTACTCCTTGTACACAAAACAAGTTGAGTTGAGAAGAGAAACATAACAAAAGTTCCTGCAGCAACTCCTAAATCATTCATGCATTAGAGGTGCGGATGCCAATGATAAAACTATCCCCACATTTTCTTCCACTTTATCCACTACCTGAATTATAATTGAGTAGCCCCATTAGTTAAAAATGGATACCCAGTCAGATCAATGTTGTCACTGACTGCACCAACCAATATCACTGTGGGACAACCATAACCACTATCAGTTAGGTGTGAAAGGAAATTACAAAATTCTGTTTTTCTTCTTTCTTAGCCTGTAAGATCCTGTGAATCCACTAATGAATCTGCATTAACAAAGGAAAAACCACTCTCAATGATGCATACATGGCTTCCCTTTCCAAAACTTTGTTGGAGACTTGGAAGACCAAGTCAATTCTCAACGCGCATGCATGTATTACATATCTTTTGCCATTATGGCATGCTCGGATGGTCTCTTTTCCCCTTATTTTGTACTTAAAATTGGATTTAATATATACTGTACTGTTTTTATTTATATGTTTTGTTCTTCTTTCTTTATTTCCTTAGCTTCAGGTTGAGTCTTTGAGCAAAGGTAAGGTTGTTTCCTAATTGAATTGCTGATTCGAAAAGAAACAATTTCAACTTATTTGAAGGGGCTGATCATAGAACCAAAAGTTATCCTGATTTGAAGTTAGAGACTTTTCATTATCTGAAAGCCAAAACAGTCTTACATTCAAGCACTTGTAATATTTTCATGGCTGAAGTGCTGAACTACTTTGAGTATTGAACTGAAGAAAATAGTCTACATGATATGCACTTTACTAGTTTACTCAGGTATGCTTGCCAGTTCAGGCTTCCACCCTTGACAGTTATCAGTTACATCATATGAATCAACTCTATTTTGAGCCCTGAGAACAATCTCATCAATGGACAAACCTCCCTTTGCTAACATGTCATGCAGTTCTTGCTTACTGATCACCAACTTAATCCTCACAGCACCAGCTCCTCGGTCAGGTTCTGCTTCTGGCGTTGAAAATCTCACCCTCTTCTTGTTCTGAACATTTTTGCTTGTCACAGGAAGAGGCAGCAGATAATAAAGGTGACCGTGAAGTAGTTTGGTATCTGGCTGGAGTTGCTGCCTCCTGCTGGCCTGAAGTGTATCAGATATTACATGGCCAGAAAATTCTGAAAGTACATCGCGAACCGTAATGGATGCTTTGTATTCGAGGACTTTCCCATCTGGCTTCACGATCCTGGCAACCTCTTCTTCTTGCCTAACTAAGCAATTCCCCATTTTTTTTAGTGAATAACTGCAAATTGCAAAATGTTGGTTGGTTTGGTTTGGTTTGTTCTTGAAGAGGGTCTGGTGAAGGAATGTCTTATCTTATGAGTAAAAATATAGTTGTATATAAGGAGAGTGGATTTAGAGAATACCCTCCATTGAGCAAAGTATTACGAAAATACCATTTTTTTTTTTCTCTTGGGCCCTATGAGGTTGAACTTTTGCTGTTGTGTGTATTCTAGACTTGTAGGGCATGTCTGAAGTAATGATCTCCTCAATGGGGAAATCATCTCTATTTTGAAACTCATACAGATTCGAGTTGGGTCTTCTGAGTCAAAACAACAATATAAACAGGGCTACCAGGTCAAGATGCTTGATGCATTTCCTGAAGTAGGTTGGTGCACTAGCTAGCTGTAGGCTAGAATCATGGGTCTCCTAGTAATTACACACTTTAATTAGCATTCATTGCATTATGCTGTACAGAGCTGTTAATAAAATTGGGATTAATCGCTAGAAACTACATAAAGTTTTGTCCACTTGCTATAAACTACACCCAGTTTAAAAGTGAGCAAAAACATACAATCAGTATTGTCCACATTCTTATGTTACAATAATGGACAGAATATTATGTTTTGTTAAGAATTGATCATTATTTTAACAGAAGACTGTGGACAATAGTTGTTGCATGTTTTTGTCCACTATTAAACTCAGTGTAGTTTTTAGCAATTAACCCATAAGATTATTCTTTTCGTCAATAACTGTTGATATTCCTTATTACTTCAGTTTTGAATTATCACTATTTTCCTATCATGAGTTAGTTATAACAGCTTGATTGGCCAGGACATAAGGATAAATCGAATCCTTAAATTTAGCTAATAGTTGAATGTTTTGGGACGATGGAATTACTTCGATTATGAAGGTTGATTATTGATAAGTTTGAGATGGTTGTAACTAAAAGGTTTGTTACCTGTTTCTTGTGAGTTGACTCATTGAGGTTCCAAAAGCCTTAAGTGAACATTTTATAATGGTTAATTGGTTACACAATCTCATTAGGAATATGAGTGGATAAAAACCAGACTTTATTGTTTTTTTAGTGGATATGAGCTTGTAGGGCCCTAGAAACACCAAAGTTGGTGGTTGACCTCCATGCAACAAGGATTTGGTTGTGTTGTTTGGTTTGCTAATTGCTATGTCTGTGCAACAACATTGACCATCTGCTTAACTCCAATAAGTACTCCTGTATAACGTCCCTATCTATCTATAATGGGTCGGCCTGGTGTAGGAGAATTATATGGTTACTTTGTCTGTATATATAATATAAATTTTCATATTCTGTTGTAAAAGTGTAGACTATAGTTACTTGAGTCGTCATGTAGCAACCTGCCAAAACACATCTAGGATTGCGCATGAGAAGCAAAGATTTGGATGGCTAGAAACTTTTTTCCAACTCTGGCTGGCCTACTTGTTTTCCTCCAAAGTATGGGCATGTAAGACCTTAGTGGAATGTCCAGTGGCAGGCCTTTCGGTTAAGTGTTAACATTTTAGACCAATTTGGTTGGATTTCATAGACCAGAGTTGGGTCAATCTGAACTGTTTGATCAATTTACGACCCTACTCTTCAGTATATACTCAATTATACATCAGTTAGGCTATTTCGCCATGGTACAGATTCAGGTTGTGCGGGTTTAGCTTTTGGTATTAGCTGACTGAAAAGCTTAAGATAGAGATGCGTATTGGTATCGAATTGAAGGAAAAATAGGGGGTGGAGGAGAGCAACATGTATGGGGTTTGAACTAAAATGGATAGTGGTGATGGCAGAAATGTACAAGTTTGAGCAAGGATGTGGTCATGAGGGTAAGGCCGTGAAAACGATAGAGACCCACTTGAGAGGAGAAAGATGGGGGCATGAATCATGGCGGGTGGGTTGAGCAAGGGGAAAGAAATGGTCATCTAGTGCTGGATGATGTCTGCGGACACGCATAGCACTACATATGGATCAACGGGGGTTGTTGCTTATTTAACCAGTGGATGGATCCACATACCAATTCTTCATTCTATAATCCGATATCTAAAGCAAAGCGCTAGGCGTCAGGCGGTTGCGATCTTTGGAAACTAATCGTGGATTAATCGGATTTCTATTTGGAAACTAATCGATCTATACCCTACCCGATCGGGTAGGGTACATCGGGTACCCGTTGGGTTCGGGTTATTTTTCCATCCCTACACACCACTTCTCTCAAAATTCTCTCTACTTTTCCTCTCCAAATTCCCACATTTATATCGATCAACAATGTTTGACAACGAGGCTCAAACGAGGGAGGAGCGCGAAACTGAACGTTTCGAGGTGGAAGCTGAACTTCGTGCTTGGGAGCAATGACTCCGGCGGAGGACCGACAGAATGTTGCAGATTGCAATGCCACAAATCAACACATGGAGGCAAAGGATCAAAAGAAGGAAAGGTTCCCGGTAATGAAATGTCAAGTTTAATTATCCATGTTATTTAATTAATTTTATTAATTATTTATTTTTGTATTTAATTTAAGTAATTAATTTTATAAAAAAAAATCAATTTTATTTAATATTTAGTGTTTTAAATATGAATTTAATAAATTCAGCAAAAGCATAATTAATTATTCAATCAGCATCCACTCAACACCTCTACAAACCATGATCCCCATATATGATCCTCACAATGTGGTGCTCTCTCAAATTTAGGGGCTCATCTTCACAAACCATCCTAGCCACCTCATGATCCTCACTACATGATCCCCACACATGATCCCTACGATGCACATGCTCTCAAACTCAGGGGTTTGCATCCACAAACCATCCTAGTCACCACATGATCCGCGCATTATGATCCCTACGATGTACATGTTTTAACATCATTCCTTACGTGCCCATTGAACTGGGATATAAAAATGTTTATTGTACACAATCAATAGATGTTAGTTGGCGAGAAAAAAGACACTCTAAATCATGAAAAGCCTTAGTCTCTCCATCAATGTGACTCTCTGTTTCTCTGCTCATGCGCGGCCCCATGTCCTCTATAGTAGAGAGGAACACGATCCCGAGCGAGGACAATATATTACATTAATTATTTATGAATGTTTATTGTCCTTTGTTTTTTTTTTAAATCATTCTCATCTCTAATTTTTTTAGTATTGTAACTTTGTAAGAAACTCTGGTGTTGTTTTTTTCTCAACTCAGTAAGAAATTATTTAGTGTGATTGTCGTTTTGTAGCCTTATTCTGCGAATGGGGCTCCATGATAAAACTTTCATCATCTTCTTCAACATCTTTATCAGTTCCAATAATTCTCTCAACAATTTCTTCATTAGTCAACAATGGTGCAGCTACATTTTCTTCTGGGTGGTTCAAAACATTTTTGACATCCATTGCATTGTTGTTAGCCAACTCTTTACTTAAACTTTGGACTTCTCGAGTGCTTTTATCGGAGTTCTTAAAAGTCATGTTAATCAGCCAAGAAATTTATAAACCTCCTTTTCACAGATTGAAAGGGGATGAAAGCATCACACTTCTAGCTACATAAGCTGAACAGACTCGAGCACATGGTCGCTCAACTTCATGACAATCTCAACCAGGAGAAACAAGAATGAAAGGGTCTAAACAGACCAATGAAACCAATAACCACCGATAGCAACCCGACAAGGGTTGAAGAACATGAAAAAAAACAGTAAGAGAGGTCTAATACCCAAATTTTCCGACCGTAAAGCTCAGGACGATAAAAGAAAACAGTCTTAGTACCTAGATTTTCCAACCATTGAGAGCTATGAACACGACGACCCAAGCTGCAGCAGGTCCAAAGAAAAAACGAATAGCCGACAACATCCAAGGCCAGCTCGATTACTGACGGTAGGGCTTGAACTCAATGTTCCGAAACCCAATTTTGGCCTACACCAAGAAAATCCACAAAGGGGGAGGACCGATATTTCTACCGAGAACGAGCACAAACTTCCAAGAAGGCAGCAGTAAGACATCACTTTCGCGAATCCGAGATTAGAATCCAGCTTAGCGTTCCGAAACCGTGATTGGTAACCCTTCGCCGACCAACACCAAGCGAGAACCCTAAGGGGAAGGCATGTAGTTATACCGAGCACGAACCAACCCAAACCCGAACAAATTTGACACCATAGATAACAAAGAAGTGCAATGCCACGACCGAGCTTCCGACCAATACACTCAAACAAGAAAGAAGTTCACACTTCCGAGGATCTAAGGTTGGACTCGAGCTGAGCGTTCCAAAACCAAGACTGGTAACCCCTTGTCGGCCAACACTAAGCGAGGACCCGAATGAGAATGCATATAGTTATACCGAGCACGAGCTCGCCTACTCCCGACATGATCTAACACCAAAGCCTGTAGCGAAGTGGAACGCCATCATCGAGCTTCGGACCATCTGCGACAACGAGGGACGAGGCCAAATTCACAACGAATCAAAGATCCAAACGATCAAAAATGCTTCCCACGGTAAATCTGAAACAAACCGCCTAAGAATCATCACGAACGGGTCTGGAAAACAAACAGTAGCCCTGCTTCCACTACCACACCACCGGCCGAAGACTAACACCTCTACGAACTGGGGATTTGAGACTAGAACACGAGCTGAGCATTCTGATACCAAAACCGGTAATCCCTCATCGGCCAATACCAAACGAGGACCCAAAGCGAAAAGTATGTAATAATATCGAGCATGAGAAAAGCCAAACCTAGAGAGAGACCAAAACCAGATCTGATTGGTAACCAGATCGTGCGTGCGAGCGTGGACTCCCCAAACTATGGTCTTGAGAAACAGAATAGGCATCTCGACGAACCGAAAAACTCCGGCGAGGAAGAAGGAGAAGACGACCCGTCCTAATCCGATCTGGTCCATGACCACCTCCATAGCCCATGAACCAGAGCAACAACACAACCACACATGAGTAGCACCAGAACCGTCTGGGGGAAGGGCACCCAGACCTGTTGCGATGCCGAGAAGCCAAAGAAGATTCGGAGACGAGTCTGTGAGAGCCATACCATCACCGAACTCAGCCTAAACAGCCAAGAAGGGAACGAAGCCGGCTATCGACTCCCAACTTCCCCAGCAAGATCCTTCTTCACCAAATCTCCCAAAAGCCAGATATGAGAATAAAAACTCACTAGAGAGAGGAGCACCAACGCATAAAACCACGTCTTGTCGCGTCACCGCAACCTGGAGAGAGGATTTGGGAGCCTTCGAGCACCGAAGAAGGGGGTGAGTAAATTTGGAAAAAGACTCCAAATCTAGTTTCATAGGGACTAAAAAACGGACGTCGGGCGAGGAGGACCCAACTCACCGCGCCATGACCTCCGATGAGTTGAACTTGAGCTTGACGTCGAAACTCTCTCCTCGACGAACTGAAGCCGCACGAGAAATCAACAGAAAGAAGGGGAAAGGGGGGAAAGAGAGAAAGAAGAGGGAGGAAGGAACGGGTCACCATTGGAGACCACCTTGGCCGGAGGCCATAGTGTTGCCGGTGGCGAGAAGAGGAAGGAGGTAAGTTCAAAGGAAGCTAGGGTTTTCAAAACGAGAGAAAAGTTTAATTTTTGGACTAGGATTTTTCAAGTTCTTTTGATCGAAGTTTACAATGACAAAAGAATTTCGCAATTGTATATACACGAACATCTATAGCCCATGCTGAAAATGCAATATTCATTACACATAACGGATTTTTTTAATGGATTTGGAACTCCTAATTCCACCTTCCAAAATACTTTAATAAAAGAGACGATGATTATGCATCTTAAAAGCTCGTATAATCTCCGCGTCACAGGGTTGAATTTTTCAAGTTGTGTTTGGTGGAAAACAAATAATTCAACATTTTGCAATCTTTCAATAGTTTTTAGATGGGAGGGAAATTATCTATGATCATGATGATTTTTCTTCTAGCCATTTTTTTTATCAAGTTGATAAATATAAATAAATGAAAGTTGAAAAGAGTTTTGTAAATTAAGTGTTTCACTGTAAATTAATAAAATATTAATAAATATATGAATTATTAATTACTAATATTTTATGGTCCCATAACTATTAGTTCATATAATTTGCACTATATATGTTATTTCTGTAAAATCAACTCATCTCAGCAATTGAGTGTGTGATTTCATTTATTTGTTACTTTCTTCTTTTCCATTAAGAAGATAGTTTCGCTAACCAACCTTCAAGCCATTGTCGGCGGTGGCCTCGATGGCTTCGACCATAATGGTCACTGCTGGTCTTCTCTTCTCCTTTCTTTCTTTCTCCTTCTTCTTCCCTTCACATTTTTCTCGGCTTCAGCTATTTTGGCCTCAACTTCATCTGAGGCGCCTTGTATCAGATCTGGATTGTGGGACATGTTTTTAACCTCCTCCCGATCGTTGATTATCACAAATCTGGTCGATTCTCGGCCCTGGATTTCCGAGGAAGGCCCGTTGATGTCTCTTGCCCCATATCCCCTTGTGCTTCTCTTCTTCTCTGACTCCTTGTTTCGCTAGGTCTCGTCGAATCGTGTTTCCTTCGACGATGGGTTTTGGCCAGCGTCTTAGTCTTCTCTCGAAGTGTCTTAGTCTTCTTTCGAAGTGTTAAGTGTTTTTGGGTGGGAGATTCAACTTTTTCCCTTTGGTTTGTGCGACTGATTTTCTTTTTGTTGCGTCCGGTTTGTCGCCTACTCTCAGGTATGGTTTTCTACCTTTTCAACTCCCTTTCGTCTCCGGGTTTCAGATATTTCGGATATTTCGTTTTTTTCGTTATTGGGCGGTGGCATCTGGGTCCGATTCTAGGGGTTTTAGGGTTAGGGGCTGCCTATTAGGTCTTATGTTTCCGCTTTGTATCACTAGATACCGGTCCTCCCCCATTGGGTCTCCTCTCAGTGTTGGCTGTAGGAGGGTTATCTCACCGATAACGGACGATCGAGCGTCTCTCTTTGTCCCAATAGTTTGGTGGTGTTCTATAACAGGATGATGAACAGAGGGTGGCCGGAGGTCGTTTTTAGTTGGAATATCTATTACATGAAGAGTCTTAGATCGTCCCTTTCCTTGGGGAGTTCGAGGCGTCTGCGACCGTTGGCTCGAGGTCCTCTCTATTTGTGTAGTGTGTGGCTTCTGGTCTTGGTTCTGCTAGTTTTCTGCGTGGGAGAGTTCTCTCCTTTCTTTGTTTCTATTTTAGTTTTTTTATCAGCAATGCATATATTAAAACATCGATTCTTTGAAATAAAGAATACGATGGGTGGAAGTGAAACATGAAGGAGCATTCCTTTCGGAACCTCAAGAAGCCCCACACCGGGGAAATGATTGGGTACACAGACCCTGAAACATGAAGAAGCCTCATACCGGGGAAATGAAGGGGAACGCAGACCCTGAAACATGAAATGATTGGGTACGTAGACCCTGAAGCATGAAGAAGTCCCACACCGGGGAAATGAAAGGGTACACAGACCCTGAAACATGAAGAAGCCCCACACGGGGGGAAAGGTCTTGAACCCTGATCTTTCAACCATTAAGCATAGGCGATGACACAGAAATGGGAGAAACATCCAACTGTCAGGCCCAACCAGAAGACCTCACAACCTTAACCTTGAAAGGAAAGAACAACTCTCATCTCCAAAGTGTTGCTGACCCTCGAAGGAGAAGATGACAACAACTAAGAGGATGGCAGCCAACCCCATTAACGGTAGAGATGAACTCGGATAACCATACATATCTTAGGAGATGGCTTCTGAAGTGGGCAAACAACGCCCAAGAAACTCGTCGGCGGTCAACACCTTTAACCAACGAGCTCGAACCACTCCCGGTTCGAGATTAAAGGAAGCCCAAACACCCAGGTATGTATGAACAGCTCGGAGAAGACTAACCAAACAAGGGAGGAAAAGAGAGTACCGCAGGAAAGTCGACCAGAGACCGGGAGGCGGAGCACCAGAAGCAACTAGACTAGCTCACCAATGATCCAAACCCAATAGGATGTAGAAGCACGTCCCACGTCTTGAGCTAGAGCCAGACACCTCTAATGACCTGCGAGAAGCTCCTCCAGCAAAACCGTGAGACCCAAGGTAGCTGAAATCTTTGAGGAACGCATCAAAGGTCAGCTCAATTATGAACATAGGAGCTCGAACTCAGCCCTCCTAAACCCAATTTCGGCCTACACCGAGAAAAGGCCCAATGGGGGAGGATTGGTATTTCTACCAAGAACGAGCATAGACTTCCAAGTAGACCGAATCAAGACATCACTTCCGAGAATCACAGGCTGAGTTCAAACTGAGCGTTCTGAAACCGTGACTGGTAAACCCTCGCCGGCCAACACCAAACGAGGACCCAAAGGGGAAGGCTTGTAGTTATACCGAGCACGAAACAGACCGAAGCCGGAAAGATCTGTCACCAAGTCCAACAGAGAAGGGCAACACCACAACCGAGCACCCGACCAACACACTCCAACAAGCAGGCAGAGGGAAATCAACACTTCCGAGGATCGAAGGCTGGACACGGACTGAGCGTTCCGACACCTAGAATGGTAACCCCTCGCCGGCCAACACCTAGCGAGGACCCGAATGAGAAGGCATGTAGTAATACCGAGCCCTAGCCAGCCTGAACCCGGAGAGAACAGACACCAAAACCTGAATAGAAGCAGAATGCCACCACCGAGAGACCGAACAGCAACAAGCTTCCACCACAACACCACCTGCCGAAGACTGCCCCTCCACTAGCTGGGGATCCGAGACTGGAACTCGAGCTGAGTGTTTCGATACCAAAGCTGGTAACCCCTCGTCGATAAACACCAAACGAGGACCCTAGGGAAAAGGCCTGAAGCCCTTGAGGCCGACCCGGGACTACCTGAAGGACCCTAACCCGAATCGGCATTAGGAGAATCTGCCCGACTCGTAACAGCCCGCCCCGAAACTGCCCGACCCGAGAAGGCCCGACCCGAAGCTTCCTGACCCGAGCTACTGTACCCGGATTCGAATCCGTCAGGCCAGACCCGGCCTAGTTAGAAAAGGATCAACCTGGGCAGACCTGGCCAAAATCTGAAGCTGTCCCGGTCCAAACCAGAAGATGATCCGGCCCAACCCTGAAGCTACCCGGCCCAAACCTGAAGCTGATCCGGCCCAGACGCTTCAAACCCTACCCGACCCAACAACCAGCACCCGTACTTCTCACCGCCTCTACTGCAGTTCTCACCCACACACCACGCGGCCGACCAAATGACCGAGTCCTCACTGGCGAGCATGGATAGCGACCAGATCAGAGCCCTGCAACATAGAAGAAGCCGGTGAACCAGCAAAAGGCAGAACCGCCAGATCCACGAAAGCGGTAAGCCAACTCCGGCAGGAAGTCGAGACGCACCGAGCAAGCTTCACCCATGTCTTCGCTGCCAGCTTTCTGGAAACGGAGCGGCGTGAAGCGTGAAGTCGACCGGAGGAGCAACAACCAAGATTGCACAAGCACAGAGGTTCAAAGCTCCGGTGAGGGACTACAGTCAAGCCATGAAAGGATCTGCACCGATCCACATAGAGACGCCGTCTGAACCACCCTCATTGTGGAGGAACTCCGTCCGACCATCCACGAACTCGCCCAACGCAGAGGCAAATCTGGACGGAGAATCTGTTCCAGATCTACAATACCAGAGCAGGGCCCGAGTTGGTAAGAAAGGTGAGAACGAGCAGGCGAGCTTAGAGCCACTAGCAGCCAACACTGCACTCAAACTTTCCGGAGAAGAAGGCCTCCACGACGACTAGAGGCTGAAGCCGGAGAGGAAACAAAACCACGAAAAAAAACAGGGGAAGGCAAGAGAAGAGAAGGAAAGAAGAGAGGAAGGGTCACCACATGCAACGTCCATAGCCGAACACCACAGCGTCGCCGGTGGTGGGACGAGAAGCAAAAGAGGATGAAGGCGGTGGTTTAGGTGTTGTGTAGAGAGAGTTTCAAGAAGGGAAATATTCTCCTACAAGTCAAGTCATTGTTTCTATTTTAATTTTGGAATACCGTTCGGAGCTTCTTAGTTGGCATATCAAGATTTCAAATCAGTTTTGTGTATTGCTTCAGCTTATTAGTTCTTCAAGTTAAATAAATCCCGGTGGAAGACCTTTTGTAATCTCTAGTTTGTTTTTGGATAGTTTTTAGCCCCTTTTTTCTGTATTAATCTGTTGTAAGTTGTATCTGAGTAGTGTTTAGGCCCTTTTTTATGTTTTCGGTTTTCTCTTTTTTTATGGTGAGATGTTTGGTAAAGGTTTGTTTCCTTTGGCTTGTCTCTGTACTTTGAAGAACAAGTTTGTTCTAATAATATTGACGTTCAAAAAAAACCGGTAGAACCAAAATAAGTTGGGTCAAATGGTAAATGGTTCAATTCCATGCATTAAAAAAGCTGTGAATTTTTTTCAATACAGTGAAAAGCACATGACTGTTGATGAGTAATGATAAATCACATGACGATATGAAAATGGTACTGCATGTGGTTAGTGGCTTGTAAAATATATGCTTATCACAATAAATAAATATTATTACTTTCAGAAATCAGAATGTTGCGTTCATGTCAGCCTGATGTAAGCACTTATGTAATTATTATCTTGTATTTTCACTTGGCCAAATTTAAATGATAAATCATTGTGTTCCCTTGAGTGTTCTAGATCTAACCCATGCCGTTTTTACCCCGTCATCTATCCTTTAGTGCAAATCAGAATTAAAAGAGGCTGTGGATAGGCTGTGCCAGAGCATGGAACTTGGTACTGGTTTAGGTTTGTGGATTAAATTGCCACTTTATTACTTGTCGGGAATAAATAAGGAAGTTGACTCTAATATATTAATTAAAGATCAATTTATAATCTAGTTTTACTGAATACATGCTCTCATATTAATGACCTGTTAGGACATAGCGTTTTTTTAAAACATAACTCCATAATTATGTAGGAAATCTCTTATTCCTAACTTTTACAAACGTTTCATTATCAGATCCTAACCTAGGCTAACGTTTGGTTTCAATTCCTAACATGATAGGTTTGGAATTTCTCAGAATCTATAAAAAGCCGTCCAAACTCACGATTCCGTCAACTCGTCGAGCATTGGGTTCGGTTGCTTGAGAACGAAGATAAGTTCAACGTCGAGGAAGGCATCATGGGTAATGTACGCCAACAAAGACAACGCTTGGATGAGTTGACGGAATCGTGAGTTTAGACGGCTTTTTATAGTTTCTGAGAAATTCCAAACCTATTACGTTAGGAATTGAGACCAAACGTTGGCCTGGGTTAGGATCTGATAATGAAACGTTTGTAAAGGTTAGTAAACAAAGTTATCCCTAACTATATTGATTAAAGACAGTGAGAATATTATTAAAAAAACATATAAAACAAAGAGTGAAACGTAGTGTTCGTTCAAAAAAAGAGTAAAGACGTAGTTTTTGATAAAAAAAAATTGAGGCAATAATCTTGTGATTATGATGCTAGCTATTTTAAGGGGATGGATCCTCTTGACAATGATTGTTTTTATTATCTCAATTTTCATTTTTCATGGCTCGATTCGAATAAGTATGTGTTGTTTAACGAAAATGTTGATCCTTCAAATAAGATCTTTGAGAGAGGTGAGGTTAATGTTAGGCATCCACGAAAGCCCTTAAGAAAAAGATGAGATTTGAGATCGAGCTCTTTTAAATCTCATTGGGACATGACGTGTCTCCTCAACAATGTCCCGTTCACCCGTCTAGTACTCATTGAAGTTGGTGATGCCTGTTTTTGGGGCGAACAAGAGCTGATGTTCTTGAACCACGGCAACACAACATCGTCGTTGACTTCCTCCTGGCTGTTGCTTCCATCGTCGCCCACAACTATTGGTTCCAATCTCTTTGATTTAGATCAGGGGCTGAGAGGACCCAACGTGGAGATCCATAGTTCTCGGAGCCAGCCTTCTGTTTTCACTGGACTCATTCTCATCATCCCGATGAAAAAGGTGGTCCGTAGCACGAGGGAGGAGGTATGGGACCACGACAAAGCCACTGTCGCGGTGGTAAGATAGCAGAGCGCCATCGATCCCTTGCCCCAACCATTCCAGGCGGGGATCGGGAAGGTAAGCATCAGAGGCGGTGGTGGTGGGTTGATAGTGGATGGACGGGACTGGGTCCGAAGTGGAGACCGTACACGACGGCGACTTGAAACGCTAGGGGGGGAGAAAGCATCTTTTTTCGCTTACACTATCTTTTGGCCATGAGACATGAGTGTTTGATTTCATATGAGATCGCATTATCTAATGAAGTAGTTATGTTGATAATAATTTATTTTTTATTTGTATCCTTATTTAGAGGAGAAATCAAATACAAACCATGTCTTAACCTAAAAACTAGAGAACCAATCTAAGCCATCCATTTTAAGAATAGATGGATGAGATGCAATTGATAAGTGGTAAGAGCTTTTTAGTAAAACCATCATGTTATTTTTTTAATCAATTCACTAATTTAATATTTCCCGCTTCGTTTGAACTCCGATTGGCTTCAAACTTGCGCCATTAGTTTTGTTTTTTAAGGGCTTTAAATCAAGATTAGTCATGAATATATTTTGAAGCACATTATTTCGGTGTTGATTTTTTTTTAAATCTGGGTAATTTTTATCAACACTTTGCTCTGGATTTATCAACACTTTTACACTGGTTTTATCAACACTTTACACTGGTTTTTATCACCTCATTTTCCAAAACTGATCATGTTTTTATCACCTCATCGCATGCTTTTTATGAACACTAGGTTTATCAACACTAAACACTAGGTTTATCATTTAATTACGTGTTTTTTATCATCCCCATCACATGGTTTTTTTGAAGCACGATTTTTTTTTTATTTCGAGGCTGGTTTTTAAAGAAATTATATCTGGCTAATTTTTATCAACACTTTGCTCTGGTTTTATCAACACTTTACACTGGTTTTATCAACACTCTACACTGGTTTTATCACCCCATTCTCCAAAACTGATCATGATTAGTTTATCACACTTATTATCAAAATTGAACATGATTTTTATCACCTCAGTACATGTTTTTATCAACATTTAGCACTAGTTTCTTACCTCCGATATAAAACATTTATTAGTGAAGATTTATCAACACTCAACATTTTTTTATCACTCCGATATACCTTTTTATTTTCGTGTTTCAAAATATATTCATGATTGATCTTGATTTAAAGCCCTTGAAAAAATAAAAATATTGGCGCAAGTTTGAAGCTAATCGGAGTTCAAACGAATTGGGAAATATTAAATTAGTGAATTGCTGAAGAAAAAAATGGACACTTGTCCACATGACACCATGCTTTTACAATTATGCCATTGCTTGTGTGAGAAAGGATGAAACTGGCGTGAGTTTGGGTGAAATTGGGGTGATGATGTGGCATCATGGGGAATGTTGGATGTTAGGTGTGTGTGGCTAGGATTGGTTCTCTAGTTTTTAGGTTAAGAGTAGTTTGTAGCCGATTTCACCTCTCCTTATTTAAAACTAAAATATAAGGTCTATCGAAGAAAATAATAAAACACAACATAAAAATATCAATTAGAGCCAACGAACGATATTTAATCTATCCTTTTTTTTGAAACGCAACATAAAAAAATGAATATAGACAAATCAAATATATATTTTTTATTGTATTGATTAAAAAATGTTTTATAAACCATCCTAATATCTCATATAATTGTTAATTTTATTCTTTTGTATATTTTAGTTTTATTATTATTAAAAAAGAGTATAATGATAATTTTCCTCGTTTGATAATATTCGGTTGATATGAGTAAAGACAAAGTCATTATTTTACTCTTTATTAGACGACACATGGAGTCATACGATTAATGGAATGGAATATTCCGTCTATTTTACTAACAGCATCGTGTGACTAATATTTTATGCATCGTATTTATGATTTTGAAATGTTGGGTAGTATAATGTTCATGACCAACACTTAAAAGTAAATTTTAATATTTAACTTGATTTTTCTTAAATCGTGAATGATTCTTAACTCAAAATCTGAACCACATGTAGGGTGATTGGGCTGGTTCTAAGTCTTGTATTTGGTTTGGTCCACTATAGAAATTTGATGACCTTATACATGAATGTGGATGTGTGGTTGGGGCATGCTATGTGGTGCTTTGTTCCACGAGTTTTGTTCGTCCGTTCAAATACTAGGAATGAATAGTTAGTTAATTGCATGAAGTATCCTCTATATTTGAAAATGAGGATTTTCTGGAATGTCACTTTTGCTTCCAAGCAAAGTTCTCTTTCTTCCGTTGTTCACCTTGGAATTTATGGTCCCGACAATGATACCAAAGAGACATTTATTCCTTTCTCATTCCCTTCAATAGTCTGTTAATGTCACACAAACTCTAAAAAGAGCTTTGATTCATCCCTCCTTTCGGTTGCTTTTCGGCCTCTAGAACTGATGGGTCCAAAAGATCAGGACCGGCCATGGTTGGCTTACATCCCCGAGGACCAACAAAACCACGACACTTGTCAGCAATACGTTGGGCAGCCACACCACCACCCACTTGGATAATATTGTTGATTGCCTTGCTTGTTTTGACTAATTATCCTTGTGATTAACAACTTTATTATGATGCAATTTAGCTTGACAAGCACGGTGTAATCATCACTTATAGCGACACCTATGGCCTACACGATATGCATGTGTTGTGCTTGTGCCTCGGTTGACATATTTAGACAAAGCCTCCGTTAGGTCATGTGATAATGGGTTTGATGAATTGTAATCATTTTTTTTAATGTACATCTCATTGTATTATGTGAGAGCGCATACAGCCTTGAAGATAAAATGTTGTCGACGTCGGGATATGATGCTGGAAATGATGTTGAAGAGGTTGTCTTTGTTGATGCTCGCCTTACATTACCAATATCGAAGCTCGATGTCGTTTCTCAGAGTATCGATTAGGTTTCCGAAACTCGGATTTAGATCGGAACAGCCAATAAAGAAGTGGCATGTCCCTCATTTCTCAACTTGATTATTGTTGCATGAAAAAATAAACTAGGTTATTCTCTCACGGGAACAAAAGCCCGCTAGCAGTGCTCCCCTTGCCGGCAGTTTCCACGGGCTTCCTACAACCTGGAGGCTGCCGAAGACCCTCATTTCCCTCCTCCCTCCTTCCCTTTTCTATTTACTGTTAATCCAATCCTTTTGACTAAGTGTTTCATCCGTGCTATGTCATCATGTGTCTCATTTCCGTTACTGGCCTGTCGAGACAAAGAGGGGGTGGGTGTGGTCTTTTTCTTGATCTTTCATAGGATTCGCTGGCTTCAGGTGTTGGCCTTTAGCGCTCTATGACGGACGGTGGTATGAGAGTTCCTCGACATTCTAGTGTGTGGTGTGGATCGCTGGCAACATTTGTCACTGTTCGCAATTCAGCAACAACCAGTCGACCCTCGAACGTAGATGCAATTGCATAGTGGATTATTAGTCCCTGGTGCTTATATAACACACCGTTCTCGAACGAGCTTGGAACTCTTTACACTGAAGCTTCAATTCACTACATCAATGGTTGCTGCAATTGTGCCTGCGAAATCTCTGAATCTATAGCCGAACAACCGCCGCTCATGGCCGATCAAGGTAGGGTTTCCTAGGCAGGTCTATCACTGTGTGTGTCATACATGTTTCGGCGGGCATGAACACCATGTGTGGTGGTGCATCCATGGTCACGTTCGTCCAAATCTGACGAGGACAACATGTTCTCTGTTCCTCCGTTTTCCCTGGTCGTTGATCTAGGCCTTTGGGAACTCGTTGTTCCCCTATTTTGGAAGAGATGTGGTGTGTTTTTCCTCTCCAATGGTTCGTTGGTGTATTCGTGTCTTGGCCCTCCGACGGGATTCAGTTAGTTCTGGATACCTTGGTCTCCGACTATCCAAAATGAAATTAGACCGTATCGGTCTAATCTAGGTCTGTTTAGGCCATAAATTTGAAAAAGTAAGGTCTAATTCGACCCAATTCGTGGGTCTGTAGTTGGTAATGTTGCAGTATTCCGACGGTATTTGCATGAAAAATACATTAATTAATATGAAAAACATATTTTATTACTTCCAATAAAAAGTGAACGAGACTACAAAGCCGACCCGATAAACATAAAGCCCTAGAAATTAGAAAAAAAACCTCATACCAGACAAACCTCGAGAAACCCGACCGGAAAAACCCTATAGGTTTGAAAAGTCGTGCATCCGACGCCATTTCGGGCATTCCCGGAAAGTCGCCCACCACTCATGCTTGCTGAATGGAATGGAAACATTATGGGCATAAACCCGGTTGGCCTCGAGGAGCACTTCGGTATTGGTGGCGGTTGGTCCGAGCTCCACTCGGGCTTGCAAGAACGCAACCTCGAATCGCAGCACCCGGAGGTTGTTCTTCTACCAGTGATCTTTGAGTTGCTTCTCAGTCCAAGGGTAAGGTTCGGTCGCCATGGTTTGCCAATACGAATAGAGATTGCGCCAATACTCTCTACGGTCACTCCCGTGAATCATCCACGCCACAATTAGCCGCCTCTCCTCGACGTTGGTCCACAAAGGTGCCATGGAATCGGTTTAGGAAGGAATTTGGGTGGTTGCCGATTTTTTTTTCTTGGAGGAAGGAAGAGGAATTATGGATGCCAATTCTGTAAAGATGGTTGTTTAAATAGGGGAGGCATAATCGTAGGGTTTTAAATTACAAAGGCAAAGAATCGGTCAAATTATTATCTTGACCGAATCGGTTGGAGTTGTTATGGAGGCAGAATTAGGACATGTGACCAAGTTGTGGAATCGATGAACATTAAATGACAAGAAAATAAAAACCAAACAAAAATAAATATATTCATTGCACGATTTTTTATTAGGTTTTCCGAGTACAAAATAAAACTTGACACGTTCGATATTGGATACATGTACACAAAAACCTTACACATTCATAGCTTGAAGCATCTCGAACATAAGAGCCCCGTGGTTGGCCTTCTCCAGTGGAGTTCAATCACTTGTGTCGAGCGCAAGTGCTTCGGCGTACAGCCTGGTGAGTGAAAGCTGGTACTACATCGGCTTCACCCTTGTACACTCGAACCGACCACAATGGCGTTGTTCTTGCTCTACCATGTACAATATTGGTGGGGGACCAACGTCAACCTGAGAAACACCACTCTCGTTGTTGGACGCCATAACTTTGGTTGAAGACTGGTAAATTTTGAGAATGTAGTTGAACGTGCCATTCAAGAATGGTATGAGGTGACCTTATATAGGCAACTGAATCGGTCCATTGGAAATGAACGGACTTGCATTACGGTGGCATGAAATAAAAGAACAGCAAGTGCATGGCAAACAGTTACCAAGTTACTACATGTCGTTCTCTATATAGAGCTCACGCCTGAACAAAAACCAAATGTGTTCATCTAGATCTCCATTGAGATGTTGGTGCGATACTCGATCCTTTAACCGGCTTGACCTATATCGGATGTCTTCGTACTCTGGTATTGGTCGTTGGATCACTAGTAACATTGGTTCTTCGGGTGGGAGGCGTTCAATGTCTCCCTGATAGGTGTCTCGTTCGTCCTTCCCTATCATGTTGTGCATAATAATGCATGACCGTATGATTATCGCAAGTTTCTTATCATCCAAACCTCGAGCAAGCCTATTGATGATATGGAAATGAGCTTGCAGTATCCTGAATGCCCTCTCCACATCTTTTCATGCTGCCTCCTATTTTCAGGAGTATAACATGTGCTTCGGTAGTTGTGGTGGCGGGATAGACTTCACAAAGCACGCCCACGGTGGGTAAATTCAATTTTTTATGTAGTATGGAGTGTTGTATGACGTACCGTTGACCTGAAACTCGATGGAAGGGTGATCACCCCGAAATACATGCGCAAATATGGATGATTGGTTCATGAAATTGATGTCGTTGTTCGCCGGCATACCAAAGTAAGAGTGCCAAATCCAAGTGTCGACACCCGCAACTGCTTCAATCATCACCGTAGGTCCAGAATGATCGCCCCACTCATATACCCCCTGTTGTGCTTTTGGACAATTCCTTCACGCCCAATGCATACAATCGAGGCTGCCGGTAAAACCTAGAAAACCACGGTTTTCATTTATACGTGTAATGTAAGCAATTTCATTACCGTTGGGCTTCCGGAGATAGGTATCACCAAATACGTTGATTATGGCATAGCAAAACCGGTGCATGTACTCGAGGGCAATTGTCTCACCCATCTTCAAATACTCGTCCAGACTATCAGCCGATGAGCCGTAACACAACATCCCTATAACTGCTATACATTTTTGGATGGGCGAGAATCTGGTTCGGCCACGACAATCGGGCTTTTGGACGAAGTACGAATCGTACTCGCACACCCCATCTACGATTTTCAAGAAAATCTATTTCCCCATTCTGAAACGCCGACAAAAAATTTTGGCATCATACGTCAGGGTATCTACAAAGTAGTCGAAAATAATCTGCTCGTGAGCTCCTGCTTGGTCTCTTTGGATGACTTTCCTTTTCTGCTTCTCTCGGACGGGGTTCATCATACTTACCTCGGCCTCCCTAACTTGTGCTCATATGGACTCCAACATTTGTTGCTCTGCTTCTTGAATCGTTGCTCGTAACGTTGTGTAGTCCATTTCTCCAAGATCGTACTCGTCACTGCTCGATGAATCCATGAACACAATACGATATTAGAAAGAATAAGGAGAGAATTTTAAGGCTTTGGGAGAGAGTTGAGAGATAATTTGTGGGATTTGTTGTGTGGGAATTCATGTATTTATAGATACAAATTCATTATTTTTTTTGTTTAAAAAAATTTATGGGTAAACGAATATGTTGACCCATGCAACATGGCTAAATTGCCACGCCTTTTCTGCTTCGGTTGCCGAAATGTCACCACGTGTAGCGTTATAATTCGTGTTGTCAGCAACGCTCTGGCCGATTCGACGGGCCTGTGAGTCTTTAGGTTCGTAGATCGTCTAAAGCGGATTCTCCGAATCGACTAGACACGAGACTTAGATTCGACAAATCGACGGGAAAAAGCAAATTTTTTACCCGATTTGACGCATGAAAAGACGGACCCGAGACGCCACTATGAATAGCCTAAGACTGGTCTTTTTCATATTCTTGATTCATCATAGAACCAATAACCTAATGATGGAACCATTTGCTAAAAAGAAATAAAGGGATAATTAAAACAAAATATAAGTAAATAAAGAAAAGGAATTAATTAAAAACAATCTGGATTTTAAACAGATTGTATAAAAAAAAATTTAAAAATATTGATTTATAAATATTTTAGATTTTGCAATATTTGATTAAAAATATTTGAAAAATAATAATTCATTTATTTTTTATTTAATAAGAAAAAAAATAAACTTTAAGGTTTGAATGGTATAAGGGTATAAATTTGGATAATTGTTGAGGGTATTTTCGTCATTTTATAAATAAAAAAACTAACAAACATAAATAGAAGGAGGATGTTGTTACTAAATGTTAGTTTGAGGTATGATTTCGTTACGAATAAACATCAAGATATTTATCCATTGAGCGTGTATAGTATGAGATATGTCAACGTTATTTATCCTTTAAATTATTGAATATGAATTCATACAATTAACAGATAACAAAGAAAACAATATTATAATAAAGACAAACAAATTATCTCTAGTTTCTTACTTCTCAATTAACAGAATTATCAGATAAAAAAGACTTTCAAGGGTAAACTACAAATACCTACCCCAAAACTTGTAGCGTTTAACTGATACATACCCTAAAGTTTTCTTTAACTAATACATACTCAGATGTTTAGTTTTTTAACAGATAGCCTCAGTAGGCAGGTAAAATGATGAAAATACCCTCAATTACATTTCAGTAATTACTTTAAAAAATATTTTAAAACCCACTTTTATTAGGCATATATATGTACTTATTAAATCACTTCAGTTTTGTTTTTAAAAAATCACTTCAGGGCATTTTCGTCATTTTACCTGTCTGTTGGGCCTATCTGTTAAAAAACTAAACATCTGAGTATGTATCAGTTAAAAAAAAAGTTTAGCGTATGTATCAGTTAAACGCTACAAGTTTGGGGTAGGTATTTGTAGTTTACCCGACTTTCAACACACATGCTCTAATATCCAAAAACCAACTTTCCAGATTCTTTTTATCGAGTTTGAGTTTTAAATTAATAGCATAATCGAAGTAACTCAAAGTTAATATCATATTATTATTATATTATTCAATTTAATAGGATGCAATCACATGATCTTAAAAAGACGTGACTTTGGTATTTTAATTTGGGAAAACTACAAATGACTACCCTTAAGTTGCCACGTTTAACCGATGCTTACCATAAAGTTCAAAAAATACTGATGCATTACCCTGAAATTACGAGTTATAACTAAAAACCCCTTCCTTCAATTGAACTGTTAACTTTTTTTTGTTAAATAACAAAAATACCCTCAACTTCTACCAATATTACACAACCTTGTCCTCCATTTTGTTTAATTATTTTATTTCTTTTTTATTATTCATTCATTTTCTTTTAAAAAAATCTTTATTTTTTCTTAATAACTTTTTAAAATTTCAGATTTTAATTTAATGTATTAAAATTATTATTTAATTCTAAATATTTTTAAAAAAATTCAATTTTTATTTTAAAATAAATTTTTATTATTCAAAAAATAAATTTTTATTTAAAAAATCAGAATTTTTAAATAAAAATCATAATTTAATTTTAAAAAATCAGTTTATATTTTTAAAATAATTTTTTATTTGGAAATTAATTTTTATTATTCAAAAAATATTTTTTTTATACAAATCATAATTTAATTTTAAAAATTCATTTTATATTTTTAAAATCAGTTTTTATTTAAAAATCAATTTTTATTATTCAAAAAATCAATTTTTATTTAAAAAACATTTTTTTTAATAAAAATCATAATTTAATTTTTAAAAATCAGTTTTTATTTCTCATTTATTTATTTATATCAGTTTTTATTAAAAAAAATCAGTTATTATTTCTAAAAATAATAATTATTATTAAAATTTGTTTAGAGTTGGGAAATTCAGATCGAAGAGAGAGTGATTTTTCGTGTCCACTCCACAGACCTGGTTCGCATCCCCAGCATACCCTCGATCCTGAGCTCCTCCGACCACCAGAAACCGATACCCAAAAATCAAAACCCATAAATCGACACCCAAAATTCAAAATCCTGAAATCCATACCTAAAATGAAAACCCAAAGAAATCGATACCCAAATCAAAACCCAGAAAACAGGGGTCTTCTTGTTCGCTCGATTGGGTTCATGGAGTGAACGGAGGAGGTAGATGACGATGTTGTGAAGTCCCCGCCGCCCTACTCACCCTCGATCTGACACCGTCGCCGGAGAAGACGTAGAGAGAAGAAGAGGGCAGGCCGCCTGACTGGCCCTCTCTCCCCTCGCCGGCCCTCTCTCTCCCCTCGCCATCCCTCTCTCCCCTCATCGGCCCTCTCTCTACCCTCGTCGGCCCTCCCTCTCCCCTCACCCATCTCTCCCCTTGCCTCTGGTTATGACTGCTGAGGATAAGAAACGATAAGAATAAAAATAGGGTTAGATACCGTGAAGATAAGGTTATATTATAATTTTTTAAGTAAATAAAAATAATTTGTTAAAATGATCATTAAGGGAAATTTGGGTATTTTTGAAAAAATGAACAGTAAACTGGCGGATCTGATCGACGGAAGAATTTTTTTTAGTTACAACTCGTAACTTCAGGTATACATCAATATTTTTTTAACTTTAAGGTAACCATCAGTTACACGTATAAACTTTAGGTAGTCATTTTTTAGTTATTATGTCTGACCAATTATAGATAATTAGACATCATATAACAGTAGCTGATAAAATATCAAGTGATCATTTCATGAAAAATATGAGCTTTCTCTTATCCTAATTTTCTCAGAGCCTAGACTATCATAAGTTCTTGAACCCTACCATATAAAATTTATCCTTTAAAAAATACAGACCTTTTTTATTGGAGTTTCAATTTCAAAGCTTTTGCAACAATTGACATGTACAAGAACCGAAGAGTCGAAGATCATTTTCAATTGGGCCAAGCCCAGCAAGAATGTTACGGAAATGGCACAGACCATTTTTATTTTGGCCCTAAATATTTCTTGCTAGTTTATTTATTACTTTTCTTGTTCTATAAAAGGGTTGTCCTGTCTTTTATCAACAACGAAACGAAAAGAGAAGATCTAGGAGTCTTTGCGACTAGAAGTACGCCGGTTATCTCTCATATATTTTTTGCTGATGATTGTTATATCTTCTGTCGAACAGATCCTACAAACCTTCAGAGAGTTTTCGGGCCAGGTTATAAACAAACAAAAATCATATATCTTCTTCAACTCCAACACAACCTCGGAAAACTGGCTTCTTTGCTGCACTACATTAAGGATTCAGGAGATATCGCGGGCATCTACTTACCTAAGTGTCTCAAATATGTTTGACTAAAAAAAGAGGCAGAGTCTCCAATTTGTGTGTGACCGTATCCTAGCTAAGATCACATCAGGGGATGGACAGATGGTTTCAACGGGTGGGAAGGAAGTGATGGTCAAGTCGGTCCTCCAATCCATGCCTATTTATTCCATGAATGTATTTCTCCTCTCACGATCTTATGTGGCTAAGATTCACGTGCCTCTAGTTAGGTATCGGTGGGCAGGTACCACATGGGAAGGGAGACCTATTATTTGGAAGGATTGGGCGAAGCTTTGTCGCCCGAAGGAGGTGGGAGGGATGAGATTCAAGGACATGTATGATATGAACATTGCCCTACTGAAAAGAATGTGATGGAAGTTCATATCCAACCCGGATAGTCTGTTGGCCAGAATTTTTAAAGCCAAGTACTTCAAGAAAGGGGACTTTCTCACAGGGGGGTGATGGTCTCAATCCGAGCCAATTGTGATCGGGGCTTCGAGCTACTCAGGCACTTGTAAAGGAAGGACTACAGAAAAACGATTGGGAATGAGCTCTCAACAAGGATGGAAGGTATACCGTGACTGATGAGAGATGTCCCACCTATACTTGAGAGGACGTTGGCGAATGGGGAAATGTTGGTTTCGGAGCTCATACGACAAGATGGAAATTCAGACACCACAAAACTAAGCAGCAATCTCCCTCCGAATCTAGTGAAAGAGGTTCCCTAAGTTCTGATCCCGAATCATCGAAGCCCAGATAGATGGTACTGGACACGGGGTCCTAGAGGCCGGTACTATTTCCGGGAAAGGTATCGGTTGTTGGCTCGAATGAACGGCCGATGGGTGTCAAGTAAGGGAACATCGTGTTGGACGGTTATATGGGACATGTACATACAACCACAGATCAAGATATTTCTTTGGAGAGCCCTATCAGGTATCTTACAGGTGGTGGAAAACCTCTGGACAAAATATGTCCCCATTCATGAGGAATTCCCCGTCTGTCAAACAGCACAAGAAACGGCTTTACACCTTCTGGTACAGTGCTCGTTTGTACAAGAAGTATGGCATCGGGCCCATATACCCATTCCCTCATCGTCCGATACTACTTTTCTAGAGTGGATGACAACAGTTATGGACCTCTCGGATACGACAACAAAGAGCATAATGGCTATGACAACATGGGAAATATGGAAGACCAAGAATAACATTGTATGGAGCAGACACCATAGACGGTAGTGGCTCTGGATGCCACGGTCCGAAGCCATGTCCATAGTTGGAGAGAGGCCCATCGGAATCCAGTACACCCCCGGCCCCTCCGAAAACCCCCCCCACCATGAAGGGATGGAAGCCACCACCACCAAATTGGATGTCCCTGAATGTGGATGAGGCTGTTTTCTCCAACACTCATCAGTTGGGATGGAGTATTCTCTATAGGGATAAGAGGGAAACGATTGTGAAAGGTCGTAATGGTGTCTTCCCAGAGAGTCCGATAACTGAAATGGAGGAAGCAATGGCGATTCATCAGGCCCTTTCATGAGTACGTGCATCGGGGCAATCGAAGATTATTATTCGAAGCGACGCCCAATTCGTGATGAGGATAATCCTAGGATGTACCCTTATTTTTTCACCAGTGGGCAACATTATTGAAGAATGCAGATTCATTGTTACTTCGCTCGAAGATGTTAAACTCAAGTTTATTCTTACAACCGCGAACAAGACTGTTTACTGACTAGTACGACAAACCCGTTTTATGTTTAAAATGGTCTGGAGTTCAAATACCAGATGTACTTGTATGTATTTTAAGCTAGTTAAAATAAAATCTATCTTTGAGGGGGAATATCTAGTTATAACTGTATTACCTGTTCCATTCTGGGCCACCTAAAATAATTAGGAACGCGGTAGCTCCAGCATCAGCAACACTCACTACTCACCGTCTTCGATTCTTCATTTCAATTCTCAGACCCAGAAGTCAAAATCATCGGACAACCTGAACATGGCTCTGTCCGGAGTCGTGAACTTGCCGCAACTCCCAATCGCTCCGTGCCGGAGAACACAAACGGTCAGGCCCAGAAGAAGCTTAACTTCCATTAGAGCTTCATCGGAGTCCTCCGCTTCCGTCAGTACCAAAGAAGACCCAAAGCCGCCGTCGATTTCAGCTCCTCCGAATTTCAAGGCGCCGCAGCCCAAGCCGTTCGCCGTGAGGCCCGACAAGATTCTCGACATTTTGGGGGCTTCCCTTCCTTTGTTTTTTCGCCTAGGAACTGGGGCTTTTGTCTCTGGGTAATGCATACAATCCGTATTTTGTTTATTTCCTAGTTTGTTTGGTTGCCGAGAAAATGGGGGCAAACGAAATAGTTTGCCCTTCCAGAAAAGTTTTAATTTTTATGGTAGACGATCCTCTAACTATACACTTATATCAAACTTGATCCCCTCACTAGCAGCTTTATTATAGGATGACACAACAAAACTCGTGAGTTTGAAGTTGACAGAAACATAAAAATTGATTTATTTTCTTCCACTACAATCAGGACCTGGCATCATCCCTAAATTTCTTGGGTGGACCTAGCATTACAGCCAAAAAGCTTACCATATACATTACCAAATTCAGAATGTAGTTCTGATTTTAGTAACTTTGATTATTGATGGTTGATTTTCAGTTCTCCAAGTAGTATATGGCGCGGAGTATCATGTTTCTTAGAGTAGTCATTATCATTTGCAGAACTTGTGAACTGTTACATTACTTTGCCAGGTATTCTGCTTCTTTTGTTTCCAAGAATGAGATCCCACCAGGCCAATATGCTCTAGAGTTTGCCGGTAAGAATTCAAATTCATTTTTGTTATTGGATTGTCATCTTATAATGAGTCGTTACTGATTAATTTAATTATTAAACGACTGGTGGGAATTTTATATTTTATGTTTAACAGGTTTGACGGTGAAAGAAACCTCAAAATTAGGCCCTCGGCCTGAGAAGCCCATTGAGATATATGAGTTTGAAGGGTATATATTTTTAAGATCATTTTTTATTTTGCTAGATATACAGAACAACTCCAGATGCCACCTTATATTATCTGAATGCTGCTGTTTTACTTTCTGTCCTCATGTGTGCTTAATATGACAATTAAGTGCTAATTCATGTTTTATCTTGTCATCGGCTGTCATGCATCTTCTGGAGCCTTCAGCTGCCCATTCTGCCGGAAGGTAATATAAGTTTTTTTCTGTTCACTTTTTATAAATGATGTTTATTGTTTAAAGCCTAAACTTTTCTACCCCAAAATAACAATTCTGAAGTCACAAATATGTAACTAATGTCCCACCGGATGCTATCTTGCATGCTATTTTTTAGATTGACAATCCGAAGGACCAATGATTTATATGATTGATTGTCAAGAAAACCAAGAAACAATTTCATTAAAGATACAAAAAAACACCTCGATTTTGGATTTCTAGATAAACCAATTTTGTAGATCGCCTGTCTCAGTGTTGAGGTGGGTGTTAAAATATTCATCACTAGCCCAATTGGGCTTAGCCCAATAATCTACTAATTAGTAAAAGCCCATTATTAGTAAGAGTCCATTAGGAGTCCATTAGTGGAAGGATGTGGAAGCTTGTAGAAGCATGGAGACAAGTCTTCCATTTGTAGACTTTTAGGATACTTTGATGGAGTGTTCTAGAGACTAAATCATAGCCATTAATAGTGCTTAGTGTAGGATAAATCCTAACCATCCATTTTAGGATGCTACTAGTATAAATAGGGGTAGGAACTCATTTGTCAAGCATCCAAGAAACACAAAGTGTAGTAGTCTTGTAGAGAGAGTGTCCTAAAAGAGTCTTGTAGTGTGAGTAACTCTTAGTGTTGTAATCTCTTCTTGAGTGGTGTTAATAGAAAGTGTTGCCTTCCATCAAAGTGTTGTGTTCAACAATCTGGTATCAGAGCCTGGTTGTGAGTTAGGGTGTCTAATCTCTCGAAGTTCTTAGTATGCTCTGTGGTTGCAGCCGTGACTGATCCTCCACATCAGAAACGATTTCTTGAGATTGTTAGTGAGTGAGTTTCTTCGTGTCGTGAGTAGTCTGTGACTCTGCAAGTATTGTGTCGAAACTAGCTTGTTTGGTATTACTGAGGTACTGCCAACACGATGGGTGATCTCCAAGTCGTCGGAGGAATTAAGAAACTCAACAACAACAACTACAACACGTGGGCAACATGCATGATGTCCTATTTACAAGGACAAGACCTTTGGGAGGTCGTTGGCGGGAGCGAAACTACGCCGCCGGAGGAGGATGCTAATGGATCCTTGCACAAGTGGAGGATTAAGGCAGGGAAAGCGATGTTTGCCTTAAAGACCACCATCGAAGAAGAGATGTTAGAGCACATTCATGACGAGAAGACGCCGAAAGAAGCATGGGACACGTTCGTGACGTTGTTCTCAAAGAAGAACGATACGAGGCTACAACTCTTGGAGAATGAGTTGTTATCAATCTCACAACGCGACCTGACGATTGCTCAGTATTTCCACAAGGTCAAGTCGATCTGCCGAGAGATTGCTGAATTGGATCCGAAATCCGTCATTGAAGAAGGACGAATGAAGAGGATCATCATCCACGGGTTGCGGTCAGAATATAGGAGCTTCATTATTGCCGTACAAGGATGGCCCGTTCAACCATCACTTGTAGAGTTTGAAAATTTGCTAGCTAGTCAAGAAGCTATGGCTAAGCAAATGGGAGGCCTCATGCTGAAGAGTGAGGACGAAGCACTATACGCAAGTAAAGGCCGGAGCAACTTCAAACCGCCCACAAAAGGTGGATACAAAAATAGCGAAAAAGGAAGAAGCCATCAAGGAACCGCACAACCTTGGAAAGCTCAAAAGACCGACAACAAGAGTTTCCAAGGAAAGAGGTTCGAAGGTATTTGCTATAATTGCGGGAAGAAGGGGCACATGTCCAAGGATTGTTGGTCGAAGAAAAAGCCTGTCGAGAGCAATGCAGCAACTTCCAAAAAGGAGATGGAGGATGAATGAGATGCCGAGGTACTATGTGCCATAGAAGAAGACGAGATAGCATTGATGGCGATGGAGGGAGATCAGATCGACTACGAGAACGATTGGATCGTTGATTCAGGATGCTCAAACCATATGACTGGCGACCAGAGGAAATTGAGAAACAAGAGGGAGTACAAAGGAAGTCGCGTGGTTCGTACAGCCAACAACTCGCAGTTGCCGATCGCTCAAATCGGAAGCACGACTATTATGTCTGGTAATAAACCTGACATGGTTTTACTAGACAATGTCTACCATGTACCAGGTATAAAGAAGAACTTGTTGTCAGTGCCACAACTGACAACATTAGGCAACTACGTCTTGTTTGGGCCGGAAGATGTGAAGGTCTTTGAAAATGTTAAGATATTGGGGACGCCAACGATGGAAGGACGGAAAGTGGATTCCGTCTATGCGCTCTCGGCAGAGTCTGCTTATGTAGACAAGACTCGGAAGAATGAGACGGCTGATTTGTGGCACGCAAGGTTGGGACACGTCGGCTACCACAAGTTGAAGGTAATTATGGAAAAAGCGATGCTGAGTGGTCTACCTCAACTTGAAATAAAAACCGATATTGTTTGTGCTGGTTGTCAATATGGTAAAGCTCACCAGCTACCATATAAGGAGTCAAAGTTCAGAGCAAAGAAACCATTAGAGTTAATTCACTCTGATGTGTTCGGTCCAGTCAAGCAAATATCGATCAGCGGGATGCGGTACATGGTGACGTTCATTGATGACTACTCGAGGTATGTGTGGGTCTTCTTCATGAAAGAAAAGTCTGATACATTCTCAAAATTTCAAGAATTCAAGATGATGGTCGAAGGAGAAGTAGGAATGAAGATTCATTGTCTACGCTCAGACAATGGAGGAGAATACACATCGAGTGAGTTCGATTAATTTCTCAACGAGTCTGGAATACGTCGTCAACTTACATGTGCCAACACACCACAACAAAATGGTGTAGCTGAGAGAAAGAATCGACATCTTGCGGAGATCTGTCGAAGCATGCTGCACGCGAAGAATGTCCCAGGAAGATTTTGGGCCGAAGCTATGCGAACTGCCGCCCATGTGATCAACAAACTTCCCCAACCAAGGTTAGGTTTTATCTCACCATTTGAGACATTATGGAAAATTAAACCTACAGTTAGCTATTTTCGAGTACTTGGCTGTGTTTGCTACGTATTTGTTCCTAGTCATTTACGTAGCAAGTTTGACAAGAAAGCGGTCAGATGTATTTTTGTTGGATACGACAATCAAAGAAAAGGGTGGAAGTGTTGTGATCCAACAAGTGGAAAATGCTACACCTCAAGAGATGTAGTGTTTGATGAAGCATCTTCGTGGTGGTCCCCGGAGAAGAAAGTCATACCAGACTCGAACAACATGGAAGAACTTCTACAACAGAAGATGGGGGAGCAAACTGCACACATTCGACCAAGTGCTGACATGCCTGAAGAACCAAGCGACATTGACGAGGAAGAAAGTGCTCAACCACGCGAAGTTGGTGAAAAGGAAATGACACCTCCACAACTCAGGCGGACCGAGAGAATACGTAAACCAAATCCCAAGTATGCCAACACAGCCACTTTAGAAGACGATGTTCAGGAGCCGGAAACGTATGAAGAAGCATCACAAGACTCGGTGTGGCAGAAGGCGATGAAAGAATAAATTGCGGCCCTGGAGAAAAGTCAGACTTGGGAACTGGTGCCAAGACCAAGAGATATCAAACCCATTTCCTGCAAATGGGTGTACAAAGTTAAGCGTCGCCCGGATGGATCAATCGAGAGATATAAGGCTCGTCTGGTAGCCCGAGGGTTCTCTCAACAATATGGACTAGACTATGATGAAACGTTTAGTCCAGTGGCTAAGATCACTACCGTACGGGTCCTGCTAGCACTCGCGGCAAGTAAAGAATGGAAATTGTGGCAGATGGACGTGAAGAACGCCTTCTTGCACGGAGAGCTGGACCGGGAGATCTACATGAACCAACCAAAGGGATTTGAGGATGCAAATAATCCCAACCATGTGTGCAAACTGAAGAAAGCTCTCTATGGATTGAAGCAGGCGCCAAGAGCTTGGTATGGTAAGATTGCTGAATTTCTTACTCAAAGTAATTATTCAGTTGCGCATGCAGACTCAAGCCTATTTATCAAAGAAAGAGAAGGAAAATTGGCAATTGTGTTGGTTTATGTGGATGACTTGATCATCACCGGGGATGACGAAAGAGAAATTCAACAAACGAGAGAAAATCTATCGGTACGCTTCCAAATGAAGGAGCTTGGAATGCTTAAACACTTCTTGGGGCTAGAAGTTGATCGCACAGAAGAAGGATTGTTCCTCTGCCAACAAAAGTATACAAGAGATATACTTCAAAAGTTCGGAATGCTGGAATGCAAGCCAGTCTCAACACCGATGGAGCCAAATGCCAAGATCTGTGCACACGAAGGGAAGGAGTTGGAAGACGGGACGATGTATCGGCAACTAGTAGGTAGTCTCATCTACTTAACTTTAACTCGTCCTGACATTTCTTATGCAGTTGGGGTCGTGAGTCGGTACATGCAAAATCCGAAGAAGCCTCACTTGGATACGGCTCGACGAATTCTAAGATACGTCAAAGGTACAATTGACTATGGTCTTTTGTACAAAAGAGGCGAAGACTGCAAGCTAGTTGGATACTGCGATGCTGATTATGCAGGAGACCACGATACCCGACGATCAACCACTGGGTATGTGTTCAAGCTCGGATCGGGAACCATTTCTTGGTGTAGTAAAAGACAACCAACAGTGTCATTGTCAACTACCGAGGCAGAGTATAGAGCAGCAGCTGCAGCGGCTCAAGAAAGTACATGGCTGATACTCTTAATGAAAGATTTGCACCAGAAAGTTGACTATGCGGTAACACTTCATTGCGACAACCAATCTGCGGTTCGCCTAGCAGAAAATCCAGTGTTTCATGCTAGAACAAAGCATGTAGAGGTGCACTATCATTTTATCAGAGAGAAAGTCCTGAAGGAAGAGATCGAGATGCGACAGATCAAGACGGATGATCAAGTGGCAGACTTATTCACCAAAGGACTGAGTATTGGCAAGTGTGAAGGTTTTCGCAGCGAGCTTAACATGGTACGAAGAATGGGGGCTAGTGCTGAGGGGGAGTGTTAAAATATTCATCACTAGCCTAATTGGGCTTTGCCCAATAATCTACTAATTAGTAAAAGTCCATTATTAGTAAGAGTCCATTAGGAGTCCATTAGTGGAAGGATGTGGAAGCTTGTAGAAGCATGGAGACAAGTCTTCCATTTGTAGACTTTTAGGATACTTTGATGGAGTGTTCTAGAGACTAAATCATAGCCATTAATAGTGCTTAGTGTAGGATAAATCCTAACCATCCATTTTAGGATGCTACTAGTATAAATAGGGGTAGGAACTCATTTGTCAAGCATCCAAGAAACACAAAGTGTAGTAGTCTTGTAGAGAGAGTGTCCTAAAAGAGTCTTGTAGTGTGAGTAACTCTTAGTGTTGTAATCTCTTCTTGAGTGGTGTTAATAGAAAGTGTTGCCTTCCATCAAAGTGTTGTGTTCAACAGTGGAAACATCAAAGCATTTGTCTGGAAATTATATGTAATTAGACGTATATGCTAGATACATTTAGTCATTCATATCTGGCTATATACTGAATCGCATAGCTAGTAATTGTAAACTTCATTTGAGAGATGAACTATGTCTGAGGCATGGTTAATAGCTTATGTACCAAGATCCTTGGGCATACCTTATTTTGTGCCCTTTCCAAAGGAATTGACTTTTTCTGAAATCTTAGTTGGGCTACATTCTATTCCATCTTTATCAAGCCAACTGACATTTTAAGCATGTACAGGTTAGGGAAATCGTTGCAGTATTGGATCTAGATGTTCTGTATTATCCCTGCCCAAGGAATGGTCCAAATTTTCGTCCCAAGGCTATTGAGTTGGGCGGAAAGAAGCAGTTCCCATACATGGTTAGATAAAGTTCCTTTTCTTTTACCCTTCACAAAACAAAAATATAAACCAATAAAGCTTAAGTATTTCCTTTCCCCCCTCCTGAATATGATGCATATAGATTGTTCATTTCTCATTTTGTACATTAATATTGAAAATGTTTACTTCATTCTAGGCTGAACTTTGAACGCTCCATGGTCATTCTGATCGTATAACATGGTCAGACGTTTCCCGTTGAAGTTTATGATAGACAAGATAATAAAAAGACTTACAGAGAACTAACCAAAAACTTCCTCTCTTGTAAAGCCTAATTTTCTAAATTGAGTATAATGAATCAGCACCAACTCATCAACAAGTTATTTTTCCGCATCCATCAATTTATTCCTACAAATTGCAATAAGTCTGGGCAGGTTGTTGGAATGCAACATTTACAAGTACTCGTTTACTTTTTGCTTATTTTAGTTTTGACCAAGATGGTGGTAGTTCTCCATATGCATGGATAGATAGATAGGGTTTGGAGAAGACGTCCAATCTTACCATCAAAAATTTAGAAACTCATTTAATTATTTTGTACTCTCTGGAGTTAGATTATCTTATTGAAACTTGGATTCAACTAGGATTGAAAAGGAAATGACTACATGTAGAAACTGATCTTTAAACTTGTTTATACATGCAGGTTGATCCAAACACAGGAGTTTCTATGTATGAATCAGATGACATAATTAAGTATTTATCTAAAAAATATGGTATGTATATGGCTATCGACCCACTTTCCATCAGTTTTTTTATCCTCACATGGTAATGATAAATTGATTATTCATGCCACAGACAAATATCGAATGCATATGCCATGATATTAAGAGAGTACCATTTCCTATATTAAATTCTATTTCTTTTTTCATTGGTTATAGAAATAATCCAGAAGATAGAGAAAATTCTTATCAGGAAACCTTCAAGAAGTGCTTCCATATTTTTCAAATTGTTTCACTATCATAATTTGGGTTAATTACCTTTAATACCCCTTGTGTATTTGTAACACACCTTTAGTACCCCTTATGTATGGGTAACTGTTAGGACCTTTGATAAGGGTTAACTGTTACAAGATAGTAAATGGCAGCATTTACCATCATTTATGTAGCAACTCTTCATTTTAGCTTTCAATAAGGGTCTTTGCATATTTCATAGGTTGTGTATGTATATATATAGCCTATGGCAGAAGAAATAAATCACGGAGAGTATTTAGTAGCTAATTAGTTTACTTAGTTAACTTAGTTTACTATAAGTTGAGTGGATGCAAAGAAGGGTTACTAGTTCCCAAACCCAGGGCTGTAACAGTAACGCACTGGACAAAATTTTGGTCAAGTTTACGCCATTTTGATGATCTGTGACCAATTCATAAGGAATGTAATTGTTCTGTTACCAATACATAAGGGGTACTAAATGATCTGTGACCAATTCATAAGGGGTACTAAAGGTGTGTTACCAAAACGTAAGGACTCTTATTGAACATTACAAAACTTTGGTGTACTAAAGGTGTGTTACCAATTCAAAAGGGGTACAAAAGGTAATTAACCCCCATGATTTCTCATTGCTTTCTCTAAAATCTAGTAATGATTAGTAATCTTAGACAACTGAGTTTAAGAAGTTTTATATAAATTTCTGTAATGGTTGCTTTTGTTTTCTTTACATCAAATATGTTCCATTTCATTCATGTAGGTGATGGAAGTGCCCCTTTATCACTGTCACTTGGGCTACTAACGGTTAGTGCTCTCCCATTTGTAGTTTTGTCATTAAAATTTGATGCTTTTTGCTCATTTAGTCTTTTATTGCAGACATTGTCCGCAGGCTTTGCTCTGATTGGTCGTGCAGGAAAGGTAACTGGCTAATCTTATTCTGCAATATATACCCAATGACCGGGTTACCTCTTCAAATATGCATAGTTGATATGTAGCAGATCGAATATGATTTTCATTATTAGTCATTAATCAAGGTTATATCATTTGGGATTTCTAAGTCTATGTGCATGTGTTCTGGTGTGTGTCCATTTCCTTGTGTTAGAAAACCATGACTCTAGTGCAACTAAGGTTAAAGTACTGACATGTCGTTGACAATCTCTCATGTTTGATACAGGGGAGTATCTATACTCCAGCAAAGTCACCACCCAAACCACTTGAGATTTGGGCATATGAGGTTAGTAGAGTATCATATGATCTATGTTGTTTGAAATTCAGTACATGGTCAATTCTGTAGGTACCAATTTTGTATTCAATGAATTTTCCCTAAATGTAAGTGAAATTTATCTAGCATTTTTATCCCATTCAGTCTTCGCCATTCTGCAAAGTTGTGCGTGAAGTGCTGGTGGAGTTAGAGTTACCACACATATGGCGCAGGTAAAGACGCATCAATAGTTATGCTAGTAAAGGTTTTTTACTTTTTAGCTACAAAATTGGGGATAGGGTAACACATATACTCCACTGCATGTCATTTTCCCATAACAAATACTACAATGTGTATTTATGTTCACCATGATTAGAATCACATTTGAGTTAGATTCATGATCTTCTTCTATCAATCTTACCTGTGTGTGTCATATAGTGAAAAGGTTGGTTATAACTTCTACATTTCATAAAAAAATTAACAAATTACGAATAATTCATCAATAGCTCCATAACTTTTCATCTGGCTATGGCTGTAAGTGATAATATTTTTCTTGGTGTATGGAAAAATGTAAGATTTTCATGCATTAAATCATTAACTATGTACTATAGGAAGTATCACAGATTCACAATCAGTTTCCGTGAAGAACATTCTGATTTATACCTGTGTTCATGATTTAAAGATCCTTTAAATGTCTTCTTCTTTTAGTTGTGCGCGTGGCAGCCCCAAACGCCAAGTGCTCTATCAGAAAGCTGGACGCTTCCTGGTATTGATTTCCTTGACAAAGCTGAGTTCTATTACATCCTTTCGAGATGAAACTTATGTGCTTTATATTAACGAGTTTTGGAAAAATTGTTGACAGGCGCCTTATTTAGAAGATCCAAATACTGGGATACAAATGTTTGAAAGTGCAGAAATTGTGGAATATCTAAGAGCAACTTATGCTCTTCAGTAAGTGCCCTTTCCAGAGGGTTTTGAGGTTGTCGCTTTCTTCTTCAGTGTACATGTCTGCCTTCTTTTGTTGTGAAAGTACCTGTGTGGTCGCTCCGTCTTCCTATTTTCTTCCTCTGGACCTAGTACAGCAGGTGTAAACGATGTATGTATGTATGTAAATTTTTTAATCTTATAAGATACAGTGAGCTAATATGTTGTGCTATAAACTTGTCAAATTAGTTCCATGACTTGTGGACATGTTGCAATCTGTTCTTGTATATAAATTACTTTTAAGACTTTTGGTGGTCAACCTTGTACTAGCTAACATGTTGAACCATGTTCTAGAAAGGGTCACATATATTTGCTCAATTAGCATGCTGAAACAGAGATTTACTTGAAGAGTGGGAAAAGCTGTTATTTTTTTACAATTTATATTTGATATTTCTGATAAATAGAGAGATGGAAATTCAAACTTTCAGTGGCTTGACTGAAGAACCTTTTAAAATTTGATTAATTGGTAGTGGGTATGTGGATAACTCAGACCCATAACATTGTCTTGTTGTGAAGTGTATTTGGTTTGCTTCAATATGCAAAAGAATATGCTTTTAGAGTTTGTGAAGTGTGGCATATGGGCCTCACATTGTGGGTATGAAGAAGTTGACTACATCATCTCTAATGGAGGATATGTCTGTATTTTGGTGCTCTGAAGAAAAGAGTTGTCAATGGTTAGCTCCCATTGTGGCCACTTTTTGTGGCAGTTTGAGATTTACCTGTAAATTATGTGATATTGCATATCACATTCTCAACTTTCATGAAGCTCTTTTTGGTGCATTCTGGGTTTGTGATAGGGAATATGATTCGTGCGCTCTCTAGATGCTTCCTCAAACTAAATACTAGCTTCATGTGTATCCATCAGGACCATCACTTTATGTCCCTCTCATCTCCTTTCTTATTTCATTTGTATTCATGAATCCAGATTACCCGTTTATGGATGTTATTAGTGTTAATGGTACTTAACAACTTAGTATTAAGACTCTGCCTCTGACAATTACTCATGCACTTAGTAAATTGATTACAATTATTATTTTGTTTTCTCACAGCTACTTGATTTGTGAGACTTGTTCATCCATGTTACTATGCTGATATTCCAGAGGTCGAAGATGACAGGTTCTTAAGCCTCTAAACCTAATTACATTTCTGAGCTAATTTGGTATCAGTGGTCTTAATGCACCCAACTTTGGTTGAATTCTAGAGGCTCCTATAAGGTGTACACTACAGAAAGGAGGGACAAGAGCCACTTGCTCTTGCTTTTGCCATTGTTTCTGGTTTGTGTAAGAGACAAAGATGCACCATTGTAGTGGAAATAGCAATAGCTTGCATAGCTCTAACACTGCACATGAATTGATGGTCCAATGAGTTCATTAGAGGTCACATGATTGGTCGGGGTAGTGGCAGTGGCACCCACCCCCCTCAAATTTTCTATGTATATCTATATTACCCAATGTTATGACAAATGTGAATCGTGCCCCTTCTCAATATTTTTCTTTTTGAATAAAGTGTTACTTATATTCCTTTAAAAGAATTAGTACATGCTTGAAAGTCTTGACGGGACAAACACAAAAACCTTGTAACAACTGAAACGTCTAAGACGTTTTGCTGAGATGCCATAAAGGCGAACTAACGTTGTACCAAAATTAAACTGAACTAGAACAATACTGAAATAACGACCAAAATCTAATAACGATAAAATTAAAGATGACTGACAAACACTTCTCAAAGTGGGGCCTGAATACCGTTGGGTCGCCCTCGGGCGACGCTCTGCTTCTGTTGTAAAACCGAACTTGTGGCCGTCAATGATGAAGGACATACATGATATCCTCAGAGACTCTTTCCTATCCATGAGGTCTGCCTGTGGACTCACGTGGTCCGGCGAGGCTGTTCCCCAGCCCTCGCCTGAACTGTGACTCACTGGCCACCCCACTCCTCTGCTGCTGGCTGCTCCAATACTCCAGCCCGCCCGTACCACCCAGCGGTGGGCGGTGAAACTTCAATAGGTCGTGCTCCGAAAGTCGTCTGACCTCTTCTACTAAGACGAGGCCTAGGTCCCTTCACCGTAGACCTCCAAAGCGAACCCCTGTGAGCCAGCGGAAAATCCTCGTACGAGAATCGATTCCGAGTCGGTGGAGATGCATGTCGATTGAATGCAGCCAAAAGGACGCGACTAGTTCGATACACCATGATGGACGAAGAGACCCACCACGTCGCCCTAGCCGAACCAGTGGAGCGCCAATCCGAAACCCTAGGCCTTCCCAAGTCCGAGCCCCAAGGACCAACCCAGGTCGAGAAGGTCAGAGGAGAAAACCAAGCTTGTCGCCCGCGCCCTCCACTCTCCACCGGACCCAGAGCGAGGTCATGGGTCGACCGTCCAGTCATAAGTCACGGTCGTGGAAATCAAGGGAAGGCGCAGTTTCCCGAAGAGGAAGCCCAAGGTCGCTCCTTCGCGAAACCCCGCCGCGTTTGAGGAGGCGAACCAGAGCCCAGCTGTCCCCGAGAGCAATCCTTCGCCAGAAACGCACGGCGGCTCTACACCATGTATGGAGAGGTAGAAGAGGACGAAGATGAGGGCCTCTCGTTCTCTTGTGATGATTATGAAACCTTGCCCCCGACACGGTCTCCGAGGAGGTTTGCATGGCTGTCGGGGAGGATGGGACAAGACCAAGCGGCGCCGATAGGTTGTCAGCGGCGAACGCGGAAGTAGGGGGGTTAGCTCCATAGGCTAGGGTTAGGTCTCGACAGAAACGAGTAGGGTCGGTCTCGACAGAAGCGAGTAGAAAAATTTGTTTGTAACTGTATTTTTTAATAATTAAGAAATGGTATAAGCATTATTTCTCTCTTTTTTAATTCTCTTAATTCTCTTTATGATAGTATTTGTTTAGTTTCTTATTAATGCCCCTTAAATTTTACTTGTTTGTTTTTTTCCTTTACTTTTTTATATAAGTTCTTTTCGGTTCTTATTATAAATTATATACAAGAGGTGAAATCGGTTACAAACCACTCTTAACCTAAAAACTAGAGAACCAATCTTAGCCACACACACCTAAGATCCAACATTCACCATGATGCCACATCATCACCCCAATTTCACCCAAACTCACGCCACTTTCATCCTTTCTCATACAAGCAAGGGCATAATTGTAAAAGCATGGTGCCATGTGGACAGGTGTCCATTTTTTTTCTTCACCAATTCACTAATTTAATATTTCCCGATTCGTTTGAACTCCGATTAGCTTCAAACTTGCGCCAATATTTTTACTTTATCAAGGGCTTTAAATCAAGATCAATCATGAATATATTTTGAAGCACGAAAATAAAAAGGTATATCGGGGTGATAAAAATAATGTTGAGTGTTGATAAATCTTCACTAATACAAGCAAGGGCATAATTGTAAAAGCATGGTGCCATGTGGACAAGTGTCCATTTTTTTCTTCACCAATTCACTAATTTAATATTTCCCGATTAGCTCCAAACTTGCGCCTATATTTTTATTTTTTCAAGGGCTTTAAATCGAGATCAATCATGAATATATTTTGAAGCATGAAAATAAAAAGGTATATCGGGGTGATAAAAATAATGTTGAGTGTTGACAAATCTTCACTAATAAATGTTTTATATCGGAGATATCAAACTAGTGCTAAATGTTGATAAAAACATGTACCGAGGTGATAAAAACCATGTTCAATTTTGATAATAAGTGTGATAAACTAGAGTTTAGCGTTGATAAAAAAACATGTGATGGGGTGATAAAAACATATGTAATTTAATGGTAAACATAGTGTTTAGTGTTGATAAAACTAGTGTTCATAAAAACACGTGATGAGGTGATAAAAATCATGTTCGGTTTTTGAAAATGAGGTGATAAAATTAGTGTCTAGTGTTGATAAAACTAGTGTAACGTGTTGATAAAACCAATGTAAAGTGTTAATAAAAATTACCCAGATATAATTTTTTTTAAATCAGCCCCGAAATAATTCTTTTTTTTCGTGCTTCAAAAAAACATGTGATGGGGGTGATAAAACACGCATAATTTATGATAAAACCTAGTGTTTGGTGTTGATAAAACTAGTGTTCATAAAAAACACGTGATGATGTGATAAAATCATGATCAGTTTTGGAAATGAGGTGATAAACCCAGTGCAAAGTGTTGATAAACCCAGTGTAACAGGGTTGATAAAACCAGAGTAAAGTGTTGATAAAAATTACCCTTGTATAATTTTTTGAGGAGAAATCAAATACAAACCATGTCTTAACCTAAAAACTAGAGAACCAATCTAAGCCATCTATTTTAATAATAAAGGGATGAGATGCAATTGAGTGGTTGACTTGTTGACCGCAAAAAAAATAGCACTTTTTAGTAAGTGGGAAGAGCTTTTTAGTAAAACTATCATATTACTTTTTTACCAATTCACTAATTTAATTTTTCCCACTTCATTTGAATTCCGATTGGCTTCAAACTTGCTCCATTAGTTTTGTTTTTTCAAGGGCTTTCTATCAAGATCACTCATGAATATATTTTGAAGCACGAAAATAAAATTATTTCGGGGCTGATTTTAAAAGAAAAAAAATTAGAGGTGAAATCGGCTACAAACCACTCTTAACCTAAAAACTAGAGAACCAATCCGAGCCACACACACCTAAGATCCAACATTCACCATGATGCCACATCATCACCCCAATTTCACCCAAACTCACGTCACTTTCATCATTTCTCACACAAGCAAGGGCATAATTGTAAAAGCATGGTGCCATGTGGACAAGTGTCCATTTTTTTCTTCACCAATTCACTAATTTAATATTTCCCGATTAGCTCCAAACTTGCGCCTATATTTTTATTTTTTCAAGGGCTTTAAATCGAGATCAATCATGAATATATTTTGAAGCATGAAAATAAAAAGGTATATCGGGGTGATAAAAATAATGTTGAGTGTTGACAAATCTTCACTAATAAATGTTTTATATCGGAGATATCAAACTAGTTCTAAATGTTGATAAAAACATGTACCGAGGTGATAAAAACCATGTTCAATTTTGATAATAAGTGTGATAAACTAGAGTTTAGCGTTGATAAAAAAACATGTGATGGGGTGATAAAAACATATGTAATTTAATGGTAAACATAGTGTTTAGTGTTGATAAAACTAGTGTTCATAAAAACATGTGATGAAGTGATAAAAAACATGTTCGGTTTTTGAAAATGAGGTGATAAAACTATTGTCTAGTGTTGATAAAACCAGTGTAAAGTGTTGATAAAAACCAATGTAAAGTGTTGATAAAAATTACCCAGATATAAAAAAATTTAAATCATCCCAAAATAATTCGTTTTTTCGTGCTTCAAAAAAAACATGTGATGGGGGTGATAAAACACGCGTAATTTAATGATAAAACCTAGTGCTTGATGTTGATAAAACTAGTGTTCATAAAAAACATGTGATGATGTGATAAAATCATGATTGATTTTGGAAATGAGGTGATAAACCCAATACAAAGTGTTGATAAAACCATTGATAAAATCGGAGCAAAGTGTTGATAAGAATTACCCATGTATATTTTTTTTTAAATCAGCCCTGAAATATATTTTTTTCGTGCTTCAAAATATATTCATGAGTGATCTTGGTAGAAAGCACTTGAAAAAACAAAACTAATGACGCAAGTTTGAAGCCAATCGGAGTTCAAACGAAGTGGGAAAAATTAAATTAGTGAATTGGTAAAAAAAAGTAATATGATAGTTTTACTAAAAAGTCATTCTTACTTACTAAAAAGTGCTGGGTTTTTTTTGCAGTCAACAAGTCAATCACTTAATTGCATCTCATCCCTTCATTCTTAAAATAAATGGCTTAAATTAGTTCTCTAGTTTTTAGGTTAAGACATGGTTTGTATTTGATTTCTCCTCATATATTTCTAATCATGGATCATCATATTATCTTCCTATAAACGAATCATAATTATGAACTTAAAAAGTATATATGAATTTACAAGTACATGAATAATAGAACTCCGATTAACTTCAAACTTGCCCCAATATTTTTCTTTTTTCAAGGGCTTTAAATCAAGATCACTCATGAATATATTTTGAAGCACGAAAATAAAAATTTATATCAAGGTGATAAAAATAATGTATGTTCACTAATAAATGTTTTATATCGGAGTACCAAACTAGTGCTAAATGTTGATAAAAAAAATGTAATGAGGTGATAAGAAACAAATAATGAGGTGATAAAAACCATTTTCATTTTTGATAATAAGTGTGATACACTAGAGTTTAACGTTGATAAAAAAAACTTGTGATGGGGTGATAAAAAACACGTAGCTCAATGATAAATCTAGTGTTTAGTGTTGATAAAACTGGTTTTCATATAAAGCACGTGATGAGATGATAAAAATCATGATCAGTTTTGGAGAATGGGGTGATAAAACGATTGTAAAGTGTTGATAAACCAGGGTAAAGTGTTGATAAACCTAGAGCAAAGTGTTGATAAAAATTACCCATATATAATTTCTTTAAAAACCAGCCCCGAAATAAAAAAAAATCGTGCTTCAAAAAAACATGTGATGGGGGTGATAAAACACACGTAATTTGAATGATAAACCTAGTGTTTAGTGTTGATAAAACTAGTGTTCATAAAAAGCACGCGATGAGGTGATAAAATCATGAACAGTTTTGGAAAAAGAGATGATAAAACCAGTGTAAAGTGTTGATAAAACCAATGTAAAAGTGTTGATAAATCCAGAGCAACGTGTTGATAAAAATTACCCAGATTTTTTTTTTACAAAAAAACAACCCCGAAATAATTTTTTTTCGTGCTTCAAAATATATCCATGACTGATCTTGAATGAAAGCCCTTAAAAAAACAAAACTAATGGCGCAAGTTTGAAGCCAATCGGAGTTCAAACGAAGCGGGAAAAATTAAATTAGTGAATTGGTTAAAAAATATATGATAGTTTTACTAAAAAGCCCTTACCACTAACTAAAAAGTGCTGTTTTTTTGCAGTCAACAAGTCAACTACTCAAATGCATCTCATCCATCCATTCTTAAAATGGATGACTTAGATTGGTTCTCGCGGTTCCTACGTTAAAACATGGTTCTCACCAGATCTCTCCTCTATATACTTAATATTTTAAATTGTATTCAGAATGAAAATACTTTATAATATTTTTAAAATATTAAATCTGGTCGTCATTCTTTTAATAAGAAGCCATTTATTATTTTTGTGTGATGTTCATATTTTATGTTAATTTATATTTTTTAACGATATTTATTATTATTAAAAAGAAAATAATGCCCCTCCTCGTTTAAAAAACTGGATCCACCACGGGGGGTGGTGGGGGTTCCATTTTCCATCCACTAGTCACTAAACTATTCAGCATATAGCAGGGGAGGTCGTATTCGTCATTTTCCACCAATGATTAAATTTCAGTGGCTGTTCCAATACTCATTTTTTATAAGGGTCAATCAGCAGATTGCAGTAGTATCTGGTTGACTTGTGTGGTCCTGGAGATTAATGTGGTGCTCTCTATTGGTCATTATAGAAATATTTACTGTTTAATTACTAATTAAGTATGTTTAAGTCAATGTTGTAGACAGTGACGTCTATAAATAGATAGTGAAGAAGCTGAGCAGATTTGGCAGATAGCTTCTGCAGAAGATAATGGCAACAATGGCTTCTTGCTTCTCATTCCCCGTCTTCATGTTCACTGTTACATTGCTTCTCTGCATCACTTTTGCATGTAAGTACCCATTTATGCAAATATTACGCTTTTCTCTCTCGTTTTATTGAATTGTGAAATGAATATTTGTTCAGTTGAGATTGATTTCGGGTACTCGGGGGCGAAAGGGCCGAGCAAATGGGGAAAGATGTCTAAAGGTTGGAAGGCATGTTCTGTGGGGAAGCAACAATCACCTGTGGATATTACCAGGGACAGTCTCATGGTCAACAGCCAGTTGAAGCCTTTGGAGACGGACTACAAGTCTGCTAATGCCTCTCTTGTTGACTTTGGCTTTAACATTGCGGTACTTATTAGTACTCAATTAAGCTCGTTATAAAGTTGTGTTTAATCTTTGTGTTAATGAGTTGTGCTTAATTTGTAGCTTAAATTCGCGGGGGATGCGGTTGGAGCACTTGTGTTGGACGGGAAGAAGTTCTCCTTGAAGCAACTTCACTGGCACACTCCTGCTGAGCACCTCATCGATGGAGTCAGGTACGATCTCAGTTCCTTTCACTAATTAGTAATTAATTGTTCTGTAATTATACGGGATAATCTCATCCAACTACCCCTACGTTTACGACAAATTTACCTCGGTTCCGTCAATTTCGGGCGCATTATTTTTTGCATGAGGGTATTTTCGTCATTTCACACTCTAAAAGTTGACGGAATTGAGGTAAACTTGAATGAAATAAGATTAAACTTTGGGGTAGTTTATTGAGAAGGGTGCATGCTTAAGGGTAGTTGAGAGAGATTTTCCCTTATAATTATAATAGAATGACAAAAATACCCTCATGTAAAGAAATAATGGTATTTCTGTCATTTCACACCTCAGAAGTTGACGGGTAAACTTGTCAAAAACTTTTTAAGAGCGGGGATAGTTGATTGAGAAAAGTACACGCTTAGTAAATGAGTGAGATTTTCCCTAATTATAATTAACCTCCATTGTTGACACTAAAAACTGATACATGAATCTACATCCTATAACCAGACACCCCGCAGAGCTTCATCTAGTGCACCAGGCGGATGAGGACTCCACCATAGCTGTGGTTGCAGTGCTCTTCAATCATGGCAACGAAAACAAATTCGTTAGAAAGGTAACAGAATAGCTAAAATCCCTCTTAATCATTTCTGAGTCTGATGATCAATTGAAGACGAAGAAAGTGATGATCGTGAGTGTGTGTATGTGCAGATCCAGAATGGACTAAGAAAGCTGGCTAAGCAAGTTCACAGAGGAAACGAAAAAGCTGAAATAGTGATCGGGAATGTGGATACAAAAGCACTTGTAGCCAAACCTTCTGATAGATTTTACAAGTACATGGGTTCCTTTACTACTCCTCCGTGTTGGGAGAATGTCACCTGGCTCATCATCGCCAAGGTATTGTTTTTGTTTTTACTTCTGTCCATTACAGTTTACTTTTAAGACAATATCGTATTAACATTTTGTTGATTCTTAGGTTGAGGAAATCTCCATGGAGCAAGTTGAGTTTCTGAAAGCACCTCTCGACCGATCCTACTACAATAACTCAAGACCTGTCCAGCCATTGAATGGTAGAAAAATTGAGATGTACAATCCTTTTTCATCTCAGATATAATCATAACCTTTTCTGTTCGTGGGAAGACTTAATCTCAATGGCAATTTCGTCATTATTCTATTCCGATGCTAACTTATCTGAACCAAGTATAATAATGCGTATGATACAGTTGCGTAATAAAAATGTTTATTAAACAAATTCAAGATCTGCACACTCCAAAAAGGAACTTTATATTTACAAAACCTTATCCATAATTCCGGACAACATGCAAAAATACTAAACTAAGAAAAATGTATTTTAGCATTTTTACCTTCAAACTCGCGCTGTAAACGGTTATTCAAACTGCCACGCGAGCGCAACGACTATTTGAACATACTGTGGGCCCCACAAGCTTATCGGGTCCACTAAGTTCACCTTCTCCACACGGTATCTAGATCCTACGACCCAGATTTCGCCAGCTCACCGTCTAATTCGCCAACGCCCCACGACCCGGATCTCCTACCCGACGCGAACCGCTGCATGCCACCTAGACCAGGCGGGTCGCCCCCCACGCTCCTTCTCGCCGGCGCGTCGATGTCACCCGCTGGTAACCGATTCCTGATATCGTGTGCATCGATAGTTGAACTCGCCAGCCTCCGAGGCGCGTCCGCCCCAGTCTCCGATTTTTCCATGCACCCGATGCGGAATATCGCGCCGAAAGCTGCGAAGAACCCGGTCTTACCCTTCCCTGACGGTTCCGCCTTGTCCGCTTCCTGGCGGTTCCTCAATCTGCGGTTCCGATCCCTCTTGGATCTCACTCTTCCCATACAGGAAACCTTGGGCGAGGACGGCTCGTTGGCGGGAGCGTCGGATTTGGAGACGGATCCGGAGCGCTTGGGGAACAAGCGAGTGTTTCCAGGCTTGCAGGTCCGGCGGGTCTTCGAGTCGACGAAGCGAGTGTTGTGAGGCTTGGGAAGGCCGAGGAGCGTGGCCTTGGATTTGAAGTTGAGGGAGAAGCGCTGAGAGCTCGGATTCGGAGAAGGATTGAGATTGGGATTCAAATTCGTGGAGTTTGAGTTGGCCCCTTTCGCAGAGTCCTTTCGCTCTAGGAACGCGTTACGATCTAACCAGTCAAGCTCGGCGTCTTTGGAGAGCCAGAACGATTCCGGCGGGAAATCGGGAGGTACCTCCGGCTGATCCTCATCTGAGTCCTCGTCGCCGGGATGAAGATTCTGATTGTGATTGGTATTTTCTCCGGCGAGAGTCTCGCAGGCGATCTTGCGGTCGGAGCAGGATCCGCCGGCGCAGGCGGAGACTAGTGTTTCCAGATCCACTTGGGGCATTATTCACCGAATCAATGTCGATCAACAAAGCAATCAGAGGGAGGGAGAGATCGAAGATGGAAGAAGAAGAAAACGCTTGGTTTTTATAATAAAGATAGAATTGATTTGAAAATAAAATGGGAAGAGAGATTCAACAGCGTTGACTGCTCTGCTGTGCTTGCTTCCATGGTTTTTTGATTTCGTGAATTCTGAGAGAGAGCGACTCGTACGAAATCACCCTTTTAATTACGACTTTTTTGTTCATACAAATATTTAGAAATCTCTTTTCGTCCATATAATCAAAAAGAGTTGGCTGCTTCGTATATTTTTTTGAGGACTGCAAGGTAATATTATAAATGAAAAAGTGTTTACAAACGGCAAACACCTAAATAGTGAAATTAAAATAAGTAAATATTAATAAGCAAAGCAATATTATAAATCTCTTCCATGACGCTATTTTCTACCTCCAGGTGAGGTCCCTTCTACCCTACCTAGGGTTCAGTCGCCGTCACCATCACCATCGTCGACCACCACCGGCCTCCACGTTTTCGTCGTCTCTACACCGTAGCCGTGCGCGCCACGCTCGTCTCCTCCATCTCGCCAACTACACCCCTTCGTTCCGGTCTGTCTCCGCCACCCCGACGACTTCTCTCCTGCCGCCCCTAGTCATTTCCGGCCAGCCAGCTCCGGACCTGCCTTTCCACAGCCATTCCCAGTCGAAAATGACATCAACAGGTCAGATCCACCCCGCTCCTGATGCGTCTCTGCAGCACGGTCCACCCGACGTGCTAGGGCTTCTCTCCGGCGACCGCCTCACGTCGTCGTTTGAGGCGCCTCCCTTCACTTCCTTGTCGGACCCCCGACGACAGACGGGTCTCCTGGCTCTGAAGGATAAACCTGGTACGAACCAGGTTGAATCCGAGGTCTCTGAGGTCCCGGCGATGGTCTCGGACCAGGGAGGACGTCATCTGGCTGCGAGGGAGACTTCTCGGGATCTGCCGTCCCACTCCCGGCCTCAAGCTCCGATGGAGGTGGCTAGATACCGCCCTCCGTCAGATCAGGCATCTGACACGAACCCTCGGCCATCAGGCGGACGGGGGCCGACGGGTTGCCCAACTGAGATCCAATCGACCCGTATCTCCCCGGTCCCGGATTGGTAGGACGATGACGACGAAGTGGTGGTCTCGGAGGAGGGGGTCCCACTTTTCACCAAGGGCACGTACCAGTTTTCCCTTCCAGACAAGGTTGCAGGGGACCGGGTCTACAATCAGAACGCCGTCTGCGCGATGATGCTACAGAAATGGAAGGTGACTGGAATCCAGGTGGAGTTCATGTCCCCAGAGGTCACAGACTATCATTTCCCGCCCGTTGAGATAATGGAAAATATTCGTCACAGGGGCCCCTAGAGCTTCAAGGGTTTTCCCCGTCTGTTGGAGCCTCTCAGACAATTTGTCCGGGCTAATGAGATTAATTTCCATCACGTGGAGATCATGATCCGGGCGCTCAATATCCCGGGGGTGCCAGGAACGACTACATCCGCGGCCTCATTGCTGACAGTATTGGCACCCAGGTCCCATAGGCCCTGATCCAATTGGCTCGCTGGGAGGACATGTTATTGTGGCTCTAGGTCCGGATGGAGTTGCAACGACCTCTACGGCGAAGACTTCGCCTCAGATTCCCAGGTACCACTACCTCTACTGTGATTGATATGCAATATGAGAGGATAGTGGATTTTTGTCGCAGGTGTGGAATGTTAACCCACAGAATTTCTGGTTGCACGACCCAGTTATCGGGGATTGGTCGGGAAGAGATTCGTTATGGCTCATCTATACTGGCCCCAAATCAGATGAATGTGGATCGGCTGTTGGGGACGGTCTGGAATACACCCACCTCGGTGACACAATTGTCTATCACGTATCTCCTAAGTGATCTGTCCCTGAACCCGATGATTCGCTCCAGGGAAATCACTATGGGTGAACATCTACCCGGCGCAGACATTCCGAAGTCTGACAATCTGGCTAAGGTTACCCAAGGAGGGGCAACCAATGACATGCAGGAGGGAGGGCGTCGAGTCTCTGGACATCCACGAGGATTCACAAAGCCTGACAATATGGCTAACGTCCACCCTGCTGCTGATACTGTGGACCGAGCTAAACCCGGAGATACTGTCACGCCCCAAATCCGGTTTTGACCGGACTCGAGACGTGACCGGTGTTAATAATAGAAAATCGATAAATAACTGACATAAACCTTTAAAATATCAAGATAAACTTTCTCAAATCAACATCAGTAAATAGTTCAAAATCTCCAATGAGTCACAGCTCAACATAAAGAGTAAGATAAATGATGTTCAGTACACACGACCAACATAACTCTAAAATAAACCCCAAGACGTCCAAAAGCTCCCGAGCCTCGAACTCACTAGACATCAGGCACGCCTGTAGCACAGTAAGAAACAAAGGGGTGAGCTTACGCTCAGTAGGGAAAATCGTAAACAACTCTAGCCTCCGAATTTAATAATAAAACTGCCTTAGTCCAGTGTCACAAAAGTGCTTAAAACCCCTTAGACCAAGAGATGTAATAAAAAAAAATAAAAAGCGACAAGAATAATAAAGCATTCCCAAGGATAACGATAACTTCCCAGAGAATAAATAGAGAACACAATAATAAAATAGAATACCATCACAACAGGAAACAAGTAAATACTTGTTAATCAATGAAATGCTATGGAATCAGTCTAAATGAAATAGTATCGCTTTTTCAAAGATAACTGTAACTTAAAAGGTTCCACGAAAAATACTATAAACGAATCGTAACTACTAAAATGGGAGCAAATAATGTCACACCAACCACTTGCTTTCTCAAGCCTCTGATCCATGAATAGATTCTAGTGTCACCTCGGTTCCCATATTCCGATCTACTAGAGTATTCATATCACATCAGATTTTCCCTCGGTCCAGAGGAGGCACATACATCGGGGCACCAGAAACCATCCCATAGGGACGCTCATCATCGAGATTCTCGGAAATGCCTCCAAAGGACCATAAGTCATAGGGAACCAAGGTAGTGCTCCCATAGGACGCATACACTTGGGTGAAGCCACAGTAACCATTTCTTACAGAGTAATCCAACCAACTGTCCCGAGAAGTCCATCTCCAATAACCAATGCCCTCAGGCTCCAATCATTCTCGTAAACCATTCCCACACCGGACTCCTCAACGGTGTGGGTACCACACCCAATCACCATTAATCATTCCCGTAAACCATCCCCACACCGGACTCCTCAACGGTGTGGTTACCATACCCAACAAGCAAACATTCTAAGAATGAGAATAAGGGAGACACAAAATAACAAGTCAACCAACCAACGTTCATCAAACCACACATTCACCATAACACATCAAAGACAACCATTTACTCCTTCCACTTACCGTATACTTACCCGTCACGAACCATCGGTCCATCGATCACCTGATCGTGCCCCTTTGGCACAATCAATCATACTCGATCATCCGTTCAAATAAACAATTAATCACCACTCAATCATTCAACTAATCACGTACACATTTAATCAATCAACCATAAAATTAAACTAGTTTCATTAGACTCTTGATTATCCTAATAACTAGCAACCAAGCATGTGAACCTAGCACAACAACTAATCCGAGGGCTCATCACGGCCTCTCTACCAGTAAATCACTTCCCAAGTATTGAAAGCGAGTTACACTAGTTATTCTCATCCTAAGCATGCATTCTAGACACTTCCGGTTATTAATAATTGAAAGACGATTATTCTAGTTATTCGCATCTTATATGCAATTCTAGGACCTTTCCGATTTTATTAACCTAATAGGCATACTAGTATTGATATACTCAAGTAGTTAGGATATCCCCTACCTTGTGGTCTTCCTCTAAAACTCTGTTGTAAAGCCGGTTAGTCTCTCCTCCGTTCTTCACACGGGTTCCGGAGTGATCTTCGTCTCTCTAGCTCGGTCCAAGGCCTTTCCTCCTCTTGAGCTCGGGCTCACGGTCTTGGACCACAACAATACCAAAGTTAGTAATCCAACGGAGCGTTCCTCAACCAAAGACACATAAAGCCTCCACATAATAGAAACAAAGTCAAAGGAATGATTTAGGAATCGAAAAGGCCTCAAAAGGAAGGGTTTTGGTTCTGGAGGTCTGACCCGGAATGTGACCCATTCCGTGCCACTCAGATGGCCGGAATGTGGCCCTTTCCGTGCCTGTCAGAGGGACGGAATGTGGCCCGTTCCGTGCCACTCAGAGGGCCAGAATGAGACCCTCTCCATGCCTCGTTCCGTATCAGTCCAGAACAGACCCTCCTTCTTCTTCCTCAACTCGGATTCCACGAAAATCACACCCAAAACTCCATTTCCATCTCCAAACAACTCCAAAATGTTCATCCAAAGTTACCCAACATCAACACCCTCAATGGGTTCATCAAAACTTCAACCAAAACACAATCCAAACATCCTACTTCACTACTTCTTCTCCAAGTAACAACCACAAACCTAGTTCTTCAACTTCAAGCCAAAAACCCACAAAACCCATAGGTTGCAAGTGGATGGAATGAGAAGTTTAGAGCATCCATACCTTGAGGATGTGTAGGAGATGAAGCTAGCAAGCTTGGGAAGGAGAAATGGTGGAAAGATGAGCCAAAAATCTTCTCTTTGCTCTCTTTTTTCTTGCTCAAGCCAAGAGCTTCTCTCTTCTCTCCCTTTAGAAATTCTCAGTTGCAAAATGAGGGGTATGACTGAATTTGTGTCCAACAAATGCCTTAAATGACCTACAAGCTAAATGACCAAAAGCCCCTTGCTAGTTTTATCCTTTTAGAGCCTTTAGGGAGGGTCAAGAGGTCATTTCAACTCCTTTTCTTCTCATCCAAGCTTCCAATGCCATGTGGCATTGTGGGAGCCACTTTATTTTATTAGAATTCCAGCAGTCCAATTTTAGTCGGGAAAGTCGATATAAAGTCCAAGTTTGACCAGAAATTGACCGTTACAAAATTACAGTCAAACTGAAGGAAATGACCCAACTAAGCTAACCGTGATGACGGCTAAGTTTTTTTTTGGGCCCTGGAAATGTCCCGAATGACTTCCTGAGTTTTCGGTTGACTTTTCCGGTCAAAAGTCAAACTTGGTTAGAGTTCACCGGTTCGACCGGGATTGACCGGGGCGGTTCTTACAGATACTGCAATGACCGGGGAGGGGAAAGAGAAAGATCCCTAGGGGAAACAGAAAGATCTCCAGACTGGACTGGGGAAAGGAGGGCCCAACCGAGGGAAGGGTAAGTTGACAACCCTGAAGACGAGGAGCGGGTCTCTGTATATTCGTCCACCGGAGTCGAAGAAGCTGCTGGATGATCCGACTCCCCAACACCACATAACGGAGCCGACCTACCAGAAGGAGGAGATGGAAGAGCAGTCGGAGGCATCGGTGTCTCTGATGTAGGAATAACCCGACCCGGCAGGGATTGGTGGAGTCGTCCTCAGACTATACCTACAGACCCGGGACAACCAATGCTGGGAGGTCCCGGGCATCCTGCACACTCAGCAAAGTTTATTTATCTGCTTTCTTATTATCAGCATTATTTTTGGGACATTTTACTTCTTGTTTGTTTTCGGACTATTTCTTTTATGTCTCGCTATGTTGGGACGATGGTAAGGATTTGTCTCGAGTTTGTGCCCACGATTTCAAGTGGGCTATTATTATGGGTCCATGAGCGTCGGACTTGCTACGGTCGGCTCGGACATACATCTGGAACCCGAGGCGATCACGCCTCACCCTGTTTGATTACCTATTGGTATTAATGAAAGTCTCTGGTTACCCATTTCAAAAAAAATAAGTAAAAGTTGTCTTGAGGGTGATATTGTGGTAGCGTCTTACGAACACCGATACAGTTGCTCTAATAGCATAAATTTGTTTATTTTTTTATAAAACTAGTAGCAAAAATTGATATCAATTTTATTTTGAGCATTAACCAGAGATTTTTATTAATTGTTCAAGAGAATACAAATTAAGGCTGACGGGAGTTGGTCTTCCGACACCGTAAGAACAAGCATAGAAGAGGTCGATCAGGTTAGCTAGTGAGCGGCCTTATTCAGTGATCTTTTCATGAACACGAGTTTTGAATCCTCGATTTAAGAGAGCATTAGTTGAATCTCATGGATGACGCTACGCACCGGGGAGAGGGGCGGTAGCGAATTTACTGAGAGTGATCACATTGAGAGCGACCGTGTGGATGATAATCCGCAATCATTTACGGACTTGGGATAACCCTAAGACAATGACAATCGCAAAAGCTTCGATGAGATTCGGTTCCTAGGTTCTATTGATTGTGCAATTACCTATTTCAATAACTTCCCTTGTATAAGATCGACAGATGATGCTCCATCCTGATTTGTTGAGATCTCTGAAGATCGCACCATTTACATTAATGACCTTGTATCACGGTGGTGGGGGTTGCCAAGTTGTATCTGATGTAGTAGGCATAACTCTTCGCACCGGTGATGGTTGGAGTAGGGCCTCCCTCTAAATACGGATATGTCCTTGAGTTTTGATAGATAGGGTCAAGGGAGAGGGTCGAACTGCATTCCAGACCCATTCATTCTTGGCCTTCCAGATTTCCCAGCGCCCAATGGAGATCTCCATGATCTTGTCCGGAGTTTGTGCCTGGACCTAGTGAGTTCACCAAGTGCTCAATGAAGTTCCATGGGATGGCGGGGAGATGCCTCCCATTTTAGTCCAACATTCCAGGGTAAATTTTTAATGGATGAAGAGATGTTCCACTGCCTCTTGTTGTTGACAACAAATGGGACAAAGGGGGGACATCGACAAAGATTGGATGCCACTTGGATGATACCTGTGAATATGCACCACAGAAAGATATAAATCATGGTTGGATTTTGATTGTCCATAGAATGGGCCATATTAGGGGATCCGGTTGGGATGTGGGTTGTCTAGGTCATAGGTCCCAATATCCCGCCTTGGTGGAGTAGTGCCCTTTGGGATATGATGTCCAATACCAAGTGTCGATGGTCCTTGTAGCAATTAGAGGAGTGACAATATGGCTTCTATATCCTGCGGAGGGAACAAAGTGATAATGTGGGGGACATTACATCGCCTTGTGTAAGAACCGCCCCCGGTCAACACCGGTCAATTTTTTTCTTACAAGATTCGTTGTAGGGGTTTATGTGTTCAGGTGGGTATCACTCATCGGGACTGTCTTTATCGCTTGCGGTGTTGACCATCGATGTGTTAATGCTCGTCTTCCAGTTTATGTGACTGGTAGATGATACTAATGAGACAGTGTGCTATACTTGCTTAGACTGTTAGTTGGTTTTATATAGTATTGCTAGTGCTTAATGCTTGACAAATCAGGGTTAAAGACCTTTTCCTTTTGTGAGCGCTTCATGGTTGTAAAATCCGGGTCTTAGGACCTATTTATTTTTCTGCGCTTCATGGTTGTAAAATTTGATTTCTTAGACCTTCACTATTAGGTTTGCTCCCATGTTGGGACCGAGGATCCTTGTATAGGAACACTCTTTCATATATCAGGTTTCACTCCTTGTTGGGTCTTTCATGAGACTGTGCGGACATGCCAGCGCTCGCTTCACTTGTTCCCTTAAAAGACCACTTTGAGTGTCTTGGGATTCTTTTTTGTTTGTTTATAGGTAAACCTTGTTTTCCTCTTTTTCCTCAAAAGAGGGTTTATAAAACTTTCAATATGTTTTTCCGATTAAAAAAACTATAATACATGATTAATATGAGTATGGTTTAATATACATATGGTTCAAAAAAAGCTGACCCACACACATTACAGAACTCAATTATAAATACGATCGGTTGTGACAACTTACCCATAGCTTGCTAAATCATACTTCAATCAGGCATTTGATATACGAAAAATTAAGTAATAATAGCATGAAATTGGTATTTATTTATTGGGTTGATTTTGTTTTCAACTACTTAAGAAGTTAGGTATGGAATGGTTGAAATTAGGAGAAGTCGTAAGAGGCCCATTGATTACACATTATAAAACAACCACCGTTGATATCATTGCTTATATAATTCTATGTGCTACCAAATTGTATAAATGTTCTCTGTTGGACAATTAGGATAAAAGGGCTGATTTTTATTTATTAGAGAAGTTTTATAAGTCTTATTCTCAAAATGAGATATAGGCAGTCTGCTCAAGAACAGACCAAGACCACAAACTACAAGAAAAACATTAGTATCAAAGATGGATATACCATCTTCCCACAAAACAGAAAAAACACGAGCCAAAACAAAACAGAAACCGTAAAAACATAACCACCAGCCTAGATAACCTAAGCAAAACGACTTAAGCGAAGCGACTTGGAACCAAAGGACTCCTGCAGCTTAGAAACGAGAACTCTTTCGCCCGACCAGAGAAAACCCCCACTAGATCAATCTTGAGTAGATTCCGAGTCAGAAAGATCACACTCCGGACTATGGTGACGTAATTCTGCATCTAACATATCGAGCTCCTTCCTGAACTGTTCGCCAGTAGTCTTGGATTTGAAGCCCATTTTGCTACAGTAATCCCAAGCCTTGGTCGCTATAGTAGGGTCGGGCCCGTATGTATCATCCGCCAATTGACCCATGTGAATGTTGGGGAAAATGTGTTTTCAAATTATTATTTTTTATCCGCGGATGTAAATTTAAATTAAGCCTCTTCTAAGGATGAAAATGAGTATATGTAGGTGGTCCAGCTATAGACCAGTGAATCGAGGGCTGGCATGACAATTCAGCCTCATGACAATCCCATGACGGGGAGATACATGAAACATGAAAGAGCATTCCTATACAAAGAACATTGACATCCCAACACGGGAGCAGTGAATACAAATCCAACAAAGGAGAACAAAGGTCTCAAAACCTAATATGACAATCATCTAAACTCAAAACAAATGACTAAAAAGAGGGTCTAGTACCCGGATTTAGCAACCATGAAGCCCCCAAAACAAGAGTTCTGCTACCTAGATTTGCTAGTCAAGAAGCTCAAAAAAGCAAGCCGTCCACCAAGAAGCTGTCGTCGTCGTCTCTTAAACCGCCCCATCCCTGGCCTCCACCATCGCACCGCCCTCGACCCCTCTCTCGATTAAGGATCTGGCTAATCGAGGTGGTCTCTGAAACTGATTATAGCAGGTTCGGTCGCACTCTCCAGAGTATGCAACGTTTAGGCAATACCTTGAGCAGCCATAGTCAGTTTCGTCATAGTTTAGAAGTGGATGATAGCATGTTCGGTCATACTCTACTATACATGCAACGTTTAGGCAAGACCTTGAGCAGCAGTCGTAGTCAACTTCGACTAGTTTTTAATACCGTCAGTGACGGTTATAACGTGAAAAGAACTGCGACACTATGTGTCTTTTGTCAGTTCTTCATGGTCAGAGATTTATTCCTGATGCACTCTGATGTATTTGAATTTAAATCAATGAATTGCACTTTTCGCTCAAAAAAAATAAAATACATATAATATAATGTAAAAGATAAACTTGTCATTTTCAAAAAAAAAGTTGATATAATGCGATTGTTATATATCTAAATTTTATTAAAGATAATGGATTTGTAGACGGAAAAGATTCACCGTAAATTTTTGTAACAAAGAATAATTTATCATAAATTTTTACAAAAAAATAGTTCATTGTAAAATTTTAAAATATATCAATTTTATATAAATACAAGGAACAATAAATAAAAAATAATGCATGAATATCTTTTAGATTGATGTTTGATGGCGTTCCAATTATACAGAGTTAAATTCAATAATTTATGTTTATAAATAATTATAATTATAATTATAATTATTGTTGAGACATCCAACACGGCACAGCATGGCACAGTTATGAAGATGATGATGAAATTGGACGCAAGATCATGTGAGAATTCATGTCGTCACTGCTAATCCATCCATTTCTGCCGTTAATGGTCAACTCTGCATACAACTCAACTCATTCTTTCTCATATATAACGACATGGATTTAAGACGTTATCTTAGAATTAGTTTTGCCACTTGTTTATGAGATTATTTTTGAGCAAAAGGTGTAGTTTTCATTAATCAAGATTTGTAATAAGAAGAAAGTGCATCAGAGGCTCTTTGACCATGAAGAACAGACATAGAACATTTAAGAGTGTTCGCTATTCTTTTTACAATGGAATCGTTTTCGACGGTATTGAATGGGGTGCCATAAAGGCGAAATACTAAACGCTGCATGCATTGTACATTATGACCGAATCTGCTATCATCCACTTCTACGGGAGGCAAAGCTCTTCTCATGGACCCCTCCCACGATCAGTCCCTAGAGCACTGGATTCTTTTCGTCATTGACCCTTCAAAGAAGAAGTCAGAAAAAAAAGACTCACTCGATTAGCCAGATCCACACTTGTTTATGAGATTATCATCAACTTTCATAAAACAATACGAATAAATTGTCCTGGGTTTACTCCAAATAAAATTGTTGTATCTTTCTCCTGAGATTGACAAACTAATTTTAAATCAAACATTCTTATATTAAGATTAGATCTGATGTATATTTTATAAATTTCTTTGATAAATATAGAAAATTAATGTTTAGATTATTTTTTTTAACAAATGGTGCAATATTATTGATATCAAGAAAATATATAGGTGTGCACCGAGGAATAAATTCACCGACCACGAGAGAAAGGTCAGAATAGTTGAACAACGGTTCTTTAAACCTTTTCGTAACATAACCAACGTAAGCGATATTTTGATGCCTCATAGGCCATGACAGAAGACGGAGAGGAGGAATGAGAGACCGGAGATCCTGAGGGACCTCAACTGTAAGAGTGAAAGGGAGAGGCAGCACATCGTACAGGGACCCATCCCAGGTCCAGTCCCTGATGCACGACGTACCACTCATTCCTCCTGGCGGGGCTGTTTCCCCGCCCTAAATTGTTCCTCCTTAGGGACCTCAGTTGATGACCATTTCAGTGTGTTTTGGTTGTCCTCAGCTCCAGCTCCGCTAGGGACACCATCCTCCTAAGCTTCCAAACCCGCCCGAGCCCTCCCAACCAGATAGTCCAGGCGAGACAATGGACCCTCCAACACCGGAGGGGCAGATGGTCGAGGCGGCAGCCCACTAGCCGAGCCCTGATGTCCTGTCCGAGGGTCATAAGGGGCCGAGTGCCCTTATCCAGGTTCAAATGACCCTGAGGGCCAAAACCCGCGCGGGTCAGGCAAGCGGACCGGTTCTCCCCAATATGTAGCGTACGCCTTGACTTTATTCTCTCGGTGGTATTCCAGCATGAATTCCCCGAACAACGGGGGGGAGGGGGGGGGCTCTAACCTCCCACGTACAATCCTTCAAAATATGGCCGAGACGAGCACAATTATAACAGAATCTTGGAAGCTTCGTATACGTGAGTTCCATGTGGATTGGGTCCGGAAACTCCGGGAACCTAAGCACCAACCCTTTCCATAGTGGCTTTTCAAGGAGGTGCCAGAAGCGGATTTTAATAGTCCATCCCCAGCACATCCCCCATTGGTCACATGGGACATTCACGCACATTCCCAATGTGTTGTCAATGGAGATACATGTCTCCCTTGTCCAAACCAGAGGTGACAGCCCTCTAGCATGTACCCAAAGCTGCACCCGGTCCAGAGGAGGCAGCTCCCGAGCACACGGGTCTAAATCTCCCAGCAGCAGGACCTTGCCATCAAAGCACCAGGGTTCATTGCTTCGAACCCATGACCGAGACTCAGAAGATCGAAAGTAGAAGCCGAACAAGCCTGACCCTAGGTCTTTAACCACCAGGCCTTCTGCAAATTTTCCCCATGCATTTGCGATGATACGCAAGAGCATGTCCTTCCGTGGAGGCTTAGGGGCCCAGAGACGTCCTAGCAAACCACATTGTTGGCGAGTGAGGGCCGCCGATGTTGTCGCCCGAGACACCGGGACCATGACCTCGACTTCTTCATCTTCCTTCAAGGAACAAGATGATAATGCATCCTGCAGACCTTCCAAGGATGATTGAAGGTCCGTCATCCTATCATTCGAGGATGAAGGAAGCTCAACCGTAGCCAGTTGCCGCGACCTATCCCGCGTCATAACCGACAGGGTAGTGAGGGTCGTAGGGATGGTTGGTACTGAGGCCTGATAAGGGAGACAACGCCCTAGTCCCAAGTCCATCATTGTCGTCCTTGGCAATTCCTCCATGGGGGCCTTCCCTTTCGTCGGGTCCCTCCGCAACAGGGGAAGCGCATTAGGGTTGGCACCCGGAGCCTCGTCCGTGGGAATTCGTACCTGGTCCCAAGTAATCTTAGGAACAGGTGCCCGACCAGGAACTGGACCTAGGGGACCCTCACCCTTAGGCGGGGCTGATATAATATCAGTCGGCACTGAAACCCTAGGAGCCCTACCGCTAGGCAGCGGTTCCAGAGCAACGTCATGGCACACAGGGAGGAGCAGGGTACTCGCGATTGAGGGGTCCAGCGTAATGGTACTCGCGGGGAACGTCGGCATTCTAGGGTTCAGGGGAACCATATTGGGATCACGGGTCGGCTTGTTAAGGTTCGGGAGAGCCAGAGTGGTAGCATGGCTTGTAAGGCACGACGGCCCTCTAGTGCTCAAAGGAACCAGAGGGAGGTCGCGGCTTGCTGCGCAAAGCAGCCTGGTAGGGTTTAGAGGAAGTAGTGCGAGAATTCCTTACTTGGGGAAGAAGGCACCGGTGGTCAACGCAGAGGCCTCCCCCGTTTCGGTTTAACCACCTGGGTAGGAGACGCGACCCTACGACGAAGGAGACCTCCTCTGAGATCTGTCCCAAAGGCGGAGGGATCACAGCTTGGCGGGTCGGCTTCTGTCGGCGACGCTCCACCTTCCCAGGTTTCGCTACTGCGGCGGATTGGTGGTGGCACGGGAGGGGGAGAAGAGAACCACTGGTAGGAACAGTGGCAGGTATCATCAGCCTATTGTTGGCTACATGCACGGTGGCAGAGGTTTTTGGAGAGAGTTTCATAGCGATCGGCTGATAGGGCTAGAAGAAGTCTCAAAATTGAGAGAGAAGTTTTTTGTACGCTTTTAAATTTTTTTTTAATTTGTGAATTTTTTTCTAAAATGATAATTTTACCTTTTAAAAACAATGAGTAAAAACAACAAAAAGAAAAAAAAAATCCATTCCCTTTTTTTTCTATGTATGTTTGAAAGAAAAAGATAATTAGGAAATATGAAAAATCTGATTTTTTTTTACTATTTATTTATATATATTTTTTAAATAGTCATTTTAAAACTAAGTTATTATACAAATAATATTCGTAGAAGACAGAAGCAATAGTAGGGTGGCAGCAGGGACAGACGCAGACAAATTATGGCTGCTATGTCATGTGGAGGCTTTGTCTGCGAACAGAACATGAATCTGATCTGATCTGAATCTCATGTCATGGGAAGAGATGTGGGTCCTCATTTCGCTTCATTAATTAATTAATACCTCCAAAAAACTTATTAGTTAATCAAAAAATGGTCAGTAACACCAACATAACCGTTTTCATGTGTTAATATGAAATGTGTGCATTAACGTGAAAAGGGGGGTTTCTAGAAGACATATGTGTATTTTGGAGTATAATCTAATTTCGATTTTTGACTAGTTTGAGACTTTCAGTTTGAAGATTAAAATAAAGTCACGAGTTATATTGATCACTTTTAATATTGTAAAATAATATATTTTTAAGCAATAAATATTATTTTAATTAAAAGTATCAGTCTTTTAAATAAATAATAAAAATTATAAGATCTTTTTGTTTAAATACATTTTTAAACATATTTATTTTATATTATGTATAAACATATATATATATATATATATATATATACCTATAAACATTCAGTGACTATACACGATTTGGCAACGGGAGATTTGCATATTTAGGGAGGCTACTTTGTTTGGTTAGAACTCACAAGAATATCGTGTTGCGGTTGGTGAGTTGATAATGTATGTTTGTTCGCTAGTTCGATGGGAAAGGTGATGTCGGTTTTCGATACTTGTGATTAAGGAATTTCATTAGGCAAAGCAATTTTATTGGTGCACTGTGGTGAAAGTCAGTCGCATTAAAGGATTGTAGAGTTGGAGCTAGGAGTTGAGAGGTTTCAATTGTGGTTGAAACCGGAGAAATCCAATGAGGTTCCTTACTGTGTGAGTTCTTTCCAGTTTTGACCGTCTTCAGAACCTTCCTCCCCTTCTTCTCTATTTGCAGCTGGTGAGAGTGTGTCGGGGTTTGGCACTCAATCGGAGGGATTGTTGGGCTCAATATTACTCTGTTTTCTCTTCTCGTTGATCACTCTATCCTAGGTGATAAGGTTGGACCGGCTTCAGGTCTGATGGATCTCAGACCTTTCCTCCAGTTGATTTTGAAGGAGTTTTGGACGAACAGACTATATTCGTCTCCACACCTCCCAAGAAAATACGAAATCGGCCGCGTAAGAAGCCTTTGTCGCTGGCAGTGTATTATCAGACACAAACGTGTACTCGATCTCGAAGCATGGAGGCAGGACAAGATCAGATGCTTTCACGGTGGTTATTACAAAGAAGAAGAAGAAGAAGAAGAAAGGAGGTTTGGATGAGTGGATTATAAGTACATAAGTGGGTATAAAGAAGCCCGATCTTACCTCCTCGATTGTCGTTCAAAAGTGTACTGTCATGTTTGCTTCGTCCTCAAGCAACTGACAATTTCATAATTCTGTTAATGCTGTTATGTTCTTAGTTTAGTTCGAAACGGTGCGTTTTGGGTAAGTGAAGGCGTGAGAGTCACGCGCCTGTCATCTTCTTCTTCCTCTGACCCACGCACGATGATGTGGTCCTGCTGCTGCAGCGGAGAGCACGGAATCGCAGGCATAGCACGTCCCATATATGCTGCGTCCTCATGTCCATTCTGGTTGTCTATGATTTGGTGCATTTTTGTATTTTGGTTAATTAGGGTTTTCATTTCTGTTCTTTTCCTTTTCTTAGAACAATTTGTAATCCTTCTTCAATCAATTACAGCCAAATCCTTCCTCTCCTGGTCTAATATCACCTGAATTGAATTCCAAACACATCTATTGCGTAACATGTACGAAGGAGGGTGTGAAGGAAGTGGAAGCTGCTTTTCCGCATACGGGGGAGATGGGACAGAAGCCGGACATGTCAAGTTTGGCTCGGTTGACAGGAGGTTAACAAGCTAGTTGGAGGAGGATACCTTCCGTATAAAGGATGGTTTCTGGTCGGAGGTAACAAAGTTGGGTCCTTAGGTGGTATTGCTACTGGAGTTAAGGTGTTTGTGGTCGTGATTAGGTGCTTAAGATTGGGTTGGTTAATGGAGTTTCGTGGTCATGGAATTGGTTGTTCTATCGAGAGACGATTGGAGGCCAATGTGGTTTTTGGAGTAGATTTTCGGCTGTCACGTAGGTAGTAAAGTTTTGTCTTTGGAGATGGTTGCTTTTATTTTCTTTTTTCTCGTCTGTATTTGTTTGTGGTGTTTTCGATTTTTGTTGGATTAATCGTGTTTGATACTGTTTTTGTCGTGTTTGATACTGTTTTTGTCATGAGGAATGAGCCCCTTTCTTGAGGCACTCTTTCTTGTTTCGATTCTTTTTTTTGAAGATCGAAAACCATAATAAATTCACTTATAAAAACATACAAACATGGGGATGTATAAGACGATAAACTCTACATTTGCCAGACAAACTGTATGCGAAATTAAAAACGGCACAATATAGCGCACAAAATTAAGTACATGAACACCTGTACAAATATGACAAATAGAATCGAACTTAAAATCTCACATAAAAGCTTGAGGTTTGACCCAAAATACCATTATTGATCTTAGACAAAGCAGGAACTAAAATCGTTGAACCTTAACCCAAGTTGACGTAAAATGAAAAAAATCTATAAACAAATGTACAAACACAAACAGATAATCTATTATTTGAGATGGGCTAAGCCCGTCTAACATGGGCTTTTCTCATGCCTAACCAACATGAGTATAATGGGCTGCGAAAGAGGAAAGAAAGAAGAAGAAAAAACACGAGAGGGGTAAAAATGAAATTTACAGGAAGTCGAGAAAACTAACTGCAAAAATAAAGGGAAAGTAGAAGGACGTCCCACAAAAATTCCACCGTTCAAAAATTTCGGACCGTTGAGGGCATGTTGCAGACAAGCTAACGGTTATATTTCCGATAAAAAACCACCGCCATCATGACATCTCTATCTATGCATCGCTTTCGCTTTTGCAGTTATCTCCAAAACCCAAACGAAACAACCACACTGACCAATCATCCATGGGCTGTGTGTCGTCCAAGGCCTCCAGAGAAGACCACGCTCGAGACCTTGTGGAGGTCAACAATGGCGGAAAGTGCATCAACCACATCGTCTCTCTCACTTCCAGCACGTACGGCCTTCTCAACCTCGAGAGCGAACAAGTACCCATCAAAGACGTCGCAGTTGCAGAAACAGAGCCTCAGAAGCAGAGGTCTTCCCCTTCGAATCGACGGAGCGAGCCCGAGGTCATCGATGCTCGGGAACTGATGGAGGGTCTGGAGGAGGGAGTGCCCACTAAGAAGAGCCCGAAATCGAGAGTCTTTCTTCGTGGGTTCGCGGATCTGGATGTGAGGAGTCCGATGAGGTTGCTGAACCAGATCGCGTCTCCGAATAAACTGAAGAGGTCGGGAGGGAAAGAGAATCACTCCGTTTCCGGAACCCCGACCGGTTACAGCCCGAAAGGTAGCGTCTTGAAGCCCCGGAATTCTTTACCGGCGGGGCTGAGACTAACCCTGCCGGTGAAGGGTACTCCGGTGGGGTCGAAAAGAGAGAGCTTTACCAGGGACGGGACGGTCTCGTCGGCGAAGAGGAGTTTCAGTCCGTTGTTCGATCCGGAACTCATAGCGGCCGTGGAGAGAGAAATGTCCGGCGCCGGAGATGGAGAGGAGCAGATTAAGAAAATGGTATCTCCGTCGCCGAGGACGCGAAAGCAGAGGAAGTCCAGAGAGTACTCGGAATCGATCCTTAATTCGTTCGAGCGGTTGTGTCCTCCGGGAGGGGAAAACGCGGCGGTGATCTACACGACGACTCTAAGAGGAATCAGGAAGACATTCGAGGACTGCAACAAAGTCCGATCGATCTTGGAGTCACACGACATCCTCGTATTCGAAAGGGACATTTCAATGGATTCTGGGTTCAAGGAAGAGTTGAGGAAGCTGATGGGGAAGAATGACGTCAGAGTTCCGGCAGTGTTCGTGAAAGGAAGAGTGGTCGGAGGAGCGGACGAGGTCGTGAAGTTGGAGGAGGAGGGCAAATTGGGGATTTTGTTGGAAGGGATTCCGAGGGCAGTGGTGGGATGTGGAGGCTGCGGCGGGTTCAGGTTCGTGATGTGTAGGGAGTGCAATGGAAGCTGTAAAGTTATGGACTTGGTGGAGAAGAAGATGGTGAGGTGTGGTGAGTGCAATGAGAATGGGTTGCTTCACTGTCCCGTCTGTTGCTCTGCTAATTAATCTTTGATTACTTAATTATGATTTGGGTTTGGAGGTTTAAGGTTGTTTTTTTGGGTAGGGTGACTGGTGAGGTGAGGTTCTAAAGCAGGTTTTAGGCCTTGCTCTGTCTATCTATGGTGTTATGTGTTCATGGTTTGGTGTTATGTGTTCATGGTTTGGTGTTTGTAATGGTTAAGGATGTTTGTTTTTGTTGAAATGTGAGTTTCACATGGAAAGTGTGTAGATAAATTGATTCTTTGATATACATGTTGATGTCTTTATTTATAATTCGAGTTTATGGTTTGGATTGAGCTTTAACATGATATTAGAGCTAGTTACGACATGTTTAGTCCTATTATGACCCACATGTAGATGTCCAACCCTACACGTGAGAGAGAATGTTGAAGTATAAGTCCTACCTAAAAATGTGATGCCAAATTGAACAGTTGATAATCACCGCCCATAAATTTGAGCTTTTGGGTTAGATTAGGCTTTAACATGGTATCAGAGCTGGTTCAACTTATGACATGTTTGTAACCTCAACTATAAGTCTCACATAAAAAAGATATGAACGATTTGAACACTTATAAATAAGTTTTTTTCTTTTTACCTGATATCATTGATAATGTGAAAGTGACAAGATCCATCATTACCATTTTATCCACTATCATTATCATGAAGGCCATTAAAAGTCATTATTAGGACAGATATCCACCAAAAAGGATTATCGGCCTCTAATTCCACATGAAACATATTTTTTTGCACTACAAATTGTGTGTTGACAAATCAAAGTTTAAACATTTACCACGTCAGATATATCGACGTGTCCATGGGCTATGGCTATGGTGTCGACTCGAAGCGGCAGTGCATTATCACACAAGATATTTATAAACTCGGTTTAGGCCACGTGTATCCACTGCACCACACTTGTACATATACAGCTCCTTTCTCCATTTCCAAGTTTTCTCTCTCTCGACCTTCGACTTTTCTCTTTCTCTCCCTCGCGCTCTGACCGATTTGGGCATCGCCGTCACCATGCCCGGAAAGAGGAGGAGGAAATTGAAATCGTAAGTTTTATGCCTTTTCCTTCTCCCAATTCCTCAATAATTTTACTCAATTGAACCTATGGCGCTGAATTTAGGGCTTTCAATGTCGAATCAAATTAGGGTTTATGAGGGTGTGGGTTTCTGTTTTCGCGAGGTGGTGACCAGGAACTGACCGTTTTGGTTGGAGAATTTTCACGGGGGTTTTCTTGTATCTGAGTCTTTGTTCGGGTTTAGGTGAATTGTGGGCAAAATCATTTTGTCCACTTCCTAATTTTGTTTAAATGTGAGAGAAATTGATGATTTTCAATACCTAAAGATGTTTCATATGTATATGGTTCTGGTGAACTCTGTTTTTTCGTATGGATTTTGATCTAATAGAGTGCCTAATTTGATGTCTTACTGTACTATAAAAACATGTCTATGGTTTAATCATTTCAAGGTTTTAATTTCATTTCCAGATCAACTTTAAGGTTTTTGTGGATTTGTGCTATGTGGGCTGTCATGATAGTGCATGTTTAGTGGCAATTGTACACAAGTCACTGCATTTAGTTAGGATGATTTTTGGTCCTGTGGTAATATAGAAGAATGGTATTGAACATCTAATTTTCTTTTCTTTTTTGTAATGGAGAATGTAATATTGTTTCTTTGGGATTATAGTCTCCTCATGGGAGGATACAACTTTACAGTTGAATCAAGTTGTACATGGAGAGGAAATATTTAATTTGTGTATCACTAGCATGTGCTTGTTATTTAATGTGGTATTCAGAACAAAATCGTCGGTTTTACCTTTTGTTTTATGCTTATAAGGATCTTGTGCCATATAGGTTAGCTGAAACAATCACAGAAGATAGAAGAATAGTATCCTCGGGGAAGGAGGAAAGCTTGGAGTTACAAACATGGTCTGATCTTCCATCAGAACTTTTAGAATTAATTCTATGCCATCTAACACTAGAGGACAATGTCCATGCATCTGTTGTCTGCAAGAGATGGCACACAGTGGCTGTTTCTGTTCGGGTGGTGAACCAATCACCATGGCTCATGTACTTTCCAAAATTTGGTAACCTGTATGAGTTCTATGACCCATCCCAGAGGAAGACACATTCCCTTGAATTGCCAGAGTTATATGGGTCAAGGGTCTGCTACACCAAAGATGGCTGGTTATTATTATACAGACCCAGAACTAACCGCGTGTTCTTCTTTAACCCCTTCACTCGTGAGGTCATCAAATTGCCAAGGTTTGAGTTGACTTATCAGATAGTAGCCTTCTCTTGTGCCCCAACATCCACTGGTTGTGTAGTTTTTACAGTTAAGCATGTCAGTCCAACAATAGTTGCTATAAGCACTTGTTCTCCGGGTGCTGCTGATTGGGTTACTGTTAATTACCAAAACAGGTTGCCCTTTGTTAGTAGTATTTGGAATAAACTTGTTTTCTGCAATGATCTGTTCTATTGTCTAAGCCTCACTGGTTGGCTAGGTGTATTCAACACACAAGAACGTACATGGAATGTGCTTGCTGTACCTCCACCCAAGTGTCCTGAGAATTTTTTTGCGAAAAATTGGTGGAAGGGAAAGTTCATGGCTGAACATCAAGGAGAGATTTTGGTTATCTATACATGCTGCAGTGAGAACCCTATTATATTTAAGCTGGATCAGGAAAACATGGCATGGGAAGAGATGAAATCACTGGAGGGCATGACACTATTTGCTAGTTTCTTGTCATCACATTCAAGAACGGATCTCCCTGGGATAATGAGGAATAGTGTCTATTTCTCTAAGGTGAGATTCTATGGGAAGCATTGCATATCGTTTTCTCTCAGTCATGGAAGATACTATCCTCGCAAGCAGTGTCATGATTGGGGAGAGCAGGATCCCTTTGAGAATATTTGGATCGAACCCCCTCAAGATGCCTCATCTTTCGTCTGAAGAACAGCAGTGACAAAAGTGAGTGTTAACTTTGATTATGTAATGTTATAATTGCTTTGACATAATTAATTTCCATGAGATAACAAGGTTTTGTCCATTGTTACTTTCTTAAGTGACTGTTTTAGGTGAATTTCTATTTCATCCATGTATATACCATTAGATTTGTATCCCAGCTAATGGTGAGAGATACTCTTTTCAGTAATATTGTTTGGTCATTTTTGTCAGGTTCATGCCTCTTGAAGAGCAGGTTTGAGGTGTTCAATATCCACCATTCTGGAGACAGCCTTGAAATAGTAAAAAAAAAAAAACTTGTTGGAAATATCATTATTCTTCAATAAGTGAGCTCTAGCAGGTTTTAAGTTTTAAATGTTCCAAACATGTCATAGAATGAAGATATGTTTTATCCTGTTCACCTATCAAGCTTTTTGGTGTTTCCTGCTGCTGTTTACTCTACTGATGGGGTTGGAAGCATGTTGTTCTCAAGTGTTGGCATCTTCAATCTTAATACTAGGCTTAGTGGAACTACCGATCAACAAAAAGATATTGCTTGTGTCATTTTAAGCTGTACACGGACCTGCCTTCTCAAGATGCTTATACAGAGCACCGGTTCTGCTAGACTGCCACATTTGCTATGAATAATGAAAAAAACATAGCTGTGTTTTCATTTTTTACATTCCTTTGTGCAAATTAGTTGTCCCAGATGATGTTAAGGATTGAACCTTGGCACTGCATTTGAATTTTCAGTTCAGCTATTTAATTGGCTTGTGATGTCACATGCTTAAATAGGTGATTTGGGGTTGGTGACAGACAAATTCAACCGCAACTTTTTTTTTTTTACAAGGGATGAACTTATCTGCAACAGAATTAAATTATTTTTGTTAATAAGCAACAATATTTAACTAAATGGTGTTAAGAGTTAGCAAAACCAATCACAGGAAAACTGAACAAAAATGACTAAGGGTTGTCTGTCCAAGACAGATCAGCCTCATCGATGATGAACATGGTGGTGGATTCAAAATGGGAGTGCAATCACGAAAGCAAAATAAGAACTAAAGCAAAGTTTCAAGGTTTATCTAAAGGCCATCGTAACAGGTAATTATTTACTAAGAACTAAAGCTAAGTTTCAAGGTATTTCTGAAGGGCATTACTGAGACTAACAAACCATCCTCCATACACATTGTATGACCAAACTCATCGACCATCAGATGAATAAGTGCTTGAACTCCCCATTTGCCAGCTGACAAAGCTGATTGTAATTGTTCATGTCTGCCAAAAGAACAAGAAACGACTCAGAAAAGTGAAATGAAATTTTTTACACTAATGGCCAAGAGCATCCATGTGTAATGTAGCTAGAAGACTAGAGGCTTTAATCAGATAGCATTAACTTGAAACTTTGCACAAGTAACAATAAGCATATTCAAATGGAAGGGCAGCAATCCAACTCCAGTCTTCAAATAGTTACCAAAACATTTAAGTGAATCTGTCGTTGATTAAGCAAGGCATGCAGTAAAAAAAATCTTAACAGGAAATACATAACAAATCCTTGAAGAACCCTCCATTAAATATCATCGACATACACAAATGACTAGTTCTTTCATTTCAAGAGGCAAACCGTCATCACTAAAACTTTTTTAGAATGGGAAACAGAATGTGATAGAACAAGCCACTTTAATCTCTTAGTTAATTACCAGGTACCTGACCAAGTGGAAATTATGGTCTAAGTACCTGATAGACTAATACTTATTTTTTTTAAATCAAATTACAAGCCCTTTCATCCCGTTGTGTAGCAAAACCCTTTCTAGGTCACACCAATCATAAATATATATATATATTTACTTCACACTAACCAAGTACAGTATATTGGCAATGTTGTTAATACAAGGGTACTACTATTCTCATGCTTTCTAATAGTCAAAACAGACAGTATATTTTTCAGTCATACCGCAAGTTCACTACTCAGCACAATATATGATCATACGAGTCATTATAGATTATTTCTTCTTTACCAATTCCTAACACCACTAAATAGCTTCTACTAACATGCAATGGCAAAAGATTCACATGTTCTGACATTAGTTTCTATAAAGAGATCATTTGCATCAGAAAATGCCAACAAAATCATAGCATTTCAAAGTGCACATCCTTATCACACAGAATCCGAGCAATGAAAGAAAGTCATACCAAATGTTTCACCAAAGTTGGTCCACATTTCAGCATGAATGGATTTGTCACTATCAGCAATACCAATAACCTCAACAAAACTGGTGAGCGGAAAGGGTGGCTGGGAGCCTTTAATGATCAGCTGCTTATCATCTGTAGATTTCCCCATTACAGCTCCCCCATCAGAACGCAAAACCTGAACCACTGTTCGGACCTTTCGTCCTTGATACAAACGCAGAAGGTCCCCATTCACAAGCACAGCAGGGTTTGATGTATCCATATTCTGCAAAACAAACAGCAAGCCATACTTCGCTTGAAATATCTATCAAGCAACTGATAAAAATCATACACGAAAGCCATATATTGCAAAAAATAAATAAACATCAATCCACCCTATTAAAGCCTGAAAATAGTAAAGCATAGACCATAAAGCCAATAGGAGAAGAATTAAAACAAAAACAGGATAAATCTACACCGAGGCTTGTAGATCGACTAACACTTACTTGATCTGCTTCTAGCATTTCCAATCGTTATTCCTCATAGATTATCTCAAGTACTAAAATTAGATAAACTGTCCAATTTTATAATACACGAACTATTACCGATTAAATTCATATAATACTACTAATCCTTCAAAAAAAAACTAGAAAAACACATGAGCATAGGTTCACTTCCCAGATCTAGAAAATTGTCTCATAGAAATTGCATAAACAAACAAAAAATGGTCATGTTTGGAAGATGAGAAACCTGAGGGAAAATTCAGAACAAAAACAAATAGCCTGGCACCTAAAGAAGTTAAGAATCTCGAGAATCGAACCTGATTCTTGAAATGGAGTTGCAGAGAGAAGAGGTTGAAGCCGAAAACCTGGGGAGAAGACGAAGCTAGGGCACACAGAGAAGCGCGGGCTTTGGTGGGCGGGTAAAATGAATTGAAAGCAAAATGTTCTCAAGGGTTCATATATATAGACAATTCCTTTTTCTTTACGAAAATAAAGAAATGATAAATGAATTAAATTTTAGAAGACTTAAATCAATTCCACTTTTTTACTGCTTTGACCAAAATACCCTCGATTCAATTGTTTTTTCTGTTCAGTCACTTTAATCGACGGTAAGGTGGACCCCACACGAACACAAATCTAAGTAACGGAGAAACGACGGTGTCAACACATCTTGCTTGGTGGAGACGCGCGCCTCCGACTCCCGCCGGTGAGCTTCCGACACCGTGTGCCCATTCCGGCCGGCGCTTATCAACCAGGACCTGCTCTAATTGTCAATGCTGTACATTTCTGATAAGTGATCAATTTCAACGAGAACACCAATTTCTAGACAAAATTCATTTTCCAGAAAAGAACAAATTAAGAAGAAAAAAACAGGGAGATAAGGAGACGGAAAAATAAGATGGATTCGATCTCAGGCGAGTCTTCGTTCTACTTAGGAGTAGGAGGGCCTTGATTTTCTCTCAATTTATTGGAGACGACGATGACAGCTCCGGCCACAGCCAGAATGGCACCGGAGACGATGACTGTTGATTTGAACCTCTGCACTATATCTTCGCTCACTTTGTCCCTCTTCTTCTTCGCTTCCTCCTCACCTCCTCCTTCATTCTTCTACATGGATTACTAGATCAACCATTAAATTACCCTCAATCACGACACTGGAACACACAATAATCTGTAAATTTTACCTTCCTCGATGCATCGGCTTCTGCAGAATTGCCCATATTACCTCTGTCCTATTTTTCTCAGTTTGAGAGGCTGAATTGAAGAAGAAGAAATAGATAGAGTTGTTCAAAAGCCAATGAAGATTAGAAGCCAGGTAGTTGCTAATCTCAACGACTATCTTAACTGCTTGCAGGAAAAACGGACAGGATTAAACAATCTTCTAACTCGTGTAATGACGAAATTGCCCTCAACATACCCTATATGCAGCAGGTCACATGTCACTGAGGATAGAGCTGATTAATCAAGACTTGAACATTGACTCAGAAAAGAGATCTAATGTTTGAATTTTAATACATTGTCTGGTTGAAACAGATATAAGAAAAGGGGTAGATTAGGAATTGCTGATAAAATAAATTACAGCATCCAATTCAATATAACCAGATGATGAAACCCCATATATCAGAGCAAACTCAAACACAAGAGTTCAACTCTAGCCTCACAATAACTGTGCTAAAGTATCTTGAACAAAGAGAAGAACATGTTAGCTTTTGCTAAACAAGTGTTAAACATCAAGCATACACAAAGGTTAAACACACAACTACACCCTCAAAACACACCAAAACACACACAACAACATAGACATTCTTTTCTAACTTGCCTTCAACCAGGCCTGCCAGTAATCAATCCCCTTCACCGCCAAGCTTCACTCAGCTCTGTCCTTGCATTTATCCTGTCCACAATGCTCGTTCCCTTGGTCTTAACAGTCAACTGCCCCTTCACCCTCTTCGATCCATTCTTGACACCCCGATTACTAGGTGGGCCCCCTCTGCTCTTGCCACCGCTTCTTTGAACTCCGTCAAATGGACACGTCGTCAAACCATCGTCCCCTACACGCCCACTCGATACAGCATCCCAAGGACAACTATCAATGACACAACAATTTCCTCCAGGAATGATATTCTCAATGGAAGAGAGAAAATTTACAGACCCATTACCATCTTCTGTAGGGTGAGATGGGCTCTCCAGGGCAGATTCTTTGCAAATGAAGACTTGCTCCTCTTCCGTGTTCTCATTGGCCTCCTCTACAACCTGTTGTGAACAGCTTTGATGTCCATCCTCGTCAGCAGGCTCCACATGAGAAGTAGGACTTGTTTCTATGACAGAGTCTTCTCTTTCTCTGAGTGTCCTGAGGATAAGTGTCTTCAGAAAGTTCATCACTTGGACAGCATACATAAGTGCTGTCAAAGGATCAGCCATCTGCAGAAATCGATGGGAAAAAAAGTCAGCTCCATCTTCACTGAAGTCAACGGTAACGACCCAATTTATAAAATACAATAACAAAGCAACATTCATTATATTTTGACTCACTTGGGTCATGTTTGGTGCAAAGACCATGGCAACATTTCGAGCGTTCATTCTGTTTGCATGTTCCAATTGAGCCACATCAGCCATTAGGTTAACAGCCCAATCCAGCAAGGCGGCTTCAGTTGGAGGAAGGAGCCGGACAAGCTGAGTACACTCCTCTTCAGTTTGTGATTGCATTACTTGTTCGGGTGAGAGAGAATCCAATACACCTGTGGGTAGTTCTCTAAACCAAGCCTACACAAGATCAAATTAATACAACAAAACATGTGAACAGTGGAAATGTTGAAAATCAAACATGCTTGGGAGTGGGAAATGAACACAACTCAAGACCCATAGGAAAGAAACCCAGGTAATCAGTGGCAGTAAGCATTAAAAGGTTTGATCGCCCAGATAGATATTGTGTATGGCTCTTTTGCGGGAAAATGAAAAAAAATTGCCCTTGTTTAGATGTAGAAAACGGTAGAGATGTAAAAAGACTCCTTAAAAGATTTTTTTAAAAAGAGAAATTCTGCAATGTTTTGAAAGTTTGGGTAGTTGTAAATAACGTTTTGAAGTTGAGTATAGTTATGTGCAAACGACTATAGTTCGCAATAGTTATCTGCAATTAACCAAAATTAAAATGTACCCTTGAACTTTCTTATTACACTAGGAATATGACAGAACAAAAGGAGAAGATTTTCCATGAGCAAGCAATACCTTTATAAGACCTGCTAAGCAGTGCACATCAACATTATCTGGGACTACTCCCCTATTTAATTGGTCTCTGACAAATTCCTCTTGGCTATTATCCGCAGTAAGTCGGAATATTCCTTCGACCTGAGTTTTTCAAAGCATTACATGTTTGCTAGATCGAACAATTCAAAATAGTAGAAAAAGGTACCATGGTATTAATAAGAAAAACTTTAAGAAAAATTGGGTTAGTTGGGTTAAATGGTTGGATACCTGTAGGCCTCCCTGTGCATACAAATGTCTTTGCATCAGTAGAAGTATTGTAGGTACACTATTTCCTCTGGCATCAAATGAAAGCTGCATAGACTCAGTTGACACTCCAAATACATTTGCACTGCAAAACAAGTTAATATACATCAATTGGATGCCATTTATTCAGAGGAATAGGGAGGTTAATTAACTTATGGTGGTTGCTACACCAAACCAAACGCACAACATAGATCTTCCCAGCCAAACAATTTAAAGTTTTGACGTTCTCATATGCTTAAAGTGATCAAAAGTTCACTTTATCCTTGCACTATCTATAGTGAAAAGTTGTAGGAATTTGACCAATGAGTTAATTAGTAAACATTTGCAAATGGCCGTTGATTACTGGCTTTATAAGGGAAAATAAGATCAAATGCTTCTAATCCTCATTTAAGCAATTCTAAAGATGCTTTGAAAGTAAGAAATTCCTTTCAAACAATTTAAGCAGAATGAGAGACACAGTATAGGAACTGAAAGTATTAAACAAGGCTAATGGTAACAGGAGTCAACCCCAATTGCAATATAAGGTCATCTGAACTTGGTATTTCTAGTTTCTTTTCTTGGTTATGAAAACATATAAATGCTTTCAGTCCATCTCATAATAGAATTAGAACCTAAAATAATACTTATAGTACGCTAACTCCTACTATACTGAAACTATTTTGATTCACAAAAGATACCATATAGCTCACTCCAACTAACTCCTACTTCAAACTATTTGTGATCTGTACATTCTGAGGAAACAAAGATTAGTATCTCCAAAGTCCAATGTTTTAGCAAAAGATAACTGACACAATCAATTGCATTCCCCTCCAACGGTGGATAAGTCCTTACCCTTGCATACAACTTTAGACACGAGATCGTGTACAAACAAAAAAAAGTAGATATCTAACAAAACTAATACTATATAATGGTTTAAGAGTTAATTTAAGTCCAACTAAAAACTATGTTTAAGCTTGTTGTATGTGGATTTTCAAGGTTGTAGAAGATAATCTTCGTTCTAATGACTTAGGCCTTCCACTGTTTCAATTCAATCAAGCTTCAACATATTCATTGCTTTATCGAACACTCGTTAGCTAAAGGCACAAAACATCCAAATGAAACCCTACAAGGAGGAACTTCAATGCAATGACAAATGTACAAAAGCAGGAGTATCCATAATCCAATAGATAGGCCTATATCTGAACCCCAAAACAGGATATCGGAAAAAATTACACAATTTAGACCTAAAACGCCTAATTTTCAAGAAATGCCCGAACTCATTACAATCAAATCCAGTAACAGATATCAGTACACCCAATGCACATTTACTTATCCACAAATCAGAAACCTCAATGCATAAACAAAATCCCCACAAACCCAACACACAAATTAAAAAATAATAATGGAAAATCAAATCCAAACCTAAAAGATTGATTGAAACTGACCTAGCACTGGGAGCCCTTCTGGGAACTTCAGGCTCAAATTCAACGGGCAGGCCAAGAAACCCATTGAAGCGATCAAAGGTAACATGGGCAACATGGCGGACATTGGTGGGCAACCCAATCTCCATGGCACAGAGGTCCTTGGTCCCAGAAAGGGTACAGCCAATCAAAGACTTCCTGAAGACGGCCACCAAAAGCGTCAACAGAGAGAGCTGATCTCCTTCTCCGTCCCTCTCCTTGTCCTCGTCGTCCTCCACCTCCTCCTGTTGATTCCTCTCCTCAACGACCACAATGGGACTGTTGTCGTTAATAAGGGCGTGGGGGTTACTGGAGCCATCATTGACCGCACATGATGTCGAAGAAGAGCTTGAAGGAGAAGGGAAGTGAGATGAGGACGGCGATTGGAGCACTTCCGTCATTTCTTCCCTGTACCCACCTACAAATTTCTTCAATTTCTCCCCCTAATTAGAAAAAAAAATCAAAATCTACCAAAATTGTTTATTCGAGGAAGGTTGAGATTTTGGGTATGGATGTGGAGTAGAGTTGGGTCGAAGAAATGGGTTTCGGCAGGTAAGACGTGACCATCATCACTTTCTCTCTCTCCCTTTGCTTTGGGCGCGGAGAAGAAGATTCAGTTTCTTGCGCAGTACTGTGCTTAGAGAAGTGGAGAGAGAGAGAAAAGGGTTGGTGGGTAGAGAGAGGAGATGAAGATGGAAGAGGAAATGAGTAGAGAGAGAGATTGGATTGCGTCTGCGTCTGGGTACGAGCGTGTGTGCTTCAGCTTCACTGTGAATCCACCATAAATACACAGCTCCAATCCATTTCAGCTAAGCTGTAAATGGATCCGGATATGGGTTCGGGTTCCATAAGTGGGACCCATATGGGGATGGTAAAGATCCTGAGCCGTTGGATTGTGTGATTAGCATATTTTATCAACTTTTTATTCTATACTTTAGAGAACATTAATTTACTTCTGTAAAAAAATTAATTTACCTAATTTAAATCTTACTGTTAAAATTTAAAAATATCACTTATGTAAAAAATAAAAATAAAACTTGAAAAGATTAGAAGAAAATACAAATTTTAAACTAAGTAACTATTATGCTCTTCTTTTATAAATTTTTATATTAGTATAACTTTTAATTAGTTTTATTTTTTTTATTAAGAGTATTATTAAAACAATAAAAATTATACGAATGAATAAATACAAAAAAAATAGGGAATAATAAATTTGTAATAATAAAATATAATTTCGTCCTTAATTTAAACGCAGAAATGGAGATGACAGATGATAGTGAATAGATCCTAAGCCATCTGGTTGGAGTGTGACAGGTAGGAGTAAGACAGAGACTCTAGGGTGGGTCAGGTTTGTGGGGTCCACCGGTTCTCCAACGCGTGGCAGCATCAGTCGTAGAGTTTACATCACAGGTTGCAATGAAAAAACCGAGTCTAGTGTCCTAAACTAGGTTCAGCTCATTGCCATTTGTCAGTTATCCCAAAATTATAGAGGTGATTTAATTTCTAATTCTGTAAATTAAGTTTACAAAGTTATTGGGTCACTATTAATTAGAATCTTAGAAAAAGTGAGCAGATGAAATTAGTTCTTATGTCCATTTGATATGAGATCATATTAAATTTAAATATGATGAGCAATAAGATGCATGCTAAATCATTTATAATGACTTATAAATAATTATTTTAAATTTTACGGTTTTATATTCTAGTATTTTTAAATATAATATACAATTGTTCATCCTCATATTTTTTTTTAAAGGTTCAACGATACGTTAATTCTTTCAAAAAATAATAAGAATAAATATCTGAAACAGTATCACCAACTCCAACAACACAAACTTTGGATCAAATATATTCAATAACCAGTTCCCATATTCATGGTTATTAAAATACATAAACGCATTTGTTAGTTAGAAATGACTAGTGTATTATTAACATAAAGTGTATTAAAATACATAAAGTTATTCAATAACCAGAGTATTATTATATCATAAAAGTTAGTTACAAATGAATCAACACATTTGTTTGATTAAAAGCGGTGAATTAATTTATCCCAAATTAAACAATGGTTGCATTAGCAATATATGGAGTTAGTAGTAGTAGGAGTAGGAGGGGGTAGTTATTAGAGTATAATAACTGTTTTGGCTGTAGACGTGATTAATGCTATTAATGCTTCTTAATGAGCTGCTAAGCAGCCACACATGGTGTTGTTCCTCAATTATAAGTTAGATTATAGTCATAAAGAAACCTAATAGCTCTTTACCAAACTTACCCAACAGTACAAAACACAAGCCACTCTATCAACTCGTTTCAAGAGCTTTTAACATCACCCAAAAACCCAACAACAAATATGGAATATATATTTGTTAAATTGTTTTTTTTAGGGAATGTATTTGTTAATTGTTGGAAAGCAAGGACACAACGGTAACAAGCTCCTTTCTTTCTTTTTGTGAAAGCAAAAATCAAGAATAGGCATTGGAAAGAAAAGTAAGCATTAGAGACCATGTTTTAGATCTTTTTGGAGATTGCAAAAGTGGCTAAGCTTGTGGCTTTTTACAATACCCGTTGTGATTCACACTAAGGGGTAACGTTATCAGGGTGGTATAGGGAGGTTGTTAATCCTAGACATTTGTCTCTTAAGTATTAGAACGGATCCGAGCTCCATAGTCTCATAGCATCTATAACGTTTGTTGTTTACAAGATCGAATCCTATCATGATAGTCGGGAAGCTTTATTGTTGACATTGCTAACAAGAATAGCTCGAGTGATTGGAGTTCTTGTAAGAAAGTTAGAAAAAAAGTTGTTGACCTTGCTTATCTGGTGCTCGAACAGTCCATTTCTGTAGACGTCCCGTAGTGTTTTGAAGAGGACATCGAGGATAGTGAGGACGAGGACTATCCTGAACCGAATACAGGAAAAGATGTAATCCCTATTTCGGTTTCTAATCGGTTTTTTTGCTTGAACTCGGGTAGGACGCAAGGTTTTTTTATTTATCAGCAAAGCATAATTAAATTAAATCTCTCTCAAGGAGGAAGAGGAGTACAAGTAGAGAGTCTAGCTACAGACTCTTCAGCAAAAAAGGACCACATGAACGACTACCACCCTAGTAGCTATGAATGAGTACACAGACCCTGAAGATGAAGGGGTACGCAGACCCTGAATGAAGCCATGAAAGAGTACACAGACCCTGAAGATGAAGGGGTACGCAGACCCTGAAGTGAATGGGTACGCAGACCCAGAAATGAATGGGTACGCAGGCCCTGAAATGAAAGGGTACGCAGACCCAAAAGTGAGAAGAGGTACGCAGACCCGTGAAAAAGAAAAACAGACGGCTAAAAAAGGAGACTCACACCCGAGTATAGCCACCATGAAGCACAAAAGGAAGAAAAGGTTAAAACCCGGAAATTCCAAACTTTAAGCACCAACGAAACTAAAATAAACCCATTTACTGCCATAGTAAGAAGAACACTCTGTATCATTAGGATCATCAAATCGTCACACAGACTAGTAGACGGTCACTAACAAGTCGGTGGCCAACACCACAAACGACAGAGACAATGCTAAAGGGGATTACCCTAAAAAACACACTATACTAAAATCAATATTGAAGGAACACTGCTTAATGGCACTAAGGCCAAACTACACGTCGAGGCCCAACACCCAGAAACCGACGGAACCTACCCAACGAGGTGGGAGGAAGCAGAGTAAAACCAACATATATCGATAATGGCACAATGAGTGAAACACTAAACTATAGCAGTAGAAGAGGAATACCAGTGAGCCTCATCTAACCACCAGGTCCACGATGATCAACACCCGAGGATGAGGAAACGCGTCCCACGACCAGAACTGAGAAGAAAACGCTAGGCAACAGAGCGATCCAACAGCAGCACCCAGACCAGAACCACAACGATCCACTCCCAAGAAGATGCAGAAACGTGTCCCACGACCAGCTCTGAAAAAAGCACCTCTGAAGCAACGCTCGAGCCTCATCTATACCCCTAGTCTCAAAGAACAACCAAAACCAAGACAAGTTTCGGAAGAGACGCTCTAACCCCCACCACACTGCTCCAAGGCGAAACAACGGATTCGGAAAGCCCGGAGGCCAACACCTAAACCGGCCAGACATCCTTGTAACTGCTTGTGAGCCGAATAAATCCGACCAGCAGCTCCGGAGAGAGGGTAGAGAAAGACGGGCAGAATCGAAACCGGGGCGAGAGCAAACCTGGAACGATAAAGGGCCTGATCCAAACCTAGAACGAAACTGGGCCTGATCCAGGTCAAAGCCCAGGACCTGACCCAATCCAGATACCCGGCCCAGTAGAAGACCCGGTCCACCCGACCCACCCGGCCCAGAGACGTCAACTCGGCCCAGCGAAGAAGCCCGGCCCATCCAGTCCACCCGACGCCAACCCGGCCCAACGTGTAAGCCCGGCCCAACAGACGGGCAGGCCCGCTAAACGATCTGGCTCGGGTCTGAACCCTACCCGCTTCTTGACCCGGACCCGCGCCACAGAATCGCAGCCGTCAGTGACAGCGACCGGATCTGGTACTCCGGCGAGAAGAGACGGCCACACGACGTCGGAAAAGACAGCCCGGAGCAAAGAAGAGGACGAAGACCTTGTAGCAGCTCAGGTACACCCGCAACCAGAACGAGCCACCACACCATTCCACTGTCAGATCTTCCCGGCCAGTGAACGACCGAGACCGAGCACCGAGAAGCTTCAACTTGAGCAAGCAATACCGAGCAAACACAGGCAGGTAGCAGGTCGACGACGAGACCTTCACCAAGAAGGACTTCGACAGCAGCAATGGAGGGAAGAGGAGAGGCAGGACGAGGCAAAGGATTCAAGGGAGAAAAGGAGAAAGGTTAGAGGGGAGAAGTGGGGAAAAGACGGAGAGAGAAGAACAGAGACAGGCTAGAGGGAGAACCTCGCCGGCAAGAGCCACAGCCGAGGTGGCCATGGCCGTCACCGTCGAGGGAAAAGGGGGGCGGCTGGTTTAGGTTTAGCAGAGGAAGAAGAAGCGTCCGAGGGAGAAAACGTCTGTAAGGGGGCGACAGTTTGATGTTTCTTTTGTTGCTTTCTTGTTTGGTTTATTTTGTTATTTGTTTTGCTACTTGTAGCTATTATGGTCTAAGGAAAATGTCTTGTGTTGAGTATCGTTTTCTTGCTTTGTTCTACAGTCTCGTAGAACATAAATTTCGCTTATAAAAAAAAGATAGTCGGGATTCCAGAGCTGGATGTTACAGACGTCAGACGACATGATCAATCGGTTCGGATCCTATTATGGGGTTGGGAGTCGGAACTGCCAATGGCGTGGTGACGCGTGGCGAAAGGGAATAAAATACGGGTGTTGGCACAACTAACAGTTCTCACAGTTTCTTTTATAAGTTTTTCAATGTAATTTAATTTTTAAAAAAAGGTGTATCAAAGTTAATGATTTATTCTGACTATAAATATTAACACCTTAATTTGTTACGAAAAAAAAACTCTCCGATGTGCGAGAGAGTCTCACGAATCCTCTCACACCAATTGTGTGCCTCTTTCGAGGAAACCCTAAACCCCAGTCTTCCTATGCTGCTTCCTCCATCTGTCACCACCGTCGTCCAATCTCCAATCCCGTCCTCTAAAATCTGAGCCCTTTAAAGACGCGATTGATTAACATAATAACAGGAGCATGGGATAGACCAAGTTGATTAACGAAAAGAAAAACACAACCTCACAACATAATTAACTGACAAGTTAGTTGAGACTTGAGCCAGTGATAGGTAGGCAGTCAAGAAAATCGTAAGTTCCCTATTAAATTTTCATAACACCCAAAACTACATATATAAAAGACTTTTGATTCCGTACAAGCTGATATATTACTTAAAATAAGGCAGTTGTAGACATTAAATCCGTACCTATACGAACAAGCCTGCATTACTTACTGAGATCTGTCTGGTGACTGATTTAACCACATCGATGATGGTTAATTAATAGAACAACCTAAGATTTCAACTACCGAAAAAAAAAAACAATACTAGAGAAAGTAATGTAGATATCTATTAACAAGAAAGTCCAATAAATCCTCAAAAAAAGGAAAGTCCAATAAGGCCCATGACAAAAGCAGGTAAGGTAAATGGGTCACAGCCATGAGCACTGAGGCCCATTTCAGAAACAATTTAAAATTAAAAAAAAAAGAGGGGTGTTGCGAGAATCGAACTCACGACCTCTCGCACCCGAAGCGAGAATCATACCACTAGACCAAACACCCAACACACTCTGGCCTGCATTTCATTTGAATATATATCTACATAATGCTCAGTGCAGTGTTGATAAAAAATACATACTATTTCTCTGTTTCAATGCGTTAGTAAAACTACGGACACAGAAATATTATTTTATAACAGGCTGGTGATCTCTTATGATAGTCATTCATGTAACTATAGACAATAGTGTCCGAAAAATTAAGTTTGGGATCTCTTATATAAACATTATAAGTTACTCAACTAAGGACAACCATATACTAGTTTTATTTATCTTAAGGTATTTATATAATGGAGCAACGGGGACTGGGTTAGGTTGGTGAATTTATTTTGATCGTTGAGCAAAATGCAATTTGTCCCACAAATGTTGTAATCGCCTAAAAAATTCAAGGTTATCAATATAATAGCTACTCAACTAAATGATGTTTTGTTATAGATTCGCCTCAACTACAACGACTTAGGCCATGTCTTTCGATATTTTAGTGCCCCATGCCTTACCGATTTGAAAAAAAAATCCTTGAAAACGTAATGATTATCATCAACGATTAAATTGTTTCCCTTTATAAAAACCAAACAATAATTTCTCCTCCTTCTTTACAATTTCTTCTACCTTTTCCTTTTCCTTTTCATATGCTCGACTTCAAACAATGACTACATGACTTAAAACAAACACTCCAAGAGTGAATTTTGTAATGCGCGGTGCCACGCGCCCTTTTTTTTTGTGATTTTGAAATCCTTAGCCGATTCCTCCTTCGTTCAAGCCGTTCTACTCCAACCGATTAGATGGCATAACATAAGGTTTTTTGGCTAAAGCTCGCCAGTACATATCATGGGCTCTCATATTGGCTCTGGTTTCGTCAGCAGGACTTTATTCGGAGCTTGAAGAGGGTTTTAGTCGCAGAGGATTTGAATCGCAGCTTCAAGAGGGTTTCAGTCGCAGCTTCAGAGAATATGGAGTTCCAAAGACAATGTTGGTTTTGTTTTTTTCAGGTAACCATCTCTCTCTGCTGATTATCTTTGTGTTCAGTACGTGGTTTTGGTGTTCAGAGAATGTGGATTCCGTTCTGGTTTGGTTTTTACCTTGTTGGGCTCAACTCCGACCAATCCGGAGTGTTTTGTTCTGTTTTCTGACATTTTTTGGGGGGGCTCCGTGATCTTTGGAGGCATCGTCGTCCACCACGGGCTTTCCCCCTCCTAGTTTTGAAGGGTTTCGGAGATTTTGAGCCGAGGAACATCGTTCTAGTTCGAATCCAGGTGTTCTTTTGAGGAAGCTAGTACGCAAAGTGGTGAATCCTACTTCTTCCGAGGTGGTTCAGTCATCATCTGTAAGATTAGCATGTCGGCATTCAAATTTCATCAATGGTAAAAATCAATTTTCAGAAAAGAATATCCCCATTGGTAGACATGGAGCTGAAAAGGATTTGGTCTCTGAGTAGGTCAGTTTATGGTCTAAGAAAAGGAAGCTCCTTGATTCTCATCGCCATGTTCATAATGTTCATTTGGTCTCGGGTGTGGAAGGTGAATTTTGGGTCTTCATCCACAATTTACCTCAAAATTCTTCTGCTTCTTCGTTGAGTGAAGTTTTCTCAAAGGTTGGGGTGGTTTTATGCGTTCAGGCTCCTTTGAGGCCAAATGCTAAAGGTCGGTGGTTTGCCTTTATCCAGTCTAGAGACAAAATCTATATTGGAAAAACCATAGAAATATTTAATGGTTACAAGTTAAATGGTTTCTCTTTATTTGTTGCTAAGGCCAGGAAGAAGGGTACGACTAATTTTAATCAGGTTGATGTTTGTCAAAAAATCAAACTCGGAGAAAGGAGCCTCGGAGTCCTTTTGGTAGAGTTCTTAATGCAACCAATAGGGAGGAGGTTACTGGTAAAGTTGTTGAAATTGTGTGCAGAAGGTCTGAAGTTCCGAGTTTGAGGAAGGAGCTCCTTATGAGTCATTTAGTTGTGGAACATTCCAATTTGTCCGTGGATTCAGTTCTCATTGAGATTTATCTAAAGGGTGTTTATGATATTAAACTCAGGTTCTTGGGGAACAGAGTTTTGGTGGTTAGTTGTCTTGATGAACAGTTTGCCCTGGAAATGGAAAGAACCATTTGGTCTTGCCTAAGGTGTTGGATTTCAATTGTTCTAAAGAAACAATCAGTGTGTTTAAAGGGGGGGGAGGGGGGCAGGTTCATATGGTGTGCTATTTTCGGTATTCCGTTTCATGGCCGGTGCGATGAATCCATTGAAGCTTGTGGTCGAGAAATTGGGGAGCCAATTCTAATTCATCTGCAGTCAAGCTCATGTACCCATATGGACACAACTTATGTTTTGGTTCATTCTATGAATCTTGTATGTGATTCTAAAGAAGTGGACTTTCAAATTGGTAAGGATAGTTTTAAGGTTATGATTCGTCCTATTGATGCTAGACATGTTCATTCTTGTGCGGTGGCTGATGACGTTGTTTCATCCTCCTCTTCGGAGGATGCTGTCAATTCTAGAGTAGGTGGGAATTCTGAAAGATCCGATGATCATTTTGTAAACTCTCCTCTGATTGGTGATCCTCTTTTGTTAGAAAGGTCTTGGGAAGTTTTGACTCGGATCATTTCAGTTCTGGAAATGGTTTGGATATTCCAGTTGTTTGTTCTTCTAAATCTGGGAAAACGGCTAGTTCTTATGCTGGTGAAGAATCATGTGTTCTCAAAGTAGGGGAAGGCCACGAGGTGGAACCTTTAAGGGATTCTTTAATCCATCTGATTTCTGATGGTGAAGAGGGGAGTCTAGAGTCGTTTGTGGCTGACACTGATTTGATTTGTTAAGGAATTATTGATGGGGGAGGCTTGGTTCAGTCTATCTTATCGGTAGATGTTGAGAGACAGCCTGGGGATAGTTTTCTTGAGTATTGGATTGCTTTGGAAAGGGTTCAAATTGAGGAGGTTGTTGATATGGTTGGTTTTACTGGCCGTAAATGTTCTCCGAGTTTCAAAAAACTTACTAAAAAGAAAGGAAGGCCTAAAGTTAACCATACTCCTAGATTTTTAGGATACATGATCCAAAAAGAGGGTGGATCTTCTTTCTTACAATTCATCTCCTTTACAACCTTTTGGTTTATATGTTGGTCTTTCTAAAGCTCAAATTGAAGCTTAGAAAGTTTGGGCTTTTGGTAAAGCTATTGGGCTTAAGGCGTGGACTAGTGATTTGCAAGTCCTTGAGCAACTTGAAAAATTAGAAGAGGAGCGTTATCAGAGTGTGAATTTAGAGGCTGGTTCTGAGGACGATTTTGATGATCTAGAAGGAGTCTCAAATTCGGATGGTCCTCTCAAAAGGAATATCAGTTGCTTGTGGGTGCTTGGAGGCTTTGAGGTGGTTGTGGTCTGGGATTTATTTTTGTGTTTCAGTTGGTGGCAGGTTGGTTGCAGCTATTTTCTTTTGCTGCAAGTTATTTTGTTTTCTTTCTTGGAGCCCAAGTCTTCTACTCTGTAGCTTTATGTTTCTGAGAGCTTTTTGGGGTTTTGAGGGCTTGGCCTTTTCTCTGTGGCTTTTGTTTTGTTTAAAAGGTTTTGGTCTGGTTGCTTGAGTTCCTTTTTGTTGGCTGGTGTTTCTGGTAGTGTTCAGTTGGTGTGCTACTTCTTTCAAGTGTTGCAACATTTTTTTTTTCTTTATGAGGTTGAGTCCTTGGTGTTTCTGGTTGTGCAGTGGTGTGTCCTTTTGGTTTATCTTGTTCGTTGTTTTTTGCTGTGATATTAGGTTGTTTCGTTGTCTTATTTGTTTTATTGTGCCATGTCTTTTGGCTGCGTCCAATTGGAGGCTTTTGAGGTCTGTAACTAGGCTTATTATTGTACTCATCTTCCTCCTCATGAGAGGTTTTATTTATCATTTGCTTTACCGATAAAAAAATGACTACATGACCTAATGTTTTATGTTCCAACGAAGAAAATTTATACTAATCGCAACATGACTATTTTATGTAGAGGTTGGAAGCGATTATGGAATAAAATCTATTTGAAATTCTTATTGGAGTGCTAGGATGTCGTGGAGAACTGCAACCCCTTACCGTCCCTCGAATCCCAAACCCACCTGCCGGCCATCTCACGATCGTATTTCAAACTTTGTCCTTTGATGGCTGCCGCAAGGGGGCGCATGCTACAGAAGTAGATGAGATTCGTACCTGATATTCACCGGAAAAGGGGATCATATGAGGGACGAAATGGAAGCCTCTTCGTTTGAGAGGATGATGGCTCGAAAGAGGTGGATCAACGGAGGCGAGACGAAGACAATCATGGCGGTTAGTGGGGGTCGGCGACGACGTGAGAAGAAGGAAGCGGAATAGGGTTTTCCCTTTTGTTGGCTTGAGTTTTTCCCTGTTCTATAACGCCATTGTATTGTTCATTAGCGATCTACTAATTAAAATAATGAGACATAACATAATAAGCTGATTATTTAATTAGTTTAAATCATATATAGAAACCAATTTTCAAAATTCAAACTCTCTACTATATCCGCTCATCACTTTTATTGTTTTTCCACGTTGAACTAAAATAGTATGCAAGATCGAGACTAAAGTTTGGTAACCGAAGAAAAATGATTGGCTCAATCACTGTATGTCGATTAGATGATGTATATATAATTGGCCATTGTTGACTGCCAATATTCTCTGTTATTGACTCTTCCATCTCTCGATGAAAGAATATCCCACTCTATATTCCTTCATCCTTGGAACCTCATAAATCGAATGGCTGTGTTCATTACCAAGTTACGTCTATATGAGTTTTAGAAAGTGATTTGTTTTTTTTTTCAATCAACCATTTTTAGTTTAGAATATGTCAATTTATCCTCTTTAACTATTTTTAAGTTATAATGTCTGCAAAGATGAACACAACTTTTTTTTTCTTCTTGTTCCATCCTTATTTGCTATTAGAAGAAATCAAGACTTGGGAAAAATAGGAAGACATGAAATATCATATTTGAGTTAATTTTATTGACATTTCAATTAAAACACTGTTCTTATAAGAAAAAACGAATAATTATTACAAACGATCTAGAATCAAAATACTTGTACCGTATAAGGAAGAGATTCTCCTCATTACGAACAATCAAACCAAGAACAATATTTTTTTAGCGAATTTGTTTATGGCCCAACAAACTCTAACTTTACACTCCTTAGGCTACTAGTTAACAAATTATAACTGATGGCCGAAAAAAAGATAGTTCGTCCCAACAAGTAGTTATGAACTAAAAATGTGTTAATCAAGTAGTTGCTAACTAACACATATTTAGTTCAGAATCTTCAGATTACTATCATTACGGGCAATTTTTCCCTAATTAAATTAAACAGCTGGAGCAGAGCAGTGTTGATGGGTTGAGTTCACACATGTGTTGATCAGTAGCAAACAGTGCAATGTGCCAATGTCAAAGGCAAGCGGCAACAAGTTAAAAGTCACTTGAGCTGAGGAGGACCATTACTATACAGTTGGTGGTAGGGGTGCTCAACGGGCGGGTATCCGGCCCGGTGGCCCATTACCCGGACCCACCCGGTTCAGGCCGGAATGGGCTGAAGCCTACCGGACCCGGATCCGGTCGTGTGCGGGTGGTTCCGGTTTTTGAGGCGGGGCGGGCGGGTGGGTCAACCGGTACCTATCGGGTCTGATCTGTTATGTTTTTGATGTGCCGAAACACTGGCCCAATGGCAATTTTTCTTCAAATCTCTTACCCAAATGAGCTATGTATTGCATAGGGGTGCTCAAATTTAAACGGAACTCGGCCGGTTTTCGGTGTGCACATGGTGATACCGGCAATATCGGGTTCGGTTGTCGGTAGGAGTTATTTTTCCGGTGGTCATAATCGGACCCGGTAGCATTAGTATATTAGATTTATAACTTGGCCATCGACTACGGCCTTCACCCCAACTCTCTGCACTTTCAAAACTCACACCATAAACAAGAACTTGAAGAAGAAGAAGAAGAAGAAGAAGAAGAAGAAGAAAAGAAAAGGAGTTAATTCAGATTGGGAGAGAAGTTGGGTCATAGAATGCCACAAAAGTATAGTGGGTATTTAATGTAGTGAGGTGATTAGTTGCATGCCAGCCCATAACTCAAGTGTAAAAGTTAAATAAAAATATTAAAATATATTAATAAATAAATTACATTTCCATATCCCAATAAGATAAATTTATGATGTATTTTTATATTCTTATTCTAATTAGGATTGATGTGATAACGTTTCAAAAAAAAAGATTGATGTGATACATGTATTTATATTAATAAAATAATAATATCATCGGTAAAAAAAATGTTTGTATGGGGTGAAGAGACATTAAGTTTATTTTACCCATTCACCTTCCCAATACACTGAACCATTATATCTTTCTACCATTTTTCTTTAACCCTCTGTTTTCTCATTTCTTAAACAGTTAAACACTTTTCTTCATTTTCTCATTGTATGATTGCAGATTCATGCTACTCTTGGAGTTCTTCATCCATTTTCTGTGTAACAAATGATTTTTGAAACATATACATGCCGACCGGGTGGGCGGGTAATAACCGGCATAACTATTCCAATTTCGTTAACCCACCCGCAACCAATCGGTATACTCACTCTCCTACCGGCACCCACACCGGAATCCGGCGGTAAATACGCCGGAGGGTCCGGGTCCGGCCGGTTCCAGGCGGGTCACCGGATTCCGGGTAGTTTTGAGCACCCCTAGTTGGTGGTTTTGGGAAAAAAAATGCAAAAATATGACTTTTAATATTAAAATAGAGACTTGAGCTGAGGAGGACCATTACTATACAGTTGGTGGTTTTGGGAAAAAAAATGCAAAATTAAGACTTTTAATGTTAAAATAGAAACGTTTATGTTTTTGAGCGAAAGGTGCAATATTATTTATCAATCATTATTACATGCATCAAGGAACAAGCTCCTCGATCATTGAGAGAGGGTCAGAATTGATGAACAATGGTTCTCTGACCTTTTTAATACCATAACCGCCACAGACGATGTTTTGATGCCTCACATGCAATGATAGAAGACAAGTGAGGAGACTAGAAGACCGGAGATCCAGTTCCTGATGCATGGTTCACTACTCATTCCTCCTGGCGGGGCTGTTTGCTCGCCCTGAATTGATCCTCTCGAGAGTCCCCGATCGTCGGCCTTTTGAGGGTACCCTGGCCAACCCCCAGTCTAGCCGCTCCTGACAATACCACCTCCGTTGCTCCCACTTCCGCACGAGCTCCTACATCCTGAGCGGAAAGTCACGGCAGAACCCCTGGACGAGAGGTAGGGGGCTGAGGTTGAGCCCTACTGGTTGAACCCTGAAACTCCAGCCGAGGAGGCGTGGGAGTTCGAGGAGCTTTGATCAGCTTCAAAGGACCTAGCAGGCATAAACCCGGGGGGGGGGGGGGGGGGTAGGTAAGTTGGCCGTCTCCCCCCAGTCTGTGGCGTATCGTTTGACCTGCTTCTCCCTATCATACTTCAGTAGGAAAGAGCCAAATCAAGGTTGCCCCCGAACCGCCCACGTACATTCCTTCAGGATATGGCCGAGCCGACCACAATTATAACAGAAGCTCGGAAGCTTTGAGTACGTGAGCTCCACACTGATAGGCTCCGGGAACTCTGGTAACTGGAGCACCAACCCCTTTCTTAGGAGCCTTTCCAGGAGGTGCTAGAATCGGACCCTGACAGTCCCTCCCCAGCACATGCCCCATTGGTCACATGGGACATTTACACACATCCCCATGGCATCCCCGATAGAGACACCCATCTCTCTCGTCCGAACTAGAGGCGGTAGTCCACTAACATGAACCCATAATTGTACCCGGTCAAGAGCATGCATCTCCCGAGCGCGCGGGTCCAGGTCCCCAAGCAATAGGACCCGACCATCGAAGCACCAGGGTTCGTTACCACGGACCCACGCCCTAGACTCTAAAGACCAGAAGTAGAATCCGAATAGTCCCGACCCTAGGTCTTGGACCACTAGCCCTTCCGCAGTCTTACCTCATGCATTGGTAATGATACGTAGGAGCATGTCCTTCCGTGCGGGATTTGGTGACCAAAGCCGTCCTAGCAGCCCCCATTGTTGGCGAGCCAGTGCCGCTGATGTCGTCGTCCGAGATGCCGGGACCACCACCTCAATTTCTTCTTCATCGTCCAAAGAGCAGGACGAAAACGTCCTGCAGACCCTCTAGAGAAGACTGAAGATCCGTCTCCTTGGCAATCCCAGACGAAGGGAATTCCTCTGTGAGGAGGTGCTTCGACCGATCCCTGGTCATCCCTTGTGGAGTAGTCAGAGCCGCCGGTATGATTGGAAAGTTGACCGGGTTGGGGAGACACCGCCCTATCCCCAAGGTCAGGGCCGCCGTTCTTGGAAGCTCCTCCATAGGGGCCTTCCGTTTCGCCGGATCTCTCTGTAGTGCGAGAGGTCCCTTAGGTTTAGGACCCACTTCATCAGATGTAGGGATGACCACCTGCGCCCACGTAATTTTAGGGGGTGGAGCCCGATCCGGGTCAAGGCTCGGAAGGGATGAAACCCTAGGTAGGGTTTGCGTAGCACCGAGGGTTGGCGTAACCCTAGAATCCCCACCACCAACATCGATACATGACCCAGCCCTATACGCCTCAGTCCTATCGCCGGTGATCAACGGAGCCTAGGTTTCATGTCCCCAGCAATCAGAACCAGAGCAAGGTAATGACCGATTGGGAAGCCGACATGAGAGTGTGGGGTCGAAAGAGGGACGCTTTAGAATAGAGTTCAGGGGCGGTAAGGTCAGAAGACCATTACTTGGAGAGGAAGTCACCCCAGGGCGGCGCAAAGCCCCCCCCCCCCCCCCCCCCTCTTCGGCTTAGGAGTCGGTACCGGAGAAACCGATCCGAAAGAGAAGTCTCATGTCGGGATCGGACCTAGTGGCAGAGGGGTCGCGGGGAGTTGAAGGGGCGGTTCAGCCACGGTAGGCTTAGGTTTGCGCCGACGGTGAACCTTTTCCCCAGCCAAAGTAGAGTGCCGAGGGGAAGGAAGAGGGAGGAGAGGACCACTGGTAAGAGCGGCGGTTTCCGGGCCAGGCACCATGGCGGCAGCGGATGCAGTGACGACGGATAAGGGGGTAGAAAGCATCATAGCCACGGCTAAGGCTAGGAGAGGGTCTAAAAGTTTAGAGAGTTTTTTAGCTTAACACTGGTTGTTTCTATTATTTCTTAATTCTAGTTAGTTTTTAAATGGAGACGTTTATTGATATAATAAATAAATATACACTTAAATATATATTTTGTTATTCTTATTCTCGTTCTCATCTTCTCCTCTGTGTGGCTATCTTCTTTTCATGGACGCCGACGAAAACAGTTCTTTTCTCTCGAGTTGGTTTTCTACCTCATTCTTATAATTGATGAACATCTCTTCAGCTTCATCCTTCGTATTAAGAAGATAAACTCTCACGAACCTTGAGCAATCGTCGATGAAGGTAACATAATAATGTTTTCCTCCCTTGCTCCTAGTGTTCTTGAAACCCGCAAGATCGGTGTGGATTAATTCAAGAAGGTTCGTGTGTCTTGTTGTAACAGATTTGCAAGATTTTTTTTTATAGAGAATTTAGCCTCTACACAAATCTCACACTTCGAGAGTTCGGAGGTAGAAAACGATGGTATAATAAACATGTTTATTAGTTGTTTAATCGAGGCAACATTCACATGTCCTAATCTACCATGCCACAAATCAAGAGACTCAGGGATATAAGTGGAATAAAAAAACTTATTATTTAGAATAACATGATCAACATTGAAAAAGGAAAAGACTTCCACAATAGTATGCCTTTCCCACAAATTATTCATGCTTAGTGAATACAACAATGTCATTCTCGATAAGTCTTTAGTCCAACCTTCATTAGGAGAGGTTCAGAGACAAGGTTGTCGAGTGGGAACACACAGGGCATTATTGAGTACAAGAGTCTTCCCCGATGTCAACTTCAACATGATCTTCCCGCTTCTAGTAATCGTTGTAGTGGTGTCATTCCCCATGAGAACAACTTCACCAGGTGCAGATGCTTCAAACTCGTAGAAGAGTTCCTTGGAGTTGTAGAGATGACGGGTGGATGCGGAGTCCAACACCTAGTCAACGGTATTGTGAACCAGCATAGCCTCAGCAACTACAACAACTACAATGTCATCGTCTTCATCAATGTAGGCCCTTGCATCAGTCTTCTTGAAGTCTTGACGTTGAACACACTGATAGGCCTTGTGTCCAGCTCGGGCGCAGACATAACACAACACATTTTGCTTTGGTTTCTGAATAATAGAGGAGGGATTCACAAATTTGTTGCGGTTGTTGGGAGGTCCTCTCTTGGGAGCTTCCTTGGTCTTGGACTTGGACTTTGGTTTGGGCTTAGCCTGACGAGACGGCCCACCAGACTCCACGATGTTAGTCCTTGCCGTCGGAGGCGGCAAATGTGTCGGAAGGAACCTAGAGCGTCCTTCAAACGATTTGCTTCCTCGATCTTCATGTGGCTAATGAGGTCTTGAAGCGTAAATCTTTCTCTTTGTGCTTGAGATGGTTGCGGTAGTCCTTCCACGATGGTGGAAACTTCTCCAACATCACATGGGCGAGGAACACCTCGTCCATCTTCATCCCCTCGTTGATAATGGAAACGAACATGTCCTCGTAAACGTGAACTTGATCCATGATGGATCGGTTGTCCACAATTTGGAAGGCGAGCCATTTCCCCACGACTTACTTCTTCTTCCCAATGTCGTCAGCCACATACTTCCTGTCCAAAGTCTCCCAAATAAATTTGGCAGATTTGTGAACACAAAGCAGATCAAACAAGGTGTTTAGTGACAGAACTCAAAATCTGGCACCAGGCATTTTTGTTATCCTTAGTGAATTTAAAGAGTTTTGCCTCATTGTCTCTAATAATGGAAGCAACAGCCGGAGTGCCAGTAGGGGTTGTAGATAAGGGAACATGAGGGTCATTGAACAAAACATAGTCGATGTCCATTTGTTCAAAGAACATCAACAATTTTTGAGACCAATGACGGTAATTTGTACCGTCAAGTGGTTCAACAACATGCATATAGTTTAAATTGGCATGCAAGTTCATATTGTTCATGTTCATGTTCATATCAAACAGTTCACGATATATAACTTAAATTGCTTTCAAATTGTTGGAATGTATATATGCAGAACTGTGAAGTAGTTGAACAAAACAAAACAAACAAACAAACGGTAATCGGAAAAGACCAACCGAGATGACATGCAGATGCAGCTATGGCGTGTCAGTTGACCACTGACTTGAAAGAAAATTTTCCGGCGTGACCGAGGTGGCGATCAGCAACGATTGCTCCCCAAGGTACACAGCTCTACCCAGGAGCGCATCCACTCTCTCTACTGGATGTGGACTCAGCAGAACAGCGACCAGAACAATGGTGTAGTAAAACAAAAGTGAAGGAGGAAAAGTGTATAGTTTTGGCTCTGATTTGTATTGAAACCGTAAGGAACAAATGAACTAGAGCCAACTATTTATAGGTTCAACTAACGCAGGAGTGAAAAGATAAGAACACCAGAACCGTTTCAGCAAATTAAAAACAAAAACATTTCAGCAAGTTAATGCCACGTTTAAAACAAATTTCCGTTTGAAATAATTAACCCACGGTTTAGTTCAGAATCAAAACGGAAAAATGTTACAACTTCAAAAAGGTTTGAAAAAACATTAAAGGAAATCAGATAAATCATTTTTCCAAAAAAATAATTCTTGTCCGGCCCGTCCCGATCCAGACGGACGACGACAGCAGCGCGCGAGGTCTATGAGGCCCAACTCCTTGTACCCATTCCTTGGGAGATTGGCTTATAAGAACACATGAAATTCTTGCCAATCTCCCGACGTGGGACAAGGAGCAAAACACAAAGTGTGTTTTGTTGCCATTTCTCCAACCATATATTTTACGGAAATATTTCAAATCGATTTCGTGTGATCGGTACGAAGTAAGTAAACTATGCCATAGATATTCTCCAACTAGTAAAGAAAAGCTTAATCCTAGCTACATACTTTTATTGAATGTTTGACAAAATTATAAGTAATTCGTTTTTGTTGTGAAACTAAGAACTATACTAGAGATAGTATAAGAGAATGAAAGAACAAAATTTGAGAGAACAAGAGAATATGGAGAGAGTAGAAATAGATCATTGTATTCATCATCATTTTACACTTTACAATAGCCTCTATTTATAGGCTAATAACATGAAGACATAACCTTAATGACATACATTAATCTATACATAAATGAGGGAGTTACAAAACTCAAAAGTCTTGTAACTCCAATCTAGAATCTTCCATGTAAGGAAATAGTCATCGAACAAATATCACATATATTCATAACACTCCCCCTTTGGATGACACGTACAAATTTTACTATGCCTCGTTAAGATCTTTCTAGGAAAAACCCTGTGGGAAAAACCCTAGAAGGAAAAAGAGTACATAATTTGTACAATACGTATAGAGGTTACCTCATTAAAAACCTTGTTAGGAAAACCCATTGGGATAAAACCTAAAGCAAGGGAAAAAGAGTGTAACACGTATTTCTCCCCCTCACTTCAACATCTACATTGATTTCCTCATAAATCACAGAGTTTTCTCATGCCGATCTTTCAGATCAATTTTTGTAGGAAGCGCTTCCGTGAACAAATCTGCAAGATTGTCACAAGAACGAATTTGAAAAACATCGATATCGCTCTTTTATGAAGTTCATGAGTAAATAAGAAATTAGGGGAAATGAATTTCGTTATATCTCTTTGATGTAGCCTCCTTTGATCTGAGCTATACAAGCTGTATTATCTACGTATAAGACAGTTGAACTTCCTTTATTTATTGAAAGATCGCATGATTCTCGGATATGATGGATCAAAGACCTTAGCCATATATATTCACGACTTGCTTCATAAAGAGCTATCAACTCAGCGTGATTTGAAGAAGTGGTTGTAAGGGTCTGTTTTGTTGAGCGCCAAGATATAGCGGTATCACCTTATGTAAATACCCAGTTTGTGACCGCGCTTGTGGGGATCAATAAATATCCGGCATCAACATATCCAATCAATCCAGACTTCGAGTCTTTGAGTAATATAACCCTATATATAATTTTCTTCGAAGATATCTTAAAATTTGTTTAACACCGGTCCAATGTCTTTGAGTTGGAGAAGAACTAAATCTTGCTAGAAAATTAACTAGAAAATAGTATATCACGACGAGTGCAATTAGCAAGATACATTAACACCCCAATGTTATAAAGATATGGCACTTTGGGACCAAGATATGGTACTTCGGGACCATGAAGTTCTTCTTCTTCCCGGGGGTTAAATGAATCCTTTTTCACATCAAGTGTGTCACGCCCAAATTTCAGTAAACCGAACTCGGGACGCGAACATTTAAAATAGGGTTATTTACGATAAGGTACCCTAATGTTTCGTCCACGAACGATAAGGTACCCTAATGAATTTTGTGTCCGATAAGGTACCCTAATGATTCGTCCACGAACGATTTGGTTTAAAATTGGCATATTCCGTTAAAAACTAACGGAATATTCCTCCAAATCAGACATGTGCAGTTAAGTGGAGTGTGAAATGACGATTTTGCCCTTCCTTATTATAGCCTTATAAATTGTACATATGAAATTACCATTTTACCTTTAGATTAAAATCAATATTTAATATTTTATGTTTTTAAAATCAATTTTTATTTCAGAAATTAATATTTTATTTAAAAATAAAACAGACTAATCTAATCTTAATCTAATCAAACTTAATCTAATCTAATCTAACCCTAACAACTCATCTAACCTAACCCTACTTATCTAATTCATACACCACACACTATCTACTTATCTAATCTGTTCTTCTTCCTCGTCTCAAGTCTCAACTCATCTTCTTCCTAAACTCATCGGTGCTCCTCAGCCACGAAGACCTACGAAAATCTGAGCTCTTCATCGGAGCTCCGAGCTATGGTGCATGCGTGACCCACGGCGGCGATGACGACTTCACGAGCTCCGGGCGGCGACCTGGAACGAGGGGTCTGGAACGCCGCGTTTTTGGTAGCCAAACCCAGATCTGTAACGGCGCCGATGGCGACTTCACGAGCACGGGCGGCGACCTGGAACGAGGCGTTTTTGGTAGCGACTCACGTGCTTGGGCGGCGACGACTCACAGGCTTGGGCGGCGATGGTGGTTCTGACTTCTCCATCCTCTATTGAACCCCAACACCATCCGAAATCGATTCGGATCTCAACTTCCTCCTCGATTTCCACTCTCCTCCTCTCTCTTCTTCGTTTTCTGGAAATCATCAGATGCATTTTGGTAAAGTCTTGCACAATCTAAAATTTGTGATTTTTGTGCCTGAAATTTCCTCCTCGATTCTGGAAATTAATGTTCATTTCTGATTTTTTTATTTGTTTGATTCATGAAATTTGTGTTTTTGGGTCTGAAATCAGTAAGAAATACGATGAATAGATGAACAGATGAATAGATGAACAAATGAGGTTCGTTCGTTTCTCAGATGACATTGTGGATTAGATGAAATTGTGCAAAAAAGCAACAGGAAAAAAAGAATAGAAAAAGAAAAAAAAGTAAGAACAAAAAGAAAAATAAAGAAACTTGAAAAAAATTAATAAAAAATAGTAAGAAAAAAAAGAAAAAAACTATTTTTTATAAATATATAATTTAATTATTTTATTTTTAAAATTTAAAATAATTAGAAAATATAAATTAAAGAAAAAGAATAAAATTAATAAAAATGAAGAAATTTGAAAAAAATTTAATAAAAAAAATAGTAAGAAAAAAAACTATTTTTTATAAATATATAATTTAATTATTTTATTTTTAAAATTTAAAATAGGATAATATAAATTAAAGAAAAATAATAAAATTAATTAAATATTTTAATAATTACTTAAAATGTTAATGAAATTAAATGCAAGGGGTAAAATAGTCTTTTCACTCTGAAGTCAAAAGTCAACTGAAATGTCAAAGGGCAAAATAGTCATTCTACATAAGTCTGTTAGTTTTTTAACAGCATTAAACCAAATCGTTCGTGGACGAATCATTAGGGTACCTTATCGGACACAAAATTCATTAGGGTACCTTATCGTTCGTGGACGAAACATTAGGGTACCTTATCGTAAATAACCCTTTAAAATAATAAAACACTTGGAAACCTTTTCCATTAAATCACTTTAAAATACCAGTTTAGCTCAACAAAATAATATTTACAACTTAAAACGCGTCCCAACAAGTGGACAAAAGTATGGTATCCGTCGCTAGACTCAAAATAAACCCAGAATCCCGCTCCTAGCTCTTCAAGCTTCAGAAGCTCACCTAGTCCAACCTGCGACCGGTACCTGTAGGAAAAGCAGCTAGGGGTGAGCGTTCGCTCACCACCACGGATAACAGACTGACTACGGCATAATTAGCAGACAATGCCGGTAACACCAACAACCAACTCAACACCGGGGAACACTATCCCCAACCCAGGTACTCCGACTGAACACACACCCACTGTTACCTTCCTTGACCAACTCCACACCCTGACACGTAAAGTAGACCCGACACAACGATCACGACCTCTTCCAAGGACTCAAAAGACCACCACGCAACACACAAGATCACAAAGGATCGCACACCAAACAAGATCACAAAGGATCGCATACCAGCTGCTCAATAACCTCCCTCACGCCCAGTTATCAATCTCAATCAAGTCAAGGATCGACCTATCGCAATTCCTCGACACGAAGTCGGATCAGGCTGTCGACCTATCGCAATTCATCGACACCAAGTCGGATCAGGCTGTCGACCTATCGCAGTTCATCGACACCAAGTCGGATCAGGCTGTCGACCTATCGCAGTTCATCGACACCAAGTCGGATCAGGCTGTCGACCTATCACACTCACAACTTCAGGTAACCACAATCACAATCAAGTTCAACAACCAGTAACAACGCAGGTTCAACACTCACAGGCACTCATGGCCATCCAAGACACCAACAGTAAAACACGGACTCAACAGCCCCACAGGCACTCACGGCCTCCCAAGATACACCGATAGTAAAACACGGACTCAACAGCCCCACAGGCACTCAAGGCCTCCTAAGATACACCGACAGTAAAACACGGACTCAACAGCCCCACAGGCACTCACGGCCTCCCAAGATACACCAACCGTAATTCACTGGCTCAACAACCCCACGGGCACTCACGACCACTCAAAAGACCAAAGGTAAAGACACGGGTTCAACAATCCCACAGGCACTCACGACCACTCAAAACACCAAAGGTAAAGACACGGGTTCAACAACCCCACGGGCACTCACGACCACTCAAACCACCAATAGTAAAGACACGGGTTCAACAACCCCACATGCCCTCATGGCCACCCAAGACACCAAAGGTAAAGTACGGGTTCACAACTCCCACGGGCACTCATGGCCACCCAAAATACCAATAATAATACCACGGGGTCTCATGGCCACCCAAGACTCAACAATCAAATACGGACTCAACAGCCCCACAGGCACTCACGGCCTCCCAAGATACAGAAACAGTAACTCACGGGCTCAACAACCCTACAGGCACTCATGGCCACCCAAAACACCAAAGGTAAAGACACGGGTTCAACAACCCCACGGGCACTCATGGCCACCCAAAAACACAAAAATACACAATCAACCTCCGACATAACCAATGCCTCCAACAGTCCTAATATCAACGGTTTCACAACCAACCTTCAGGCATGGTCATATGCCTCAAGTATTCCTAATCTCGATAAGTTCGCAATCAACCTCCGGGCATGGTCATATGCCTCTAGTAATTCTACTAACGCTAAGTTCTCTGCTCCTACGACACTACTAAGTGTCACATGCATTTCCAATATTTGCTACGTTCCCGTATCATGCTTTTCTAATATTCGATAACTTACTTAACCCACGACACCCCAGTGTCACATGCATTTCTACTGTTAACTTTCCCTAGTCAGGGCCGAGATCCGGCTACTTTTCCCTACCTCGTGCGTGTTCTCCCAAAAGCCAACCAACGAGCTCCGGTGATGAGCTCAGTCACTCACCCAGCTTTCCCTTGCCTCGGTCCGTGGCACGATCTAAGAGAACACAATTTAAAGGCACTTAACAACTCGCAGGAATAAACTGAAAATCATTAAACTTGATGTCCAAACTTAACCCCGACAATGTCGATCACTCCCAAACTTCCCAATTACTCGACATTGTCGATAAGGGACCCGTAAAGGCCCGATTCTCCCGACATGGCGAATCTGCCCGGGTTTTGTAAATGCCCTTCCGGGGCTCCAAAAATTCCCGTTTTCGTTTCTACGGTCTTAGAATAATTCAAGGGTCCCAATGTACTTGATCGAATCGAATTCCGACTTCCGAGTCAATTAATTACCGTTTCAAGTTTCTAAAACCCGTTAATTATAACTTTTCCAATTTAATTCCAATTTTCGATTCGGGTAAGGATAAATGGTCCGGGGAACGTTTTAAACCACCCGAACACAAAACCCGATCACCCGAGCACGCGGGCCCCACCCGGCCAAGCTAGGCCGTGGGCCCTAGGTTTCATTTTTGGGCTCGGCCACCATGGTGGTGGCTGGTCCCAGCTCCGGCCAGCCACCCCATGGCCGGAGCTCCTCCCGAGCCTCCGGTCACCGAAAAACGTCATCCTTCCCCTCCAAACACCTCCAAAACGTCTCCAACAATTACCCCAACATCAAAACCACCTTAAACTAATAGTTTTACACAAACCTAACTTCCAAAATTAATCAAAACGAGAATCGGTTCGGTGTATACCGTAGAGGAGAACGAGGGGAGTGCACTTTCTCCTAGCCTTGAGACGATCCCATGGTTGGATGAGCGTGAATAGTGCTCCAAACCCTAGATTTCTCTCTTCTCTTCTTCTCCTTCTCTCCCTTTCTTCTCTCTTCTTTCTCTTTCTAAAACAACTAACACATTTCTCCTTTTTTTTTCTTTTAAAAAGTGTGGCCGGCCACATATGGCTTCATCTTTAGTTTTCCCCCCAAAACTAACACCACCACTTGGTTGACAAGTGGCAAGGTGGGTCCCACACCTTTTGGAAAATATCCACTAGATATTTTCCAATCAGATTCGCGAAATTCGGACGTTTCGGTCCCCGAACGGGCACTTTTTCCAAGAAATTACGAAACTTGGCGGGATACAAGGAAACGGCTCAACTAAGACCGCTGCGACGACGGCTAAGCTTTTTGGATCCAAAACGGTCCTCGAATGGACCAAAAAGTCACTCGGTTGACTTTTCCAGCGAAAAGTCAACATTTCCCAAATTGATCAGAAAGTTGCCCTGAGTCCCCCGGAACTCACTTTGGTCGATAAAGGGGTCAACTTAAGTCCGGTATGACCCTCGGGGTCCAATTCCGGTTCAATTCAGTGTCTGCTCAATTTTTTTAAATTTTCCTGTTTTTCGCAGGTTCGATTGGCGTTGACCGGGAGTGGTTATTACAAAGTGATCGAACAACCATAGGGGAACTCAAAGGATGTGAATTATCCATATTGAATTGTTTAAATATTTTCTCAATATATGATGATTGGTGAACAAAAATCTCCTTCGACAAATGTTTAATATAAAGGCCGGTACAAAATTTTGTTTTTCCCAAGTCTTTCATTTCGAATTCACTTTTCAAGTATTTCATCGTCTCTACAATTTAAGCATGCATTCCAATGATGTTCAGCTCATCAACATAAACCGCGACGATGGAAAATCCGGTTTTCGTCCGTTTAATAAAAACACATGGACATATTTTATTGTTGATGTATCCTTCTTCCAAAAGGTATTCACTGATACAATTATACCACATTCGACCATATTGTTTTAGCCCGTACAAAGATCTTTGAAGCTTTATTGAGTACATTTCTTGAGGTTTTGAGATGCATGCTTCAGACATTTGTAATCCTTCAAGGACTTTTATGTAAATGTCATTATCAAGTGACCCATACTAAGTAAGTAAAATAAATTAAAATAAAATAAAACAAAATAAAAAATAAATAAATAAAAAGAAGTAAAATCTGAGTGTGATTGCATCCATAACCGGTGAATATGTCTCTTCATAATCATTTCATGGTCGTTGTGAAAATCCTTGTGCGACGAGTCGAGCTTTGTATCTTAAGACCTCGCTTTTATCAATTCTTCTGCACACAAATACCCATTATATCCTACGGGTTTGACATCTTCAGGTGTCTGGACTACATGTCCGAATACTTGGCGTTTATTGAGTGAATTCAATTATGTCTCAATGACATTTTTCCATTTCGGCCAATCATTTCTTCGTCGGTATTCACTGACCGATCTTGGTTCATGATCCTCGTTTTCTTTTGAAATATCTAATGCAAATGCATGTGCAAATATATCATCCACAATAACTTCTTTTCTATTCCATCTTTCACCTTAAGTGACATAGTTAATCGAGATCTCTTTATTGTCATCTTTTTCAGGTGTTTAATCATCTTTTGAAGACGTCTCTTCATTTATCACATTTTCTTGTTCTTCGGGAATTGTGGTATCATTTGATGTACCAACTTGCTGAACTTGTTCCTTTCTTTTTCTTGGGTTTTTATCTTTGGATCCAATAGGTCTATCACGCTTCTTGCGTGCTTTAGACTCATTTGCTAGCGCTAGCATATTTCCCATTTCTTCATCAGGAAAAGTAATTCTAAAAGGAACATTAGCAACTGGTATATGTGATTTTATCACGGTCCTAACATCTGTAAATGCATCAGGCAATATATTTTCAACCTTTTGTAAGTGGATAATTTTCTGAACTTCTAGTTCATATTGATTCGTACCAGGATCAAAATAAGACAATGTCAATGCATTCCATGAAATTTATCGTCTTTCTTTTTCATACATTTCTTCATCTCCCCCTAATGCGGGGAAATTGTATCATCAAATTGATAGTCGGCAAATCGTGCCGTAAACATATCACATGTCATGAATTCCAATATATCTATGTTAATTCTTTCTAAAAATGTTTGACATTCCATCGCAACTTTCATTGGAGATGGTCTTGTAATAAGTTGTCCTTGAAAACAAGCAACATATGGGTAATCTTTTGGCAAAATGACATTTTTACTCTTCATAGTATGTCTATGTAAATTTTCTATGATTCTTCGCATCTTTACGGAATCCGAATGACCTAAACGATCATGTCATATGATAAGATTTGATGGGTCCATTGGTTTTTGGTTAATCACCATATTGGATTCAATTGGATAAATAAAAGTATAATATGATCCAAAACTATATGAAGGGAGTCTCCACAATTTCTTTTCTCCTCAAGACTATGGACATGATGTATAAACATTCAACGTTATTTTCATTTGTTGTCTCAATGTGATAACCATTTCGGCGAATATCTTTGAAACTTAACAAGTTTCTTTTCTATCTGGTTGAGAACTTGCACCATTGATAATAAATTGTGTATTATTTGGTAACATTACATTGGCTCTTCCGGAGCCTTCAATAAGATCTGATGCACCAGATTTTTTGCTCACTTTAATCTGTCAAGCAAAATGATTCCCGTTGCTTTTAACATAGTTAGAGAAACTTCTGTCCATAGTTTGTCATAAGACGAATAAATAAAATTATAAACAAGACACTCCAAATATTTCATTTTTGCAATAACAAGGTAGCTCTTCCGGAGCCCTCTATTATATTTGCAGCACCCATAATGATGTTCGTGTTTGCCTCGACCATGGACAGACATGAAAAATATTTCTTGTTTATTAGAATTGTATGTGTAGTGACACTATCAACTATATTCATATTATTATCCTTTTTTGTAAACATATATATCATTTCTGAGATCCATATCCTTTTATCTTAGGAAAATGATGTATTAGTTTACAAACTACATAAGAATATATAACATAAATATTAATACTAATTATCCAAAGTTGGCTCATAATCATGATACTTATTTCCACATCATCATCTACAAATGAATTAGAAACGTTTGATTAGATCTTCAGGATCCAAGTCATCAATAAAAAATTTCTTACCCTTTTATTATTTTCCTTCAATCAAATAGTTGATCATACTTCAGGTACACAATCAACTATATTTACAATATAACTTCCATTATGTTCATGAGTTTTCATTTGATGTACCATATTCTTTCTTGGGCCTTTCATACTCATTCCACTTCTTGTGGTATACCTAATTATTTTTTTTCATGAAATTTGGATATTATTTGGCTCATAACTATGACTACGACCGAGACCACGTCAGGGGCATCAGTCTTGCTTGGGTCTGGATCTACCCATATCCTATCACATTCACTTCAGGGAATGGAGTGCTGCCAATAGGGCGAGCTTGATTGTTTTCAACAATAATTCATTACTTAATAAATATATTAAGTCTGATTCTTTTCGTTCTCGGTAATGCTACTTCAAGAGCATACTAGATGGAAGTAATGTAGAGGAAAACATTTTTCATTGATTATAAATAATATGATGATGTGTGGAAATAATTTCTTTGATTTATCCTGCAAGGATACCAATTTAGAACTTCAAGTCTTTATGTAAGCTTCATGTCACATTTTTTTTCCAGTAATTGCATGTATCTTGTTTACTTGGATGATGGGTCCAATAAATTTGTTTCTTGACAATTATAGAACTTCATGTTCACAATATCATGACTTGTGTAAACTTCAGGTTACACATCGAATTTGTATAATGTTCACACAAATATGAATAAGTATATATTATGGTTACAAAATGAACGGACACATTATAATTCATGAAATAAACATAACCACACACTAAGTAATTTGTGGGGTGAATATAAGAATTATATATAAACATAAGCACACACCGAGCGAACTCGTGGGGTAGCCAATATATAAATAACTGCATAAAAAAAACAATTTACGCTTCAAGCCTTGGACAAAAGTTACAAGCTTTGGGCTTGTGGTCGGTCACTTAGTCATAAAAGTAAGTTTCAAGTTCATTCGCTCTAATTTCTTCAAGTTTATACTTTGAACCAAAACTTCGGGTTTGGTCATCATTAGGTACATGTGAACTTCGGGTCACTCCAATTTCAACAAGTTATAAGATCCACGGTCTTTAACCAAAACTTCATGTTCCTTAAACTTTTTCTTGCTAATATTGAACTTCGAGTTCAAAATGGTTCGACATTTTAAAAATATAAGATGAATATAAAATGTACCAATTTTATATTATAAACGTGTGAATAAATGGCATACCAAATTTATTTCTGTACATGATCAATGTTGTTTGCATCTTGGAACTTCTGGTCCAAATGATTCGGTTTCAACAAACCTCAAATTCCAATATCAACAATAAAGCACAACTATATAATAAAAATCAAATTTCTGATGTGAAAGATCCAATGTTTCATTGGCGATCACAGATCATACTTATCGAAGTTGTAAATTAATTTGTATAAGTAAGCATGAATCAGATATAAACAAATTCACAATAATATGAAACTTTGATACCTGGACAGTAGAGCAATTCGTGCTGATAACGTGTTGTGAAAGTAAGAACTATACTACAGATAGTATAAGAGAATGAAAGAACAAAGTTAGAGAGAACGAGAGAATATGGAGAGAGTAGAAATAGATCATTGTTGATCATCATTTTACACTTTACAATAGCCTCTATTTATAGGCTCATAACATGAAGACATAACCTTAATGACCTACATTAATCTATACATAAATGAGAGAGTTACAAAACTCAAAAATCTTGTAACTCCAATCTAGAATCTTCCATGTACTGAAATAGTCATCCAACAAATATCACATATATTCATAACAGTTTTATTATATTACAATTACATCGATTTTTAGTGATTCGGTACCTTGCTTGTATTTGTAAAATAGTGTTTATTAAAAAAGCAATAAAAACTAGAGAACCAAATAGAAAAAATAATTGCTTAATTTTAATATACATCTATAAAGAACTAATTAGAAAAAATAACATATCAAAATAATAATAACTTTCAGTTTTGAACCTCCACCCTCGCCCCCGCAGTCGTCACCGGCGGCTACTGTGGCTCCGGCCACGAGGGCTGCCGGTGGGGATATTGCTCCCACTGCTCGTAGCGATCTCCGCTCACTTTTGCTCAAACTCGTCGCGTTCTCTTTCCTTGGGCCGCCGCCACTATCCGCCGGCCGGATCTACCACCCTACGCCCTCTCATCGGCCGAACCCTCTGCCTCGCCACCCTCCTCCACCCCCGGGAAGATCTGGTCCTCAAGATGGCTGGAGCTCAAGGTCCGCCGTCCACCTCCCTCACCTTTTTCCTCATCCTGGCGTTGACGCACCACCCCTGGCCGATGCGAGGAACCACCTGACATCCGCTGCTCTTGCGCCGACACCGTCCTCCTCCGGCAGCCCCTCTTGTCCCCGACTTCGGATTGGTGTTCCAAAGCCCTACCTCCACCTCGTTGGTCATTTCTGTCGGCACAATCCATACATCAGGGATTCGGGGACTCACACGAACCCTAGGGTTTCTTTTGAACCTTCAGGTTGTTTCATGGCTCCGCCCTCTCTGTCACGCCCCAAATCCGGTTTAGACCGGACTCGAGACGTGAACTAGGAATAATAATAAAACAATGATCAAAATACATTTAAACAAAATTAAACTCCAATATTTAGTTCCAAAATAACAAATCCAATAGTTAAGAGTCAAACGCTCAACTCCAACCAAGTAACGGAAAACATAGTTTGATACAAAAATGGAAAGTACATCTCTGTACTATAAATAAGCACCCGGATCCTCAATGAGCTCCCGAGCCCTGAGACAACTTTTAAGTCTACTAATCAACGAAACCTGTAAAAACAGTAAACACAAAGGGGGTGAGCTTACACTCAGTAGGAAAAAGTAGTAAAAGGAAAAGGACTCTCGCTTCGTTTCCAAATTTCTCGATTAGAACGATTACCAAAAGACAATACAATTAGAGATCAACATGAATTGTAACACTTACTAAAATAACGACTCAAAGGAGATCTATGGGGAGACAACTTATTCACCAATAAAAACCAACTAAAGAAACACACGAGAGCACGAATTATAGATAATTAAACCACAAGACTCCGATCCACACACCAACACACATATCGTACCGGAACACGCATCGGCCTAGATATCTTCCCGGAACTCACATCATCGGGGTGGAGCAAGTCTTCCCGGAACACGTAGCATCGGGTGAGACAACAATATACCATACCGGAATGTCCCTCGGCCTAGGTCTTCCCGGAACATGTAGCATCGGGGTGAAACAAGTCTTCCCGAAACACGTAGCATCGGGTGAGACAACAATATATCATACCTAAATGTCCCTTGGCTTAGGTTTTCCCGGAACACGTAGCATCGGGGTGAAACAAGTCTTCTCGGAACACGTAGCATCGGGTGAGACAACAATATACCATATCGGATTGTCCCTCGGCCTAGGTCTTCCCGGAACACGTAGCATCGGGGTGAAACAACAATGTAAACATATCGGACCGGCATACCCCCTCGGTCTGATATCCTCCCGGAAACACCCTCGGGGCAAGCAAACAACAATGCACTCAATGCCAAACAAACACATTACACCGAACTCATAGTATCAACCAAGCTTGTCGGCATGACTTACCAACCACGTCCCATCGGTCTATCATTCACCCGATCACATCACCAGGCACAATCATATCACATTCAACACAATCACTCAACCAATCATGTCACAAAGCAACCATTCATATCATACTCATCATATTTCATATAGTTTAATAAGACTCTTATATTAATCAAAGAATGGAACATGCACCGACATTTGAGGACTAATGATCACAATCCAACACAACCACAATCAATCCTAAGGCTCGACATGACCATTCTACCAGCACAGCAATTCCCATAATTGAAAGCGGTTCTTCTAGTGAATCACATCCTATATGCAAACTAAGACTCTTCCGGTTATTATCGTAATTGAAAGCGGCTATTCTAGTGAATCACATCCTATATGCAAACTAGGACCTTTTCGGTTATTATCATCCCATATGCATACTATTAACATTCAATAATTAAAGGCGGAAATTTACTACTCTTCCCTACCTCAAAAGCTTTCCAAAGCTCAATCACACAACCGGCGTGTAGTCCCCTCCTCCGAGCTCGAGATCAAGGTCTAGGAACATAAATTAACACTATAATTAAAGACTAAACAAGGGTGGTTTTAAGAGGCAAACTTCTAAGTTAAAACCCCCAAACATTAGGTTCAAAATAACCTTTCGAAATAAACGAAAAACACCCAAAAAGGACTCAAAAGGACCAAAACTGGTCTGCCACGGTTCGGTTCACGGAGCCGTGAGGCTCCCCGTCACGGATGACGTCACGGACCCGTGATGTGTGCCGTCACGGTCTCCTTCACGGAGCCGTGACGTCTCCCGTCACGGTGCCCGTCACGGATCCGTGACGGCCCAAACCTGTTTCGCCCTTCTTCTTCCTCCAGCCTCCTTTCCTCGAAATTAACACCCAAAACTATATTTTCAGCCACCCAAAACCTCCAAACCAGTCCTATAACTTCACTACTTCATTACCCAAGGTGGGAATTATCAAATCAACAATTACCCAAGAGATTTCAAATCCAAAAACAATTAAAAAACCATTGATTTCTACATAAATCAATCATCTACTTCTCTAAAAACATCATCTAACAACACTAACTCAAAAACCTAGCTAGTTCAAGCATTTCTATGAAAACCCATAACTTAAAATGAATTGAAAAAGGAAAATTTGAGTTTAATTACCTTAGAAATGGATAGATGAAGAGGATTTTGGGGGTTTTTGAGAAGAATGGATGAAGAACTAGACCAAAGCTTGCTCCTTTCTCCATTTCTTCTTCTTCAAGTCTCCATGGTTTCTCCTCTCCTCCTTTCTCTCTCTAAATTTCGGCTAGCGCAAACAATGAATGAATTTTTGCTCCCAAAATGCTTTAAAACCTAAAAGTTGTAAAGTCCAAAAAACCCCTTAGCTCTTATCCACTCAAGGCCAACTCATGAGGGTTAAAAGGGTCCTTCTAGCCTCATTTCTTCCCCTCCAAGCTAACATGGACAAGTATCCATGTAGGGACCACCTTGTCCTTAATTATTTCCAGCACCTCTAACTTAATTAAATTTAGTCGATAATTAGTCTTCGTTTGACCGAAAGTTGATTTTTTCACAATTACAGCCATTTGAAAGGAAACGGCCCAGCTAAGCTAACCGTAACGACGGCTAAGCTTTTTGGGCCCCGGAAAGGTCCCGAATGACTCCCGGAGTCATCGGTTGACTTTTCCGATCGAAAGTCAACTTCGCCAAAAAAATTACCGGTTCGACCGGGATCGACCGGGGGCGGTTCTTACACTCTCGATGGGTTTGGGATCCGGGAGGAGGGGCGATAGGTTGGGGTATGTCTCCACAGTTGCTTGACCGTCCTAGGAGGAGAAAGGAAGCAGATCCTCCCCTTGGAGCATTTAGAGAACCAGGCGGAGGTGGGAAGGTCCAACCAGTGCCTATACCCACAGACCCAGGACTGACGATGCTAGCGAGTCTCGGGATAACCGCAATCAGAGCACATTTATCAGGCTTGCGTTAAGGTTTATTCTATTTTAGTTTAGTTTGGTCAGTTATTATTGTATGCTGGTTTAATTATTTTCTGTTTCGTATCTTTGAAATGTCGATAAGGGGATCTCCTGAGTTAATGTCTGCGACCACACACAAAGTATTTATACGGATCCATGAGCGCGGGTGGACTACGGTCGACCTAGACAAATATCTAGAATCCTGAACTGATACGCGGGATACGCCCTATCTTATATGGTTCATGTTTCACAGTAATGAAATTCCTCAGTTACTCATTTAAAAAAAACAGAAAAAATAACTTAACATGATCAGTTAATTAATAATTGTAACCGTGTGGCCTTCTTTTCCTTGTGGCCTTAGGCGGCCAAATGGATGGGCCGGCCCTGGAGCTGAGCATTTAATTAAGGTTGAAGACGACAGGGTTAATGTTCTAACTTTGTTTTCTCTTAGGTTTCCGTAACTCCCAAGTACAATGATACCTTGCAGCTCCGAAAATGACATTTCCAAAGTCAACCCGTCCCTCATGTCCTATTGTGCGCGGAAGTGCGTATCCGGCAACCCTACGCACACTTCCTGCCGGCAATGTGCTATTGACTTTGTGAGCTACACCATTCGTCTTCTTCTCCTATTATTTTATTTTTATTTTCCAGTACCAAGTTTCTATGCAACTAACCAAGGCTTATATTGTTATGGACCTTTTGTTCTACTTGATCAACTATTTTTTTTATCTGGATTCATATCGTGATGTTTTGAAGTCGATCAAATTGTTGTTTTACTATAAAAACGATATTGAATACGTTATTTATGTTAATCAAAATGAGATTACAAACCAAATTAGAGTAATCTTATATTAATATCGGTAAGCTTTTTCTCTACATGCTGCCCACCATTCTCCACCGTCCAACTGCCTCTATTTTATATTAAATTTGGATCGTATGATTGATCTGATTGTAAGAAGGGTTAGTTAGAGGAATGGTGCATGATTTGGTTTTGTTATAGGATTTCTGGTACTTTAGTTTTTAGTTGGAGAGATTCTTATTCCCATCTACAACTAGAAGAGATTTAGATAAGACATAACCAGTGGTTTATTTCATTATTATTTGTTATGGTTGCCACAAGCCAAAAGTTGTTGTGTTTTCTACTTTTCTTCCTTGAAATCACTGTAAAAGAAAAGCTTGAAATCAAATGGAGATTATTAAATTCAAGAATTTTATCTTCAACCACCTTCTTCACCCCTAGATCCATTTTCAGCTCGCCACCTCCTTTTGATCACCACACACTTGTAGTCGTCTCGCCCGATGACTCCGGTTACATTCCGACTGTCTGTCTGTTGACCCTCCACGGCCTAACTGATGTGATGAGGACCGTGAATCGCACCACGAGAAGACACCTCATCCCTTGCTATACATCGCCGCCTTCTTCCAAACGAGATGTCATATTCCCCTTCAAGGAACTTGCAACCCATGTCGACTCCTCGAATGCTGGCACCTTTTCGGAGGTATTACGCGGAGGAAGATGATGGACCCATTCTCCAATGGCTGCCACATGATGCTTCCGTGCGAGATAGGGCACGGGGATCCAAACGAGCACGATCTGTGGCCTAACTACTGCTACACCCATACCAGTGAGGACCTAGCACCAGAACTTACTTTGTAAGTCGCCCGAAATCCATGAGGCCCGATTGGATCCGAGAAGAGGAGCATACTCCACCTACATCACCCGTGTAAGATCGGGCCTCCCGCCCGATGAAACCCTACCGGTCGAGGCTCATCCATCATCACAAGCAGGTGATTGGTGAACCGACCACTAGAATACTGAGGGAGCAGGGCAACAGCCGATCATTGCGGGTAACAACCATGTTGTTGCGGATCCGTGCCACCGTGGATACCCGTCCCTACAAGAACCACATGGGAGGCGATCGTCGTCAACCCCGAGCCAATCGTCGGTCTGTGGACCAACAAGATGAAACCGTCTATACGGGCACCCTTGGAAAACGGATGGAGAAGGCCTGATAGTACTACACCTCTACTAGGTCGGATGGATCTGACACGCCCACTCAAGGCAGTCTAGACTATACTGATTATACTGAAGAGGTTGGCCCCAATGGAGCATTAGCGAGGCACGGTGATCTGCCTCGCGGTTCGCCATGAGACACCTAGGGCAACTCGGGGTGCCTAAGAGGAGCTACACCCCAGCCATTGTGGAGAAGACACCTTCTGCTCCTCAGCCTCCTCCTTTCCCTAGCATACCCTTGGACGACTATTACGACATAACATGATCGGTCAAGTCGACAAGAAAAAGTCTCGTGGATTCACGACGCCATTCACAACTCGAGTAGGGAACCACTCCTATTTTCCTCCTGGGTATCACCGGGCATTTAGTCATATGATCAGTGTTTCAACCGTTACCGAAATTTTATCTCATCCTGTTAGTTTATTTCCTATATTGTACAATACAAGGGATCTTATTATTTCTCTATCAATAAAAGTTCCTTCGTATGCTAAAAAAAAGGAGATTATCAGATAATAAAAACTTATTTGATCAAGTGTTCGAATCATGAGAGTTTATTTAATAACATTTGTAATATAAATTAGGGTTAATTTCATCTCACTACCCTAAAAATTCTTTATTTTCATTTCACTACCCTAACTATTTTTTGTGGCACCTCACTACCCTAGAATGCATTTTTTTTTCACTTTCATACCCGCCTTCAATTTTTCATTCATTTTTGGACGAAAAATGGTCATGTGACCCTACTTTTTCTATAAAAAAATATACATAAACTACCCTTTACCTCCCTCTCTTACCCGCTTCATTTTCATTAAAAGCCTAAATAACCCTTTTATGATGTCGGGTTGTTTAGGGTTTTAATGAAAATGAAGTGGGTAAGAGAGGAAGTTAAAGGGTAGTTTGGTATTTTTAGAAAATATAGGGTCATGTGTTTCACACATGACCATTTTCTGTCCAAAAATGGATGGAAAATTGACAACGGTATGAAAGTGAAAATAAAATGCATTCTAGGGCAGTGAGGTGCCACAAAAAAATAGTTAAAGTAGTGAGATGAAAATCAAGAATTTTCAGGTTAGTGAGATGAAATTAACCCTATAAAAAATAGATGTGAATCAACATATCTATTTAATATAAAGTCCGGATTATATTTATCGGATTAGGATTATAAACGTGTTTGACTTTGATACGATTTTTTAGAATAAGAAGTAGATTTCATTAAATAGTTAGGAGGGCCATTACAACGGCCAGTACCCTATAAGAGGTAGTATCCAATAATCCTCAGAAGTGAACCAGTCCAAACGGAAACAGTTATAGCCATAATAGCGAATACATAAAATGTAACTAAAACAAAAATTTAAACCAAAGCTAAAACATAAATGTAAATCAAAAGGTGCCAACTGCCAAGAACAGATCAAAGTAGGGTCTAAAAGTTGTTTGGTCCCTGCTCTTTAAGGACTCGTCTTGTCAACTGAGCTGACTGAGCTACCGAACTTGAACTTGACTATGTGGCTAGGTGGAATAGCTCGTATAAGGTACCCCTCCCAGAGTAAGTCCCTAAAGCCATGAATTCCTTTCTTTCCTCTTGGCGGGGCAGCTTCCCCCCTGCCCCCCCTTTTCCTGGTCCTCCCGCGGCTCTCCCGCTGGATCCTTCTTTTGGCATATCGGACCTTAAAACCAGGGGGGGTATCTCTGAAAACCCCAAGAGGTCTATCTTTGTGAAGACTGACCAGACCCACTAGGGTAACCCCCCCCCCCCCCCCCCTCCGAACCGGCCTTGATACACGAGAAACAGGTTAGGTACCGTGTTTGAGATCATGAGGGGATCCTTCCATCGAGGTGACCTAGTCTTAGGTACCGTGTCCGAGACCAAAGGTGAAAATTCTGACGGTAGTAAAGGTGCTTCCCGACTCCAATCCGTGGCGTACGACCTGTCCACCTAAGCAGTCCTGAATTCCATGATGGAATCATCAAAACGGGGCACCCCTGGCACCTTCTAGTTGCAATCGCGGACCATAAAGCCGATTCTCCCATAGTTGAAACAAAACGCAGACAACCGCTCATATGTCATAGTCACCCTGACTGGATCTTGGTGTTCCCGAAAGCGCATGATCATGGATGCGCCGAATAGGTCGGTGAATGTCCATCCAGAATCGGACCTTCATCGTGCCACCCCAACAGAGACCTCATTGATCACATGGGGTGTCCACGTGCTCACCCAATGTAGCACCTATAGCTTCCCTAGTCGCCTTCGTCCTGACGAGCGGTATTCCCCTGGTGTGGACCCATAGTTGAAGCCGGTCTAGACGCGGGAGGTCTCGAGCCAAGAGGTCGGCGATCTCACCCAGCAGTAGTACATGACCATGAAAACACCACGGCTCATGATGTCGGACCTAGACCCGAGCCTCAAGGGATACGAAGTAGAAAGTAAACATGTCGGGATCTAAATCCTTGACCACCACTCCCATACCGACATGACCGTGTTATGATCGAGAGTAGCACCTCCTTTCGGGGTGGGTTGGGGGACGCAAGACGGCCCATCATACCAAACCATAGTCTCGCCAACACCAGAGGATCCGGTGGTTTGTATGGTACAACAATCTTCACCGCCTCCTCCTGCGTGAGACATCATGCAGAGAAATTGGACTGGAGGTCCCCCATCGACGACGGCGGAACGGGGGTAACCGGAGTCCTAACGAAGGTGGCCAACTCCTTGGTCACTAATGGCGGGGTCAGAACCCTAGGAGGAGGGGTCTTTGGTGGCAGCGAAGCAGGAGGCTCCGAAACCTTAGCCGCAAGTGCCGTTATCCCAAGAATCAGAGGGGATGGTCGGGTCCGAGAAACTCACCCGAGAAAAGGAAGACCCAATGAAAGCCGGCGAGACGAATTTAAACTTGAGAGGTTGGTCCTGCTTGGTTTTGATCGCACCCAAGGTCGGTGTGGTGTCTCCCGAGGCGTAGACCAACAAAGGTTGATCCTACCGAAGTGGAGGTTACAGAGCCTCTGACGTTGGTGATGGTGGAAGGGTTTTGGTTGGTGTTAGGGAGGGTTTGGCTTGGCGCCTCTTCCTCTCTCGTACCGGTTTTAAAAAGCTCACCAGTGGTTTAGGGGCATGATAAGGGGAGGAGGAGCATGATCACCTGATAATAGGGACCTGTCGGTGGTTGAAGCAGATGACGCAGTAGACGAAGGCGACGGTGATGTAAACATGACAGGAGATTAGACAAAGCTAGGGTGGGTGACGCCGAGAAGGAAAACTTCCTTATCAGTAGGGTTTTCGAAATTTTACAAATGACTTATCATATGAAAAATGTTCGAATTAGATGTTTGGATGAAAATAAATAAAAACACACGTATTGATCAAACATGTGTTCCATCAACCACTCAAAAGTCATTGACATGGAGCTGTTTTCATCTATACAAGGAATCCCTCATCACCCACCCATTATATATTGTCCCTCTCCCACACCAACCCTCCTCCCCTCTAAGCAACAACAAAGCCTCATACTCACAACTCACAAGGCAGAGGAGAAGAACCCAACATGTTGGGCAAGAAGATCTCATTCAAGAAACTGGCCAAGAAGGTGAAGGTCATCGGCGCCGCCGACTCCGATCCGTCCCACAACGAATGCTTGCTGAGAGAGTTCGAGGACGCCTCTTCTCCGGCGGCCTCGACGCCCACCGGATTCCTGGCCCTCTACATTGGCGAGGAGCGCCAGCGTTTCCTGGTGCCGACCGGCTACCTCTCGCACCCGCTCTTCAAGATGCTGCTGGAGAAAGCCTACAACGAGTTCGGCTTCGAGCAGGCCAGCGGTTTGGTCGTTCCTTGCTCTGTCTCCGCCTTCCAAGAGGTCGTCACCGCCGTGGAGAGCTCTAATGCCAAGTTCGATTTCGGAAAGTTGGTAGAGGAGTTTGTTTAGATCATCGTTAGTATATAAACAGAGGGTTAAAAATTCTCATTTCTGTTACGGATTGAGGTTTGGAGTAGCTTGTAATTTCATTCCATACATCACAACACCAGAGCATGGTTGAGCAAATTTTGATCATCTTCCTCAGTTGTGCTTGATTCGTTTCTGGGTCTGTTGATTGCAATTCATTTGCAGCATCCGGTGAGTGATCGGAAAGTCACCGGTCGGATTTTCAGGCGGGGCTAGTTTTAAGGTTGTCCCTTCGGGGATGTGAATTTTTAAATCTTTGGTTTGGCAAAAATCCAAAGAAGCTACTGTTCATCATGCCTAGACACAGTACTCAATCACCATTAACGATTGATTTGGTCAATCAAATACTTAAGTTAGTAAGATAGAAACAACTCACTTATATCAGTAGTGGATCATGGGTTGAAAATGTATATCAACCTTTTCTCAATCCTATAATTATCGATATGAAATCAAAACTCACATGTAAACACCTAACAGACCAGAAGGTATACTATTTTCGTATGGCTAGATTGTAATGGCTTATGCTATGTTAAATTCAACCACATCGGTTTGTGTTGGAAAGAACATACATGTTTTTCAATCTCTCTATAACCTGTAAGCTCAGTTGCAAGCTTCAGTGATTTATAAGTTGAAACATTAAACAACAATCATCCTTATTTGTTTATCAATACAAGGTGATAAACAGTTAAAAACATCCATTACTATGAAATGAAGAGCTTATCTTACCTCCATCAAGACCTTGCAAGTCCTTCAAACACAGGCTTGATGAGTTGGGTTCCCAGTTCAAGTTAAACTCAGCACCTTAAGAAAACAATGATCAATTCACAGCCACTTTTGTCACCATCTCAGACATAGTTTCTATCTGACAGAAGAATTCTCTTCATCTTATCAACAACCCCAAGCATTTGATCTCTAGAGTGCAGTGGTGAAGGGTACATACAGGTGCAATCCAACCATCCATCCCGAATCGTATCAAGCATAGCAATGGAGGGGCCTACACCATGGACTGAAGAACAGCCTACGAAATCATCCAGGCCAATCTCTTTTTGCCTTTCACCCAAATTTTCGATCACGGGGTCCTCAAAGATTGACAAGACTGATGTTCTCATGGATGAGGATGCAGTCAAACCTGGGTTCTCTATGGCCTTGCACATTAGGAGGTTGAGATCAGCCATGTCCGTGAATTGCTTGTTGGAGTTCTTGGCATTTGCAAAGGCTGTGTAGCTTCTTGTTGCCAGCTCCCAAAAATTGTCTCCGATGGCTACATCGTGAGTGTTAAGGATTGCAGAATGATAAAATCCTGAAGTGTGCACAAGACCAAGCATTAACTATACAATCAGTAAGCAAACATCAGTTTGAACTTCCTCATGAGCAATGCTTAAGATCAAATTTGAAACTTCTCGTGTTTGATTATAGTATTAGCTATTGCTAACTTTTTCAGAAACTTGATTGAAGGCATCATTTCAAGTCTCGTGTGCATTACTGAACCGAATACACAGTGATTTGTCGGACATTTATATTTACCGAGGTGGTAGTTTTGAGGGGCAGGGTCAAGATCTGAACGGCTGTCAGTGAGGGTAACAACAGCATACTTCTCCTTCTGGTCATCATAGCTGAAATTTGTGGCATGGGCAGCAATCAACACAGCAGCTGTCAAAGCCCCACATAGCTTAATTTTTCTGGACTTGCAAGCCTGAATAAGAACACTAGTCATAACATAGGCGGCCATAACATATGTAACACAGATAGTAGCAGGATATAGGTAATTCCCATAAACCAGAAATATACATGTACAACTTTGAAAGCTCAAACTATTTCTACATTTAACCTTTTGGAGATACTCTCTTTCTGAATTATGCCTATCCCTCAGTGCCCTTACTACAACTAACTCTCGTGGTTATTATTCACTAATCAACCGCAATATTACATGTTCAACCATAATTCACTATGTACATGAGAAAGTGAGATGAGAAATTTGATATATTGTTTTCTTTGTTCAATCATTGTGTCATGACATGGTTTTGGGTGTAAATTCGTACCACCTAGTCATCAGTTTGTGTATTTGTGCATTCACACATACCACAAAAAGATCTTATAATTCATAGCAGAGTGTTAATGTGTGAGTGTTCCTCCATCAGTCAGCTACAGCAATTCCACAAAGAAGCTGTTCAGATATTAATTCTTGAGCAGTACAATGAATAACTATTTCCATGACAGAACCATAAAGATTCATAGCATTTTGTTATAACTTGCAAGGTGCTGTCATGGAGGCCCCATTTCTGCTACTCCATTGCAGGGGCCTAACTAAAGATAGTATTCTAAGCCCAACTTTGCTACACCCATCTGTTCATTTTGCTGCAAATTGATCTGATTCAATTGATAAATGGTATACAATGAGACATTTTCCTTTTCCCTTTTCTTGCATGTAGTACCAAATTGATAACACTAGATTATAAAACTAGGCTAACCACCAAGATCAACAGCTCAAATTAACCCAAAATCCAAATAATTCCAATGCCATCAACAATGAATGCCCAAAAGTTATCTTGTCTTGTAAAACAAATTGACTAGCATTCAAGCAATTAATGCATTTGATCAACAATCTCTTTCAAAAAATTGGCAACAATAACAACAATGGCGATGAGATATGAATGCAAATAGAGCCACTTACAGCAAGAAGCCTCTGCGTCTCCTTCTGATTGAGCTGCAACCTAACCATCTCGGAGCTTCTCGTCGGACCAGAATCCACGAAATCCATATTCGCATGCCTCAAGGAATTGAGAGAATAGCCAAGCAAATCCATCCCACGCGACCAAAAGGGCTTGCTGCTCTTGCCGCTGGGAACCAGATCCTCCATGGCCGAACTGAGCATGTAGTGCTTCTCCAATTCCCTCCGATTCTTCCCCAACAGGCCCAACATTTCCCTCAGAACCACCACCGCGGCGGTGCGGTCGCAGGTCACCCCGTGGAGGCGGAGCACCACCGTGCACTGAGCCTCGCTGAGCGAGTAAACGCTGGCGAAGAGCACGTCGGAGAACTCCTGGTCCCCGATATCGCGCCAGGCGTTGCTGTTGAGCTCGTGCTCGACGATGCGCTGGAAGAGGGAGACGGGGGAGTTGGAGGAGCGCGGCTGGGGCGAGGTCTTGACGACGCGGTGCGTGGATTGGAGATCGAAGGGGCTGATCTGGAGGCTGGACTCGCTGGGCGTGACGAAGGAGAAGGTGTTGGCGGTGGCATCGAAGCGGAGCTTGGAGCGGAGGATGGGGAAGGAGTTCTGGAGATTGCGGATGGCGATCTGGAGGATGTCGGTGGAGGGTGGCTTGGAGAGGAGGAGAGCGAGGACCGTGATCCCTGTGCCGCTCGGGACGGCTCGGCACCAGCAGTCCTCGGTGCCGCCGAGCGGTCGAGCCGGTGCTCGCGAGTCAGACATTGATGATCGGGAAATTGGAAGTTCGTCGGAGTTTCACAAATTAAATGGCGTGAAACCGATTGCTTTCTTTCCGTTTCTCAGTCAGAAAAAATATGGTTGATATCGTTTTATTTCCCTTCATTTTCTCAACCTTTTCTACACACTAGCCTTCATTGCATGCTCCTAACGTAACTTTCTTGGTCCGCACATTACATGTACCATACAATTATAATTTGCCAAGAAAAATCTTTTACTTGAGCTATTTATCCTATTTATATTTCTCGATCACGTTATTCATAAAATATTATTCATTTAAAATTTTTAATTAATAGATAAAATTAATGGTTCTATTCTATCTAAGGGTGGGCAAAAAAAACCGAAACCGCTAAAACCAACCACCACCAACCGCAAACCGCACCGGAAAACCCGAAACCGGAAAGTTAACGGTTGGTTGTGGGTTCTTGACGATCGAACTGAAAAGTTAACGGTTGATTGTCGGTTCTTGAAACGCCAAACCATCGGTTAACCAACCAAACCGGTAATGTTCATCGTATATACATGTGACTTCATAATAACCACTGATCTGATATAGATGAATGACCCATGACCACTCTTTTGTGTCACACAGATTACTAACATAGAACACGATGACGTATATGTAATTTTTCTTTTGTTTTGGAGAATGTAGTAATATGTTTTGGCTTGAAATAGAATCATGTGTATGGTTATTGGTATCTAAATTTGTACTTACATGTGGTAAAGTGGTTGGTTGGTTAAAACCACTAACCAACCGGTCAGCGAACTGGTTGGTTTCACTGTAAAAAATTGGTTTTTGGGTTGGGGCTGGTTCCAAGATATTCTAAACCGGTAATATTGGGTTGGGTTCGCAAAGAGTTCCATTGGGTGGTTAACCACCCAATGCCCGCCCCTAATTCTATCCATGTTTAAAAATATAATATATGTACATTTTCAAATAAATACAATATGCATGATATAAACTAAAAAAAAATCCATCTACACATTTGAATTGGTGGATCCAAATTTGAGATGGGTTCTTGCTTGTTTTTATTTTATTTTAAGAAAAGAGTATGACTGGATTTTATACATCACTCGGTAAAGATATACAAACGATCTTTCACAACTTATAATCGTTGATCGCACAAGCAAAACGATAAATATTACAGACTACAGACAAGCTAAATCATAACATTACTGATCTCTAATCAAAAACTACAACGCAATAAATGCGTCCAAAACGTACAACTATACCGTGCACTCCAAAAGTGCAACAAAGCGCATACCATAAGTGCCACATAACAGGAACACCAAAGTACAACCAGTCCACACAAACGTGCAACCGATGCACACCAATCTGCAACAAAGTATAATTATTTGGCCCGAAAAGGCTACAACCAACCAAAACCTAACAAAAAAGAACATAGGAAAAAAAACTAGAAATGTGACCATGTCTCTTGGGACCAACCACGTCGACCATCTCGATATTCTCTATCTGACTTTCATCACTGGTATTCAAAGAAATAACGTCGGAGAATCTAAGACCCACACATAACACTTCGACTCTCCTTTCACAACGCCCCTTCCACACTCAGAGTATAAATTTGAGGCTGTCTCAACGGACTCTCTGGCCTAAACCACAAAATACGACACAACGAAGAGACTAAAGGAGCCGAAACTAGAGGAGGGGAAAAAGGGCATGTGTCGAACGAACGAAAAACCGAGTAGTTATGACCAACGAAATAAAACTCCCGAGAGAATGGAAAATTTGTAAAGGTTGGCCTCCGCCGATAACAACCGAGGCGGAGCCTCGATTGTCACTATGAGAGCAAGAGATAAAAAAAAAAGTCCATTGTTAGATTTTTTTTGTGTAGGGGAGAGAGGCGGCTCCACGATAGATGAGTTCTTGGTTTACGTAACAATAAACGATTTATACTTTAAATGCCTTGTACATAGAGAAAGTACGTATGTAGAAAAAATGAATGTAAACACTTTTTTACGACCATAAATCAATTGTAAAAACATAACAAAAACCAAAGAGGCATCTTTCTCTGTTTTAAAAGATGAAAGTTAATTCTTTCTCTGCATTCGGTAAGGAGTTGTTGATCTTGTATGCAGAGTATTGCAACATATTTCGCAAGGCAGAGGCATCAGCAAAGCTTGGTAGGAATGATCGGAAGACGTCTAAAGTTCAGAGGCCAAAAGGTGTTGATTCTCAACGTCCTCGTCGAACCCGGCATCAACGGAAAGGGAAGTCCTCCATTCCAATGGCGTCTACGGCTAATGGGGAGACTGCTCAGGATTTGAAGGTTGACGTTAAGTCGAGTGGAGACTCCGAAGCCATGGTTGCTCCGGTTAGTACGGAGAGGCAGGTGGCATCTGGATCACAAAGTTTCAGCTGCAATAGGATGAAGTCTTCATATGTAACTTACCTTATGGTACTGAGGATGCTTGGGTTCGCAACGTTTTTGGTACCTATGGAGAAATTTCATCCTCATCTATTTTGAAACGTCTCAATCTCAAAGGGAGGAATTTTTTCGGCTTCGTGCATTATCGATCAAAGGAAGAGGCTAATCAGACTGTTATTAGTCTTAATGGTTATAAGATTAATGGTTTTCAGTTTTTTGTAGCAATCTCCCAACGCCAGAATTCTCAACCGGTGCCAACTCCTCTGAAACAGAGCATCAGAGTTCTTCGGAATGATGCTGCTATTCCACTGATGTTGTAGGATTCGCAACCCGATTTGGTGGAGAATCGTAATCCCGAGGTGGAGAGTCGTAATCCCGAGTCTCTCTCAATCCCAATTTCAAATATTGATTATGCGATCGAGTTATCTCCGGAATTGTGTGAGGAAGACGATCGCGTTTTTACGATCCAGAGCAACGCATCACAGTCTTTGGTAGGAGTTGGGTCTGGAGTTGGGCCTGACAGCCAGTCTAGTTCCAGGCCTTCTACGGCAAGCCCATAAGTTGACACACAAGTCAGTGTTACTCAAGACGCGATTGTTGGTGTCACGCTCCAAATCCGGTTTTGACCGGACTCAAGACATGAACCGGAAAATTATAATGGAAACAGTTTTAAAACCAAAAATATCATCCCAAATGCTATTTAACAACAGAAATTGACATAAAATGAGTCCTACGCTCAAGTCCAAAATAAATCAGTTTGGTGCAAAAGGAGTACATCTCTAAATACTGCCCAAAACCCGGACTCTCACTATGAGCTCCCTAGCTTCGAAAATGTCCTTCTAACCAACTCACGACCAACCTGTAGGAAAAGTAGTAAAGGGGATGAGCATTTCACTCACCGCCACGAATACCCGTCTAACCAAGGCATACTAGTAAAGCATCAACGAACCAACAATTTAAAACAGGTAAAACAAATATCAACACCTAGTCCAAACTTAAGGGAAAACATATCTCACACCTGACACCCAACCGTCACAAGGTTAATTTTCAACATCCAAACCTATACTCTCCATTTCACACAGGAAGTCACATGACACCGGTCATATCTACAACAACCAAACGCAAACATACACAAGACTGCATTGAGCAACACACACAAACACCCAAGATCACAAAGGATCAACACACCTTCTGCTCAGTTTCCAGTAGCAACCCGGCTGGGCCTGACACTGCCCCACACACTTTCCCCGACACACAGTCGGGCCAAGCGGTCGACCTCCTCGCGGAATATGCGCACACTTCCCGAGTGCTAGTCGGTAGGCGGGGAAAACACCTATTCGCGGAATCTCAAGCCTCACACTTTACCGATCGCGCCCCGGAAGGTACGACACACCTCGCGGGAAACACAGCTCTCACACTTTACCGGCCGCGCATCGGAAGGTATGACACACCTCTCGGGCACAGCTCATCCAGGTATCACCAGATCAATCACAATCACAGCCAAATATCACATGGAAACTATTGCGTCGCACACATCATTCAATTCACAACTTATTCGTTACAAACGCGGTTTCAACACTTCAAACGTGCAACAGGTCAATCACACAAACACAACATGAGTCAATAGACAAGTCACGATGATCACATAGCACACACAACCTACGGGTACAACCAAGTACTCACATGCAATTCTACAGCACGGCAAGTCTACAAACCTATGGGCCCAACCAGGGACCCACATGCAAATCTATATTATAACGAGGATTCATAACCTACGGACATCACTAGGTGCCCATATGCATTTACTAGTAACTTTCCTAAATCATACCAATATTCGCTACTTTTCCCTACCTCAAACGCAATCCACTCCAAACGTAGCTCTAGAAGCGCACCCACCTAAAGCTCCCCTCTTCCGCGATCGGTGGTAAAATCTAAAGTGACGAAACAACACACTTTTTAATACGCAAGCCAACTTCGATTTCTATGAAATTAATGCCTAAATGCAACCCCGACAATTACCGATCACTCCCAAACTTCCCAATTACTCGACATTGTCGAAATGGGCCCGGAATGGCCCATTTCGCCCAGCTTAGCGAATCTGCCCGGGATCGGGAAAACGTCCCTCGGGGACCTGAAAAATTCCATTTTTATTTCTGTCATTCCTAATTAAATTCACGTGTTCCAATGCACTTGGCGGAATCAAATTCCGATGCCCGAGCGTTCTAATTCCGCAATTTAAGTTTCTAACCACATTTTCCGAATTTTCACGAATCACTTTCATAATTTGTTCCGGGTGTGAATTATCGATCCGGGGGTCACCCAAGACCACCCGAACACGACAAACCCGAACGCCGACCAAGTGGTCCCCACGGCCACACTTGGTCCGTGAACGGCCGGACCGCCACCGTTGTGCGGTCACGGTTCCTTAGCCCTCCCTCCGGCCATATCCGGTCACACCACTAGGTGGTCGGAGCTCCGGTGACCGGCCGGAGCTCCAGTGACCGGTCGGAGCTCAGGCAGACCTCCAGTCGCCGGAAAAATACCTCCTTTTTTTTCAAAAAGTTCCTAACAAGCTCTAGACTCTCATCCATCAATATTTCAACCATTTCTACCAAAAACCCACTAAATAGAACTTGTCAAATGGAGAAAAGAAAGAGTGCCTATCATAGGAAATAATGAGAGGATCACGAATATGCAAAAATAAAGACGATCTTTTGGTTGGATTGTCGGAAAATCGCCTCCCTTCTTCTTCTTCTTCTTCTTCTTCTTCTTCTTCTTCTTCTTCTTCTTCTTCTTCTTCTTCTTCTTCTTCTTCTTCTTCTTCTTCTTCTTCTTCTTCTTCTTCTTCTTCTTCTTCTTCTTCTTCTCTCTTCCCTTAGCTTTTTCTCTTTCTTTTTCTCTATGTGGCCGACCCCCCTCTCTCTCCTTTGTAGATTCAAAATTGAATCAAACGACCCACATGTCCTTTTTTTTTGTCTTTTTGACTTTAAGCTAAGGGTGGTGAGGTCTTTTCTCACTCCTTCTCACCCACAAGGTGACAAGTGGCAAGTGGTCCCAAGACCCACCAAAATATCTTGCAGATATTATTATTATTATTTGTCAGATTTGTCAAAATCGGACGTATTGGGCCCCGTTCGGTCCGTTTTTCGAGATTCTTACGAAATCTCGCTGTTGCGACAAAGACTAAGCTTTTCGGGTCTCGTTCGGGCCACGAACGGGCCGAACTTTGTTCGGTTGACTTTTTCGGCAAAAAGTCAACTTTTCTCGAATTGGTCATAGAGTTGCCTTGAGTCACCCAGAACTCATTTTGGTCGATATCGGGGTCAACTTAGGTCCGATATGACTCTCGGGGTCAAGTTTAGGTCTATTTAGGTGGGTGTCCTGATTTCCCGTTTTTTCGCCGGTTTGACCGGCGTTGACCCGGAGCGGTCCTTACAGTTGGTCTCACTCGTGTATATGCGGCAGTTGTTGGGCCTCAGGTGGCTCAGCCCAGTTTAGATCAGGCTAAGGTGAATGGGCTGGTTATTGGGCTTATTGATCAGGTGCTTGGACCTGTCGTTGGGGCCAAAGAGGGTCTAACAACTCCGAGTTTGGATCCGAGGATTCAACTTCCGCCAGTTAATCAGGCGGAATGTAACGCCCCAAATCCGGTTTTGACCGGACTCGAGACGTGAACTAAAGTGAAAATAAAACAATAATAATAAAGGAAAACTAATAACATATAAATCCGAAATTTAGTTCCAAAACATGATAAAATGCCACGAGTCAGATGCTCAGACCAAAAAAATAAACAGAGTTCAGTACAAAGGAGTATGCCACTACTAAGTAAACCCCCCAGACTCTCGCTGAGCATACCGAGCTCGGAGACGTCCTCTAGACCGAGTCACCATCAAAACCTGTAAAACAGGAAACATAAAGGGGGCGAGCTTACGCTCAGTAGGAAAAAGTAGTAAAGGGAAAGACTCCCGCTCCGTTATCAAAATTACGCGATTAACAACACTTACTAAAACTGACAACCCAGATAGAGATCCACAGGAGTAACTTGTACTTCAATAAAAACAAAATAAAGAAACACACGGATAACGAAAATAAGATAAATATACCACTAGGCTCGAATCCACAAATGAGCTCAACATATCGTACCGGAAACGCACATCGGCCTTGATATCTTCCCGGAACACACAACATCGGGATGAAGTAATATACATCATACCGGAAACGCACATCGGCCTAGGTGTCTTCCCAGAAATACCCTCGGGGCAACAACAACAACATACCTTACACCGGAAACGCACATCGACCTAAAGGTCTTCCCAGAAACACCCTCGGGGCAAGTAACAATATATCATACCGGAAACGCACATCGGCCTAGATATCTTCCCGGAAACACACCTCGAGGTAAACAACAATGCACAATACCATAACACACAATAACACACCACACATGTTACACCGCACTTATCATGTCATTAATACTTACCGATACACTTACCAAATCCGCCACATCGGTCTATCACTCACCCGATCATATCACAATACAACAATCATATCACACTCATAACACACAAACATTCATATTTCAATCATAAATATTCACATGGTTTACTATGCTTCTTAACTTAACTACGAGTGTATCATGCAACGACATTTAAGGACGAACAATCATAATCAAACACAACAAACACGCAATCCTAAGGCTCGACATGGCCATTCTACAACACGACAATTCCCATAATTGAAAGCGGTTATTTTAGTGAATCACATCCTATATGCAAACTAAGACTCTTCCGGTTATTATCATTCTATATGCATACTATTAGCATTCTTTAAATTAAAAGCGGAAATTTACTGCTCTTCCCTACCTCAAAAGTAAACTAATCCAGCAGCGGACAACCTGGCTAGCTTCCTTCTCGTCACTTCACGATGTCCAAAAGTCTTCTCCTCCGTCAAGCTCGGGTCCAAAGTCTTGGATTACAAATAAATACTCGAATTAAGAGTAATTCACAAAATGTTTAAAGAGGAAAACATTCTTAATTAACCCCAAAAGGACTCGGTTATAGATAAACGTCTCAATTACTCGAAATCCAACAAAGTGGGCCCAAAAGGCCCAACTCAGGTCTGTCACGGTTCTGGTCACGGAGCCTTGACGGGCTCCGTAACGGATCGGGTCACGGATCCGAGGTCTGCACCATCACGGTTCTCGTCACGGAGCCGTGACTGGCGCAGTCACGATCTCCTTCACAGAGCCGTGACGTCTCCCGTCACGGTGCCCGTCACAGATCCGTGACGGGTTTGACACTATTCCGTTTTCTTCTTCCTCCAGCTTCGATTTCCCGAAAATTAACCCTCAAAACCTCCAGTTTTGACCTTCCCAACCCCCAAATCAGACCCTAAAACGTCTCTACTTCAAAACCCATCATGGGTCTTCATTGAAACTCCACAAAACTCATTAAAACCAATCATCCAACATCTTTTTCTCTCCAAAAAAAACATCATCCAACACCCACAATCTCAAAACCCAACCAAGTTCATCATTTTTCCTCAAACCCCATCATCCAAAATAAACAAAAACGAAAAAGGGTTGGGGATTTACCTTGAGAATGGAGAATAGGTGAAGAAACAAGTGAAAATGGAAGGATTTGGGTAGAAAATGGGTTCAAGACACCTTTTTTCCTCCTTTCTTCTTCTTCAAGCTTCCAAAGCTCCTTTTCTTCTTCCTCTCTCTCTCAAATTCGGCCACCAATAAAATAATGGCTGAAATGCCTTCATTTGGTGCTTAAAACCTAGTTGAGAATAGTCCATACTACCCCTTTTAGCTTCTTCTCTTTCCATGGTTCAAGTAGGGGCAAAATGGTCAATTTCCCCTCCTTTCTTCTCCCCCAAGCCAACGTGGACAAGTGTCCATGTGGGGACCACTTATATCCAAATTAAAACTCAGCACAATTAATTAAGTCCTTAAGTCTTAGGTTTGACCGAGTTTGGCCCCGGGTTGACTTTTCACAAATTACAACCATTTGAAAGGAAACGACCCAACTAAGCTAACTGTAACGAAGGCTAAGGTTTTTGGGCCCCAGAAAGGTCTCGAATGACTCTCGGAGTCATCGATTGACTTTTTTCGGTAAAAAGTCAATTTTTGCCTAAATCCTCCAGTTCGACCGCGATCGACCGGGGGGGGGGGGGGGGGGTCGGGGGTTCTTACACGGAAGGTATCGATCTGATTGGGTATCAACAAGGTAGTCCGTGGAATGAGGCTCTCCTTCAACTTCCGAAACCCAATCCCAAGGGTCGTTTCTTGAAGCAGGCTCCTTCCAGAGTCTCGAATAGGCAGGGTCGCCCCCCGAAGTCTTTTGGGGACTACTACACGCTGAATATTCCATCTCGGTCCTTGAGTTGTGTGTATCCTGTGGAAGTTGGGAAGCATATTATGCAAGCTCAAGTCGATCGGATAGCTCATTCAGCTAAAGCCTTTGATGATCCGACCTTGACTTCGGAAGATGAAGAGTGGGTCACTGATGGTTGATTCAGTGATACTTTTTGGTTTTTTCGGGATTGTTACCGCGGCTCCTTCTGTGAGCTCTCTTGTAATGGTTGCCTTCAGTTAGATTCTTCTTGAATCTAACTTTTTTCTAAATAAAATTTATGCGCTTATCCAAAAAAAAATCAATTGTGAGCTACCCTTTCACTACTGCAGAAATCGACTTAGGAGACGGATAAAATGGATCCGTGACCTAAGTTTTGGCACTTAGGTGACCGATACAGCAATCCGTCAGCCAAGTGGTGAAACTAAGGTCACGGATCTTGCATCTGTCACCCAAGTGGACCGCCTGGCCGACGCATAGCTGGATCTGTCACCCAAGTGAGATAAGGTAACTACTATCCGTCACCCAAGTGAGAAAACTTTAGCCACGCATGCTGGATCCGTCACCCAAGTGAGAAAAGTTTAGCCACGCATGCTGGATCCGTCAGCCAAGTGAGAAAACTTTAGCCACGCATGCTCTATCCGTCACCCAAGTGGGCTCTATCCGTCACCCAAGTGGGTTGACTATTTTACAAAAAAATTGACCACAATATTCAAGATGAATTAACCGTTCGATGATAGTTTTTTTTTACATACGTATACTAGTTTGGATAGTACATACGAGATGAGCGGTCTTGATTATATAATATGCGAGAGACCGACACGTATTGATTGAAATCGTCAATTCCACAATGTGCATGAACATATTTAGCCTTACGGTAGTATAACGTATGACGTTGTCTCGTTCATTTTTTGTATGTGATATGTATGAGTACTATACGATCTTATGTTGTATATGAGGCATGCTAAGTACTTATATCGTTCAATTATCAGTACTACGATAGTCGGGAAAAATGACGGGTTTTGGTCAATGTAAGTCAACTTCTGCTGGCCGACGGATGCATATATCCATCGGCCAGCTTTTTCATCGACGGATGCATATATCCATCATTCAATATATATATATATATATATATTTACTTATTTCTACTATTTTAATTTTATCTTTGAACTTGGGCATCAAATTGAAACCCGACATTTAGCGACCGGTGTCCATAATTCACAAGCTTATAATCATTAGATTGATATTGTTGTAAAAAAAGTTATATAATGTATTTGATCACAAAAAAAAAACAATATTTTGTACTTCGAATCGAGAAAACGATCAAGAAAATTTGTGTTATCCTTGTCTTAGTATTATATAAAGGGTAAATTACCTACCCCTAACTTTTTCTAACTGATACCTATCCCGATGTGTAGATATATGACAAATAGCCCATTTTTCTGTTAACTTTTTTCTAAAATGACGGAAATACCCTCAACCACACTTCAATAATTGTTTTTAAAAAATTATTTAAAAAATCACTTTTGTTATATATATATATATATATATATATATATTTACTTAATCACTTCAGTTTTATTTATAAAAAAATATTTAAAAAATCACTAAGGGCGTTTTCGTCATTTTAGAAAAAAGTTAACAGAGAAAAAAGGTCTATTTGTCATATAACTAAACAGCTGGGTAGGTATCAGTTAAAAAAAAGTTATGGATGGATATCAGATAAACGTGATAAGTTAAAGGTAGATATTTCTAATTTATCCTTCTATAAATATAAACAATGTAGCGCACATGAAAAAATTAACTTGCTATGAATAATTAGTTGACAATAGGTACTAGGTACGTTGATAACAAAAACTATTTAATTTAATTATATAAAGCTATTTAATTTAATTATATAAAGCTATAAATAATCAGTTAAATAGTGTATATATATATTCTAAACATACATATGACATAAAAACTCAGTAGTTGAGTTGGTAAAAGGCCCGGCATACCTGCCATGAGGTCAGGGGTTCGAACCCCATGGCGTGCGCGCAGGCTGCGGAGCCGCGTGGCGGGTCGGGCGGTTCTTGTTAGATACAATTTTTTTTAATTAATCTATTATTGCACTTGGGTGACGGATACACTTGGCTGACAGATTGGATCCGTGGCTAGAGTGAAAACCTTGGGTGACGGATACACTGGCTAGAGTGGAAACCTTGGGTGACGGATTGGATCCGTCACCTAATTTTTTACCATACCGACGGATGTACGCATCCGTCGGCCAAATACTTGGCCGACGAGACTTGGCCGACGGATGCATCCGTCACCTAAGAACTTGGGTGACGGATACGTCCTCTTAGGTGACGGATCCAATCCGTCTCCCAAGTACTTATTTGCAGTAGTGTTTATTAAACTAGAAAACCAATCTCAGTCACTCACAAAATTCAATGGTTTCTATTATTGCACTTGGGTGACGGATACACTTGGCTGACGGATTGGATCCGTGGCTAGAGTGAAAACCTTGGGTGACGGATACACTGGCTAGAGTGGAAACCTTGGGTGACGGATTGGATCCATCACCTAAGTTTTTACCCTACCGACGGATGTACGCATCCGTCGGCCAAATACTTGGCCGACGAGACTTGGCCGACGGATGCATCCGTCACCTAAGAACTTGGGTGACGGATACGTCCTCTTAGGTGACGGATCCAATCCGTCTCCCAAGTACTTATTTGCAGTAGTGTTTATTAAACTAGAAAACCAATCTCAGTCACTCACAAAATTCAATGGTTTCTATTATTGCACTTGGGTGACGGATACACTTGGCTGACGGATTGGATCCGTGGCTAGAGTGAAAACCTTGGGTGACGGATACACTGGCTAGAGTGGAAACCTTGGGTGACGGATTGGATCTGTCACCTAAGTTTTTACCCTACCGACGGATGTACGCATCCGTCGGCCAAATACTTGGCCGACGAGACTTGGCCGACGGATGCATCCGTCACCTAAGAACTTGGGTGACAGATACGTCCTCTTAGGTGACGGATCCAATCCGTCTCCCAAGTACTTATTTGCAGTAGTGTTTATTAAACTAGAAAACCAATCTCAGTCACTCACAAAATTCAATGGTTTCTACTTTACCAACAGTTTATCAATAAAAATGTCAATTTCTCTAGCAACATGTTTTTATCAACTTTACCAACCTAATTTATCAAGTAAAACAAAACTGTTTTATCAACTACATATTTTTATCAACTCTGATAGATTATGGATCTGACTAATTGGGTGGGTCCTTTTCATTTTATCGGATTTCGTCTTTGCAGGGCCAATGACGAAAAGGAATCCAGTACTCTAGGGACTAGCTTTGGGAGGGGTCCCTGGTTAGAGCGTCGCCTCCCGACGAAATGGATGATAACAGGTTCGGTTATATATTGTGTATGTAGCGTTTAGGCAAGACCTCGAGCAGTTGTAGTCTAATTCATTTAGTTTTACTTTTATTATATAGCCTTTATGGCACTCCATTCAATCCCGTCAGTAACAATTATAATTTAGCAAGAACTGCGATAATATTGTGGCTTATTTCTGTTCTTCGTGCCCAGAGATTTATTCCTAATACAGTTATGTACAGAAACTCAAGTCAATAAAATTGCATATTTCGCTCAAAAATAAAGAAAAAAACTTCTTTCCTTTTCAGACTAATCAAGTCGAATGATTGTCCCGCACGAAATGTCAATTTTTTTTCATAATGTCTAATACTTGCGCGCACTGGTTTCTTATGAGTGACATGACACGGCATCAGTTGAGTTGTAAGATGTTCCGTGTGTGGTTGGAATCGGTTCTCTAGTTTATAGGATTTGTAGCCTGCATGAGTTTGATTAGAAACAAAATGTTGATGTAAGTGGGAGATGAATGGAAACATATTGAATGCTTAATATCAATATGTACATATATAATAAATATATGTGATGATTCATATTGTATGCGATAATAGAAGACCACTTGAGACGTCTCAATATTTAGGTCGCATTACTATCAATATTCCCGACAACATGGACATGCGTATTTAATAGAAGGCACATCTAATCCCACAAAAGCCAAGGAAATAATTGTCCAAATATAAATGGAACGACAAGGTACGTATGAAATTACACCCACCACATGTAACCCGGTATGTGCGCCGATAACCCAAATCAGTGTCTCTTATTTCCATTAATATTAATAGTGACCGCGCGTTACTTCACTTGCCGGCGGCCACGAGGACAGTCCTCATCTTATCAACCAGGTCCTGTATCTGCTCCCTCGAGTGGAGTGGGGCCGGGTACACGCAGACGAGATCCAGCCGTCCATCTTTGACGATGTGGAACATGGAGATGGAGGGGCCCACGCCGTGGATGGAGGCGCATCCCACGTACTCCTCCAGCCCCAACTCTTGCTGCCGGTCCCCGTCGGAATCGTCGACCACGGTGTCCTCGAAAATGCACAGCAGCGATGTCCTGAGCGACGACGACGGCGTCAGGCTCGGGTTGTCGACGGCCTTGGCCATGAGGAAGTTGAGGTCGGCCAGGTCCGAGAAATGCTTGTTGCTCTTCTTGTCGTTGGCGAAGGCCTTGTAGCACTTCTCGGCCAGCTCCCACAGCCCCTCTCCTCCTCTCATGGTGTGTGTGTTCAGGATGGCAGAATGGTAAAAACCTGGAAATAGATGTCCAATTATTAGAGTTGGTGAACAATGATACCTAGTATTTATTCATGACATGATGTTGATGTCGAACTATATAGTCTTCATGATGAGCCGCGTGAACATGTGGTAGGTGGGCTCATAAATTGGTGTGATCTACCCATTAAAGACATGAAATTAAGGAGGTCTTGTTATCACACTAGTAACAGTAGCTATTCGGCTATTAGTTTTAAAATTATTGACCAAAATCGCCAACCTATCTACAGTGGTAACCACGATTAGCTTGATTAATCGTATTATTACCAGAAAAAGGAAAGAGACAAGTAAATAAGAGGTTCTAAAAATAGAAAGGGGCGAATCAAATGTGGAGTAGCATGCAAATGTAGGTAGTTGATTAATTACCAAAGTGACGAGCGGAGAGAGGTGGGTCGAGGAGAGAACGACAATCCACCATGGTCACAACTCCATATTTCTTGGATTTACTAGAATTGTGAGCTGCGATCAGTCCTGCAGCTACCAGAGCTCCACACAACTTGATCCCACTTGTCTCACAACCCTGCAAATAAATATTAACGAATCATGAAACGTTTTTGGAAAAATGTCATAGCACTGGAATTAAAATATAATTATAATTAGGCCTTTGATTATTAATTTGAGTTTTTAGTTGAGCTGATTCTCTAATAAACAGAATTGGAGTTTGTTACTCACATCTAGTAGCTTTTTAGCATCATCCAAGTTCATCTTGAACCTGACCATCTCCGACCTCCTAGGAGACCTGGAATCCTTAAACTTGAGGTTGGTGAGGGTGAGTGAGCTCATGGAGTAGCCGAGCATGTCGAGGCCGCGGGTGAGCAAGGCCTTCTTAGCCTTCCCGGTGGGGACGAGGTCCTCGATGGCCAAGGCGACCTCCCCTTTGTTGCCGCTCTCCTTCTCGATCTCCCCTCCGCTGCGGGACAGAGCCAACATATCTCTCAGCAGAGCCGCCGCCGACGTCCGGTCACACGCCAGCACGTGCAGCCGGAGCACCAGCGCCCACTCCTGCCCGGGAAGCTCGTACGCGGTCGCGAAGAACATGTCGTGTGTATAACCTGTTTTGTAGTTCACGTTGGACCACGAGTCCAAGCTCATCTCGTGCTCGATGATGGTCTCGAAGGGGGAGACCATAGTCTTATGTTGTTGTTGTTGTTCGAGGATCGAGGTTGTGGTCGGGAGAAGGATGGATTTGATGTGAGTGAAGGGTTTCGGGTGGGTGACGAAGGAGAACTTGTTGGTGGTGGGGCTGAAATGGATCTTGGACCTGAGGATGGGGTGGCAGAGTTGGATCCTGTGGATGGCGTTTTGGAGCTGTGGCATTTGGGGCGGTCTTGAGCTGTGGAGGGCTAAGATGGTCTGGCCGGTGCCGCCGGGGACGGCTTTGCACCAGCCGTGCTCGGTGGAGTTGGAGGGGATGGGGCGGCCGGTTGTGGGCTCGTCCATGGGCAGTGCAGGGCTGAGGTTTTGGACAGACATTGGAGGAGATCTGATGGGTATGAAGAGATGCTGGGGGTTTGACAAGTATATAGATATCAGCAGTGGCTGAGTTAATACCGCTAGGTGAGACTATTTGTCGCTTAGTAATTCAAACAGTTGTTGAGCCTGTCGTGTCCTCGCACGACGAGTGGATGAGTTAACTAATTATTCATAGTTCGTGAATTAATTATTTTTAGTGAATTAACTTTCGATGAAGTAACTTAAGATGATATCAATCCATATAGACTTTGACTTAAATCCTTAGTTTAAATTTGTTAAAAAAAACCTAATACACCCATTGTTCTCACGAGTTTGTTTTTTTGCGATCCATGGCAGTATCGACAGGGATGACTGTATCCAATACTGGCAGTAACCATGTTCCGAGCAGCGATGACGGGCAAAGGTCGGCGAGTCTCTCCCCTCTGGTGTCATCGTTGTCTCGTGTACGATCACGTTCTCCTCCTGTCTTCTCATAGGAGAACAGTGAAGTAGGGAGCCAAGGAGGAACGAAAATGGTGTTTTCGGCGAGTAAGGCGGCGGAGAACACGAAGATCGGCACGGTTTTGGGTGGCCAGAGATCTCAGGGCCTGCCAGAGTTGGAACGGGATCCGACACCTTCGGGTCCCCCTTCTCTGACGTTCCTGTGAGGTCTGGCGAATTTGGAGGGGGTTCATTGGAGGGTGGCGCCGTTAGAGACGGAGCCGGTGGAGAATACGGAGACAGAGGAGGGCGACTTACGACGGGGGCCTATCGGTTGTTTCGGTGAGGACTATGACCGAGGAAGGTTTAACTAGCGGCGCGATCTCCACCACCTGGAAACGGAGGTCGGGTGAGAAAGCATATAAGGTCTAGGCCTATGGCATGGGCCTGGATCGACTGCATCTTGGGCCAATGAGGCGGAATGGGCCGGGGGTTATGGACTTGGGTCTGGGCTGCATCCATCTTGGGTCGCGGAGAGGCTATGGACAAGGTCGACCTGCTGCAAGGTTGGATGGGTTTGACCCGAACCATGTCAAAAAGGGGGACTTGAACCGAGTACCAACCGAGGCAAGGACCTCCTGGGATCGTACCAGAGCTGCTTACGGCACGAGAATTGACAATAGAAGCGGGGGACCCTCTTATCAGTCTAGAATGAGGAACCTGGTTGCTCAGATGGGGAGTCTATGCATCAAAGAGGTTGTTGTTCCCCCGTCAGAAGTATGTGGTAGGGGAACGAATTTTTCGTACGCTCTAGCTACAAAGGTGCTATCCACGAGAGAGTTCTTCTAGAAGATATTGGTGGAATGACTAGAGGAAAAATGTGAGATCCAAAATGTGGAGGCAAGGCCCTTGGAGGAAGGAGTAGTCGCCTTCTTCTTCTTCAGGAATGCCAGAGAAAGGGCGAAGGTCCTAGCAGGGGGGCCATGGGAGTTCCAAAATTCCTTGGTGCTGTTTGCTGACCTCCGGCCACATATGAGGCCTGGAGATATGCTATTCACGCACTTCTCGGTATGGGTAAGAATCTCGAACCTGCTAGTGGGAGCGTGGAGTAGGGGGTCGGCTTCAGGTTCGGCAATACGTTGGGAGTCAGTCAGGCAGTTGACGACGATGCCGATGGGATGTGCTAAGGAGACTTTATCAGGATCTGGGTTCGAGTAGACATCCACGTCCCCCTCCAAATCCAGCTTTGGTTTAAACTCACTCAGTCTCAGGTACGTACAATGCTCCATGTCTAGTATGAACGTCTACCCAACCATTGTTTCGGCTGCAGTTGTAAAGACCGCTCCGGTAAATTTTTTAATATTTAAATTATTAGATTGGACCGTCGTTGGTTGGAAAAGGGCTGAATTTTGGGCCAAATTCAAAAAGAAAAGAAAAGAAAAGAGGAAACAGGCCTAGACCAGGCCCGGTCAGCAGACCAGGCCCAGCTCGCCAAGCCCAAACCCTTAACCCTAGCACTGTGCTTCTTCCTCTTTTCACTTCACGCTTCCCGAGGCAGCCTCTCCTCAGATCTCCCTCCCTCTCTCTTGCAGCACGCCAACGTCATCCTATCGTCTGCCCTACCTTCCCTCGCCACGACCGACTCTCGCCACCAGAAACCCCTCCTCTCCATCCTTCCTTTCCGAGTCCAAGTTGAACCGCGCCGGTGACAGAGAATCAACGCAGGTAGGCGTCGTCTCCGGTCCGTTCACCGTCCTTGAAGAACCCCACCTGAAAACCCTTCGTGCCGAGCTCGATTTGGACGAGCTTCACCTGTTTCATCCCCCGCCGGAACCCCGAGCTCCATCGCAGCTCCCACGCCGGCGAGAGCTAGATCTCTCACCAAATCTGAGACGGGGGTGGTTGTTGGGTCGCGCGCCAGCCACCACCATCATTGTCCTGGTCACGCCGGAGCCTTGACACCCCTCCCGGCCACCTCTGCTCATCCCTCCGAGCTCCCCGGACGTCGCCGTCGCCGGCGGACCGAGCCAAACCCTAGCCTCCCCTCTAAACGTGCTCGGGCCTCCAGGCCAGACACATGCCTTGGGCCTTGGACCAGGCCAGATCAGGCTAGGGCCCAAATCCGAGTTCGAATCTGGGTTCGGACCTGGGTCGGGTCTGGACCTGGGTCGGGTCTGGGGTCTGGGGTCGGGCCCGGGTCGGGTCTGGGTCTGACTGAACCGGGTCGGATCCGGGTCAGATTCGAATCCGGTCTCCGGATTCGGGTCGGATCAAGGTCGGGACCGGGGCTAACAAATTATTTAAATGATTTAAATTGGAGTATTTAAAGGACTTAATTGATAAATTAGAGGACTGGTTCCGACTGAACCGGGATTGATTACCACCTTTACTTGTTAAAATCAGACTTTGACCTCAATCGTGGAGAAGACCGAAGGTAGCGAGCAAGGACGTCAGCAGCTAGGAGTTTGAGTTGATTTCTGTTGAGGTAGGGAAAGTAGCGAATATCGTTTTAATTACAGAAAGTTACTAAGTATGCCTTTAAGATCATAATAATAACCGAAAAGGTCCTAGTTCGCATATAAGATGTGATTCACTAGAATAACCGCTTTCAATTACAATAATAATAATCGGAAGAGTCTTAGTGTGCATGTAGGATGTGATTCACTAGTTTATTCACTTTCAATTCTCAGGAAATTGTCGTGCTGGTAGAAGGGCCATGTCGAGCCTTAGGTTGTGTGCTGATTGAAATGCTTGATCTTTGATTGTGACATGATCGGGTGAGTGATAGACCGATTTGTGTGTTATGATGAGTCGACTCGGTTGGTATACCGTGGTCGGACCATCGCTTTGTGCTGCGTGTTAATCCCTTGATATGTGTTCCAAGAGGGGTTGTGTCCGGTAAAATACTTACACTGAGAGAGTATGCCGGTGTAGAGTATTGAGGACGAGGACGATTCAACCATATCCCCGATGCTATGTGTTCCGGGAAGGCGTACGACCGAGGTATGTGCCGGTCCGTTATGCGTGAGGCCCCGAGTCTCCATGACGGGAAGACATCCGACTGAATGTATTGCCGGTCAGGTATGTTACCCCAAGTCTCGGTGACGGGAAGATGTCGGGACCGATGCTTTGTGTTCCGGTACGATATAAATGGGAAGGGTTGTGATAGCCGGTGATGTTGGGACAGTTGTACTAAATTATGTGTTGTTCTGCTGTGTGTGTTGTGCGTGCTGATTGGCTGGTGCGTGGTATTATTTGTGATTTTGATCTTGCGAGGGTGATTAGTAGTTTGTACTTGTTCCGTGGGCGTTGTTAATAACTATGCTTTGCTAGTATGCCCTAATTAGACAGTTACTCATAGTATTGAATTGATGTTCATAACCTTAACTACTTTTCCTACTGGGAGAAAGCTCACCCCTTTACCTTGTTGTTTTATAGGTTTTGAGCGGGACTTGGACTACCGGGATTCTCGGAGCTGGGGAGCTAGTGAGAGTCTTAGCTAGTGTTGTCTAGAGACGTACAGTTTTTACTGATTCTAAACTGCTTTACCTTTTTTGTCGTTGACGAGCTGTTGACTCGCATTACTATTCGGAGTTTTAAACTGCTATTTGAGACCATTTTTCATTATTCAATTGCTTTTATTATTTATCTTTTAATTCACGTCTCGAGTCTGGTCAAAACCAGATTTTAGGCGTGACAGCAGTTGTGCGGGCCACTTGTTCAACGCCTGTCCAATGGAGGGGGGAGTCAGAGGTCCCTCGCTGAGATCACCATCAGACCCTAGGTTGGCTTTAGCGCGATCAAAGCACGGGAAACAAGTCCCAAGAACAAATTAGGACTACCTAGGAGGTTTCTCAGGACATCAGACTCAGTTGTTTGCCCCGAAAGCACCGACTCAGGGCAGGCCTACTCGAGGTCGTAGAAAGGAGGCTCCAGTTTGGCAACCTCTATAAGATAGAGACTTTCGCGGAACTAGGCTGAACAACCCGGAGTTTATTCCAGACGATCAGACTGACACCTTAGTGTCTGCAGAACGGAAGAGGCGGCTGCGGGAGGAGGGGATGAGGAGTCTGAAGGTTCCTCAAAAGTAGGGGAGGCGAAAAATGCAGCGGCGGGGGGCTACAAGCATTCTCATTCGTTGGTGGTGGCGCGACAATCGAGGTTCATTGTCCAAGGAGCACGCGTTTTCTTTTGCCTTCGTGGGCTGGGTGTCACGCCCCAAATCCGGTTTTGACCGGACTCGAGACGTGACTTGAGTTGATAATCAAATAATACAAAATAATGCTCAAACCATTTAAACATTCATAAACTAACGGCACACTTTATCTAGTTTAATTAGACTATTATCTCAACGTAAAGACTAAGCAAGTAAGGCAATCAACTCCCACAAGAGGCACAGTACAATCAAACAAAAATCGAGAGATACAGCGACATCAAACGACATCTCCAGCAGAACAGAATACGGGAAACGCGAACCGAGTACCAAGACGTATTTTTGTCGACAAGGGAAGGACGAACGCCAACGTCCCGCGATGAATGGTGCAACCTTTGAGCATACGCCGTATAAGTGCGAGCACCTCACGTTGAGATCCAGAAACAGTTAGCCGAATACGACTATCACGAGCTTCCAGGCCAGTAATAAGATGGCACCGCGTGAAGCATCGTATGGTAGGTCAGGCTTCGTGCCCATGCAGAGCACAATGAGAATTTAGAGTTGACCAGTGACTGGTCCTAAGTTGTTTGAAAATTGATTGAAGAAATACACGCGAAGTGCCCCAAAGATCGTTCAAATCCTCGCGATTTCAATGCTTGTTGTGGACTAATTATTGTGATGACCCTTGTGAAACGCGTGCGAACATTTTTACTTAAAGCGAACTACTTTATCTGAGTTTTAAGAAACTGAACATGTGCGTTATTCGTGCAATGGGTATACGACATGTCTCGCATTACATTCCGAGAGACACCCAGATACCGCCCAGCTGGGGCCCGGAGACAGACACCTGTTAATGAGCAGACAAGGGCAGCGAGTGCCTATGGTGCTACTTCTGCAGAGCATCAGAATTTGAGGATGGACCGTCAGGGTTACCACCTAGAGCTCCTCCGATCGCCAAGCCGATCCAGGCAACCCTTCTAGAGGAGGTGGTTCGCACAGTTCTCGTGGCGATCAGCGCCTAGAGAGGGACCGCAGCACCGGCACCTGAGACCGTGCCCACTGCTACCACGGCCTATGTTGAGAGGCCAGACCATTTTGACAACTATACAGCCCAGGCACTCAGAGATTTTTGCAAGCTGGGCATATCAGTCTACTCCGGGGTTCAGACCCTGAGGATGTCGCTGGTTGATTGAATGAATGTTGGTATGTTTGGTTGAATGAATGCTTGAATGTTCGTTTGATTGAATGCTTGGATGAATGCATGTATGAATGTTTGAGTGTAATTGATTATGTTAAATGGTATATGATCGGGTGAGTGATAGACTGATGGATCGTGATTGGTAAGTATATCGGTAAGTGTAAAGGTATATGGATCTCTTTGGTGTGTTGTGATGGAATTGTGATTTGCTAAGCTTTGGTTGTTCCATGATTTCTTAGTATGGTGTTCTCTTGTGTGTGTCTTTTAAGTGAGGCTGTATTCCGGTATGGCACCCACACTACGGTGTGGGGTAGTGCATGTATGGTACCTACACCGTGAAGGATTCCGGTGTGGGGTAGTATCATAGCATATGGATGGTTTACCCTGCGGGGAATGGTTATTGGTGATTCGGTATGGTACCTACACCGTGGAGGGTTCCGGTGTGGAGTAGTATCATAGCCGATGGATGCTTTACCCTGCGGGGAATGGTTATTTGTGATCCATTATGGTACCTACACCGTGGAGGATTCTGGCGTGGGGTAGTATCATAGCCGATGGATGGTTTACCCTGCGGGGAATGATTATTTGTGGTCCGGTATGGTACCTACACCGTGGAGGATTCCGGTGTGCGGTAGTATCATAGCCGGGGGATTGTTTACCCTGCAGGGAACGTTTAATTATTGATTCACCCGAGTGCATGCGTCCTGCGGGAGCATTTCGGGAAGGTTATCTTGTTTCACCTCGATGACATATGGTCCTTTGGGGGCATTTCCGAGAATCCCGACGATATGTGTCCCTCAGGGATGTTTCCGGTAGCTTGATGTATGTGTCTCCTCTGGACCGAGGGGAAATCTGACATGACACGAGTACTCTTGTGGATCGGAGTATGGGATCCGACATGACATAAGAACCTATCGTGGATCGGAGTATTGGGATTTAAGTTGTTGGCGTGATATTTACTTGCTCCCATTTTTGTAGTTATCAAATATTTACAGTGCTTTTCACTTAATCTCTTAAAGTTACCGTTCTCCTTAAGAATGTAATATTATTCTTATCTTTACCTATTCCATAGCATCTTATTGATTAATAGTATAAATTGCAAGCTGTGTCGTTGTGTTAAAGTAGTTTTATTACTAAATTGGAGGTTAAACTGTTTATGATTTTCTCTACTGAGCGTAAGCTCACTCCTTGTTGCTTTATCTATTGTTTGTACAGGCGTGCTTGGTGAGTAGTGGACTCGAGACTCGTGAGCTTCTGGATAGTCTGAGTGTTCTGTCTTAGAGACGTTGTTGGTCATTTGTATTGAACCTTATGTTTTACGTACTCTATTTTGAGCTTTGACTCCTCACTACTTTTATGAACCGGTTGATTGAGTTATTTGATTGAAACCTTGTTGAGTATTTAAATGGTTTGAGCATTATTTTGTATTATTTAATTATCAACTCAAGTCACGTCTCGAGTCCGGTCAAAACCGGATTTGGGGCGTGACACTGGGTGTTTCAGTTTGTTTGGGCCTTGGGCCGTTTTCTCGGTTTGTTCAAGTCTTAGGGTATTATTTGTGGTTTAGTTTAAGACCCATGAACTGTCCTGTTTTGTTCCCCTTGCCGGGACTAGGTTTTGTGTTTTATGTTGCCCTTGTTGGCTGTGGTTTTTATGGTTATATTCAGGCATTAAGGCCTTGGTTGTATCTCCCCTTGTAGGGACGTTTATGTTTTGGTTCATACTCTGGTTATTCTAGGGACTTCTGTAAGAGGTTGCCTTTGTTTTTATGAACCATTATCGAGGGTTTGCCTTAGCCTAGCACTTCACTTTGAAGTCTAGGTTTTTATATATAAAAAATTGCTGATAAGAAAAAAATACAACCAGAATTCTTTTACTGCATAGGTCAAATTTTATTCCTTGTTTTTCTGCAATAGTTTCCACGGTTATTTATTTTTCTATTGTAACCACATGTTGGATTACACCATCCGAATGAATTAATGGTTTTCCATTTGTTTCCACGTTAGTTGACCTTGGATTTTTGCTTAGTTTTTCTTTGGTCGTCACTTTAATTGGTAAGTAGCTTGTTTGGACGATATATAAATTATACGTTTCCTAATTATTAGTATGATCGATTGATAATCTATTTGTGTCCCATGTATCTAGTCTGACTAACGTATATTTATACATATTGTTATGGTCTTTCATTTAGATTTTAGTAACATTTGAGTTATTCAATAAAATTCTCCTTTAGCTTAATCTAACCCACCAGCCTACCTTTGCTCGCAAACAAATATATTCACCCGGCTTAGAATATGTAATCTCAAAGAAAAGTGAGACGTGAAAACTAACCTAAATGGATAACATTTGAGTTTACTCAAATACCAAAGGTATATACAATACATGAAACCAGTATCTTAATTCAATAAACTCATTTTTTTTGCCAAACCCTTATCATAATTAAGTCATAAGTTGGTTTATTGTCGTATCAAGCATACTTGACATAGAAATGTTATTTATTATATCAACAATGTCTAATTATATAAATGTTAGCAAGTCATTAACTATCCGTGTTACTCTTCACATTTCAATAATAATAGGAAGCATCGTATTTAGTTGAACATTATAGTCTATGTTCATCAACCGCTAAATAAGACATGGGATTGTAGTGTTTAATAGCTGTGTGACGAAGGAAGAGCTGTTTCGAACTCATAGCCCTCTTGGCTCTTGCATATAAGATTTTAAGTATGGGTAGATGAACTGCGATAAACGTGTTAGGCTAATATTTATTAGGCTGCCTCGCACTGTTTGTTCACACATTTATTTATTTCTTTTAGGTCCTATATCTACATAAGTTTATATGTAGGTAGTTACTAAATAAAAGAGCATCTTTAATATCGTACATCATTAGTTATGACATCTCTAAAAGGACCTAAGGTTTGCCTTAAACTGTCCTATTTAGTTAAACCAAGCAAATAAGTGATCATAAATCGGTGAAACCATGAGTCCTGACTCCCTTTGAGATTTGTTTTGGCGATTTTAGTAGGGATTCATTTTTTTTTGCACTTCCCAATTGTGACATTATCATTTTTTGTGTTAAAATATAACTATAATTGAGCTTTCAACTATTAACTTGAGCTTTTATTTGAGTTGGTTCTCTAATATGGTATCAGAGCCTCCGCACCTCATGGACCCGAGTTCAAATAGGATAGCTCTTATCATTCTTCTTAATGGGCTCATCTCCTCTTCTAAATAATTCACCTCCAAACCCGTAAACGGACTTGTCCGTGAGGGCGCGTGTTAGAATATAACTATAATTGAACCTTCAACTATCAGCTTGAGCTTTTAGTTGAGTTGGTTCTCTAATATGATATCAGAGCATCCGCACCTCATGTACCCGGGTTCAAACCCCACTCTCTACAAAAATTTCTACTTTCTTCTAAATTTATCAACCCGAAAGCTCGAACTGATGGGTGGAGGCATTAAGATGTGCGACTCACACTTCAACACTCCCCCTCACGAGTAGGACTAGACATCTACACGTGAGACATAGCAGGACTGGAAATCTACATATGGGCCGAAGACCACAGGGTGGAGACAAAAAACAGGCCGTGGGCCGAACAGCTCTGATACCATATTGGAGAACCAACTCAACTAAAAGCTCAAGCTGATAGTTGAAGGCTAACATTTTGCACAAACTAACAATTTCCTCTATTTCGACGATTCAGTTAAGAAAGTGTTACTATGTACTAACGAAATCGTCAGAATAGACGAAAATTGTTAGTTTGAACGTATTTATAATTGTATTACTAAATGAAAGCGGGTGGTTCGGCAGGTTAGCTAAACTTTGAATCCTGATCACTATTTATGCACGTCTATATTAACTCTTGCCATCAACCAGTCTGATGCTTCTGCCTAACATTTACTCTCCCATTTCCGTGCATATATATAAAGTGAGCATCCAAATCAATTGACTGACACTGTTGAATCTTCCATATATGTCTATGTCCTGCACCGACCTCTATCTTCACCCGATGCCATTTATTACCTCCGTCCTATACGGTGTCGTATTGCCATTCACTCGTTTGTGCTATATTTGGTGGCAGTTGATACCGATGGCATCATTCATATCTGGTTGCTCCCATTTTCGTACTCTTCACTGCTACGGGAATATCAACTACATGTCATTTTTAATTTATACATGATCTTCTACTGTATACATGTATTAAGACAAGATAGAGAAAGATATACGACTCTTGCGTAAAGAGGCCTCTCTAGAGTTTCTCTCTAACTCAGCCTTAATCTTACCCAATGGCATCCTCTGGTTCATTGATCGGGACAGCACAGCAGCCCCACCTCCTCTCTTTTGATGGAGACCTCTGTTAAGCCGTTTATTAGAAAATCAACTTAATTAAAAACTCAAGTTGATAATTGAAGAGTTACTTATGTTTATATTTAATATAAGTTTTTGTATATATTAGAGAACCAGCTCAACTAAAAACTAAGTTGATAATTGAGAACCAACTCAACTAAAAACTCAGAGTTAATATGCACAAACGGTATTTTTGTGCTACCGAATGGCGAGAAGCTCTCGACATCCTCCGGCCAACCGTAGGTTGAAAGAGACATTCCTCTCTTTCCATATGTTTTGCTCTGAGTTGCTCTCTTTGTATTCAGAGTATTGTAATATCGAATCCTTCGTTCGGAAAAGAGGGGCCGGATATGCTCAAGCGAAGAAGCAACAGGTTAAGAAAAGCTTGGACGGAAAAAAGAAGGTTTCTGCGAGTGTAGTCGCTACGGTTGCTTCGGTGGTGCCTGAATCGGATTCAATTCTAGAACCTGCCTGGAAGGTGTCTACGAAGGGTGTGGTTCCATCCTCGGACAAGGAGACTCAATCTGTTGGGGAGAAGGAAGATAACACTGTTGGCAGCAAGGTGATCGACTCTGATTTGGGTATCACTGTCGCGCCGGATTCAAACGAAAACACTTTGAATCCCAAGAAATCAAAGGGTTTTGTTTTAAACCCGCCCTTCGATTCATCGAAAACTTGGGTTCGAAACACTTTGCTACTTTTAGAACCAATAAATCAATTAAGGTGTTGAAGCACCCTAATCGTAGAGGCCGTTATTTTGGTTTTATCGAGTTCTGTTCGTCAATTGCTGCTCAACATGATGTTCGGAGTTTGCATGGTTTCAAATTGAATGGACATATTCTTTTGGTTGCTATTGCAAGGCTAGAGAAGAACATGACCTTTTCATCGAGCTTGTGCTATGTTCCCATTAACCTGAAACAGAGCTCATGTATTAGAGGATCTGTTTTTGTCCCCTCACTCCTTCATGGCGATGGTGATCGTGTGGAAGCTCAATCCGTAGTTCATGCATTGTGCACGACGAGCTTGTATGGTGAGTTTCAGTCCATATTGGCTGGTCGGGGTGGTGAACTGGTAGTCAGAACCTTGCTGGATTATGTGGAGAATTTTCAGGGCTTTTCGAATTTGAATTCACTTCAACTTGATTTTGCGAATCAATCTCCGGATTGCGATTAAATTTCACTTATCTTTCCTTCCTCCTCGAAGGATGGGTCAACGCAGCCTCATTTTGTGTCTATGGAGGAGTTAGCGCAAGGCTGTAGGGAACCTGTTACTCGTGTTGGGCTGGTTGGGCCTGAGGAGGAGTTGGTGCAAGGCTGTGGGGATCCTTTTAGGCGTGTTGGGCTGGTTGGGCCTAGGTCTGCTGATTCCACATATCTAGTTTTGGAGTCTCATGTGCAGTCCACACGTGATTTCGAAAAGGAGCAAGGTGTTCGGGCCGAAAGCCCACCTTTGGGTGAGGCCCCGTATGTTTTGCGTGAGGCCTCGCTAATTGGAGAGTTGATGAATGACATTATATATGTCGTGTCAGATGGGGTGGGTCCAGGTCAGTCTCTAGAGCAGGGTTGTTCGTTTGGGGACCATAACGGTCCATGGAATGATGCCCTCCTAAAACCTCTGAAACGTTTGAGTCGGGCGCCTAAGCATATTTCAGATTATGTTACTGATAATGTTTTTGGTGTGAAGCTTCCACCTGTAAGACCTCCCCCAGTCGATCCTGGTCAAACCGGTGAATCCTGACGAAAGTTGACTTTTTGCCGAAAAAGTCAACCGATGACTCCGGTAGTCATTGGGACCTTTCCGGGGCCCAAAAATCTTAGCCGTAATTACGGTTAGCTTAATTGGGCCGTTTCCTTTCAAATGACTGTAATTTTGGAAAAGTCAGTTTTCGGTCAAACAGAGAATTTTATCGACAAATCCTAATTAAATTGAGGTGCTGGATTTTTAACTAAGGAAAAAGTGGTCCCTACATGGACACTTGTCCATGTTAGCTTGGAGGGGAAGAGAGGAGGCTAAAAGGACCCTTTTACCCCTCACAAGTTGTCCTTAAGTGGATAAAAACTAAGGGGCTTCTTGGACTTTACCACTTTTAGGTGTTTTAAGGCAATTGAAGCAACCAATTCAGCCATTCCTCACTAGTGCAGCCGAAACACACAAGGGAGAGAGAGCAAGGAGAGCTTCCATTGAAGCTTGGAGAAGAAGCAAGTGAAGGGAGGAGCTTTTTGGTGTTTTCTTCTCAAATCTTCACCAAAACCTTCTTTTTCTTCATCATCTCATCATTCTAAAGGTAAGTACACTATCACAATCTCCTTTCAATTCATTTCAAGTTATGGGTTTTCATGGTTTTTGCTTAAACTAGCTAAGTTTTTAGTTCTACGTTGTTAGTTGCTGTTTTAGTGAAGTAGATGATTGGTTTGTGTAGAAATCTTTGGTTTTTGGGTTGTTTTGAGTTGGAAATCTCTTGGGTATTTGTTGGATTGATGAAACCCTTGAGGTTATTGGAGTTTTGATGACTTTGGTACTGTTTTTGGAGTTTTTAGAAGTTAAAAATGGAGTTTTGGACTGTATTTTCGTAAAAAGGTTGCTGGAGGAAGAAGAAGGGCGAGTCTGCCCAGACCCGTCACGGATCCGTGACCGGAACGTCACGGCACGCGTCATGGTTCCGTGACGTCATCAGTGACGGGTGGCCTCACGGATCCCTGACCTGATCCGTGGTAGACCTGTTTTGAGCCCTTTTTGGGATGTTTTCATCTAATTCGAACGTTTATCTTAAACCGGTTGCTTGGGGACTTTAACTTATATGTTTGCCTCTTAAACCACCTTTGGTTAGCCTTTAATTATAGTTTTAATTGTGATCCAAGACCTTGGACCCGAGCTCGACGGAGGAGGAGGCCTTAGGGACCGCGTGAGAGGACGAGGAGGAAGCTAGCCAGGTCGTCAACTGCTAGGAGTATTTAAGCGTTGGAGAATTCAAGGTAGGGAAGAGTAGTAAACTCCACTTTTTATTTAAAGAATTCAAATAGTATGCCTATATGATAATAATAACAACCGGAAAGGTCCTAGTTTGTATATAGGATGTGATTCACTAGAATAACCGCTTTCAATTATAATAATATCTGGACGAGTCTTAGTATGCATACAAGATGTGATTCACTAGTTAACCGCTTTCAATATTATGTAAATTGTCGTGCTGGTAGAATGGTCATGTCGAGCCTTATGATTGCGTGTTGGTTGTGTTTGATCATGATTGTTCGTCTTTAATTGTAATACATAACACACTCTTAGTTAAAGAATTATAGTGAACCATGTGAATCATGATGAATGCAATGCGAATGTTTGTGTTGTGACATGATTGGTCGAATGAATGAAATGAATGTGATATGATTATGCACTATGATATGATCGGGTGAGTGATAGACAGATGAGACGTGGTTGGTAAGTTATGTCGGTAAGCTTGGTTTGACAATGTGAGTTGTGGTATTGTGGTTGTTATGCAATTGTGTGGGTTTTTTTATATACCCCGAGGTGTGTTTCCGGGAAGATACCTAGGCCGAGGTGCATTTCCGGTATGGTATGAGATTGTGTACCCCAAGGGGGTAATTCCGGGAAGACATCTAGACCGATGTGCGTTTCCGGTATGATGTGCGTTGTTTACCCCGATGTGTTTTTCCGGGAAGACGTCTAGGCCGATTTGCATTCCGGTATGACGTGAGGTTGTTTACCCCGAGGGGGTTGTTTACTACTTGCTTCACCCCGATGGTATGTGTTCCTTTGGGAACATTTCCGGGAGGATATCTTGCTTCACCCCGATGATCTGTGGTCCTTTGAGGACATTCCCGGGAGCCCCGATGATATGTATTCCTTTAGGGACATATTACTGGGAGTCCCGATGATATGTGTCTCCTCTGGACCGAGGGGCATTCCGGTTTGATGTGTTGGTTCGTGTGTGGATGGGAGTCTCGTGGCTTAATTTATCTATGTTTTGGTACTAGGGTGTCCTTCGGTTGTTTCTAGTGGTGAATAAGTTGTATCCCCGTTGATCTCCTTGAGTCACTATTTTATTAAGTGTTGCAATCCTTGTTGATCTCTAATTATGGTATTTTTTTTGGATAAGCGTACTAATCGGGTTTTTGTTGTTAAAGCGGGGGTTCTTTTTACTTTACTACTTTTTCCTATTGAGCGTAACCCCCTTTGTGATCACTGTTTTTTACAGGTTTCCTTGATGAGTAGGCCTAGAGGACGTTTCAGGGCTCGGGAGCTCGTGGAGAGTCCATGTGGTGTTTGTGTTAGAGACGTACCTTTTTTTTTGTATTAAACCTGTCGCATTTTGTTACTTTTGAGCTTTTGACTCATCGTATTGACTTGGATTATGTTTTACTCAGAGATTTACTTTATCAAGGTTTATTTAGTTATTATCTTTTATCATTATTTTAACTCACGTCTTGAGTTCGGTCAACACCGGATTTGGGGCGTGACACCACCCATTCAGAACATGTCCCAAAGAGTGCTAGATTAGTTGCAGTCTTTCGACGGGTGGTTGGAAGAAGCCCTCAAGACTAAGGCTCGTAAGGGACAGTCTAAATCCAATTCGGTACCTCCTCTAGATGTCCCTCGAACTCATAATACTAGGTCCAAGACTCGGGCCTTTAATCGGGAACTTAAGCCTTTCAGCGATCCGATCCAGTCTTCGGGTAGCGAGTAGTATGAGGAAGTGTAGATCTTGGGTGTCGGTTTTTGGCTCTTAGCGAAAGCGTTTTGTTTGGTTTGGTTGATTGGTTGTTTTTCGGCCTTGTTTTGGCTCTTCTCTTTTTGTGTGCATGAGAGCTAATATAAGAATTGAGTATAGACTTGGGGATCAAAGACAACTATATAACGCCTTTGATTGCCCATCAACGATGTGTGAAGGGGTACTTAGGTTGATAAATTTTGAACTCTACACACCTTTGATATAGCTCTCGTCTACCCTAGCCACCAGGATTTCTCTCTACCCTAGCCACCAGGGCCAGCCACTATCGCCGCTCGTTCGCCGCGCCTCCTCTGGCTCCCGCCTCGCCTTCCTTGGTGCTACCCGTGCTTGCCAGTACCGTCGTGGTATTACACCAGCCGACGCTGAGTTCTGCAACTTATCGCGCCGCCAGCCTGCATCGCGTAGCCTCGCTTCTCCGCCGTCTCTATCGCCATCTACAACCGCTCTCAATCCATTTCCGACCGTCCAGCCCTAGATCTATCTCTCCGCACCCGTTTCGTGTCGGAAATGGAACTCTCCGGCCAGATCCAAGCCCCGTCCGACATGCAACAGATGCACGGGCCCCCGTCTGCCGTGCTCGAAGCCAACCCCGATGAACCTCCAGCATTGATGGCGTTGCAACCGTCTCCTCTGCCAGATCCCGAGCAACAGACGACCCCGTTAGCCCTGAAGGACAAACCGGGGTCGAGTCACGGGCGGTCGGTTTGGCCCAAGAAGACCGTCAGTTGGTGGCGCCGGCCCCGTACCAGGACTGTCTCACCCTGTCTCGCCCTCCAAATCTAAGGGAGGTGGGTAGCCCTAACCTCGGTCTGAACCAGGGAGTATGGTCGATGGTGGAGTCGGACGTACCTTGGGACCGACTCTCTCTCCCTCAACCTGTAGTTTCGACGGAGGGAGGCAGACCCAGCCATCTGACGGAGAAGGGCAGCTCCAGTTATATGCCGGTCCGGCCATCGGACATCCACACTCGACGTCCAAATGGGCGAGGGCCAACTGGTAGGCCGGCGGAGGACATCACAGATCGCATAGTCCCGGTCCCGGACTGTGAGGACGATGATGATGAGATAGTGGTCTCCGAGGAGGGCGTTCCTTTATTCACAAAGGGAACCTACCAATTGTCCCTCGCAGCTAGGGTTACTGGTGACCGGATCTACAACCAACACACAGTCTGCGCGATGATGCTCCAGAAATGGAAGGTGACGGGCAATAAGTGGAATTTATGTCACCAGAAGTCACGGGCTATCACTTCCCGTCTGAGGAATCGATGGAGAATGTCTTCCACCGGGGCCTATGGAGCTTCAAGGTATACCCCCTCCTGCTAGAGCCCCTCACGCAGTTTGCCCGGGCCAAGGATATCCAGTTTCACCATGTGGAAATTGGGGTCCGGGCGCTCAACATACCGGGAAAGGCCAGGAATGACTACGTTCGTGGCCTCATTGCTGCCAACATTGGTACCCAGGTCCCGTCGGCCCCCATCCCGTTTGCTCGCCGGGAGGACATGTGCCTGTGGCTCAGGGTTCAGATGGAACTACAACGACCTCTTCGGCGGAGGGTTCGCCTTCGGTTCCCAGGTACACGACTTATGAGATAATTGACGTACAATATGAAAGGATAGTCGATTTTTTTCGCATGTGTGGTATGATAACTCACAGGATTTCGGGATGTACGACCCTGCTGCCGGGGATCGGTCGGGAGGAGGTTCGGTATGACCGATCTATCCTGGTCCCAAATCAGATGAATGTGGACAGGTTGCTGGAGACGGTCTGGAATACACCTCCCCCGGTGACCCACCCGTCTATCACGTATCTTCTGAGTGACTTGTCTCTGAATCCGATGATCCGATCCAAGGAGATTACTGTGGGTGAACAGGTACCCAGCTCAGACCAGTCGAAGTCTGATTATCTGGCTAAGGTTACCCCAGGAGGGGTAACCACATTATTGCAAGAGGGAGCGCACCGCGTCTCTGGGCCACCACCGGGCTTTACGAAGCCTGATAATCTGGCTAATGTCCATCCTGCTGATGAGACGTTGGCCCGAGCTGGATCCGCTGATCCTGAAATGATCCGAGAGGGGAAGCAGAAGGACCCACATGGGCAATAGAAAGATCCCCAGGCTAGACTGGGGAAAGGAGGGCCCAGTCGCGTTAAGGGTAAGATGCCCACCTGGAAAACAAGGGGCGGATCCCTCTATGATTGTCCGCCGGAAGTGAGGAAGCAGCATGAAGACTCGCCTCCCCAACACCACACACCAGCCCAGACCTACCTGAAGACGGAGGGGGCAAACCAGCCGGAGGCACATGTGTCTCCAATGCATGAATGAACCGACCCAGCAGGGGTGGGTGGAGTCGCCTTCGGACTATACCTACAGACCCAAGGCATCCGATGCTGGGAGGTCCCAGGCAGCCTGCACAATCAACAAAATTTATTTTTATGCACTCTGATTATCTGCTTTATGTTTGGAACTTTTTGTCCTCTGTTTGTTTTAGGACTATCTCTTTTATGTCTCGTTATATTGGTACGGTTGTAAGGAGTTGGCTTAGTTTTGTGCCCACGATGCAAAGTGGGCTATTATTATGGGTCCATGAGCGCCGAGCTTGCTACGGTCGGCCTGGACATAAATCTGGAACCCGAGGCGGTCACACCTCACTCTACTTAATTACCATTTTGTTTTAATGAAAGTCTCCGGTTACCCGTTAAAAAAAAGAGAAATAAAAACTTAGAACCACCGAAACATATACAAATGAACTATATGAGATTGTCATTGATACTTCTCTACGCCTACCTTTCAACCTGTGTTTTAAACTCAACTCATATTAAGGCCCGTTACAAATGTTTCAACTGGCCCATCTGTCTTCGTGGGCTTTACCCGGCATCATCAGGGCCGTTACGGAGGTTGCAGACGGCGTTTAACGAGAAACAAAGGGGCATAAAAGTAATTCACGCTGAGCTGATTTCATGTTTTGAACATTCAAATATCAAGTGCCCGCTCTCTCTCGAATCTCATTTCCTTTGCCGTGGAGACAAGCGAGCGAGTGAGAGAGTGACAGTGTGTTCGATTTTGGATCTGTTCTGTGTCGTCGGCGATCTTCACTCTCGCGTTGATTCAAGATGTCCGGTCGCGAGAAAGAGAAAGGCGTCAATGTCCAGGTCCTACTCCGGTGCAGGTACGGTCTCTAGGGTTTCGATTTCTGGGTTTGCTCGTTTTGTTCTGTTTCCCCTGCTCTTGAGAGTTTAATTGGGTGTTTTTGCAGGCCTTTTAGCGATGACGAGTTGAGGAACAATGCGCCGCAGGTCGTTACTTGCAACGATTACCAGAGAGAGGTCTCGGTTTCCCAGAACATTGCTGGGAAACATATAGATAGGGTGTTCACGTTTGATAAGGTATGCTTTTGAGCTCATAGAAAATCATGTTTTTTTTTGTCTAATTTATATATATTTTTAGTGAAAATAAAAAAAACGATTAATTTGAGATCAGATTGTGGGCATTTGGTGGATATTTACTTATTATGGCAATTTCCTGCACTGTGTGTCCATGAAATGTTGGTAGTACTTCTATCTGCTGACAAAATTTGCATATGAATGAAGAAGTGTAGTTTACTCCTTAGGAGATATGGCCTATAGAGGTTAAAAGGGGATTCATAATTGAATAGGGTTTTGGTTGATGCCGCACCACAACTCAGTCTTGAGCTGCCACAATTGAGTATGGTGAGGCTTTAGCTAGTATGTTATTTGGATGTTGGACCCTAGTTTGTTTCGATATGGTTTATAGCACAAGTATCAATACAATTGGATTCATAAGTTACTTATTGGGAAAACTGTTATTTTTAATGCTTCTCCTATTTTCTAATAAGTATGGGTGTATCTGATGTATAATTATCAATAGGAAGTTATACTAAGTTTTACCATGGTTGTAGATGCTTAAATTCTATTTTACATGCAGGTTTTTGGACCAAACGCCCAGCAAAAAGATCTTTTTGATCAGGCAGTGGTTCCTATTGTGCATGAAGTTCTTGAAGGTTTCAATTGCACCATTTTTGCTTATGGTCAAACTGGCACGGGGAAAACATATACCATGGAAGGTGAATGCAAAAGGGCGAAGGTATGATTTATGTGAATCTTGTGTTTATCTCTGTGCTGCTGTTTAGAATCCTATCTTGTTGTGTCTTTAATGTAACTTGGGAATTATAGAAGTCTCGTGAACCTCTGACAGGCTGAACCCAATGGTGCATTGCCCCCAGAAGCAGGAGTGATACCCAGAGCCGTTAAGCAGATTTTTGATACACTCGAGGGACAAAATGCAGAGTACAGTGTGAAAGTTACTTTTCTAGAACTGTACAATGAGGAGATTACTGATTTGCTTGCCCCTGAAGAAATTTCAAGAGTTGCTTTGGAGGAGAAGCAGAAAAAGCAGTTGCCATTGATGGAAGACGGGAAAGGAGGAGTTCTTGTAAGAGGCTTGGAGGAAGAAATTGTAACAAGTGCAAGTGAAATTTTTACTCTACTTGAAAGGGGGTCGGCAAAGCGTCGCACTGCTGAAACTTTATTAAACAAACAATCAAGGTGATAGTCACTATGCTTCTATATGTTCATGTTCTGGAATGAAATAATTTATATAGCTTTCAATTGCTTAACCAAGAATTTTCCTTCTCTCAGTCGATCCCATTCTCTTTTTTCCATTACAATACACATCAAGGAAGCAACCCCCGAAGGTGAAGAACTAATTAAATGCGGGAAGCTGAATCTGGTTGATTTAGCTGGATCAGAAAACATTTCACGTTCTGGTGCAAGAGAGGTATTGAAAGTTACATGAGATTTCGGTGCCATTATTTGAATATCATGGTTTAATATCAACGTCAAAATCTGTGTTTGATTTCTTTTTTAAATTTATGTTCGTTATCTAACAGGGCCGAGCAAGGGAAGCTGGAGAGATCAACAAGAGTTTACTCACTTTAGGGAGAGTGATAACTGCCCTTGTAGAGCATCTTGGACACATTCCGTATCGGGATAGCAAGCTGACACGGCTGCTGCGTGATTCACTTGGGGGAAGAACGAAGACTTGCATTATAGCCACAGTTTCACCAGCAGTTCATTGTCTGGAGGAAACATTGAGTACCTTGGATTATGCACACCGAGCTAAAAATATTAGAAATAAGCCAGAGGTTTGTTGCTATAATTGGTATCATTATGTCTTGATAATGCTTGCTGTCTTGGACTTGTCTCAGTTTTCTTGCAAACACTTACTATTTGTTATTACTCATGTCTACGATGACACAGCTGCTGCTTTATGTATAATCTGTTTTTGTTTTTATTGTAGGTTAACCAGAAGATGATGAAATCAACTCTCATCAAAGACCTGTATGGTGAAATTGAACGTCTTAAGGCAGGTAAGATATTTTAGTTCTGCTGGGTTTTAGTAAAGGGTCTACACTTCTTGCGCGATTGTTTCCAGGTGTTACTTATGCTGACTTGATTTTGTGGTTTTCCAGAGGTATATTGTGCACGTGAGAAAACTGGCGTCTATATTCCAAAAGATCGATACTCTCAGGAAGAGGCTGAGAGGAAGGTATACAATTTATCCATATTGTATCTCAGTCACATGCTTGTATTCCAGTTATCATCATCTTTTTTCAGACACTGGTATTGCTATTGCTGCTTGATGTTCTGTTTCTGCTGGAGTTTTAAGTGTCTTCTAATTTAACATTATGTTTTATCCATTGCTTCTTATCCGCTAATTGGTCCATTTTCAAACTCTTCAGGCTATGGCTGATCAGATTGAACAAATGGGGATCTCTATTGAGAACCATCAGAAGGTTAATTTGCTTGTTGCTACATTTATGAATAGTTGGCCATTTTTTGGTACTTTGAGTGATTTCTTACTTGTTCTGTTTGTTATCTATAGCAACTTGAGGAATTGCAAAATAAATACGTTGCTCAGGTTCGAGAGTGCTCTGAGTTGAGCATCAAACTTGACACCACTGAGGTGGGTTATTTTTCAGATATGTTGTTGCATATGGTTCTAGCCTTACCTTTTATTCTTACTAATCTTGTTAGAATTATTCAGAAAAATTTGGATCAGACTTCCACATTGCTTGCCGGCACTAAGGATGAACTGAAGAAATGTCAGTACACTCTGAAACAAAAGGATTTTGTTATATCTGAACAAAGAAAAGCTGGTATGCTTGAATGATTTCCTCTGGTGTGTTATTAGTGGGTTCTTTTGCACATTTTTTTATTATAATATTCCATTTGGAAACAGAAAATGCATTGGCTCAGCAAGCTTGTGGTTTACGTGTTGATTTGGAGAAAGCATATCAGGATAATGCCTCTTTATTTCAGAAAATTGGTACTGCCTCTAACTTGATCTTAAATTAACAAGGGTATCAATTGGTTACTCATTTTTGCTGACTCTTCGTTTGTTTTATGATATTTGTAGCTAGGGAAGATAAATTGAATGCCAATAATAGATCAGTGGTCAATACTTTTCAAGAGGAGCTTGTCAAACAAATAGGTTCTCTATGCAATATGGTGGCCACATCAATGTCAATGCAAAATGAACACCTTCGATGTGTTGAGAAAATCTGTCACTCCTTTCTGGACACACACACTAGGGTATGTAATTCATTCACTCATGTCTGTTGTATATTATTTGCGCCTAACTGAACATTTCCAGGTACATTGTTGCTTTTATGTTATCTTGACCATTATCTGTAGAATCATCAAGTTCTGAATTGCCGGCACTCTCTTGTGTATTTAGGCAGTCAAGGATTTGAAGAAGAAAGTTACGGCTTCAAGGTCTTTGTACAATTCTCACATTGAGGCGGTCCAAAATGTTGTGCGTTTGAACAAAGCTACCTGTAATGCTAGTTTGGATGAGATATCATCTTTGACTACTTCTAATGTTCACTCTATTGAAGAAGTAAGCATCAAAATTTAGTTTCACACGAAGTTGTACAATTCCTTTGCATAGTTCTGCCTGATATATATAGTGTCTTGGCTCATTTACAATTAAATTTGTGATTTTTACATTTTATTTTTGCATAGCTGCTTGCATCAGAGCTTGGTGAAGCAAAGTCAATATTTGATGATCTTCAAAGTAATCTTGCAACTCATCAAGGAGAAATGGCAATTTTTGCTAGGGATTTGCGTCAGGTTTGTACATAATGTTTAACCTGTTAATTTTGTTTTTGTCAAACTCTTGAACATTCCAGAGATTAAACTTTTGATTGCATGTCAATTGGTTTCCTTAGTTTGCTCTCTGAACCATTCATTGCTGCCTATGCTTTACACCTTTCTTTAACATTTTTTTAATGTTTCATTGTTTGAGTGTTGTACTTGCATCCTATGTCTTCTTATCATGACTATTCTTTGTCTTTTGTTTATTCAACAGAGGTTTAATGCCAGCACTGAACAGACGAAGGACATATCAGAATTTACTGAAAGTTTACTTCATAAGCTTATGGAAGAATCTAAACAGCTTCAAGATCATGCTGTGCAAATTAATGAAATTCAACTTCAAAGCATTGCTGCATTTGAGAAGGCTTATGAGGTACGTTTGTGAAAGAATTATATTTTTCTTATCATATGTGAATAATCATTGAAATCTGACACATGATTCTTATGATCTGCAGGAGCAATCAAAATCTGATGCAGAGAAGCTTATTGCTGACATGTCAAACCTAGTCTCCAATCACATCCGCCACCAAAAAGATCTGGTAGTCTACTTACTTCTGAATATGTCCTTTTTGTTGTACTACAGTTATAGATGGTTTTCTTTTTGGAGATAGTCTGACTGCTTTGCTGGCAGGTGGATACTAGGCTAATTGGGTTGAGAGAAACAGCAGTTGGGAACAAGACATTCATGGATGAACACGTTTCCACAACAGAGGGTTTAATTGTCGACGCCAAACGAAAATGGCAGACATTTTCGTCGCAAGCGGAGGATAATGCTAATGATACTGTTAATTACTCTGCTGCTAAACATTGTCGAATTGAAAAGCTGCTTGAGGAATGGTTAGTATTTGTTGTATACAATGTTGTATGTTTCAATTCATACTTTTATTTCATCTTTTCTCATTCGCTCTTTCATTTGCACCCAGTGTAAACACTGCTGAATCAGCTTTCAAGCATTGTCAAAAGACTCATGAGTCTGTGAATGAGATGGGCACTAAACATGTTTCTTCTATGGTGTCATTTATCAGGTCAGTAATTAAGTGATTTTGTTGATTAATAGAGATTGTATCCTCTTGATGCTCTAGGCCTCTCATGACTATGCTGTTCCTTGTCAATATTTTAACCACCACACCTAACATATTCTAAATTGAGGTGTTTTCTGAATATATTTTTTCAGGAATGTTTGTGATAGTAATGAACAACATGATCTTGAGATTGGTTCAGCACGGCTTGCAGCAGAGCAGGATGTCGCCAAAAGTAGTGACGATGTTCTCCAACACATAGACAGTAAGGACTTATTTTGGTTAGAGTTTGAAAGTGTTGTTTGGATTCCACATTCATATTAAAGTTGTAATATTATGATTTCCATATTTGTTATCTTCAAGTTTGCGAGCTCAATAAAATTTTGCAGGTGTTTCTGAGCAAGAGCAAGGCTCCATATCTGGAATATTAGATGCCGTGGAAGCTCATGCAAACACCTTAGGGACTTTACGGGATGATCACTCTGGCCAAGCTGCATCAATGGAGGAAAAGACACATGAAACCTTTGACCAGCAATACAGGGTAGGCCAATTTTGTTTTCTGTTTTTGAATTTAGAACACTTTGCTCTTAGATTTCTTGTTCAATCCTTCTCTTTGATCCAGCGAGTTACTTATTTGCTCCCATTCCCTTTATATTTGTTCAATGCAATTTACTGACAGGATTACGAGCCTAGTGGCACGACACCTACTAGATCAGAGCCAGAGGTTCCTAGCAAGGGAATTATCGAGTCACTACGAGCAATGCCGATGGAGGTGCTTCTTGAAGAATTCAGGGAAAACAATGCATTTGAAGAATTTGAATATAAGGATTTAAAGCTGCCTCTCAAACCACGCTCGCCTCTTACACAACTTAACTAACGATAATGATGTTATGCTCTTGGTAAAATTCATGTAATGCTGTGAGTTTTCCATTCTGAAAATGAACGTGAAGGAAGCTGCTTCATTGCTTTTCTGGTGCAATGTTTATGAACCTATCCAAACTTGGTATTTGGTCATCTGTAGAGAATTGTTGTACTGGTATCTTTTCATGTTATGTTTACAATTATGTAGCTGTCTGGTTACGGATTCAAAACCAAGAGGCCTGTGTGAATTACAAAATTTCCAAGTCATTTGCATAAGAATTTACTCTTAGTTCTGTGGATTGCATTGTTCCTGTTCCACTATAAGCTATCAGTGACTACTATTTTCATTTGGATTTGTTTATGGATCTTGAGATCCTATATGTTTCAAAATGACTGATTTATTTACCTTTCTTTTGTTATGAACCTTTTTTTCTCAAATGAGATTGGAAAAATTAATATGATTATGTAAAAAATACATTTTGGTAACTTCATGTTTGGCCCACGGACATTAAGGTACCACATGGGGAACGATCATTTTACTATTCTTATGTTCGGTTCACGAACCTTTTATACATTTGGGGTTAAAAAACTAACAGAAGTACATAAAATGTCTATTTTGCCTTTTTACATTTCAAATAAAATACTCTTATAAGTTAAAAAGTCATTTTACCTCTCTTTATCATTACTTTTTTCTACTTTTCTTTTAAAATTTTCATTATAATTTTTTTCATAAATTCTTATATGCAAGGTTTTTTTAACTCATAAAATTCATGAGTTAATTTTTTTTCATTAGTTCTTTATCATTAATTAATTATTATTTTTATTTATTTTCAAATTTTTATTTCTTAAAATTAATTATTTAAAATCATTTTTTTATATTTCAGAAATGATATTAATTAATGAATTCTTATATATTTATTTATTAATTTTTAGAAATTTTTTCTTTAAAAAGTTCTTATTTCCCCCCCTTTTTTTATATAGAAAAAGTAGAAAAACAAAAATTAAGAACACACGATTTCATCTATGTCTATTCATATCCAGAAAAAGAAACGATTTCAATCATCTCTATGTCTATCGGTTTCAAAACATCCTCATCTAGAACAAGATGAAATCAAAACAAATTTAATCACATTAAGCATGAAATGAAATGGTGAAGAACTACCAGAACATGAAATCAGAACAATGAACTAAAATTGAAATCGCACAACTACCAGAAATTGAAATCCCACGACCAATAAAAGTCAAAATCCCCTACCATTCATCCCCTATCTCATTGTTGCAGATCTCACAGCCATAAATCTTGTTTACGAAAAACCCTTAACCCCAACTAGAGAGAGAGAGAGAGAGAGAGAGAGAGAGAGAGAGAGAGAGAGAGAGAGAGAGAGAGAGAGAGAGAGAGAGTAGAAGCACGAATACGGCTTGGTGAAGAAAAATCTCGCGGTGTTAGGGTTGGAGCTCTACAACAGGTCGCCGGAAAAAGGAGTTATACAACAAGAACCGAGACTGGTGAACACGGCGAGTTCATCTACCTATGAGCCTCAATTAACCCATTTTTTTCCAAAACCTAACTCTACAACAAGTTGAAACCCAGACGACGACCGAAGCAAAGGTTGACGCTCGATTCTGGACGAGGAAGACGAAGCTAAGGGATTTCTCACCTAATTTCCCAGAAACGAAAAAAGCACTCAGAATGTCAGGTTCTCATGTAAAGTTGGGCCAGAAGAAGAGATTGGGCCTGAGAGCTTCAGCCCATCAAAAGACATTAAACCTGTAAGTCTGAACGACATCGTTTTGGGAAGAGAACATGATATCTCTGCGTTGAACTAGTACAACCACGACAAAATGAGATGTTGCATGTCTGAGGAAATGGCAGAGACGAGCACAGAGTGGCAGAGAGAACCATTTGTCTTTTGTTAAGGTATATGTAATCGTCTTAGGGTTTTAGGTTTGATATGGAGAAAATTGTAGAGACCTTGTAGCAAGGTATTCTCAGCTTGGAGCAAGCGTGGGTTCTCTGTAATTGGATCTTATCCATTTTAGTTTGAATCAAAGTAATTTTAGTTATCAATTTGTCTTTCAGTTTTAAGGATCGTTACACTGGTATCAGAGCCAAAGATTCAGCGACCATGGAGTTATTGGAGCTGATTTTGCAAATCTCATGGCTGGAAGAAGAGATCGGAAGGTGTGACACGGTACAAGAGGAGTTGATTTCATATATGGGAAGGAAGGAGAAGGAGCTTGAAAGAGTTCATTGGTGGCAGGAAAGAGGTGTCAGAGACTAGTTGAACGCCATCGTGAATCGTATCGACGATTGGCGTTCGTATGAGTATACAATGAGAGGAGCTCTTGAGGTCGAGAAGCATCGACAATCACTAATGGTGGCTACACTCAAAGCAAGGAGGGAGGCTGAACTCGAAGTAAAGAGGGAGGCCGAACTCCGGGCAAAAATGGAGACGGAAATGGAAGCCAAGTTGTTGGCTGAAGTACAAGCGAGGGTTGAAGTTAAAGTAGAGAAGAGTAAGTTGCATCAACAAGAAAGGGAGAAATTGCTGGAAAAGGAACGGGTTTTATCTCCACTCCGAGACTTGTTTGTAGCTGACCCACGAAACAATGGCTACTACAGGTATTTAGACGGTCTCAACATTTTATTTGACAAAGAGGGAAAGCATGATGAAGATGAAGGGATGTTGAAGGAAAGGGGAATGAAGGTGCTAATACTCAACTCTGGTAAAGGGCTTAACAATGGAGTGAATGAGTACTGGGTTCGTATATCAGAGGTTGGATTTCTTTATGAATATAACCTGTTCAACTCAAGGTCTAAGAGAGTAGTAGAGACAACAAACGAGATATCACCATTTCAATTCTTCATGAATAGAAATTTACATTGCGAGCTTCAATTTATTTTACAAGCTTTGCACATCTGTTAACTGGAACTATGAAATTGCCTACTGGAATTAGGACAATATATTTTGTGGAAGTATGGAGTGGGAGAGATGGTATCTGTAGGTTGGAAAAATTATCAGGGTTATTAAAAGGGGCTGAGTATGAGTTCTTGAATCTAGTTGAGGAAGAAAAAGGGGTGTCGGAAGAAGCTATGGTGAGAAATGTGTTGTGTACTTGTCAAGGAATTGATGAAATATATTTGAAAATTGGTAAAAATGTTGATGGGTGCGATTTTACTTATTTGTTGGAAGCTTGTGATGACAACTCGGATTTCATAAGGGCTAATGAGATTGATGGCCAGTTGATAGCTACTGGACTTGTTCCAAATCTGTTTCAGGTTGCTATTATGTATCCTAAGAATAAGTTGATTTTCAAGGAGGACAGGGAGGATGTTAGGATGGAGGTCCAAATAATGTATCAATTGATAGGTCACAAGAAAATTGTGAATATCAAAGGAACTTATGAGGGCCCTTTATATCTTCTTCTTATTATGGATATGTATTGTGGGGGTATGAATAGCGATTTTAAACCTGTGAATTTCTTTTTGGTTGACAAAGGAGGGGTTCAGTTCTTGAGGAGTTATTGGGTTTCAATCTCAATCTCTGCTCCTTGGAGTTTCGAAGTTGTTAAGCTAATGAGGCACTTGATTTCTTGCCTACCAGTAGCTGAAGTCATTCTTTCATATGAGTTTATACATAAACTAGTTGGTGTGCTGAATTGTGATGTGTTAAGGATTGGAATTGAATCAACTAGAACTGTTAATGAACGAGGAGTTAGCACCAAAAAGAAGAAAGAGAGTGGGGAATATGGGTGTATTATTCTTCTGATCACAATGTTGAATGGGAAAGATGTTGAAGAAAAGGAGGCTACTGCAAAAGCATTGACAAGCCTTTTACTCTGTCCCGATAATAGAGAGATCTTTAGGAAGGATAGGAGAGGGACATCAAGCATAGTTTTTCTTGAGAAGATATCAAGTTGTGAGGCTACTAATGTAGACCAGGAAAATGAGAATGGAGGAAAGGTCACCGAGGAAGAGGTCACCGAGGAAGAGGTCATTCTTCGACTGGTCAATTATGATCGAATACCCATTTTTACATGGGATGGTGGGAGTCTGTGAGTATTGCTAGTCTCCTTGATCAGGACTCTGAGTTTTCCTTTGAGGATATTGTTCTCTTCGATGCAGGAGTTCACATTGAAGGAGACATTCCAAATACGATCATAAATGAGATGCTTTGTAAGTCCTGCAAGCTTGTTTTTGAGGATACATATCATATTTTCCTGCATTGCTCCTTTGCTTGGAAACTTTGGTCTCGTATTTATAATTTGGGGAATTGCATGTATTCATGGTAGTAATGTGGTCTCGGTGTTACTGGGGTGGTTTAGTTTGTGGCCGAGGCGTTTCAGAACACATTGGTTGAGGATATCATATGTAGCGTTTTGGATCCTATGGCTCCGGCGCAACGTCTTGGTGTTTAATTCGATAGCAGAACCGGTCGAGGCGTCATTTGTGAAGTTGCAGTCTTTGAGTTACTCTCTTTTTTGGGCTGGGGGTTTATTATCTGTTCGGGCATCTTTCGTGGGGTGGCAATCGAGTCCATCTTCATGTCTGGTTTAGCTGTTTTGCTACAGTTTTTCCTGTTTTTTTGGTTTGCTTGGTTATGCTCCAGTGTACAAGCAATGGGTTTTAGTGGCTCTGTTTTTATTTGTTTGGTCTTTGCAGGAACGATCTCACTGGTCGTTATCCTGCATTTCATTGTACCCTTCTTCAGTATAATGAATTTTCACATCGATTATCAAAAAAAAATACGATCATTGTCAGCTTGGTCGTCCTTCATGTTTGATTACCATACTCTTCGCTTACTTTTTCCGGCTGGTCTCTATTGTTGCTTAAAACGATTGACAGAGGCTACACTAATTATTGTTACGGATGGTTTGACAAGTATGTATTTTTCCGTTGTCATGGTTGGGTTAATTCTTGTTGCTACCCCTGTAGTATGTCTTGGTAGTATTGTTGTTTCAGCTACTATAAAGAATTTAACCCTGTTACTAAGGGAAAAAAGCAAGATTGCTCAGATTGATTCTAGAAAAGAAACTGGTGATTCAAAAGCTTCACCCAAGGCTTCCCTCGATCAATTCCAGCCTTTCCAACAATATGTTGCTACTGTCTTGCTTCTTGGTACTCCTTACTTACTCAATAAGTATGTTACTCATTGTACTTGGGTCACATCAGAGGCATACTCGTTTCCTTCAATTAGCTTGGCTGCAAAGGGTGATTATGGCAACAAGGTCATCCTTGATGATTACTGGGAGGCTTACTTTTTCGCTTCGGCAACATACTCCTCACGATACCAAGGTTAAACTGAGTCTTGGTGGGCTAAGTAATATCGAAAAAAATGAGGAGAATGGGAGATCCCTCTTGGAGGAAGGACAAGTTGGCAATGAATGGTTAAAATCTTTAGTAGATACCCATCAGGTTGGACAAGCATTACATTTCCTTGTGATGGAGTTGATCAGTTCTTTGATAGGGTTGGGCCTGATGGTGTTTTATTCATGGAATCATCATCTTTGTTTGAGATAACGGTTGATGTTAAAGGAGGAAATGAGATAGACAGAGGCCATGTCCTTCCTCAGTTTGTTACCAAACCCGATAAATTAATTGTTCAAGTTGAGAATGCTAGAATCCCGGTTATAGATAAGAAGATTTCAGCAACAAAAAATATAAATTCTCGGTTATAGAAGACCACCCAACTGAAAGCTCCCTTGCTTATACTTGCTAAGGATGTTATTGGGGAAGCTCTTGCTACTCTTGTTGTGAACAATCTACGGGACATACGAAATGTTGCAGGTATTAAAATTGAGCAGCTTGGTTTGACCACAAATGTAACCATCTGTAAGAACTGGACAACAATTATGGTTGATGTTGCCCCAAAGGATGAATTGCAAGCTAGGGTGGGAAGTGGAAGGAGTTGTTGGAGACATATTATGTTTATGGTTCAGAGAATTGCCAAATTTTCTGATGAAGTTGTTGTTATTAAAGTGGTCTCTGCAACAGAGATTGAGCTTGAAGATACAAAAAATGATATCCTAGCTGCCATCAAATTGCGTGATGGGATCATATGCATGAACAGGGAGAGCAATGGAGAATTGTTGTCAGGAACAAGTATGAATCTCTGAGCATTGCAATTCCAGACTTGAGGACAAGTCTGCTTGAAGGGGGAAGCATTGTCAGGTTCTCAAGTAAAGTTGGGCCAGAAGAAGAGATTGGGCCTGAGAGCTTCAGCCCATCAAAAGGAATTAAACCTGTAAGTTTTAACGACATGGTTTTGGGAAGAGAACATGATATCTCTACGTTGAACCAGTACAACCACGACAAAATGAGATGTTGCAGGTCTGAGGAAATGGAAGAGACGAGCACAGAGTGGCAGAGGGGACTATTTGTCTTTTGTTAAAGTATATGTAATCATCTTAGGGTTTTAGGTTTGATATGGAGAAAATTGTAGAGACCTTGTAGCAAGGTATTCCCAGCTTGGAGCAAGCGTGGGTTCTCTGTAATTGGATCTTATCCATTTTAGTTTGAATCCAAGTAATTTTAGTTATCAATTTGGCTTTCAGTTTGAATCAAACAAGCTTGGAGCACGCGAGCTCGTGTTGAGTTCACCTTGCACGCTGGACACGAAGGTAAAGTTCGGCGTAGGCGTGGAAAAGGAGATGAACCGAACGATGGTGTGGCTTAGAGAGGAAGCTCGATTGTTACGTTTGGTTAGTGGTATAAGTTGGATTAGATTGTTAGGTTAGGTTAGTGTTATAAGTTAGATTAGATTGTTAAGTTAGATTATTGTTAAAGTAAATTGGATTAGATTAAATTATATTAGAATGGTTCCGCCTTAATTATTTTTTAATTTATAATATTATTTGTTATAATTACTAATTTAAATTATATATATATATATATATAGGGTAGCTATCCAGTAAAAACCATCCTTATTGTGCAAACTACGAACCAATCTAAGCCACAGGATGCGGTCAAAGTGACGTCAGCAGAGCGCGCGCGATGCTGACACGTGGCCGCTTCGTGCGCCTCTGCCCGCGCGCGTGAGCGTGTTGACTACGCGCGCGCACAGTGCTAATAGTTTAACATAGTGCCAAACTATTAGCACTGTGCTCCCAAACTATTAGCACTATGCGCGCCACGTGTCAGCATTGTGCGCGCGCACCAGCTGCGCGCGCGCCCACGTGTCAGCACCTGCTGAGTTCGTAGTTTGCACAATAAGGGGTGGTTTGTACCTGATACCAACCCTATATATATATGTATATAATTTATTATTATTAAACAAGGGTAAATTGGTACTTTCACTCATAACTAACTAGTACATGGTGTCACATGCCTAACAAAATAGAATATTCCGTTAGTTTTTTAACTCCAAATCGAAAAAAGGTTCGTGGACCGAACGATAGGGTACCAAAATGGTCGTTCCCAAACATGTGGGACCTTTATGTCCGTGCACCAAACATAAGTGTACCAAAATGTATTTAACCCTTGAATTTATAGTTGAAAAACTATTTTATTCCTCTTCATCATTAATTTTTTTAAATTATTAATATTTACATTCAAAATATATTTAACTATTTTTAAACTCTATATTTAATTAAAACTTTAGTTTATATATTTAAATAATTTTAAATATTTCAATTAAATCAATTATATATATGTTTATTTATTTGTTCAATTTTCAATAATTAAATTACTATATCTTTTTAAGAAAACTGAAAGCAAAACCTAAATTTTATTTATTTTAGATTTTCTTAAAATCTCTTTAATTTCCATATTTTTTTTCTTGAAATGTATATTAATTAAATCTTCAAATCTGAACATAATCGAAACTCGTCCGACACTTAAATTATATTATCGTCTTCTTCGTGAAATCCAGAACATTCATCCAAGGCATTTCATCTTCTCCGGCCGAACCAAAACCCCCAAATATGAACCTAATTGGAGCTCGTCTGACACAACCTCGCCTACAAAAATATGGGACAGAAGTCGAAAAATCCAACCAAACACAATCGATTGTCTTCTATCACTCTCACCCAAAAATTTGATGTTAGAAAAATCTAACCAAAATGAACAAATTTCTCTACTGAACACATGTTCAAGAAATGAAAAAACCTTCGAAATCGTTGTGTACAAATTTTCTCAGACAAGAGGTGATGACGTAGATTTGTTTCATATCTCCGGCAAACCCTCGATCTCGAGTTCACTTTATTGCAAACCAGAAAAACAACACAAATTACCATCTTGGCGTAACAGATCTACATCAGAGAAGGAGACGAGAGTGGCGAAGTGGTGGTGGAACCTCACCGCCAAAACCCATGATGAAGTCCTCACTTCCCAGATCTGGGTCTCGCCGTGCTAACTCCATATGTGTGAAGCGAATACGGTGAATGTCGTCGTGACCTAAACTTGAGAAGAACGGTTGGGGAGTGCTGTTAGAGACGATCCAGACACAACGTCTTCGAAGAGCTACCAGAGTCGGGGAACTCACATGAACGTCCGAACTAGAAAAAACCCAGCCACAATATGGAGATGAAGGCACTCTCGACATCTTCTCCGACTGTCTTCTCCGACTGTCTTCTCCAACGTGGTATTGGCAATGTCTCGTGAATGAAGAATGAATGATGAGGAAGACATAGGGCTCTAATTAAGTTTGATTATACTTTGTTTTTTTTTATATTTACTTTTCTATTTTATTTTTAATTTGAATTTTAATTTTATCCATCACTAAATAAGGTTAAAATGATAATTTTCCCTATAAATTTTTAGGGTCCAGATGAGTTAGGAAAAATTGTCATTTCACTCTATACTTAACTAACACATGACCAACAAAATTAAATATTCCATTGGTTTTTAACCTTATTTGAAAAAAAAAAGTTCGTCGATGAAACAAAAAGATTACAAATTGGTTATTTTGAAACATATGAGATTTTAAGATTCGTGGACAAAACAAAAGGGTGACAAAAGATATTTAATATTTTTTATTTTGTTTACGAGGAATATGTTCATTGGATACGCAAATAATTAGGTATTTCAGTAGTTATCCACTACAAACCCCTTTCGGAAAATAAAAACTAAAAACCTTAGGAGCTATTGAATGGAATAAAATAGATGGTCGAGATTTTAAAAAAATTCATTGGAAACATGAATTGTAGAGATTAGAAACTTTGAATTTATTTTTTACAAATCAATTCTTTTTTAATAAGTATGGGTTATTGGATCTACTATTCTACTTGATCTAATGGCCTTGTAAGTTTGGAGGTTAGTTATTTTTTTTAGCATAAAAGAGAATTTCCATTGATATGGAGAATAATGTGAAACAATACTATAAAGGAAATTATAGGGATTAAAAGGGTGAGACAGAGTTCCGAATAACAAGTTCAAAACGCGATCTATATGACTAAATTGCTCAACTATTCTAGGTAACAACTAAGTGGGTAGATCCTCTTGACAATAGTCGCGTGGCCATAGCTCAATTCGTTCTTTTCTTGACTCGACTTGAGAATACCCATGGTGTTTGATAAATACACTGGTCTCTCGGCGGAGTCTTTTTCAAAACATCTGGAGGAATACCAAACATCCAGGGAGAACAATAGAAAAAAAAAGGAGGCTAGGGGTCGAGATGACTCTGACCTTAACAGGGCGGAGTGTGTGTCCCTAGACACACCCCTTTGCTCGGTATCTCAATCATTGGCCATAGAAACACTGTATTGCAGACCTTGCATAGGTGTTAATTCCCCGATCCAGCGGAGGGGGTTAAGGCGACCCTGCACGGAGGTCTTGAGTGTTCTGGTGCACCACAATCTCGATACCAAAACCTAGGTCGGACCTCCGACGAACTCGGATTATCGGAGGGCAGTAGAGGATATGTAGGACCTCAGCAGGTCTACCACAAGTAGGTAAATAGGTTCGTAGCGGAGGCGGCGACGTTGGTGGCGACCGATTGATCGTCGGAGGAGAAGGAAGAACGATCGGGCTCCGTGAATGATCTCACTAAAGTGGTGACGGTGGCCGTGAGGGTGGGGGGGGGGGGGGTGACCATGGTTAGGTTTCGTGGCTGGTCATGGTGGTGGTGCCGGTGACGATAGGGGTTGTAGTGAGGCCTATGTCGAGGGGGAGACGCGCATCCATGATGCAAAACCTGATTGGACGAGGGCACGTGACTATACCCGAGAATGACGAAGACGAGGTCGACGAGGCCAACCAATGGAGAGGACTAGGTGAGCAGCGGTAGAGCTAGGCTACGAACTGGCAGTCGTTGAGCTCTAACCGGTTGGGGCTTCGAGAGAGAGCCATCCAATACATTTGTTTGTAGGTTATGCAAAAAATCTTGTCATGTGAGTCATTTAAATAGATAGATAATCGTGGAAATCTCTTCTTATAGGTACTAAATTCACTCTAAGAACATCCACAATGATATACTATGAGTAGTGGTATGGAGCCATGGTATGAGCACCTTTTTGGTTTCTCTCTTCTCCATACCATTACCTCATACCATGACCTCTCCAATGTCATACTATGACTAGTAGTAGGGAGTCATTTTTTCTAGTTGCTTTGGAGCAAAATATCATTCTCTCTCCTCTAAAATGCCTTGCATCGATGACACAAGCTGTAGTAGGATCCTACCATGACCAACACTCTCTCTCCTCAAATTTGATTATTTTATTATTTCTCTCTCTTGCTCCTATCATGACTCTACCACGACCATTGGAGGTGCTCTAACTTGAAAGAGCCACCATAAACCCTAGCCATTGTTGTTTTTGACGGTATCTCTTCTTCTCCGATCCATTGTTTTCTTCGGCTCGTTTTTTCATAATATATGATCTTATCTCCTCTTATAGGTTTCCTTGATTTATCGCTTGATTTTGGGTCGACGGGTTCGATCTTTTTCATAATGCATGTTCTTTATCACCTCTTAATTTGTTGAGGTGAGAGAGAAATAGCCAAAGGGTGTGTCAGGGCAGCTGATAAGAATTGAGTCAGCATTGACAGTGTAAATGTGCTCTCAAACAACAAGTCTTAAAGTGAATAAGGACAAGGAGTTTTGAAGGCTATCATGAAAGTCACCGGCGATCCGTGAATAGTGTCAGGAATGAAAACAGTGCCACTTAAACATCATCGATCACAACCTCACTACTAAACTTGGTAACAGTTGTAGGCCCCATTTTCACATCGCCAACACTCATGCAAAGTTCACATGCAAAACGAAATATCCCTAAAAACAAACATTTCATTGACGACCCGACAAACGAAGACATGTATTCAGGTAGTTTTGATGATCGATGGATTGTTTTGACCTACACATGCGAGAAACAATAGAGCAAGGGAAAAAAATGACATCGAAAATGAAGCAACACTAATTATGATGTATTTTGTTTTTTTGTTTCGGGTTTTGTATCTGTAGTTTTTTTTAAGAGTTTTTTTGTAACGGTTATTTTTAGTTAAATTTTACTTGGATAATTTTTTTCTACATAAATTTTTCGAACTTATCCAAAAAAAATAATCTATCTGCACGGACAAATGATAATGCTGATTTAGTAAGTAGTAGTTAAAAAGAAGAAGAGAAAACAAAGATATATCCAAACCTAAGCCCATATATTTGATCTTATAAATTCATCAATCTCACTTGGTTCTTCTCCAAACCGTCCCTTTCTTCCTTCAACTTTAAATGCAAAAAATCTTTCTTCTTCTTCTGAAGCTCAAACTCAAAAAGAAGAAGAAAGTTGGAGAAATGGAACCTAAAGTTGTTGATCTTGGTTGTCCAATATCTGTACTTGTCATTAGGCTATTGTTAGTAATTTGTTTGGTCGCATGTTTGGCGATAAACAACGTTGGAGTTGAGGCTTCTCATGTTAGATACCCGGAATCGATGTCTGAAAGTGCCCACCACCTCAACAACATCATGCACAGAACTGCCTTCCATTTCCAACCCCCTAAGCACTGGATCAACGGTTCTTTATTTCTCCTTCTCTTTACTTAGTTTCTCAACATTATCAATTCTAACCTTTTGTTGTTTCATTAGATACATTATTCACACTTTTAAAATATTATCTATGTTTGTTTTTGTTCGGACATGATCATTTTCGTTAAATAAATTCAATTTCTTGTTTTGTTTTTCCGGTGCTCGGATCGGGAATTGAAACGACCATCAAAGAGCAGATCCTAATGGTGAAGTCCACAGTTTAAGATTCTCATTTTACATTTTAATTTTATAAATGATTATTAACAAAGCATGCTTGCCAAACAGGCCCTATGTACTACAACGGACTGTACCATTTCTTCTACCAGTACAACCCGAAAGGTGCGGTTTGGGGCAATATCGTGTGGGCCCATTCAGTATCCACGGACCTCATCACCTGGGAACCTCTCCAGCCCGCCATCACGCCGTCAAAACCCTTCGACGTCAACGGCTGCTGGTCCGGGTCGGTCACCATCCTACCCGACAACACACCCGTTATCCTCTACACCGGAGTCGACTCGGACGACCGCCAGGTCCAAAACTACGCCATACCCAAAAACAAATCCGACCCGTATCTCCTTCAATGGATCAAACCCGATGACAACCCGATAATCGACCCGAGCCGCGACAACGTCAACAAAAGCGCCTTCCGGGACCCCACCACCGCCTGGTGGGACCAGGGTCACTGGAAATTGGTGGTCGGGAGTGAGAGGAACCACTGTGGGGTGGCGTACCTTTACCGTAGCAAGGACTTCAGGAAGTGGGCCAAGGCCAAACACCCGCTCCATTCTCGGACGGGTACGGGCATGTGGGAGTGTCCGGACTTTTACCCGGTTGGGGTTAACGGTAAACACGGCCTGGACACCTCTGATCTGGAGGGAAACGTGAAACACGTTCTTAAGGTGAGTTTGGACGCGACCAGGTATGAGTACTATACTTTGGGTACTTACGATCGAGTGGTGGATCGATACATTCCGGACAATGGCTCTGTGGACGGTTGGAGTGGTTTGAGGTACGATTATGGTAATTTTTATGCTTCTAAGACGTTTTACGATCCGGTGAACAATAGGAGGATCTTGTGGGGTTGGGCTAATGAATCTGATACCAAAGAGGACGATGTTAGAAAAGGTTGGGCTGGAATTCAGGTAAACATTTATGTATTACAAGTACATTAATTTTTCGTCCAGAATACATAGATAACGTTAAATCATTAAATGGAATTCGTTTCAGTTGATTCCAAGAACGGTTTTGCTAGACAATAGCGGGAAGCAATTGATACAATGGCCAATTGTAGAGTTGGAAGCTCTAAGAAGAGGAAAAATAGAAATTTCCAATCGGGAACTGAAATTGGGAGAAAAAGTTCATGTCAAAGGAATTACCGCTGCTCAGGTGATCATGTCTCAAGCGTCGTGACAACATGATAAAAAGACACCTAATTTGTTCTAAAAATAACATTGTTCTTGTTGTTTACACACACAGGCTGATGTTGATGTTACATTCTCGTTTGGGAGACTGGAGTTAGCAAAGTCGATAGAGAGATTTGATACGAGTTGGGCCGGGCTTGACGCGCTAGATGTTTGTGGCAAGATGGGCTCAAGAGTCCAGGGTGGAGTTGGGCCTTTTGGACTCCTCACGTTGGCCTCACAAAACTTGGAAGAATACACACCCGTCTTCTTCAGAATTTTCATGGATGGAACCAATTATAGAGTCCTCATGTGCTCAGATGCTACAAGGTTTTTTATTTTATGTTCTATTCCTTTTATCACACCAATATCTAGTTTATTTGATCCATTTAAGTACACAAATTGACAAGTCAAAGTGGTAATAACAGCTCCTCACTTAAGAATGACATAGGAATGTATAAACCATCATTTGGGGGATATGTTCAAAATGTAGACTTGACGTCCGGTAAATTATCTCTTAGAAGCCTGGTATGATCTTCTATCCCATTCCACTTATTTATTTTAAACATGTCTAGTAAGATTTGTACATATGTATTAATATTTCTCGTCTTTCTTTGTGATCAGATCGATCATTCTGTCGTGGAAAGTTTTGGAGCGGGAGGAAAAACATGCATCGTGTCGAGGGTTTATCCAACAATAGCAGTTGATGATAATGCTCATTTGTTTGTATTCAACAATGGGACACACCCCATCACCGTAGAGACTCTGAGTGCATGGAGCATGAACAAACCTAGACTAATGAAAAATAATTGAAGTGTCAGAATTGGAGCAATTTTATGTTGGTTGAGAACTAGACAGGAATTATACAGTAAAAGGTAGCTGGCTAACTAATATGGTGGTGTTGGTGAAGTTTAGTTAACCATGTTTTTTTTAGTTGGATCGCAAATGTCTTTCACTAAATTTTATTGGAGCTTGAGATGAGACCGTAACATGTGGGAAAGTTGTACAACTGTATTATCTTTCAGTATAAGTGAGTTGGTTCAAACTGAAATTCCAGAACACTTCTTAAATCTGTAGATATGCAATTTGTGTTGATAATAAAGTCGTAATTGAATACATACTACGATAGTTAACGCCCCGGCTCAAAACGACAAATTGGGAGAGAGCGCGGATTTTTCTTTCGGCGGCGGTTAGGTTATGTGCCACCGCAGTTTTGCTTGATCCTTGCCCTAGTTACGGCTTGCTGGGTGAAGATTGATCAACAGATCATGATTCCGTCTATTCTGATTTTGCTGCTACTGTGAGGTATGGAGGTTGAAGAAGGGCAGAAGTAGGTTGAAGAGACGAATACACAGAACCTAGGGTATATTGCGATTCCTCACATGGCGGCGGCGGCTAGGATCTTCTCCGACAGCGGTCATGCGATGACGCGCGGTGGGTCGGAGGACAAGGCGGCGAGGGCTTCTCTTAGGGCGTCTTAGATCTCGATCTTACGCGACACCATCCCCTACGTTAGCCCATTGTCTCTGTTCCCCGTTGGGGTTGCAACGATGAAGGGACGAGGGGATCTCGAGTTGTCACTGCGGCGCTAGAACGTGGAGTCCCGGACACACAAGCTGCGCCGGTCGGAACTCGGAAGGAAGGGGCGGTGGTTAGAGTTGGAGGCGGAGGGATGTGGCTACGGCTCCGCCGAAGCAGAGACGCGACATGGGCTGCCACCTTCAGATGGGCCTGGTCTAATTCGGTACTGAGGGGACTGGGGGCCAAGGTCCAGTGGGCCATGAACCAGGGAGGTCGGGAGGGATGGGCTTCCAACACCCATTGGAAGCCGGTCTTACGGCCCATGAAGATCAAGGTCCAGCCCCCAAGGCCTAGTCTAGGTCCAAAGGGGGCGGGACAGGGGATGGGTCCGGGGGTCCGGACGATTCTGGAGGTGGAGTTCGTGATGGATTGGGTCGTCACGATGGGTCGGCGGATCGCGTGCCTTCGGATGCGGGGCGGTCGGATCAAGGCTCTTGGGCTGGGTCGGGTCAGGGGGTGGACCATATGGGTTCCACAGCCGGATCGGGCCTCAAATTCAGGGGTGTGGACCACCTGGGTTCCACAATCGGGTAGGGTCCACTAGATCGGACGAGACATCAATTATAGCGGCGGATGGCTCTAAGCACCCTCGCCTCGCGGAATGAGTACGAAGTGGTCCAGAGGGGGGTCGGCCGGTTACACCGCTCCTCTGGATGTAGGATGGCAGTGGTACCATCAAGAACGACTCAAGGTTCCCTTACCAACTCAGGGGTCAGCAATCCCGTGCTTTGGAGATCTACCTCTATCAATCAAGGGAGGACGACACACGCTGACAACCTGGGGGGATACTCAGTCCACCACAATGAGAAGCTACAATGGGCATGCTCGGTCGTTGAAACCCCGTTTGGAACCGCTGTATCGGTGATCTTTGGACGTTGTCGCAGTACTACCCTCTGAACTCCAATTGATTGTACACGAGCACTTTTATGTTATGTTCAGTTTTATGTTCCGTTAGTACTTTCAATTTCCGTACTGATATGTTTGCTAGATGTAAACATTTCACAGTTATGATATTCCTCATTTTTACTCAAAAAAAAAAAAGAATACATACTACGAAACATATAAAGTAGGGTAAATGACGTTGACATACTCCGTACTATACGTATTTAACGAATAAATACTCCAAACTTATTTCGTAACAAAAATATACTCCGAACTAACACTTAGTAACAACATCCCCCTTGCAAGGTTAGTGAAATCCGGGCATTGAGACCTTCTCCTTGTTTTGTTTGTTTGTGTCTATTGTGTGTGATGGTTGTAAGTTTTAGTTGTACCTGGTTAGGGTTAGTTTTTTTCAAGATAGAAAAATCTTGATAGGAAGACCCGTGGTGTACCCATTCAATGGGATGATTAGTTCTGATTTGAGGTGCCGATTGGTATGCTCTAGTTTTGCATGAGGTTGTTCCCTTGGGTTTGTTTTCGTTTTGAAAACTTGCACCATTAATAATATTTGTTGATAAACAAAAGGTACTCAATGGCCTTATCTATTGAACTAGCATGATCTAATGTTATAGTCATTATCTCATGTACACCCCAACCAGTAAGACACGACTTAACAATAGGCTTACTATCATTCCCATTATGTTCAAGTGTTGGACAAAAATTCCAAAAATAAATTGTATTAATATTCTGATTGAAAATTCATGTATATGCAATCAAAGACATCTTAGGTTTAACATTTTCAAAATAGGTTCGCAACTCTACTTTTCATATTCGTTCAATGAAAACATACGTGTAGCAACAATAGTCCTTCATGGGACAACAAATAATAATTGACTAACCTCGCTAAACCATGTAATTACTCTTCACCCTCAACAATCGTAAAAGACACCTCATCAAACACAATTCATTCGATGAGAGCAATTTTATATGTTTCTTGATCAAATCGCTTGTATAATGGCATATCATGACCTGGTGGCTCAAGCAGCTTGGGCCTATGCACTACTGGACCCAGATTTCGAGACCAGCTTTTTCCATTTTCATTCAAATCGGTTGATTTTTTGTACGAACAAGTTCGGGTACAAGTATTTTCAGGGGTTCGAGATTTTAGTAACACCCTACTTTTGACTGCATATATTTTGTTTTGTTTGTCTAATGGTAAGCTACTTAAACTCACCGTCTGCTCATTAGCACCGAGGGTGAGTATTTGTATTAAAATCTTAAACTTAAAATGATTAATTATACAAACTTATATAGTGCGAATAGGACGAGTTGAGATCAGTAATCTGGCAACAAATTGTTGTATTGGATTACAAAATTTAATCAAGAAACTGAAAATAACAAGAGATTGAAATTTAACATGTAGAAACTAACGAAGTACAATTTTTCGTCATAATCACAAGACACGACTTGAGGATCACAGTCATGAAAAGAACATCTAAATACAAATCTGTAGATACTCTTGAGTTTGAAGGATAACATCCGCAAAAGACAGGCTTCACAAACCTCACTTATAATTCTTCATGGGTCTCAACTGCAAAACCCAAATCAAATTCCCCATTATCATATATGTACATATCACAAAATTTCTAATTAAAACTTCCCAAACCAAAGTATAGTTATTACTCCTTATCTTTAGTCATTTTCTTAATTGATTGGGATATTTATAATGTGACAATATAGTATCTATAGGACTGTCATGAACATATAATTATAATCAAAATTACATAATAATGAATATGTATATTTATATACCTGATTACTACTGTTGCCACATTTCTTCTTCCTGCAGTTTGTAGCTCCGAGAGGCACACGAGCATAGCACCTGAAATAAACAATTGATTAACATCATAAACAACTAAATTAATTAGATATATATGAGGAATGCAAGTAATTACTTGCGGCAAATCGATATGTTGTTGTTGGGGAATTTATGAGCCAACTTTTGAAAGTTCGGTTCTATTAGTCCTCCTCGGAGCCTCAGCACCAGATGAAGAGTCGATTCTACACATTAAGCGCCCGATTCATGAAATCGAACAAAAAAAATAAAAATCAGCACTGATTAAGAGATCTAGGTCGAACCTTTTTGGATGTTGTAGTCCGATAAGGTCCTGCCATCTTCGAGCTGCTTCCCCGCGAAGATCAACCTCTGATGGTCCGGAGGAATCCCTGTGTACGATTTTGACAGTTCAGAAATCAAAAGAAAAAAGAGAATTTTCTCGGGAACCAAACAGTAAGGCGAGATGTAACAACTCACCTTCCTTGTCGTGAATCTTGGACTTGACATTGTCGATGGTATCGGAGCTTTCAACCTCTAGAGTAATGGTCTTCCCTGTTAGTGTTTTGACAAATATCTGCATTTTCCTCTGCTCTGTAATTTACCGCGGCGATGTGGAGAAGAAAGAGTCTCTATTTATGTCGCAAGACATGCGTGCTCCCCAAGTTCGGGAGTGCTGCGCAAGGGGAAAGCGAAGCAAATAGTGGGCTGGGCCTGGATTGGGCTTGGACTTGGAACTTTATATTTTTTAATCATAACGAGGTAGGCAAAATGGCCCAGTTGAAACATCAACTTGTTATGTGTTTTTTTGTTGCAGTTGTTGATTCATTTTTTTGGGAGGTCAATCAATATATAGGGAGATTACGAGATGATGTAAAAATTGATATATAATATCTTTATTTATAAACTGTAATGAAAAAACATGGTGTTGGAAGATTACAACCCTTAATTGAAGAATTCTAAACAAAAAATTGAAATTTAACAAACCATACAAACTAGCAAATTGAGTAGTGTTTTTTTCATCATAATCATGATTCATGATACAACCAGTAAATTTATCGCAATAAGAGCTCCTTCTTGGGCCTCAACTGCAAAAATCAAATAAATACTCGATCAACATATGTCATATGTGTAAATTAAAAAAAAACGAAATTAATGAAGAAACCTTATTGCTGTGACACTTTCTGCAGTTTGTGGCATTGGGAGAAAGACGAGCATAGCATCTGAAATCAACCATTAATCAAAGTTATAAACAATTAGATTAGATGAATAATTAAATGAGCGTTAAAAGGATAAGAATGAATTACTTTCTACAAATCAATTTGTCCTGGTTATATTTACGGGCCAGCATGACCAAGTTAGGTGCCATTCTCGAGTTGAGGTAGAAGGGTCGACCGCCTTCAAGCCTGAGGTCCAGATCAAGGGTTGATTCTGTACATGAAGCAACCCATTCATGAAATTGAACAAAAAGAAACATCAAAATTAGCACTGAGATCGAACCTTTTTGGACATTGTAGTCTGCTAAGGTCCGGTTGTCTTCGAGTTGATTCCCTGCGAAGATCAATCTCTGTTGGTCCCGAGGGATTCCTGTGCACAATTTTTAACCATTAAGAAATCAATAAATCAAATTTTCTGGTTAAAGCTTTGGTTTGAATAAGAAGGGATGTGTATATATACCTTCCTTGTCCTGGATCTTGGATTTGACGGTGTCGATGGTATCAGAAACTTGTACTTGAAGAGTGATGGTGTTCCCGTTTAGGGTTCTCACGAATATCTGCATTTTTCTCTTCTTTTGGAGGTCTGGTGGTGTGATGAATTGAAAAGGACGTTGTAATTTATAAAGCATATGCATGGCATGCGTGCGTCCCAAGTTGGGAGTTTAGGTAAGTGCTATATACAGAGATTGGATTTGTTTTAGCCGTAATGTGCAAGGCCGAACCTGACCAATATTAGTGGGTTGGGTCGGTCTTGAGATTAGATTTCGAGTATTTACATATGTTTATTGAATTATCTCGATGCAACAGAATTTGAAAATATTGAATGTTTTTTTTTGGATTGCAGAAGATAAGTTTCAGAGTAACCATTGAAAACTAAATCTGACCACAGCTTAAGATTCATCCAATGGCTCCCATTGTGTTGTCACTTACTGAATTTGAAAAATCGATTAATTAGAAAAATGGCAATTTTGTAAACCGGCATTCTCTCCGTTGTGCACGTGATCCGAGTACCCTCACTCCTTAGCAGTTACATCGAGCGAACCGGGTACCGAACACAATTTGTGATTCGCAATTCATGAATCGCACGATGTGGCATTCATGATTCGCGTATCGCGAACCACAAAATCGCGTGTCACGATTCGTGGCTCGCACCATGCACCACGTTTGTGGTGCGCGGGTTCACGATTCGCTAGTCGACGACGCCCAATCACATACTGCCATGTGGCAGCTGAAGCAAAAAAAAACGGTGTTGGCCAACGGTCCGATTCCAATGTCCATTTAAAAAAAATCAAAATAATTAATTTTAGAATACAAACAAACCATTTTTCTCCACCTATAAATACCTCTCACCCTATTCATCAAACCACCAATATTTCTCTCAAAATTGTCTCTTCTTTTCCTCTCCAATTCTCCAATTTAAATCGATAAAAAATGTCCGACGACGACACTCAGACGAGGCAAGAACTTCGTGCTTGGGAGCAACGACTCCAGCGGAATACCGCCAGAATGGTACAAAGAGAAAAGACAGAAATCAATACATGGAGGAAAAGGATCGAAAGTGGGGAATCTTTCCGGCGAGAGATTTACAAAGGTCGTCTCGAAGGCCACAACCGACTGATGCAGGATTATTTCGTCGAGCACCCAACCTATGGGCCCAATATGTTCATGCGTCGATTTCGTATGTCTTGACCACTCTTTCAACGGGTTATGGATGCGGTAGCGGAGCATGACGATTACTTCGTCCAGAAGACGGACGGTGCAAAGGCCAAAGCCACCAAGGATCCGGTAAGTGATGTTCTGGCTTCTTCAGTACCTATGGAGGTTAATCCCGCTGAGTTCTTGGTCCGTCGTCCGGCCAAGGATCAGTCTCCTGGTTTGGCAAAAGCTCCGATCCTGGCATCAACTCCTGTAGTTGAAACTGATAAGGTCTTCGTTCCTGCGAGGAAAGGTCTGATCGTTATGTGGAGAGTTTAGGAAAGGAACAAGAGGCCGAGGTCTTCGTCAGCAATCTGCCTCCCCAGTCATCAGAGGAATGGATTTGTAACGTTTTTGGGTGTCACGCCCCAAATCCAATGTTAACCGGATCCGAGGCGCGACTTAATAAAATATCGAATAAAGACAATTTAAGATGAAATAATAACCAACAAAGATAATAGTATAAAACCACGGAGTTAGAAACCCTGAGTCCTACGCTCAGTAAAATACATAGTTCAAAACAACCGTCTCGTCACTACGAAAATATAAGTAAACAAAACCGGACCCTCGCTAGCCCCATGCTCTGCGATGTCCTCTACTCCAAGTCATGATCCCTACCTGTAGAAAACACAATAAAATAGGGAGTGAGCTTGACGCTCAGTAGGGAAAACCGTCAAAACCTCCGTATCTCGAATTTATCAAAACGCTCTTCCATTAATCAAAATATGACGAAGGTCTTAACGCTATACGACATTTAAACCAAAAGAAAGCCGAAAACCCTCTTAAGCTCGGATACTCAATGTCCAAATATACCAACACCTATTCCACACAACGCCTACCCTGAGGACATATCACAGGACAACCCAAACACAACTTTCCAATACTTATTCAACAGCAACCCCAAGTACCCTCATAGACATTCTAAATAAAGTATTCTCAACCACACACTCATAACTAAGGAAGGCATCCAAGGTCACAACACCACAATATTCATTCAATTCAAGCAATCTCAATTACGTGGCCCGTATCCCTCGCACGGTCTAGGGAGCAATCCTCTCGGCCCGGCGTAACCGCACGCAAATTCCCCAACACAAAGTCCGGATAGGCAGTCGACCTCATCGCGGACGCAGCGTTTTACCGATCGACGGAAGGCAGGGAAATCGCCTCTTCGCGGCCTCGTCTCTCGCGGTGCTCAACACAGCGTTTTACCGAGTGCTGCTCGGAAGGTAGGGAAATCACCTCTTCGCGGGACACAGCGTTTTACCGATTCTCAATCGGAAGGTAGGGAAACCACCTTTCTCATGTAACCCAAATACCCCAACCACAATACCCTACCGATTACGCGCCAGAAGGTACGATACACCTGACGGAAGTACTTCTCTCACACTTTACCGGTCGCGCATCAAAACAATCGCAATCACTCACAAACGGGTTCACAACATGTTTCAACGACCACTACAACCAATAGGTACACGCTCACAATCACAACCACATTTCAACAATCACACAGTCAACAAGCACATACCATTACTTACCGTTTCCACTCTCCACGTGGTTACCCCACCGGCTTTACCGGTATCCCCAAGCATTCCCAACCCAATATATCAAATAAAACAGAGTAAAGCACTCAAATCACGGGTCATGCGTTCTCTAATCAATTCAACTCGGTTACATGCTTATTGTTTATTAATCGGTTCACACAACACAATGCAAATCCAACAATCAGCAGTCAACCCTAGAGGCACTACATGGCCCGATTCTACCAGCACGACAATTCTCAAGACAGAAACGTAAATGTTCGCAGTTCAATTGTCTACACTAATTATTCTCATCCTATATGCATACTAGTTGTTTACCGATTATTACGTTTTCCTATATGCATTCTAGTTCGGTCGAAATGAAACGGGTTGAGGAAATCCCTACCTCTTGAAGAACTAGCAGCGACGTCTCCTAGCTGTTGAAGTCCTGGCCCCACAGGTCTTCTCTGCTCTCGGGGTAACGACCTAGTTTAACAACAAAAGGGACGTATCAGTCCCGACTCAACCCGTAACGGTCCTTAGATTTTAATAATCAAGTTCAATCATTTAATTGTCCAAACGTCGTTTAAAGTCCGATACTTATCCGAAAGTCCAGGTAATTAGTTTGACTTTTAGTCAAAATAAGTGTTAATTTACTTAATTAAAAGCCGCTCTGACCCGTCCCGGCCCGAGTTCGACCCGAATCCAGGTCCGAACCCGGTCCAGACCCGGTTCAGAACCCAGACCCTTGGTCTGACCCGAGCCTGACCCAAGCCCGGATCCAGACCCGGCTCAGGACCCGAGCCTTAGGTCCAGCCCGAACCCGAGGCCCGAACCAGGATCAGGCCCGAAGCCCAAACCCAGTCCGGCCCAAGGCCCGGACCAGCGCTAAGGCCCAGCCCAAGCTCGGGGTCGTCCCAGGCCCGAGCCCGGCTCTGCTCAGGCCGGTGAGGAGCTACGGTTCCGACGGCTTCCGGCACGGCGGCGGCGGCGACCGAGGGGCGGTTTCTTCACGGCGGGGCAGCGTCAGAGGCCAGGAAAGGACGGGGGAAGGGTTCTGGTACGAGCTTCGAGCTGCTCCGGCCAGATCCGAAGCCGTGAGGGAGCTTCGTCGGCGCAAATCTCAGATCTGTGATCTGAGAGCTCAGGCGATCTCTTCCACCCTCGGATCTCGGCCAAAAAGACTCGTTCGAGCCCAGAACGAGGAGAAGAAGAGACGGGGATGTCGTATCGGGGTCGGAAAACACCTTACCGTCTCAGATTCGCTCGATTCCGGCGAGACGGAGCTCGAGAAGTCGACGGCGGCGCTGGAACTCGGTGAATCGAAGAGTTAGACGGACGAGATGGGCTTTCTGGGTCGAGAGGAAGCTCACCTTCACAAGTTCGCTCAGTGGAGGACACAGCGAGGTTCCGGACGTGAAGTTTCGCTGAGACTCGGGGGAGAAGGAGAGCGAAGGAACGGGGGAAAGAGAGGGGGTTTCCAGGTGCGGGTACTGGAGGAGAGTGACGGTTGGGTGGCAGCTCCGACGAGGACAAGGAACGCCGGCGAACTGGTTCGTAGGGTGGAGAAGGGAGCTCGGGGGAGAGAGGACGAGCGGCTTCGGTTTCTGTGTGCGAAATGGGAGACGAGGCGGCGTGGTCCGGTTTTGAGGGTAGGGTTTGAGACGTCTGGGCTCTGGGCCGAGTTGGGCGCGCGTGGGCCGTGTTCGGCTCGGCCCAATTCGAGTCTGGTTGGCCAAAAAAAAACTGAACTGCTCCCTTTTTTTTGTCTTCTCTTCTCTTTTTTTTTCTTTCCCTTTTTTTTTGATTTTGGTTTAATAAAAACAACTCATTCCCAACCCCGACGTTAATATTTAATAATTTAAATATTAAGTTTTTCTCGGTCTTTACATTGGGTCTTATGGAAAGATCACGCATGCATTTGTTCCTAAAAAAACGAATCGTGGAGGTCGTTATTTTGCCTTCATTCGTTTTGAAACCAATTCGGAAGCGAATCAGGCTATAGAAGGGTTGAATGGTTTCAAAATAAACGGATTCACTCTACTTGTTGCTATGGCTCGACGTCGGAAAGAGAAGGAACCCAGCTGGGTTCGTGTAGCTGATGAGAATAGAAAACAGAGCATATGCTCTGTTTCTGATTCCCAAAAGCAGAGCTCTGTTCCATCGCCTTTAGTGACCAGTGGGGGTACGGCTTCCTCGCCGGAGACGCTCACCGGCGACGAGGGTGCAAGTCAGAAGCAGTTCGAGGAAATCTCGGCTCCAATCAATCCAAATCCCGTGATCGTCGTTAGTGATGAGGTTCCGCATATCTTGGTACAAACGGAATCAATTCCTACGAGTTCCATCCTCCTGTCAGATACGATGCATCGATTTCGGATGACATTGGGCCAGTTGTGGTGTCTGGGCCCAACGTTGGGCCTGTTGTGAGCCAAAGTCTAACTTTGGCAGCTACTGGTCCAAGTTCTCCAAGCCCAAAAGTTGGTCCAATCGTTGGGTTTGGTTCTGTTCCAACGGATCAGTTTGCTCAACCATTATCGGTTGTGTCACCGACTCCCTTCCTTTCTCTACATCCACGTTTCGATCAGGAATTTCATGCGTTGTCACTTGAAACAGTAAAGAAAGGCAAAGGAAAAAGAAGGAAGAAACCTCAACAGACCTTTACAGTGACAACCCGTTCACTCCGTATGAGTGACAAGGAGATGCTCGAGGCTCAGCGTAGACATGTGGCTTGTAGACACTTTATCGATACAGGGATTAGGCTGCAGTTAGAACTTAAGGATGACGTTCATCATTCTTTCGCTTAGTATTTAGGCCGTTGTCCCTTTTTCTCTTTGTTCTTTCGTTATTTAGGAAGATTCTCTTATCACATTGTGGTAGAGTCTCTTTTACAGGTTATTTGGTATAGCTTTTTAGCGGTCCTCAGGCTTTGTAATTCTCTTTACTTCAAAGTCTATTAATAAATCATCATTTATCAAAAAAAAAAAACTCATCAGCCCTCAACAAGATTGACCTCTTTTGATTTTGGTCCATGATATCCATTTTATTGATTTTGACCGAGATACTCTAGGACCAAACTAAATTAATTCTATCTCATGTTTTCTTAGAGCCATTCTTCCTCATCTTTCTTCTTCGATTAGATAATATAATTAAAATGGGCATGTTTTAAGTTTAATTAAAATTCTAGAAAAATGCGCTATGTGTAAGCTAAGAAAAAGAGGTTCCAGGGACGGACGGGGAATTTTGAATTTATAAACCGTAAGCAATAGTATCACAATGGTATAAACTGTAATCAATAACTAGAAAATTACAACCCTTAATTGAAGAATTTGAAACAGTACGTAGACTGAAATTTAAAGAGAGAAGGGCTCCCGCTTCTCTCTAGAAACCTTAACTTCCGTCTCTTCTAGTCCTACACCTGAGCTCGGCCGCCGCCACTGGTGACCGGTCTAGTGCCTCTTGGCCAGACGGTCACTGGTGGCCGCTCTCTCTCCGTCCCCTCTCCTTTCCCTCTTTGCCTGAGTGAGTTTGGGGTCAAATATGAACCCTCTGTTCTCAGATCTGACCTTCTTCATCCCCAGAGCTACTCTTGTCGGCGGCGACCCGTTTCAACCGTTCTTTAGCGTCTCCTGGGTCCTCTTCTCCCTGCTTTGGATCTTGCCCCTTCGTTCCTTGCCGGTGGAGGGTCGGTGGGGGGATTTTCAAACTCACCTTAGGGTTCGCTTTGGAGTGCTGGCTCCGGCGGGCTTCCTCGTTTGGAAGTCGAGCAGTGCTTGGAGAAGATTCGGTCAAGGAGCGTGTAGATCTGGAGTCTCGGTGGTGCTTGCTGGTCGTTAGGTCTTTGCTTGCTCGGATCCATCTTTTCCTCGTCTCCGGTGGCTTGGTGGAGGACGTCAGAGCGCGATTCTTTCCGATGGGGTTGGCCTCGGGGTGCGATTTAGATGCTCAACCGTTTGCGGTGGCCTTCTCAGGCGGTCCTGGTGGCAGCCCTTCCTTCCCCGGTAAGTCTCCTCTCCTTCTCTTTGTCTAGCACTTTCCTCTCGCCCCTGAGGTTGGGGTTTCCATGGTGATCCGGTGATGGCCACCGTGATGTGTTGGTCATGTTGACCTGGTCGTGAGTGGCTCTGTTCTGAGGAGGTGCTGGTGGGGATTAGGGGATTTTGACTTGCTGGGACTTAGGAAGTGGTCCGGTAGTGACAGTTCTAGTGGTACTTGCTTCGGAAGGAGGGTTATGGTTTCTTTTTTGTATTTTTTTTGTTACTTTCCTTGGTTTGATTCTGATTTGGTTGTACTTAATGTGTGGAAATCTTAGAGCCTTGGTCTTTAGTTGATTTGAATCCCTGTTGGGTTGTTTAGGTTTGCTTCAAGATAGCTTTCGGGTATTAGACCCTTGGTTCCCAGTGTCTGGGGTGTTAGTTCTGGTTTGAGGTGCTGCTATACATACTTGTGGTTGTAATGATGGGACGAAGCCCATGACCTTGTTCTAAATAAAATTTGCTGATAAAATAAACAAACCAGACAAACTAGCAAATTAAATAGTATTTTTTTCATCATAATCATGACACAAACCAGCAATGGCATTACAAGAAAATGACACAACATTTATCTGTACCACCTACTAAAGAGCGTCTTCTTGGGCCTCAACTGCAAAATTAAGCAAATAAAAACTCCATCAACATATATGTATGTTAGAAAAACGAAACTATGTAACAATGAATATACCTTACTGCTGTGACACTTTCTGCAGTTTGTGGCCTTGGGAGAAACACGAGCATAGCATCTGAAATCAGCCATTAATTAAAATCATAAAAAATCGTATGAATAAATAAGTGACCGTTAGAAGGTTTAAAATAGTAACAATTAATTACTTGCTACAAATCAATTTGTCCTGGTTATATTTTTGGGCCAAGATGACCAAGTTAGGCTCTATTTTTCTCAGGTAAGGGTGACTTCTGCGTCCACCTTTAAGCCCCAGGTCCAAATCAAGGGTCGAATCTGTAAAAAGAGCAACCAATTCATGAAACTGAACAAATTAAGAAACACCAAAATAAGCAAACCTTTTTGGACATTGTAGTCTGATAAGGTCTCGTCATCTTCAAGTTGCTTCCCCATGAAGATCAACCGTTGTTGGTCCGGAGGCATCCCTGTGCCCCATTTTAACCATTAACAAATCAATCAGACAACCTTAACAAATCAAATTTTCTGGGGAACCAAACGTTAAAGCTTTGGTTTGAATAAGAAGGGATCGATGTGTACCTTCCTTGTCCTGGATCTTGGATTTGACGGTGTCGATGGTATCAGAACCTCGTACTTGAAGAGTGATGGTCTTCCCGGTTAGGGTTCTCACGAATATCTGCATGCTTCTCTTCTTTTGGAGCTCTGTTGTGATGAATTGAAAGGGACGTTGTGAGCATTAGCAAATTTATAAAGCATATGCATGGCATGCTTGCGTCCCAAGTTCGGAGTTTAGGTAAGTGTTATACAGAGAAAGGATTTGTTTTAGCCGTAATGCGCAAGGCCAAACCTGACCAATATTAGTGGCTTGGGCCTGGCTCGAGATTAGATCTCGAGTATTTACATAGGTTTATTGAATTGCAGAAGAGAATTTTCGGAATAACAATTGAAAACCAATTAATGTTTAAATATAAATTGGAAACTAAATCTGACCACAGCTTAAGATTCAATTAATGGCTCTCATTATTTTGTCACTTGTTGAATTTGAAATACCTATTATTTAGAAAAAGGGCAAATTTGTAAACTGGCATTTTCTCCCGTTGTGTACGTGATCCGAGAACCCCCACTTCCTTATGAACATTCTAACTGTCAATAACTGATCTGTGAACAACTGCAACTTGCAGTTCTTCGATCGCATTCCGTGGAGATCAATAGCACGTGGAAGAAGTTACAACATCTTTCTCGTGTTGTGCAATAAACAGTTGCTCGTGAACCTTTATTGCTGGTCTCCTGAGAAACTATTTACTAACTGTTATTTTTTAAGTTTTTTTCTTATCGGGCTTTGGTCCTTATCTCTTTTGGAGAATTGTTTTGTTTATCGTTATTTCTCCCGTTCTGGTCTTGTTTGGACTGATTTTTTTATTATTAAATTTTTTTCGACCTGATAAAAAAGAAAGTTTATTATAATGAAATATGTGCTAAAAAAAACAAGTGATGTAAATGTGGTGGTCACCCACCATTATGAATGGTCAGACCCCACATTTCATTTCAAGAACAATTTACAGGGCATGTTTAAATAGGAGGATGAGGAGAGATGAAAAAGCATGAGACGAAGGGAGAACTGAAACAACCCCTTCCGTTGGAAAACCAAGGACCATACATGTCAAGTCCAACCGCAAGTAAAGAGAAGATGATAGGTGCCCTCAATATGTTTGTCACACATAGGACACAACCATAAACCCATTAGGATCGGGAAACCCCTTGCCATCAAGAAGGATGTACTAAGGATGGCCTCGAGAGCGACAAGCCAAGAAAAATATTGGAACTTACGAGGGGCACCACTCTTCCAAACTACAAAAGCTAATATGACTTTGATATTAAAAACAACCAACACGAGTTTTGAGAGCTCTCAGTCCTAGTCGCCGCTCATGATGCCGCCACCATACAAGACCTCCATCACCAACACGACTTTTGTCCTCCTTACAACCTTATTGTTGCTCTCTATTGCTCCTCCACAACTCAACGTTAATGTGTTTAAAGGATGGTGTGCACCCGACGACAATCCGCATCTCCTTATTGGGGTTGTTCTCCCCCTCTCCGTGTTAGCTTCCCACGTCAAGACCGAGTGTACAACCAACGACATAGCTGGAAGGGTCTTCGTCAGACGAATCAAACGAGGTCTGCTATACACCCTCGCAATGTCTATAATTACAAAGGAACTCCAACTGTAGAAACTAAACAAGTCATCTTTGAAATAAGGGACGACAAGTCCGAACAAGACGAACCAAAAAAAACACATACCACCATTTGATAATTCAATAAAAAAGGTGTTTACTCCTTGGAATATACGTAAAGAAAACAAAAGCACTCAGAATTTCTACTTGCTATTTGATCTATTTTTGACATTAGAGTTGAATCGGTGTGATTACTTTATTAAAATGCAGTACCGCACCATATTCATTTGGACAATCAGTGAAGTATTTGAAAATACCTTTTCATTTGATTATAACTGAGGAACTGAAATTGAACAAATCCATAGAAACTCTAAACTAACAAAGTTTGTTCTTTTCATCATAATCACAAAACACGAGTCAAGTCTCCGCTGAAACTACCTCTTGAGCCTCAACTTCAAAAAACAAATAACGAACTATATTAATATATGATCATTGTAATACAAAAAAATCAAGTTTTATGATTTATAATAAACCTGATTGCTGTGACCACATTTCTTCTTCCTGCAGTTTGTTGCTCTTAGAGGCAAACGGGCATAGCATCTAAATTACACAATTCACCAATATTAATACAAACAGTCGTATTAATAATCAAGTGATGGTTAAAAGATTATAAGCTAACTGTTAATTACTTGCGACAAATCTTCTTGTCGACACGAGAATTCCACGCCAACTCGACCAAGCTAGGCTCTACTCTCCACACATCGGGTCGGTTTAATCGTCCTCCTATTCGTCCTCCTTGTAGCTCTAAGATAAGATCAAGGGTCGAGTCTGTACATCAACAGTAAACAGAACAAAACAAAAATGAATAATGAGATCGAAACTATGGTTTATTTGATCAAAACATTATACGAGATTAGCATTTTAATTTTAGTGGGACATGTTGATTAAGTAAGAAGAAAAGATGGAACCTTTTACAATGTTGTAGTTGGATAAGGTCGTGCCATCTTCTAGTTGTCTCCCCCCAAAAATCAACCTTTGCTGGTCAAGAGGAATCCCTAAACACAATTTCAACACATGAGAAAACCAAATTAATTTTCCCAGACACCAAACATGCAACTCCTCTTTTACCTCAAAAAATATTTAATTTAAATTTGTTTTGCTGATAAAAAAAAACATAACACTATGTTATGCGAGAGGAATGTATACCTTCCTTGTCGTGGATATTGGACTTGACAATGTCAATGGTATCGGAGGCTTCCATTTCCAGAGTGATGGTCTTTCCGGTTAGGGTTTTCACGAATATGTGCATCCTCCTCTTCTCTTTTAGCTTGATGATGTGATCTTTCTCTGAAAGTTCTTAACCATTGTGATGAGGTGATCTTTCTTGTGAACGATAGCCATTTATGGAGTGCATGACGTGCGTGCTCCCCAAGTTCGGTAATACGAAGGAATTTGTTTGTTTTGGGCGTGATGCGTAAGTAGTGTGTTACAACTGAGTTGTAATTGAACTCCATTAGAGATGAAATAAGAGAGTAAGAGCTCAAATTGATATTGGAAAATCACTGATAGATTGATATAGCCTTAATGGCTTTCTTCTACAAGTCTAAGCTATGAAATGGAAAGACAAAATAAGATGAACAAGATATAAAAATGAAGTAAAAAACCAATCTGATCTTTGATGGTTCTTCTCCACTGCTGCGATTCTCTTTTGATGTGCGAGGGTTGGGGACGAGGCACCAAACGGTGCCGTTTCCTTCGGTTTGGGCTTGTCTGCCAACTGGTCCAAACGGCCCAAGTGGCCCCAAAGACTCTCAGTCATGACAAATACATTCCCCTTAAGGCAAGCTTGTCCTCAAGCTTGGTTGTTGAAAAATAACCCCATAGTTTTGTCCACTCATAATATAAAGCCAACACCCATATCACACAATTCCCTGACATTTTGAAGAGCCAAAACATGTTCTTCCACGACATAACTCTACAAGTACAATCATGAAGTATCACAACCACCAGAATCCCATCCAACAAAATCACTGTAGACAAAATATCTTGAGCAAAAAATTCATACCAAGATTGTATGGTTGTTGCATTTTTGTGTGACTTCATATCCAACTCATTCAAGGCTAGTTGAGACCTATTCATTTCTTCCTCCTATAGTTCCTCAAATGTATGACATCCCTTAATGATATGAGGAAGACTAAAGCATTCCAAGTTGGCTCCCATAGTCAAAGTGTGTAGCAAGTTAATTTTGCTAGTATCATCTACCACTATAACCACCTCATTACCCTCCTTTCTTCCTACATCATCTTCAATTAACCCCATGCTACTCCATTCCCCATAGAAAAAGCTTGTCCTCAAGCTTATGTTCTGAACTAGCTTACCAATACAAGAATACCCAAACAATTCCCTCGAGAAATTAAAGAGTCAAAACAAGTCTTTCCAAGAGCACTCTCCAACATCCCTCCCATAACCATCAACCTTCTCAATTCTCCTCTTGTGCTTATAATGCCAAGCACATATGTCTAGCTTGGCCATGTTCAAAACAGTATGTGATTTAGGATAACTCATGAGCACATGCAAGTTATTTCCAATTGTACTCCAAAACAGGTCATACAAGCATAAAAAAATTCCAATACTATCTGGCCATATAATATCTCCAAAAGCTTGTTGAACTAGATGACAAGTGGATAAAGCAAGAGGGATGGAGTTTACCTTCATGTCATTGAGTAGATGTGGCCATAACAGATCTGCAACTCCACCATGAACAACAGAATTCTTCAAAAATTCCTTTATCAAGATCCCAGTAAGCTCTCATACAAAAGTTCCCTTATCAAGATCAATAACAGTTGTAGCTTCCTCAAAAATTCCAAGAGTAGAGTTCTTTGTTTCAACCCCATTCCCCAATGCACTATTACCATCTTTTAATTGTGACACCACATTGGCAGCCTCATAATTTCTCTTTGTTACCTCTAACACCATTTTAGTTCCATCACCCTCCTTGTTGTAACTTACAACATGGATGCCAATTCCCTTCTTAATTCTACCCGACACATCCTCAATATTCCCAATTTTCAATAGTACTAGAATGAATCCCCACTCAACACCCTTTCTATTCCTTTTGCTATAGACCAGCCAGCCATTTCCCAAAATTTGCAGTACAATACAAGTGGTGACTACATCTTCAAACACCTTATAAACAGCACCAAGAACCTCCTTAACCTCATACATCCCAAACAAAGTAGTAACCTCAACTGAGTATGCTAGAAAACCATCCTTAATCACCACAACATACCCATCTTGACCCTCCTTAAATCTCATTACCCCCTCTGTATATAACCCTTGGCTAAAAAATTTCTTAGTAAATTCCATAACTCTCCCCATGAAAAATTTACTGACCTTAGGGTAATAATCAGTCCTAAATCCACCAAACACAGTGCCAATACCAGTAGGGTGAATTATAATTCCATCAACTAATTTAGTACTAGAATAAGAATACAAACCCCTTGAATTGAAGGTGACCTTGCTTTTGTTCAACCAATATTTCCTTGGCATTTTATCAAACACCTTGCTTGCACCAGCAAACTTGCTCATCTCTCCCTTCAAATTTTGCTCATTATGTCGTTGCCTCTCTTGGTTCTCAATCTCAGCTAGCTGTTCCTCAATATGCATATCAATGGAAGCTTGTTGGTGTCCCCAAGCTTCCCGTTCAACCATCAACCTAGTTTGGAGCGTTTTTTTTATCTGGATGCTTCTCTCATGCATCAGGATCTCTAACCCACGACGCAGTTCTTCGAGCTCAACGCTGGCAGCTGCAATATCCAGTTGTAAACGACGATTGACTGACCTCAATTCGGACCTCTCTGCTCGGAGCTCGGTGTAGCTCATTTCACTGCCATTATCGTGTGGCTGTTCAGTCGATTGAGTGAAAGGAGGAGGTGAATGTATGCTTATATGGGTATCAGTTTGTTGTTGTTGCTGATACCATTGCTCAGGAGCATACCCATTCTAGTTGTTCATCATCGGCACATAACCGTACAAGGGATGAAAAAATGCATAACCGAACATCGGCTGAAAAAACTGAGGTGAAGATATCCCTTGTTTACCTCGATCTACAGGTTCTCGGAGCGGATTGCCAGAGAAATCGAAGCACTGGGAAGGAGTGATTTGAGTTTGCATTGTCGATTGCCCATTCAAATGACTCACTGCTTCACTTCCATCCATAGCTACAGGTGCCCATACCATGGCTGTATTGTCTTCACAGGTCACAGGAGCAAAGGCTCTGATACCACTTGTTACAACTGAGTTGTAATTGAACTCCATTAGAGATGAAATAAGAGAGTAAGAGCTCAAATTGATACTGGAAAATCACTGATAGATTGATATAGCCTTAATGGCTTTCTTCTACAAGTCTAAGCTATGAAATGGAAAGACAAAATAAGATGAACAAGATATAAAAATGAAGTAAAAAACCAATCTGATCTTTGATGGTTCTTCTCCACTGCTGCGATTCTCTTTTGATGTGCGAGGGTTGGGGATGAGGCACCAAACGGTGCTGTTTCCTTCGGTTTGGGCTTGTCTGCCAACTGGTCCAAACGGCCCAAGTGGCCCCAAAGACTCTCAGTCATGACATAGTGGGTTCGGCCTGCTTGGGATTTGATTTCGATCTTTTTATTTTTTTCGACTGAGTTATCGTCTTAATTTTAATTCAAATCGAAATAAGGGATAATTACGAAATGAACCTAATATTATAGACCTTTTACATATCTTTAAGATGGTGCAAATTGTGATCCTATATTGTTTTTGCGGGGCTTCGTCTTTGACAAAGTGGAATTGTTGGAAATGCTCGTTCTAAAATCAAAGTTTTACACTTGGAAAAAGATAAGTGTATAAAAGGATCATGTACTACATATTGACCTTTTGTATACGCTGTTAGTTTAGAAATGGAGGACATTGTTGCTGTCATTCCTTATTTTTTTTTGTTATGTCTATAACGATAAAAGGAGTTTCTATCTACGTCTATGATCTGAACTTCGAATCCATTCAACTAATGAGATAGGTGTAACGGACCATTCAACTAATGAGATAGGTGTAACGGACCGACATCGTAAAGCAAATCTTGACCCGTATGACAGTTTAAGAAGTCCTAAACTAAGCTTATGTTAAAAGTGTATATGTTAAAAGTGTAGCTGAAAAGAGGGAATGAAGATAGTAGGGACAGTCTTTTATTAGTCAATAAAAGGGAACCTATTTAGGATACAATGTCGTACCCTAGATCCTAGTTGGAGTAATCTCCGAATGAAGTACAAATGATCTCAAGCGTCCTACTTATATTATACAGAAGAGATCTAGTCGAATCATGCTTTGACTCCTCAATACTCTAGGTTCGTCGAACCTAGTCTTCTCTTGGTTGGCCAAGAGGAGTGGATGAGGACGGAGACTCCTAGTTCAAGGAGGAGAGTCCTCTAGGAAGATAAGGATAAACTTAAACTAGTCTCCTATGCTCAGCGGGGAGGATCATCTGTTGACTTGGTGCGTTTCTAGAAGGCGCTGGCTAGGCTTCGGGCTTTGGACGGACGAGCCTTGACGAGTCTTCATGGGATCGGTCATGGGACCGAGCCTCTTCCTAGGCTGGATGCCAATGCCTTGGTTGGACGGGCTTGACTAGGGCCTTCCTTCCTTGGCGGGTGGATTTGGCTGAGCTCCTCTCGGACAAGCCTTCTTTGAGGGCTTGGATCACTACTGCAAATCAGCACTTGGGAGACGGATTGGATCCGTCACCTAAGAGGACGTATCCGTCTCCCAAGTTCTTATGTGACGGATGCATCCGTCGGTATGGTAAAAACTTAGGTGACGGATCCAATCCGTCACCCAAGGTTGTCACTCTAGCCACGGATCCAATCCGTCAGCCAAGTGTATCCGTCACCCAAGGTTGTCACTCTAGCCACGGATCCAATCCGTCAGCCAAGTGTATCCGTCTCCCAAGTGTAATAATAGATTAATAAAAAAAATATCAATCTAACCATTGTCCGCCCACGTCACCACCCGGACCTGCTTGACCCGCCACGCACGCGTCCAGACCCGCCCGACCCGCCACACCGCTCCACCAGCCTGCGCACACCATGGGGTTCGAACCCTTGACTTCATGGCACCAAAGGCTATGCCTTTTACCAACTTAGCTAAGGAGTTTTTGTGTTGTATATATGATTAGAAAATATATATACACTTTTTAACTGATTATATATAGCTTTATATAATTAAATTCAATAGCTTTATATAATTAAATTAAATAGTTTTTGTTATCAACGTACTTAGTACCTATTGTCAACTAATTATTTATAGCAAGTTAATTTTTTCATGTGCGCTACATTGTTTATATTTATATAAGGATAAATTACAAATATGTACCCTTAACTTATCACGTTTATCTGATACATATCCACAACTTTTTTTTAACTGATACCTACTCAGATGTTTAGTTATATGACAAATAGACCCTTTTTCTCTGTTAACTTTTTTCTAAAATGACGAAAACGCCCTTAGTGATTTTTTAAATATTTTTTTATAAATAAAACTGAAGTGATTAAGTAAGTATATATATATATATATAATAAAAGTGATTTTTTAAATAAATTTTTAAAAACAATTACTGAAGTGTGGTTGAGGGTATTTTCGTCATTTTAGAAAAAATTTAACAGAAAAATGGGCTATTTGTCATATAACTACACATCGGGATAGGTATCAGTTAAAAAAAGTTAGGGGTAGGTAATTTACCCTTTATATAATACTAAGACAAGGATAACACAAATTTTCTTGATCGTTTTCTCGATTCGAAGTACAAAATATTGTTTTTTTTTGTGATCAAATACATTATATAACTTTTTTTACAACAATATCAATCTAATGATTATAAACTTGTGAATTATGGACACCGGTCGCTCAATGTCGGGTTTCAATTTGATGCCCAAGTTCAAAGATAAATTTAAAATAGTGGAAATAATTAAATATATATATATATATATATATTGAATGATGGATATATGCATCCGTCGATGAAAAAGCTGGCCGATGGATATATGCATCCGTCGGCCAGCAGAAGTTGACTTACATTGACCAAAACCCCAAAACCCGTCATTTTTCCCGACTATCGTCGTATTGATAATTGAACGATATAAGTACTTAGCATGCCTCATATACAACATAAGATCGTATAGTACTCATACATATCACATACAAAAAATGAACGAGACAACGTCATACGTTATACTACCGTAAGGCTAAATATGTTCATGCACATAGTGGAATTGGCGATTTCAATCAATACGTGTCGGTCTCTCGCATATTATATAATCAAGACCGCTCATCTCGTATGTACTATCCAAACTAGTATACGTATGTAAAAAAAACTATCATCGAACGGTTAATTCATCTTGAATATTGTGGTCAATTTTTTTTTTGTAAAATAGTCAACCCACTTGGGTGACGGATAGAGTCCACTTGGGTGACGGATAGAGCATGCGTGGCTAAAGTTTTCTCACTTGGGAGACGGATCCAGCATGCGTGGCTAAACTTTTCTCACTTGGGTGACGGATAGTAGTTACCTTATCTCACTTGGGTGACGGATTCAGCTATGCGTCGGCCAGGTGGTCCACTTGGGTGACGGATGCAAGATCTGTGACCTTAGTTTCACCATTTGGCTGACGGATTGTTGTATCCGTCACCTAAGTGCCAAAACTTAGGTGACGGATCCATTTTATCCGTCTCCTAAGTCGATTTCTGCAGTAGTGGATCCACGGACGGACGAGGGCTTGAGGTGGCTTGACGGGTCGGTTGGGCCTCTCAGACGGATGGTGGAACGAGCTAAAAGGGCACCTTGGGCATGGATGGTACGTGCATTGTTGGCAAGTGTGTTGGTGGGGAACCTCGGACGAGTATCGTGGCAGCGCGAGGTAACGCATCGAAAAGGAAAAATGGGGGCTTCTCTAGGGTGTTACATTCTCGCCCACCTATTCCACAAGCGCCCTCGCTGGGAAGGACGTTGGGTCTTGTGTGGGACGGTTGTTTGCGGCCAAGTGGAAGCTCTTGCATCGATCTTCCATGGAGGGGAGTCCCTCCTTTCTTCTCGAAAGCACTTGGGAAGGTCGGAGCAATCAGAAAGGGCCTTCTTTCTTCTTTGGATCTCAGCCAAACCAAGTGATTAGCGTGCGGACTTCTTGGAGCGAGTTGCTCTGTCTTCTGCTGGGACGACTAGGGAGGAGATCTTTCCCTAGGATAACGGGTGGTTCTTGCTGGTCTAGCTCGCTTTTCCTATTGATCCGCCTTTGGAAGGAAGGCTTCGTGGCTCCTCGTTGCTCGACGGTCTTCTCTTCCACCGTATGAAGGTCATTCGGGTGGTACTTGCTAGTTGCAAGTCTGTGTACCTCGTTGGCCTCCGTGTGGGATCTTGGTTCTCGATCTGGTCCCGGCTGGTTGCCTTTTGTTGGGACAGCGGACGTACTCTTTTCTTCGGCCCGGGGACTTGACGGGTTGTCAATCCCTAGCTCGTCGCTTGATTTTTGGGTGGTCTCCTAGTCGGGCCGCCATTGGAAGGAAGACTTTGTGGTGGTAAGTCATTCATCGGTCTTCAATTCCTCCGTACGAAGACGTGCTTCGCACCTTACGGGTTGCAAGGGGATGTACCAAGTTGGTCTTTTTCTCCTCGCTCGAGTGGGCTCTCTTTGGTTGCACCATGGTGTTTGGGCGGCAGAAAAATGTCATGAGTAGGACGTCACCCACAATGCGAACTAGGCTCTGACACCACTTGTAAAGGACCGAAAGCGTGAAGCTAACCTCAACTCGTCTGGTAGTTTAAGAAGTCCTAAACTAAGCCTAAGCTAAAAGTATAACTGAAAAGAGAGAACAAAGATAATAGGAAAGGTCTTTTATTAGTCAATAAAAAGGAACCTACTTAGGATACAAAGTTGCACCCTAGATTCTAGTTGGATTAATCTCCGAATGAAGTAAAAATGATCCCAACAGTCCTATTTATCCAAAGGATTCACGACTCTGGCAAGTAGGTGGAGTCGTGAATCAACAACCACAACAAGCATTGAATCTGGCATGTGGTCGTCAACAACAAACGTTCATGAACAAATAACGACATCAAGGAGCCTCGAGATCGGTGTGCCAACGTCTCCAACCACAACCACGATGTGATACAACCCTAGGAATAAAGTCTCAAGAGGTCTAGGGTTTTCACTTTCGGGAAGCATCACTTTTAATTTTGAAGTTGTTTTATTTTCATGATTAAGGGTTAGTTTACACAAACTTTTTGTTTGTGAGTTAATCCCGAACTATCTGATATACCTTTTGATTTGGCATGGTTATCAAGATAAGTTAGTTTAAATTGTCTTGAGATAGGATTCAGTATAAATTACAAAAAAGAAAAGGATATTCTAAAATTGTTTAGGGAAAACATATCAAAAGATTATTTGATAGACGGTGTAAACTAGTAATATCTTTTGACTGAGTAATTATCATGACAAATCAATTTTCAAGGAGACAAAAAAAATAGAATCAACTAATAAAAGTGCATCGACTCAAAATCCTCAAATATAAAAAAGATACAAATCTGATAAACGGTAGAAACTAATCATAATAATAAAAGATAATGAAATAATTCTTTTATTAATAAACATAAATTTGTCTTGTGGTGAAGAAAGATATAAATCAATCCTTCTGAAGCTTCTTGGGCCTCAACTGATTGCTATGGCCACACTTCTTCTTCCTGCAATTGCTGGATCTGAGAGGCAGACGAGCATAGCATCTGAAATAAAACATTTAATCAATACCATAATTAAACAATCGTATTAATAATTTAATTAAGTGATGGGTAAATTAAGTATGAATGAATAATTACTTGCGACAAATGAGTTTGTCCTGAACATAAGAACGAGCCAACTTGACCAAGGTAGGCTCTACTCCTTTGATGGATCCTCCTTTTCCTCCTCCTCGAAGCCTCAACACCAAATGAAGAGTCGATTCTATATATACATATATAGATGTAAGTGTAACCAATAAATAATAAGACTCAATTAAAAAAAATTAGAAACGAGAAAGATCAATATAAATGGAATTACCTTTTTGGATGTTGTAGTCCGATAAGGTCCTGCCATCTTCGAGCTGCTTCCCCGCAAAGATCAACCTCTGTTGGTCCGGAGGAATCCCTATACAAAATTTTAACAACTCGATTCGATTATAAGAGATTCAATATTCGAACCCTAATCAAGTATATTAAGTTAGGGTTGATCATATAATAAATTTTCCCGGAAACCAAACAGACATATGCATGAATGTTACATATACCTTCTTTGTCTTGGATCTTGGCCTTGACATTGTCGATGGTATCAGAACTCTCGACTTCGAGAGTGATCGTCTTCCCGGTTAGGGTTTTCACGAATATCTGCATTTTGCTCTTCCTTTCATGCATATTTCTCTCTCAATAGCCCTATTTATAGTGATTAATGGGTGCCTCCCAAGTTCGTAATTAATGGGCTGGGCCTGGATTAAGCATTTTATTTTATGTAGGATTCAATCATCTTCATTCAATAGGTTACAAATTCCTTTTTGAAAGTAATATTATTAATATTTTCAAAAACACTTTCGGGCCAAGTAGAAGTCTAGGAGGCGTAAGTAACCAGATTTTTCGGAATAACATGTTAGGAAAAAAAAGATTACATGGAATAATTGTATGGAAATAATCGAGAGAAAATAACAAAACAGATTTAATATGCTCAATCAAGAGTATAATTTAATTTTAAATTGAAAATATTTAGTGTAATCTTCTTAGAGATACCTATAAATTATTTATCTTTAAAAAAATAACCACAACATATTTTTCTTTTCAATATTAAAGATTTTCCTTTAGCCGGAGTATTTGTGTTGGCGTTTGGGTGGCAGTGGAGAGAACAGGTGAGCACGACTACAAATACAATAGGTGGAGGATACTATTTTTAAAACCTTTTTAATTGATGAACAGAAATTGAACAAAGCCATATACACTAACAGAATTTAATTTTTTTCATCATCATAATCAGAAACACATGCACGAGTCAAGTCTCTTGATAGAAGATAACAAGTCTTTTTTAATTCACGACGGCTCGCTCATCCGCTGAAGCTACCTCTTGGGCCTCAACTTGAAAAAACAAATAAAAAAACTTGATTAATATATACATGATTAGTATAATACATAAATTTGAAGATTTATGACATATAATAAACCTGATTGCTGTGACCACATTTCTTCTTCCTGCAATTTGTGGCTCTTAGAGGCAAACGAGCATAGCATCTAAAATAAAGCATTGATCAATTACATGCGACAAACTGTTGGTATTTACATTAAAAAAGAAGGATTAATTACTTGCGACAAACCATCTTGTCGACAGTAGATTTCCATGCCAAGTGCATCAAGCTGGGCTCTACTCCATAGACGTAGGGGCGGTACGGACGTTTCACATATCGTCCTCCTGGCAGCTCCAGGTTCAGATCAACAGTCGATTCTGCAAATCACAATTAAATAAATAATAATGAGATTCAGTATTTTAATTTTAGTAAGGAGAAAAGATGGAACCTTTTACAATGTTGTAGTTGGATAAGGTTATGCCATCTTGGAGTTGTCTCCCCGCAAAAATCAACCTTTGCTGCTCAAGAGGAATCCCTAAACACAATTGAGAAAACCAATTTAATTTTCCCAGGAACCAAACAATATATATATATATATATATATATATATATATATATATATATATATATGTGTGTGTGTGTTTTTTGAGCAAGGAATTAATGTATACCTTCCTTGTCTTGGATATTGGACTTGAGTTTGTGGATGGTATCGGAACCTTCGATTTCGAGAGTGATGGTCTGTCCGGTGAGGGTTTTGACGAATATCTGCATCCTCCCTCTCCTCTTTTGGATTGATGAGGTGATCTGTAGTTAACCGTTGCGATGAGGGGAAGAATGTGAACGATACCTATTCATAGTACTAGTACATGACATGCGTGCTTCCCAAGTTCGGTAATTGATTATTTGTTTTAGGCGTGATGCACAAGTAGTGATTTGATTTGGATCTTTTATTTTGTCCAACTCAGTTGTCGTCTTAACAAAATGTTTGCACTTCTTTGAAGTAGTAGAACCGTCACAGATGGTATTGAAACACCGTACATGTAGAACACCATACATGTAGAAAGGAAAGATGGGGATAAGAAGATGGTACCGGAAGTCCTGCTCCAAATCATGAGCATGGACTACATCGGTAGTAGGAGGCAAGGCTATAACCAGAGACCCCTCCCAGAGTCAGTCCATGAAGCTTGAGGAAGCTAACATTCCTCCTGCCGAGACTGTTTCCCAGCCCTCGCCTGATCATCCCGAGGAGCATCAGCAGCAGTCCTCTTCACCCCTCCGGTAGCAGCTCCTTTACTATCTATGTGTCCATGCTGAATGGGCGTTGAAACTTCAATGACCCTGCCACAAGAGAACTGGCCGATCACCATAATTTTCCAGTCGGGATCCACCTTCCCGGGTAGGGTGAAAGCCCGAGGCACTGTATGATTAGATATAGTGCTCGAGAAAGCACATAGGCTCCTTCCTCGAGACGAAGAGCCCTTGGATACAGTGATCGGGGAAACCCTTCCAAAGCCTAGGGGTACAATCGGCGGTGGGTTCTCAGACCATTCTATTGCATACGGCTTCACCAGCTTGTCCTTCTAAAATTCCATGATAGAGGTATCATACCTTAGGGTACCCTGCAACTCCAGCCCGCAATCCATCACGACATGACCAATTCTCTCGCAATTGAAGAAGAAGTTTGGGAGATTGTATAGGTGAGGTCAACCTTTCACGGGATCTGGGAAGTCCTTGAACCTCAATACCAGTCCCCGTTTGAGAGGACGTTCAACAAGGTGCCAAAAACGCATCCTCACAGTTCCACCCCAGCACATACCCCACTGGTCGTAGGGTACCTCCACACACTCCCCCAAAGCGTCACTGATCGTCTCCCCCGTTGCCTTCGTCCGAACCAGGGGCGGCAGACCCCGAGCGTGGACTCATAGCTGCAAGCGATCCAACGCGGGAAGTTCCCAGGTACAGGGGTTTAGCTCTCTGAGCAAAAGGGGGCGCCCATCGAAGCACCAGGGCTCATTAACCCGGACTTAAGATCGTGTCTCCACCGTCTGGAAACAGAAGCTGAATACTCCCTAGACAAGATCTTTGACGACCAATCCTTTTGCAGCCCGCCCCCAGGCGGTGGTGATTATACGGAAGATAATGTCATTATGGGGAGGCTTTGACGTCCATAGCTTTCCCATCGGTCCCCACTTTTGATGGGCAATGACCGTGGCATTGGACGGGGAGTAAGGTACCACGACCTCAACATCCTTGTCATCATTTAGGGAGCATGAGGAGAGCCTATCTTGGAGTGTCGTCATGTATGCCTATAACTCTGGTAAAGCCACAGTAGTGGGCGAAGGGGGCTTATCCAACGAGAGGGCCACCTTCCGACCATGGACCATACCGTCTGGAACAGTAAAAAGAGAGGGGATGAGCGGGATCCTATCCTTATTGGGAAGACAACGACTCAAGCACAATGCCTCTACCGTCGTACGTGGGAGATCCTCCATCGGTGCCTTCCCCCGTGCCAGGTCTCGTTGAAGATGAGGGGTCGGATCAACCCGAGTAGTAGGAAAGTAGGAAATAGATGGAGCAAAGAGATGAGTAGAGGCGGCGGAGCGAGACCTAAAGACAGGTTGCTTATGGATGAAGCAACAACCTTCGTCCATACCGGACGTCCTCGACGTGGTTTGCCAGTAGTGGTTGGAGTAGAGGAACCCATGGAGAAGGGTACCATAAAACTTGACATCCTGCGGGTTTTAATCGCAAACTTGAGCACGGCAAGTGCACCGACCGTCAAGTAGTAATCGGATTTGAAGTCCGGAATATCGAGCCCAAAGGAGCAATAGACAATCACTTACTATTTAAAGCTTGTAGCTAAGCTATTTCGGTAAAAATCGAGTTTTTATGTTTTGAAAATAAACCTATAACGACTAGAAAGAAAATACAGAATTTAACAGAGAGTTTTCTTATCTTGAATCAAGTGAAGAGAAATCAAGGGCATGGGTTCATCGAGTTCATTCCATAAAATTGAACACGTTCGATTGTAGCGATGTCGATTTATTTTAGAGGTAACAAGTTGTCTCGACTCTAGTCCTAACTTCTTTCGAACGATTCGGACCCTAATGGAATCTAACCACCGAGTTCTTTCGAATCACGATGTAGGAAGACCCAAAGCGTTAAGCTCTATGACAACTTCTAACTTTCGACCAAACAAGTCTATAGATATTGCAATTGTATTAACCCCGCTAGTTCTAGCTAAAGTTTAAATCCAACCTATGATCGATTTTTGACTTAATTAGAACCCTCCTCTTTCGAGCGACGAATCCTAATTCGAAACAATTACCAAGCCTACACGGGAGGTAAAGCATTAAGCACAAATCAATCATAGACACTAATACAAATCAACAACACCACAATCGAAGCATTCAAAATATGGAAATCCCTACTCTAATCCCCCATAGCCCTAGAAATTGGGGGTTTAGTTGTTCATGGTGAGAAAATGCAAAGATGAGAATGAGCAAACAATTAAATTCATAATGAAGATAAAAGTTGAGATACAATCACCAAATTAGTCGTCTAATGTTGCTCTTCCTCTTCTTCGATCCCTCTCCTTGAAGCTCTTGAAGATGCACAAAACAAACCCACTTGTGTAGCCAACAATGGAGATTGTCTCCAAAAATCAACACCCAAATAAATATCAAATGATGCTCTACTCACAAAAGATAGATCCTCAACAATCAAATTCAAAATAATAAACTCTCTCCTTAATTCAAAACAAAAAAAAATAAAATAAAACTATACAAAAATATGGCTTTTTCTTTTCCTTCGGTTCTGTTCTCTCTCGAAAAATGGTGTCGAAGGAGCTCCTCCTTTGTGTTGTGCGGCTCAGCCTAAAAGAATGAGTGCTGCCCTAGAAATTCAGCCAACCAGGAGAAGACAGGTGCTGTGCTGGGAAAGGTGGAGCCGCTGGGACAGGTGTCGGCTTGCGGGGTGTGTGGTGGCTGGAGAATGACACGTGGCGCGAGCTGGGGAGGTGGCGGCTGGAGAAGGCCACGTGTCGCGCAGAGGGGAAGTGGCGGCTGGAGGCCGCCACGTGTCAGGCGGTCAAAGCACCACGCGCCGCGAGATGGGAGATTGGCGGTTGGCGGCGGCTGCAGGCGCTGGACACGTGTCAGGCGGCAGTTTGCCGCTCCATTTTTCATCCTTTTTCGCTATTTTGCTCGCTCCGGCTTCGTTTGAGCTCCGATCGATCTCGTTCTTGCGCCAAAATATTTATCTTTTCAAGACCTACAAAACAAGACCAGACATGAGTATATTTCGAAGCGATCAAAATCGACCCTCTTAACGGTCCAATTGCACAAAACACCCAAAATACGCCGAAAATCCATCGAAACCCCGAACATATCAATAAAATCAATTATTCACACTAAACATAAATACATGATAGAAAATCGGGACCAAAAGCCTAAATAACTCGATAAAAAGTGGCCTTTTTAAGTGTTAAAATGCACCCGCATCAAAAGGGTACCAGTACAATGGAGAGAGAGGTTGGTGGACTCATTAAAGTAGAAGGAGGCGCTGAAGGAGACTCGGCTTGGGTATGCTTAAGCTTCCTCCTACGCCCGGGTTCTAAGACCAGATGTTCCACAGATGAAAACGTTCTCCGTCCCATCATGCCGACTTTTGAAGCTCTGATCGTGCCACCAGTTAACCACGTGGTACCTGTCGACTGCCTCCCAGCTACCACCATATCTCATCACCGGATGCAACCCTGCCTCGATTAATGCCTCCAGCTCCATCAACGAAGTATATAAAACCATAATGCCAGAAGAAACGGCACCACCTTTACCTCCTCCGCCCTCAAGTCTAATACCTGTCATGCCTGCTCATCCCTCTTCACCCCAACTCCTATTATCGGTTCCTGAACCCGATGCACCATATGGGGGAGAGCATGAGGCTAGCAGCAATGCTATCACTAGCCCGTCGCTCGGCGTAGCGGAGACCACCCCCCGAGCCTCTACATGATCATGTTTAGGCTCCCTTCCCACCAGTGTTCTAAAAATCCCGACTGGACGTCGCCTAGGCGCCAGCCTACGCATAGCCGACCCACTTAGCCGACTAGGCGGTTACAACAATTTTGCATAGTATACTGACTCAATTATAATAATTAGATGGCTATGGTGTTGGTGATATTAGGGTTGTGCTTCTAAGTTGTTTGGTTATATTTTGTAGGTATTTTAGATATTAGTTACCCTTTTTAATATAATGAAATTCATATTTTATTTTTATATATAATAATATATCTATTAAAAATAAAATTAAAATAAAAATCTGGTTAATCCCCGAAGGACCTAACCGTCCGACTTGCGCCTACCGACTTTTAGAACCTTGCTTCCCACCCATCTCGACCCCAACACCATCACCGTTGCGTGGTGAGAGCCAGATCTCCCGCATATGGCGATCTCCATCAACTACGACATGGATGGACGGACGGGATCGTCTCGCTCAGATGCATTCCAAGATCGACCGTAGTGGTCGACCAACCTCTGCTGAAGGCTGGCACTCCCGATCTTGATGGGATCCCCCGACTCGATTGGACCGTCATGCCCGCAAACCCACTCGGACTCTATTTCCCCTCATCCTCCACGACGGACCATGAATCGGGATACCCTTTGCGAAGGAGTGACAGAAATGGGGCATCATTTCTATCCCTAGGTATACTAGCGATGGATCTCGTGGTGGGACTGTCGGTTTGGCCTCCGTATACGGTCCATCATTCGCACAGAATAAACCACATCTGGAAAATGGCGACTGAGACTCCCCCCCCCCCTCCCCCCCCCCCCCCCCCCCCAACCCCCCACACACACACATAGATGAAGACCCGAGAAACAACCGTCGACGGGGATGGAAATCCAAATCCTACAACATCGAAATGGTTCCGAATACTCTACCAGAGCAGAATGCGGGGCTTGAGGAGGCTCTTCAGCTCCATCATTGTTTCCCCTCCAATTAGGGACACGACGCACTAGAATAGTGATGCAAGACCTCTTGCCTAAGTCGGAAACAGATCCGGGGTATTGGCAGCACGTGTGCCTCTACTCGGTACCCACAACCTCGCCTCATCGAGGATGGAGGACCAAGAAAGGCAAAGACAATACAGGACCTCCTACCTAACCAGGAGATCCTCTGCGCGTGCTCTCAACACTTTGGTTGGCCAAGACCAGGGGCTGCAGTTTACCCGGTTACAATCCAAGCGAGGACCGCCCAACAACATGTCCTGACATTATGATCGGGTCAACCAGCATCGAGTTGTGTCTAGAGAGGCACGAGTCACCCTACCAGCATGTGTGCAAGCACGATGATATACCCCTCCCCCCCCCCCCCAAAAAAAAAAAAAAAAAAAATTATCTGGTGTTCTCCCTTACTGCCCGTTATCCCCTCAAAAGGGGTAGTACTATCCACACGCGAAACTTCAGGTCGAGTCAGATAACGGGACCTCTATGCTACGTCTTAGTAGCAACTCCACCATTTACGATTTTCTAATTAGTTATCCCTGGTTCGTCGTGTCTATTGTCATAGGGTTAGCATATGTTGCTTATAGATCACGATTCTAGTCTCTCCCTGTTATTTCACTTCATTTCAATGTCTATTCTTTTAGTACCCGGGTCGTTGGTGGCCTACAATCTGTAGTTTGAAATCTTTAAATAAAGTACTTTTATGTGCTACAAAAAATTAATATTTATACGAAAGAATAAAATATCACGACCTCTACAATATTAGTTGGGTTAATTGTCCAAAACTATATTAAAGTGTTGTCCCCAAATGAAAGCATGCACAAAGTTTTGTCCATACTGTGTGGCTACACTAAACTTTCGTCCACCGTGTTAGAAAAATAAATGGAATATTTCGTTTCTGTTATGCATGTGACCCTAGGAGCTAGTTAAGGGTAAAGTGAAATTACCATTTTACTCTCTGATTTTTGTAGGAGAAAAAACCATTTTACCCTTTCTAATAAAAAATAAGATCAAAGAAATAAATAAAATAAAAAGAATTATTTTTATAATAAATAAATAAAAATGATTTTTGTTGATAAAAATAAAGAAGATTTAAATAAAAAATTAATAATAAAAAAATTAGAAATCAGTTTATATTTTTAAATTCAGTTTTTTTTTAAATTTAATTTTTAATTAAAATCAGTTTATTTTTATTTAAAAATAATTTCATTTTAAAAAACATTTTAACAACAAATATTTTTAAAGAATAAAACATGATTTTATCAAAAAATAAAATTTTAAAATAAAAAGTTATTTTTTAAATCAAAACTGAAATTTGAAAAATAAAGTTATTTTTAATAAAAAAAAATATTTTTCAATAAAATTGAATTTTGAAAAATAAAACATTTATTTTAAAATTATTTTTATCAAAAAAATATAATGGTTTTAAATTATTATTTTAAAAATAGTTTTTAAAAATAATAATGAAATTTTAATTAAAATCTATTTTTAAATAAAAACTGATTTTTTTAAAGTTAAACTGAATTTTAATTGGAAAAATTTAAAAATAATATTTATTTTAAAATAAAAACTGATATTTAATTAAATATTGATTTAAAAAAAATAAACTGATATTTAATTAAATATTGATTTTTTTAAAATTGATTTTTAATGAAAAAATTATTAAGTTTTTAATGAAATAAAGGGTATATTCGTCTTTTAATTTATTAATTTAAATTTAAATTAAAAGACATAGGGTAAATTGATCAGTTACATTTTTCTTACAAAAGTAGTTGAGAAACTTTAAGATAACCACACAGCAACAATTAACCCATATTACTTTATAGAGATTTACCGTTCGTTCCTTAGTAATGAATCTTACATTGTTCCGTCTATTACAGATTACAGAACACACTTCAGACTATAAGTTTTCCATCCTTGTTCACATACTTCAGTGAACTATTATTTGTAAAAAGTTCCAGCCAGTGTCATATCTTCAGTCAACTGAAATACAGTTGAAGCAAGAGGAATATATGGGTGATTTGACAGTCTCTGATCCTTAGTCAAATGGGTTTATTCGTGGGTCATGCTCGCTCGCCATTAACATCCCGGTGCAAAGGCATGTTGGGCACATTACCTATATAAACACAAGAGAGGGTGAGATGTTGATTTGCTTCATGCAGTCACTTATCAAGCTCGAGCGTACTTATCTACGAGAAGGTTCATGTAATTGTTTTCCTAATGAGTTCTGAAGGCCATTATGCACTACTGAAACCTGAGGAACACGTTTACTACTTTGTTTGATCTTTAAACCAAATATATCAATGCAATCAAAAAACTTGGATGTGTTCACATTGTAAGACTATAAAACTATACATGTGCCTTCAACTATCAGTTTGAGCTTTTAGTTGATTTTGGTCCTCTAATATGGTATAACAGTCAGGCGAGTTCAAATCTCACTATCCTCGGCCCTTATCTTTGTTCTCAATGGGCTCTCTCCCCTTCTAAATAATTCACTTCTAAACCTATAAATGAACTCATCTGTGAGGGCGCATGTAAGACTATAAAACTATGATTGAGTCTTCAACTATCAGCTAGAACTTTCAGTCGAGTTGGTTCTTTAATACACATATACAAGTGAGCAGTTTTCTGAACAAGTTCTTACTTTTCCTGCACCAGAGCAGCTTGTGCACCTTTTGGTAGTAGGCACACGTAAAGGGCTATCAGAAGCACTTGACACTGAGATAGGATCAATGCTCAAGCACATGCCACTAGCAGAGCATCGTGCACAGGCCAAGTACCCTGTCCATCAAAAGACAACGACAATGATAGAGCCTAAGCAGCTTTTATCGACCATTTTAGTTCCATCAATGAGCAAAAACGACTTTAGCAGAAATAGAGATATACCAGTTCCATGGCAATATTTGCACCTTTTCTTCTCTTGTTGCTCAACATTGTTAGCTTCAATTAACATCAACGCTGAGATGACACCCACAGCTCCACCAGAAAAGGATGCCACAATAGGGTCAACCTGACTGAATGTAGAAAAGCACAGGTTCAAGATAGACAGAAAAAACCCACAAAAATCAAACAGCTATGGCACAATTCATCTTGTGGGATGTAATAGGAGAAATTCAAGTTCAAGAGATACCTCAACTGCATGGGTAAATGCATGTTGCGTATAAAATCTTCATATGAGGTGCCCCCTATTCCTAATTTCAGCTCCAGCTAGCAGGTAAAACATGTTTAGTACTCAAATTAGAGCGTCAACGGGCACATATACAATAACATGATGATGAATGTTTGTTCTGTTAATATACAAATAAGGTAAGTGGATAATGATAAAGGGTCACCAAGTAAAACACTCACAGTTGGTGCGATTAGTCCTCCAAATACAATTATTCCACCAATAAATGATAAGCTCGTCAGGTAGAGCTGCTTCAATGTCTTTTGTGTCTGTCTCATAAGCCATATGCACAAAGTTAGTATGGTTAACAAAGCTCCAACATTTTTTGGTCACAAAATTATATCAATATCAAAGTAAAAAAGACCAGGAAAAGCAGACAATACAAGCTATTTGTATACATAATCACTGACATACTAAGCAGTCCAAGAAGCAAGTAAAAACCAATGACATAGTCGGTATGCTTTCACTATAAGTTAAGTAACGAGTTAGCAAATAGAACCAACGTGTTACCTAACTTGTTCATTTTATCATGTGTAATATGACTCATCAGTATCTCAACAAATTCCGTTCACCCATTTTGCAGCTGGTGTAACTTCCACAAGTGGTGCCCTAAATATACTTGGTATGCTTTTTGTGTGCTTATATGTTTTTGGTGAAAGTTTATGTTTGAGTTGTAGCAATTTAATGTTTCAAGAACTCTAAAAATGTGTTAGGAAAATCACCACTGAGGGGAGAAAAGGAATGGATGACGGGATGTCAGGCATCTCATTTGCCTCATCGCCATCACTAATATCTTTCAAATTCTTTAGGCGTTGTTGTATCCGTAATCTCCTCACCTAAGCACAAAACAAACAAAAATAGAAATCAACAAAGAGCTTGGCCACAACTAGATAAATTAAATAAAATTTAAGAGAAAACTCACCTCTTCCATGAGGAGAAAGATTTTATTGCGCCTACTCCTTATGTTGTCTTGAATTTCCTGACTCTGCATCTGAACAAAATCCTGAACAGTCTCCGGTCCTTCAATTATACAAAAATTGCTGCAAAAAGTAGCTTATGTCTTAATTTTAACAGCAGAGACGAGGGTGGAGCGATTTCAACTAAAATTTTCAGAAATCCGGCTAAAATTCCAATTCAAATCCAAACGCATCCTTCCATCCATTCAATTTAGCTTCCATACCGATCAAATACAATCTTAAAAGGCCAAAACTATGTTTGGTTGCTGAGAAAAAACGAGGAGCAGAAAAGAAAAGCAAATCATCTAGTTTGATAATTCCTACACTACTTTAGTTTCATGATTCAGCTCGGAAATGAAATAGAAAAAGAAGCGAATTGAAGAGAAAATACCTGGGAGTATTATCAGCGGAGGAATCCTTAGCCGCAGAGCACAGGAGAGGGCGGCGTAAGGAGAGGCGTCTAGGGCATCCATGAGAGGAGGCGAAGAAGACGACCGATGTGGAAGAAGAATCGAGCTTGGAGTGAGGAATTGGTGAAGCCAAAGAGTGGGAGTAGAGAGAGAAAGTAGCCATTATTACGTTCTGGTGCCGCTGGTTTGTAGCTTGTAGAAGAGAGAGGCTTAGCGGAATCTACAGCCTGCGTAGAAGGAGCATCTTTAGACACTACCAAAATGAACTCTTTCGAACCGTTAACCGTTTTTATCTTTTTGGGTCTATCCGTGTCCAAGACGAATCGCTTGTGGGCCTCCTCCTGATGGACTTGGTCCCGCCTGTTCGATTATGGGCCTAACGGACTTTTGTTCAATGTACGTACATAAATCCACTCTTGTAGGTTATTCTTTTTCTTTTTCGGGTTAAATATCGAAACTTATTCTTAAGTATTGGTCATAAACACTATACTACCAATGTTTTCAAAATGAACATTACACACTATCTTAAGTATTGGTCACCCGATTTTGTTAGTAAAAATGGACGAAATTTTTTATTCTGTTAGTCATATGACCTCAAGTGTCATATTAATGGATGGTAAAATGACGTTTTTTCGCCCTTAAGTATTTGACCTCTATACATTTTATAAGGAACAATCACGAGGGTACAATGGTAATGTTCCTTATAAAATGTGTAGAGGCCATATAATTAAGGGGAAACGTCATTTTACCATCCATTATATGACACTTGAGGTCATATGACTAACAGAATGGAAAATTCCGTCTATTTTTACTAACAAAATCGGGTGACCAATACTTAAGGTAGTGTAGTGTTCATTTTGAAAGCGTAGGTAATGTAGTGTTCGTGACCAATACTTAAGAGTAAGTTTCGATATTTAATCACTTTTTTTATACACCTACCGTTGTTTTATATTAGTAGGTTAGAACAAGGTTCTATACGTTGATTCATAAGGATCAACATCCCAATCCAAAGCCTCTTTGTTATACTCTCTCTTCCTGCCTAGTACTATTCATCCATAACCTCATTTCCTTCCTTTTTCAGCTGATCTTAAATAAGACGATAATAAGTAAGGTAACACTTCCTTGAATGACTCTTAATCAACAAATCTGATTGGCCAAAACCATCCACAACCACCCTTTCATGTTTGAAACCAGGTTGGTGCAGCTTTATGTCCTTATCGACCAATAAAGTTGTGCCTCTTAAGTCAGAAGTAAGTTCTGTCTGTCTTAGACATAAAATCACTCCGGATGGATCATATACGAATTGTTGTAGATCTTCTTTATATAAGGGAAATCTTCCATGGAAAGCATTGTTATTTTGTTTCTTCAATTAGTTGTACATACTTGGACTTACGTTTTCGTGCCTAAAGGCGGCTCCAAATGTGTCTCGCAATCCCTGCAATTGCATCCCTCATGCCTTAGCATGAAAAGGGAAATAAACTAGTGTTGAGTTGAGAGTTTGAAACATGTTTGATCTTAATTATCAGACATTTGACAGCATTTATTCCAAAACGATGATTTTATCATTCAAACTTCAAATTAACAATTAAAAGTATATGTTAAAAACAAAAAAATCTTTCCAAATTTAGCAATCCACAACCAAAATTTTCATTCTACCATTAATCAAGTTCTGGATTTTTTTTGTTTGATCAGCAAAAAAACAGATTTTATTCCACTCGACGCGCGGTACAAGAGTAGAAGAAGGAAAAGAAACATCACAAAACTGGATACAAAGAAAAAGGAAAGACAAGCCCAAAGGACAAAGGCTGGCCCATAAGCACAAGGATGGACCAGCCCAAGCCCATAGGGAGAGGAGGGGCCTTCGCGAGTCTTCGAGACGCCTCGGGACTGAACGAGCGTGCGTGCGACTCGGGGACCGCGCGGGACGCGGAACACACACCGAGGAGACATCGAGTCGCATGCCACGCACGCTCCAGAACCGCCAGCGACACATTCGGAGCAGCGACGAACGGGAACACGAAACCGGCAGGATCAGAGGAGGCCAAACGGCAGGAGGTGTCTGAGGCCAGCACCCAAAGAAGACCGACAAGAGGAGAACCTGAGGAGAGGTGGTTCTGGCGAACTACAACGACAGGATGAAGCGGCGGAGGAGCAAAGACCCGAGGCGGGGGCGAAGACAGGTCCCAAACCGCACCGGCAGAAGAAGATCCCGACGACGAACGCGGGGAACCAGCAACAGCGACCAACGAAACAAGCCCAAAGGTCAGAGGGGACCGGTAGAAACCGGCCGGAGAAGCTTGATGGGGCCAACACCCGGAGGAAGCGACGAGCTCTCGTCCTCCACCACAACAAGCGGAGGGAGGAACGAGGAAGAGGACCAAAGGCGCCTGAACGAAGCGGTGCGAGCCAGCGGGGAGAAGAGGAGCGACGAAGGAGCCCAGGACCACCGAGGAGCGTCGAAACGCAGGGACGACAGCGCGCCTTCACCACGAATGCGAGGAGGACGGAGAAGAAGCCCGGACGCCGAGGGGGCCAACACCCAGAAAGCCCGGTGAGAGGAGGCCAAATCAGAGACGTCGACTTGCGAAACGAAGCCACCGCGGCGGGGCAGCCACCAAAACCAAACCAACCATCAGATCTGACAACGAGTCGAGATCTAAAACGGGAGGAGAGGGAGAGAGGCGACGGAGGAGCCCAGCGAAGAACGGCCAGAGTGGGCGAGAGGAGAGTAGAGGAGGAAAGGGAGGGGGCGGCGACCTACGAAAGATCCGAGATGGAGCCTTGAAGGCGCGAGAAACTCAAGGGGTTGTCTTCAAGAGAGAGAGAGCCCAAGAGGGCGAAAAGTTCAGTTACCAGTTGTGCATCTTGATGTAGTTTTGGATTTTTTTTGTTTTTACTTTTTATTCATAAACGTCATCGAGCAACAAAATTATAGCTGCAACCCACAACGACTTGAAGATGAGGATATCAACCTGCAAAGTTCACTAATACAGGGTACTTTCCTAATTCCTACCATTATCCTGAATATGTTAATAGACACCACATTTTAACAAGAAGTTGGCGCAAGACAAAGAATATGAGTGGCTGAGATATGGCCTCCCATAAGAGAGGTGAATGGCCAAAGCTCCTACACAGTGAGCAACAAAGTGAACTTTTATTGGCTCCCCGTGCTGCTCAAAAATCTTAATGCTTCACCATGAAGAAGCCATGTCTGCAACTGATGACAAACCCATCCCCTGGATGATATTTACAAACCGTTAGATACTTGACAAATATCAATCCATGAACTATAGACTAAGAGGTGCCTACCTGTTTTGAGTTCATGGAACTCACTGTCTGGATAAGGTTTAACACAAGAATTTAATGGTGTGTAGTCCTTGTGACTCACTCTTGGTATACATAAGATATAGTTTCTCAGTGAACTCTGAGAGAGAAGACATATGAACCTCCCTCGCCCGAAGCTAATCAGAGTCTTCCGAAGCTCTATGAAAGAAACTCTTAGCTACCCTTTCAGACCCACCATTGTTTCATCCATTGAATTGTATTTAGCAAGTTTTTTGACGTTATAAGGACAACCAGCAAGACAATTTCCACAGGCTATGCAGCCATCCATCTATGAAAGCTTTGAGGAACTCGAAGATGGTGCTTCAAAATTAACACCCAGCTTCATGGAACTGTTGTAACTTTCTTCTACGTCTCCTCCATCTATTTTCTCCATGACTCGGGCAACAGGAAACTTAGTTGGAACACTCTGTATCCTCAGCATGTCTGGAGCATTAGCTTCACATATTCCTAGCTCGAACTGGACTGGGAAGCATCACTTCTGCATCCACTAGTGAACCTCCACCAAGCCCACATGCAACAGCTGCTATAGAATCATTGTTCAAGTAAACCTATATTTTTACAGGACAATAATTAGTTTCTAACACTTTGGATTCTTTACAATGTTAAACTCGATCCACATCTACGTTAGCATCCCTTCACATGTGCATAGCGGATGGATCATTGACTTATATGATATAGTTCAAAGACTAAGATTTTACATCATGTGCAAAACATCAGAATTAACTTCTTTACCGAGACCTCCTCAGGTAAATATTTAAAGATGTCATAATTAAGGTATAGAGAACGACCTGAAACAAAGCATCTTTTGGGCCAAAGGAGACACCCAGTTTCTGGTTCTCCATCCTGAAAACCGATAGAATCTTGAAGCTATCAGCAGGAAAACTCTGAGCTTCCTATCTCAGACTTTTCTCAGTCAAGCACACATTGATCCCTGCCATTGACATCTGGCAAGCAGCAACAGAACCTCCATAGCCACAACCCACCACAGCAGTATCATAACCATCGTCTTCTCCATCAGGAAACCTTCCTCCCGAGCTTTTTATTTTCTCCATCTCCTCTTGAAAAAGCTCGAAGAACAAAAATCTTACTGAATATTATTACATAAGGAAACCAGTTCCAAGATGAAGCCAGAGACTGGTGACAAAGAGAAAGGAACAGTTCATCCGAGAAAGGAATTGAGAGGTCTAAAACAAGACCAAACAATAAAAATGAAATAAAGGCAGTTGAGTGCAAAAGAGAATCTGAGAAGGATCTGAGCACCACAGCTCAGAAGCAATATAGGCTGATGATCCGATATACATTTCAACAGAAAAGGTCAACCACTAACATTGCATTTGCATTTCAGCAGACAATGTCAAGGCATGGAATTTTCCATCAACATTAAAGTCCAGGGTTGAAATCAGATAACCAGTCATATAATTTTGGGGGAAATGCAAAAATGAAATGATATTAAGTATTCCCTTAGAAGCAGATCAATTTCATCTGTCCAGTCACATAGAATAGAATCACATATTGGGGACGAGCGGCTAAGGGGCCCCGGCTCCACCCGACCACTCCCTTCAGATATTTTCTTTGACGGGACATTCTAAAGAAGCGATTGAGTGAAGTCTCAAAAAACTGTGGGAGCTATCATAATGTCACAGCAGATCTGAAGATGATCAAGCCTAACTCCTAAAAAAGGAAGAGATTTTACAAAGCAAGAGCTGACCCTGAATCTCCTGGAAACCACATGGAGTTGTGATATTTACTCTACTACGAAGAGCATGCTTCTATCTTCGGGAGGAGGCTTTGCCAAGCACCTGCAATACTATGTGCTAATCGTGCCTGTCCTTCAGCCAATTCATGGAATGCGATTCCCATATCTGAAGTTTTTTGCTCCTGAAATCGTACAATCTCTTCATTCATACGCTGCACAATCATTTCGAATCTTCTTGTTGCTTCCTCGTTCTCTGCCTTCAACTGCACCACAAAATCTAAATCAGTGCAGTTGTATGCAAAATGAGATCATGAACGTCGAGAAATGCTTTGATGCAAGATTGTTTACCTCCTCGTACGCTACTTCAGCTTCCCCTACCTTGTCTGATCCTGTTAAAACGAGGTTACCACTGCAAGCCAAAAGACATGTTGAATTAGAAACTAGTCCCATGATTTAACTTGCCAACTATTGAATATTACAATCCCATCTAAGAATTGACTATAAGAATATCAAACCGACACTTGAATGTCAGATGAGAACTATACATGTCAATCTCTTTCATTTTGATTGTTTCAGCCAGTTCACACTGCTGCCGGAAGGCATTAGCCCTCTCTGCTATGGTGGCCTGTTAAACAGGGACACAGAGAATCAGCTTCCCCGACAAGTGCTATGTATCAACACATCAATGTAGCTTATAAGAAATAAAACTGAACAGAGAGCATTTTATTCAAAATATTAATCAAATGAAAAAGCCTATGTTACCTTTATGGATTGCACGACACGAACATACTCCTTCAAGGGCTCTTCAAAGTTCATTAAAAGATGTTGGGCCTATACATTAATTTAAGCATGATTAAGACATGATAATAGCGCTAAAAACTCTTTCAGCATCACATTGACATAAACACCCACATGTGAGCACAAGCACAAATCCACATGCCACAAAAATAACTGCTTAACTAGAAGACTTAAATTTTCAATTAAGCATACCTCTTTTTGCAGCTTCAGCGATATTGTCTCTGATTTCATTCCAAACTCAGAAAATGCCTCCCCAAGCGCATTTCCTTCACAGATACCAAGGAGCTTGGCAGCCTTCCCAAATTCTGACAAGGATTGCCCCAATTCTGCAAAACAGTAACCAATCACAACTTATGCAATCAATTGAATTGTCATTTGAAGCTAAGGGAAGTGAAAGCTTCAAGAATAACTGGAAAAAAAATACCGAAGTGTACAAATAAATAGCCAGCAAAGCGCACCAAAGTAAAAAAAATGCTCGGAAAGCACCAAAGTAATTTAAAATCGCTAATACCTTTGTGCCTCTTTACAAGGTGAAGTGCCTGCTTCAGAGCTTCAGACAAGTGGTTTTCAAGCTCAAAGATATAGTCTTTGAACTTCTCATATTCAGGATTTGATTCTTCAACTGGCTTCTCTTTTCCAAGAACAACATCACTGAATTTTGATTGCACATCCTGTTATAATTTTAACTTTGTTATAGCTTAACAATTTTTTCCAAGTGGGCCAACAAATTCCAGTAAGAAAAAATAATTTGCCAATGGATTAGAAATAGAAAGTTCCAAAAATATTTGTGCATACTGCAATAGTGCATATGGTGAAGATTCAGAGAAGGGAAAAGGCTTTCTTATCTGTTTAGGCCAACTTTTGTAAAGGTCCAACCTACCAGCTTTATATGTTCTATTTGACATACTAAAAAACTGATGCTGAGAATCAGAACTAAGCTGAGTCGCATAGGTTTTCAACAGAAGCAGCTCCTCTGTGTTTCACAGATATATTTCCAAATGCCTTATAGCAACTATTTATCAGAAACTACTTAGTGAAAGCAAAGCGGTAAATCATCAAGTCATGAAGCGATCATCTCACCTTGAAGATCTGCACCAAATCAGCTGATTTCTTAGTAAAAATTCCACTCTCATGAGACCGTAACCGATCCATTGTCTGAACAATCACAATACAAAATGTCACTTAATAATAACAGAAGTAATCAATATATGATCCCTGGTGAAAGCAACAAACTCAGATGCGTCACCTCTTCATCCGCCAGCAAAAAGGTTCTCAATTCGTCACTCTGCTGAAGCTCGCGATGTGAAGCTATCCGATTAACAAATATGTTCAATGCTTGTCGCCTCATTTCTATAAATTCAACAGTAAAACGAAATTTCTCTGCATTGGCGAGACCAAAGTTAGTCGTGATATATCAAATGCTGCACCAACCTGGTTTCTACTGAGAAGCATAAGTTACAATTTCACTGCACATGAATTCGCATGTACGTTTCATTTGTTAGTTACGTCAAATTCCAATAGATGCAACCGCACACACTACAGACCGAAAATAGATACAGTAGAAACTCTATAAATTAATAGACATGGGACCATTAAAATTTATATATTCAAAGAGTTATTTTAGCACCATATTACTGAGTCTGGCCCAGAAAAAATTATTACCTTAAAAAGTTCCTTAATTAATCGAGTATTAATTTATCGAGTTTCTACTGTATATGCATAACTTGATATGCCTTCCTAAGCTATCAAGCAATGTGGAGGTAATGTCTGTGAGCTATTAAGCACAGTAACTTCAATTGCCTTAATGTCATAAGCAAATAAAAAACACTAATACCTCCAAAATATGGCAAATGAAAGAAAGAAGACAGATATTATTGCACCTTTTCAAACACTACTAATCAACATATGCAAGTCTTGTAGGAAAAAGGAGCTAGTTGATTTCTTACCTACTGCGCTCTTCTCTGGAATAGGAGGAATAAAGATGCCCTTGTACTTCTCGAAAAGGCGATCATGTAACCAAACAAAATCACTGTAACGTCTAATCACAATCTTCTCCGGCCCTTGGTATTGAGGGAAGTTTGTCTGCAACAAAATACAGAAAGGTAACAGATGACTTGTAGTAAACAGGAATAGATCACCAACGCATCATTGTGAAGTAAAGATAAGCACACAATTCTCTCTGCAATATAATCCAGTTCATAAATTCAGAACACAAAATGTCACCAATTCATCAATCCAATGAATTAGCACAAACTTTCAAGCTCTCACCAAAACTTCCGTCCCTGCTTTTGGCACAAGTGCAAGCACATTGTAGCCAACATGGAGCAAAAAGGAACTCTCAGCTAATAACTATATTACACTTTTTCTTTATCAGCAATAGCAGCAGGTATGAGATTGGAACTATAGATTTTAAATCATCTTCGTAATTGGTTAATGAGGTTTCTAATATGCGTGATAATTAAGAAAAAACTGCAAATTAAGTATACTAAGAACTCAATTGCTCTTCAACAGCTAAACGAGATGACTACACGAGACCTACACCTAATTCTGAAAATCTGATTAACAATGGAATAAGAAAACGAAACAGGAAAGAAAAGAAAAACGAAGTACCCTAGTGATGACACGGTAGGAGATGTAAGCTTGGACGCCATTGCCGAGTTTGACTGGATCAGTCACTGAGACTGACAAGTAAGGCCGCGAAGACGGAGATGTAGGGCTCTGAACAGACCCTGATAAGCTCCTTTGCTGCACCATCATTTCACAACAAAAATTAATCAATTCTCATGTAAATTATCAATCTAGCGACTGAACTGATGTGATCCGAAACCGTAAGAGACGATGAAGATGGATGTGAACGATAGCGGATTCATAATTTACCGTGCTAATCATGACCTCTTCTGGATCGAGAGGAGTGGGACTAGAGCTTCTCGACGAAGTCAAGCAAGAGCGCCGTAGTTAGTAGTAGGTACGTCGCCTTGGCGTATGAGGAGGGGGTTTCTCTAAAACACGCGGGGGTGCGCAGTACGCTTTACCGTTCGGCGAGGATGAACGACACCTGGTTCGGTCGTGTCGAACTTGTTGACACGTCAGATAAGGCTAGATCTGGAGCGGACCTGCCGTGTCGCTTAAGCTCCGTATCATGAAGCCATAAAGTGACACGTGTAATATATTTCTATTTTATTTTTGATCTATGCCCCTGAACTAACCAACTTGCCCTCGCTGACTCTCTTAATTTGTGACTTGGGATATTCTAGTTGTAAATTATTAAATTCAAATTTATTCTTGTAATTAAAATATGCCTATCAGATATTGAGAGAAAATATGGTTAAAAAACCAATCATGTGGATAAATGTGAAACGTAAATTGGGAAACCGCGTAAAGAGAAAAAAAAAAGTGCAGAAATTGGAAAAAGAACCGACCATGTGGTTTTGCAGATACAGAGGTAAAAAAGGTTAAAACAAAAAAATTGAATTGAAACATCATGTCGCCATGAGAGCATCCAAGAATGTGATGATGTCAATAATGTGAAACATCATTCAAAAAATGATTAAATTATATATTTGAGAATTTTCTTCTTTAATTTCAATTATTTTAGCAAACGAAGAGTTAAGGTGTTACCGAGTGAAGACTATTTTTTTTTTTTTGAGGAAATGTGAAGACTATTTAAATGTGAAACTCGAAGACAAAAAAAATGAATTAGTAGATTGTTGTGACATGTCACAGTGCAAGGCATAAAACGACGGTGCTTTCATGGAGCCCACTAGCCATCACTTTTCAGAGGTCTGTTCCAATGGCGCTACTCGCCGCCGTATCACTCCGCTCGCTATAAATACACTGCCTGACCCACGCGCATAGATCATTACTCTATTCAACCGTATGGAGCCCACCGTCGTCCGCCCCCGTCGATCGCCTTCTTCCGACCGGTTCCTCGACGTCTTCTCCTTCTCGCCACCGTCCGCAGCCGCCGAGTTCTCCATCGCCGACGAGTTCAACGAGGCTGAGGTATTCTTCACCAACGACGTCACCGAGCCCAACAACCACCGCTCCGCGCCCGCTTCGGATCGCCTTCCACATAAGCACCACGCGCGTCGCGCGTCCTTCCCTCACCCTCCGAACTCGGGGATCCTCGCAGCGCTGGCTGGACCGGAGCCAATCTCGCACTCGAATCCCTCCCGCGACTCGCCGGTTCTCTACCGAAAACCCTCAATCTCGGCCACACCGTCGAAATCGATCCCGTCGATTCCGCGACCGCCGCAGTGCATCCCTCAGGAGCGGGATTTGACTCAGTCGGCGCCGGCGAGGAAGCTTCACCAGTCGGCTCCGATGAAGGTCCCGCTGCCGTCGCATGCGATGATGAAGGAGAGGAGCAGGGATTTCGCCGCCGTGGGTGACGAAATCGAGGACGACGAAATGCTCCCGCCGCACGAGATCGTGGCGAGAGGGTCGTGTAGGTCGCCGAAGACGACCTGCTCGGTGCTGGAAGGCGCCGGGAGGACGCTGAAGGGGAGAGATCTGCGCCAGGTGAGGAACGCCATTTGGCGCCAAACTGGGTTTCTGGATTGACGTTTTGTAAGCCAAGCCTATGTGTTTTTTTTTTTCTTAGGCAAGTTTTGGAAATTCAGATGAAACTGTTTTTGTTTGGGTATTTTGAAATGTGAAAGCAAAATGTAACGGGGTTTATGTGTCTCCATGGTAGCAACTAGAGAGCACTAGCAGCAGCAGCAATTATAACTATTTTTACTCTCTGCTTCTCTAATATCAACGTGCCATTCCCGTGTCAATATTCCGTTCTGTGCAAACTCATACACGAAGACGACTTGCTTACCAATTGGCAATTACCACATCAACTGAGAATCAATTGATTGGCACACTCTCTACTTCTCTGGGCTGCTTGCTTTTAAGGCCTTACTATGTAGAACTGGGCTGGGATGGCTACTTCTCTAGGCCATATTTGGATTTGGACTAGATCAACTGATTATTCGTGGGCCGGTCCTAACCCAACTATGGCCTAGAGCTGTGTCAGTAGGGATGGCAATGGGGCGGGGACCCCAATCCCCGTCCCGCGTCTCCGCCACTCTCCGTCCCCGCATTGACCCCGTGTTGACCCCGTCCCACTCTCGTGCGGCAGGAGATTTTATTCCTTACTCCGTTCCCGCCACATTCTCATCACCCGAAAAAATGCACATTTAAAATAATGATTCTCAATCCATAATTTTAAACATGCATAGTCAGCTCATAATTTTAAAACAACATGCATATAAAATAAACATCACATAACAATGATATTCACGTCTTATAATAGGTTACACATGTTCTGTAAACGAAGAAAATGACATTACTCTATCACGGTATCAAACAAGAACCCTACTACTTATTTCTACAAATATGACCACGCAACAAAAGTTTAAACATGAGAAAATATTTTTAGACAAGTGTATTGTTATTATTATGTATATATAAATTATAATATTTTATTATGAAATAATAGTGCGGGGTACGGGGCGCGGAGTGCTTGCCCCATTCCCGCACCGCCAAAATCCCTGTTTATTGCCCCGTACTCCGTCCCGAATCCGCCCCACACAAGATGGGGATGGGGATCCCCGTCGGGAGCGGGGCGTTTTACCATCCCTAACTGTCAGCATACTTTTAAATTGAATCACTGTATAAACTAGTGATATCGCGATGTTATTGATATAGGTTTACATTTTATGCACTCGGTCATTTAAATCACTTGTTTATTTTTCTGTACCCATTGAATTGACATAAAGTGTGGGAGGGGAAACCAATGTCGTTTGGGCCTAAATAAATGAAAACAAGGTCAAAAATATTATTTTAAGAAGAGTCTTACATGTAGTTAGCCTCATATTTAGATTTTGGGTAAATTACAAATGCATACCCTTAAGTATGCACGTTTAACCGATGCATACCCTAACGTTTCGTTTATTAACAGAAAACCCATTCCGTCCACTTTTTCATCCAAAATCTGTTACTTTTTTCAGAATTACCCAAACTGCCCTCAACTGTTACTCAAATTTACACTGTCTATCCTTCTAACCCTAAACCTAATTTATCTTTAAATAAATTTTATTCATTTTTTCTTAATTCTAAATACATGTTTTTAAAATTTCAAATTTTAATTTTAAAAAATATATAAATCAAAAAAATGTTAACTTAACTAATTCTTATTACATTTATTTATTTCTAATTCTTTTTGTACAAATTTAATTAATTCATTATTTTTGTTCAAATTTTTTTAATGTTTAGAAATAGTTTTTTTTTTCATTTTCATTTTCATGCTTTTTTTTGTAATAGTTTTATATATTATCTTTATTTATTTATTACAAAATCATTCTTATTCATTTATCTATTTTGACTTTTTAATAAAAAAAATTCTGTCATTCTACACAAATTGTTCATCTTCGCAGGCATCATGTTCATAATTTCCGGTACCGTGTGCATATTTTCCGGTATAAATCTGTTAAAAAATTACACTCAGATCTACAAATCTTCTCAGGCATCATTCTCAGGCATCATGTTAAAAAATAATGTCATTCTACACAAATCACACTCAGATTTACAAATCTGTTCCAACCCAGATCTACAAAAAATCACATTCAGATCTACAAATCTGTTCCAACCCAGATCTACAAAAAAATCACCCTCATATCAAAAAATCACACCCAAATCTCGAAATAGAAAAGCAATCACACCCAAATCTCGAAATAGAAAAGCAAAAAAAAAAGATGAGAAGAAAAATCAAATCTGCAAGAAATCAGATTTAAAAGAGAGAGGGATAGGGTTCAGGGAAGACGACGAACACGCCCCTCCTTCCTCTCTCACCGCCCATCCCTCCTCCTTCGCTGCCCCTTCTCCGATGACCATGGTCTATCGCTCCGGGAACCCACAAGACCTAGAGAAGATTGGCCCTCCATCTCCAGTTTCGGCGAGCACTGATGAGAGGGAGGCCGCCTGAACAATCCCAACCCTCTCTCCCCTCGTCGGCGCTCTCTCTCCCCTCAGCCCTCTCTCCCCTCGCCGGTGCTCTCTCTCCCCTCACTGAGATAAGAAACAATAGGGTTAGATATGATGAAATAGGGTTAGGTTATAAAAAAAAATTAAGTAAATAAAAATAATTTGTTAAAATGATTACTGAGGGCAGTTTGGGTAATTCTGAAAAAAGTAACAGATTTTGTATGGAAAAGTGGACGGAAGGGGTTTTCTGTTAATAAACGAAACGTTAGGGTATGCATCAGTTAAGTTCAAACTTAAGGTATGCATCGGTTAAACGTGCATACTTAAGGGTATGCATTTGTAATTTACCCTTAGATTTTGAAGCATATTTGTTTTCTTTATTTTCTATTTTATGCTTGAGAATGGGTGAATTTTAGAGCCATGATATTTAAAGACTATCCCTACATTGTATTAGGGAAAATTCACCTATATGTCTTTTGCAACGTAAAATGTAGTGACATAGCAGGCTTAGTAAATCCATTTGTCTTTGTCATCTTGATTGACCAGATTAATAACATAATACTAGAAATCCTACAACAATTATATGCGATCTCGTATCTTTTATTTGGTTTTAGATTGTCTTAAGAAAATGAAGTATTTTTGTTTTTAACTTATATATGGGTTAATTGTAGGTTGAACGATGGCATGATGTGTCAATATGGTCTGCATCAATGGTGCGAAAGACCATAAGCCAAATCCGAGAACACGAGCTGGTCAGGATCGTCGGTCCTCCTCAGATGATCCCTACCAATGGTGGCTAATCCACCATTATGACCGTACCTTTTTTTAGCCTACTACAGATCATGATCCTGTCCAGGAACCACAGACGATGATGTTGTTGTGACTCCGAGCTACACTAGAAACCCTTCCCTATCAAGATATGAGAGGTGGGAACAATCCCTTTGCCGAAGCTAAGAGACAACGCGATCAAGGGACTAAGCAATCGCTGAATCCGATACACATGGTACGCCAAGAAGAACCCCGTTGGTACCCTCCCCCTCTTATGAAATCCACAAACACCTCGGCGGTAGATGACCTTGAGAGGACTAGAGCGAGGCACAGCCAGTTGCCTTGCGGGTCACCATGAGTCACCCAGGGCAGCTCGGGGTGTTGCTGAGGAGCCACACCTCAGCCCCACTGGACCAAATGCGCTCTAATTCCCAACCTCCTCTTTTCCCTTGCATATTCCTTGGTCGCCTAGTGTAACAAATCAGTATCGATCAATTCGAGATGGGGGAAGCTCATAGGGACCGACCCCCTACACTCTCCCTGGATCTGTCCAGTTATTATTTATAGGATCGGTGCTCCGACCGTCACCAGAGCTATATCTCATCCTCTTTCAATTATTCACAAGCATGTACGACTTATACGACCTTTTCACTTTTTATCAATAAAATTTGCTCATTATTGTGCTAAAAAGTATGTTCGGTGGAGGCCTCGTAATACGATTCTTCAACTCCTTGTTCGTACCGGTCGCATTCATCCTCTACAATCATGTTGTGTAGAATGATACAAGTATGCATGATATCAGTTAACGTCCTCCTGTCCCAAACACGAACAGGGTGCGAATTTATGCGCCACCATGCTTGAAGTATTCCAAAAACTCGTTCAATATCTTTCCGAGCATGTTCTTGGACTTTAGCGAATAATTTGTGTTTAGGTTGGATGGGATGTCAAATCGTCTTCACAAACCTATTACATGTTGGGTAAATGTCGTCAACAAAATAATAAGGTCGGTCGTATCAAGTCTCGTTGATCTCGTACACTACGACATAGTCACGGTCGACAAGAGCGACTTTGCATAATAGTGACCGGCACATTGATGCCATTATTCGCGCCTGCCATTCCGAAAAATGCATGCCAAATCCATAAATCATGTGACGCTACAACTTCCAGCATTCGGTTTGACGTATGTGGTGATCTCCTCAGCCAAAGAATCCTTACAACGCGGTTGGGCAATTCTTCCCCTGACAATCCATGCAATCAAGACTCCCAATCATGCCGGGGAACCCTCACTTATATCCCGATTCCAATAATTTGGTTAAGTCCTCCGCATTCGGTGCTCGCACATACCCAACCATACGCTAGAATTCGTATTATGGCGGTACATTTTTGTTATTGACTTTTGAACGAAGTAATCGTTATGTTCCGCTACCTTTTCCATCACCCTAATAAAAAGGGGTAGGCTCATATATTGACGTCTAAACATATCAGGCCCATAGGTAGGGTTGTCGACAATATTATCATGTATTAGTCGTTCGTGGCATTCGACACGACCTCTGTTAAGCTCTCTTCGGTAAGGTTACCCGCTTTCGAGCCTTCACCTCATTGTGTCAAACTACGGATGCATTCTTGCTCGTTCATACTCCTCCCTTCGCCGGATTCATGTTGTCATTTCAAGAACGTGAACTTCTGAATCATCCATAGCTCGATCACAAAAACGATCGGAATGTAAGCTTTGTGGGAAGTAGAATTTGACAAAGAAATTGTTGGTGGATTGATGAAAAAAGGATTTGGTGGTATTTATAGATGGTAAAAAATTAATATTTTAAAGTTATAATTTTAATTATAAAAAAAATTAACGTTAAAGAGTCGCTGGCGGATCCAATGACTCTTTTCTGCCACGCCAAAGCAACATGGTGCCTTACGATTGGCCACCTGCAACTCGTGAACTGCACGTTGTCGAATCACGATTGTGAACCGTGAACCGCACACGATGTGGATGCTCTAACCAACCAACTAAAGTTACACCTTGTACATTTATTTGAATATACTCTCACTCTCGCACAAAATCTACCATCTTTTAAAGGAAAACAATACAAAACCCCATAATTCCTTGGTATAGTCCTTAGGCGACTGTCGAGACACCACAAGCCAGTTCAAATCGAGACGGGAAAAATAGTTTGGAAGTCATGTGTCGATCATAGAGAGAATAGGGAACCACCCCCTACTTTAGTTCATAGTAATATCAGGCATGTTGTTATAGGACCAGTGTTCCGACCCTCATCGGAACTTTACCTTGTCCTTTTCTGTTTATTTCCATTACAATCCACTTTGTATTATCTTTATGATCGTTTAAATCTATTTTAATCAAATTACTATTGTTTATGCTCAAAAAAATATTCTAGGTTTAGAATTTGCTAAAAATTTGTTGCCGTTATGGTTTGTTGAAAATTTAGGTGATGGTATTTCATATACCAAGATTTAGAATCTATCTATTTTCTTGGGAGAAAAAGAACTAGTAGCCTCTCTCCCTTTCCTTCGATATTTGCCCCCATCGGTGATGGTCGTGGCTCAGCCCCGGTTGTTGCCAGCGGAGGCCACCTTTTCGCTTTCTCAATCTTCTCTCGGGGGTTCTATTTCGTTGGTCAGGGATACTCGATTCTCATTCGTTCGTCACATGCCATTTTTCACCTCTTCTAGTTTCGACTTCTTCAGTCTCTTCGTTGTGCCGTATTTCGTGGATTAGGCCTGAGAGTCTGTTGAGGCATCCTCAGATTTTTAATCTAAGTATGGAAAGAGCGTTGTGAGAGGAGATTTGAAGACTAACCCTTCCACGATCTGGGGGCGACTGTAAAGACCTCCATGTTTTAAAAGAGCTTAATTTTGCAATATGAAACCTTGGGGTTGGTTTTTGCAAACAAGTCATTTTGGTGAAGAAAAAAAAAACTGGGTCAAGCAGGGATTTGGGCCAGACTGGGCCAACTCGGCGGAGCCCAGGACTCGCGAAGCCAGCCCAAGATCCAGCACGGCCCAACCCTAAGAACAAAATCAGACACCGCCGCTTCAGATCCTCATTGCCCTGCACGCGCCCTGAAGTGCATCGTCCTCCTCCAGCGTTTCTCTCTCGCGCGAGAGAACCAGTCCGGCGACGTTCTCCCGTCCTCTGGCCTTTCTCCTTCTCCCTTCTACTCCACCTTCCTCTTCTTCTTCTTCTGCTCTTCCCCGTGACGAAGCCCACCCTCTGAAACCCCATTTCCATCCCTCTTACCCCCTCGAACCAGAAGGAACCCTAGCCGCCGCCGTCGAACCAGCTCCATCGCGCCCTCAACCATGAAGACCAGACTCGGTGAGTCTCTCTCGAACCAAAACTGTCTTCCCCGCCTCTTTTTCTCCTTGAACCGAGCTTGTACGAGCTCTTTGGGACGGGATCTGGACAGGAAAAGTTCGCCGGAGCTCGTAGGCGTCAGATCTGGAAATTGGACGCCGGCGAGCTTCCCACGACGCCAGGTCTGAGCGTTCGAGCTCGATTTCAGCTCTGACGACATCCCCTCAACCTCTCCGTGCCTTGACACCCGTCGCCGCCGCTGAACGACCCACGAGCTCCGCCGCCGCCGTCCACCGCCACGGGAAGACGAAGGACCACCGGAACCCTAACTCCCGACGTCGTACTCGAGCAGATCAGACCAGACAAGGCTTGGACGAGCTTGGGCTTGGGACAAGGCCTGGGCCTGGACACGAGCTGGGCCTCGGGAATGGACTCGGGCTGGGCCTCGGGCTCGGACCGGGTCTGAGTTCGGGTCCGGACTCGGATCGGGTCCGGGTCCGGGTCTGGCTCGGGTCAGGTCCGGGTTCTGGGTCTGGACCGGGTCTGGGTCGAGTTCGGACTCGGATCTAGGTCGGATCCGGGTCAGGCCAGCTTTTAAAATTAATTTAAATTAATTATTGGGTTTCAAAATCAGTTAAACACCTGGACTTATCGGACAACTAAACGGACTTTTAGACATCGAACTTTGGACTTAATTATTAAATTGGAGAACCGTTACGGGTTGGACCGAGACAAATACGTCCCTTTTGTGTTAAAACAGGCCGTTACCCCGAACGTGGAGAAGACCGGTGTTGGCCAGGACGTCAGCAGCTAGGAGACGCAGCTGTCGGCTCTTCAAGAGGTAGGGATTACCTCGAACCCGCTTTATTACAGTTTTACTAGAATGCATATAGGGAAACCTAATAAACTGGCTAAAGAACTAGTATGCATATAGGAAACGAACAACTAGCGTAGACGTATCAAACTATGAACATTTACGATTTCTGTCTTGGGAATTGTTGTGCTGGTAGAATCGGGCCATGTCGAGCCGTAGGACTTGTGTGTTGAATGTATCTGTGGCGTTTTCTTTGATGCTTGAACGGTTAATCAATAACGAACATGGAAACGAGTAAAATTGACTAGAGTACGCATGATCAGTGATTTAAGTGCTTTTCCCTATTGTACTTGATATGTTGGATTGGGAATGTTGGGCATACCGGTTAAGCCGGTGGGGTAACCACGTGGAGAGTGGTATCGGTAAGTGATGGTATGTGCATGTTGGCGGTGTTATTATTGAAACATGACTGTGGTTGTGAAAGTGATTGTGACTGTTCTGTGATAATTGTATTGAGTGTGCCGTGATTGTTACGATGTGAACCATTGGTTGTGATATGGTCGGGTGAGTGATAGACCGACGTGACTGTGGTATTCTGTGAAGCATGTGTTGCTATGTTTGGTAAGTTGAGAAGCATGTGTTGCTACGATTAAGAAGCATGTGTTGCTACGTTTGGTAAATTGAGAAGCATGTGTTGCTATGATTGAGAAACATGTGTTGCTACGTTTGGTAAATTGAGAAGCATGTGTTGCTATGATTGAGAAGCATGTGTTGCTACGTTTGGTAAATTGAGAAGCATGTGTTGCTATGTTTGGTAAATTGAGAAGCATGATAGGTAATATTCGGTGAAGCATGTGTGCTATATGTGGTAAATTGAGAAGCATGATACATGATATTCAGTGATGCATGTGTTGCTATGTTGTGGGCAAGTGTGCCACGTATGAGTATGATTGTGATTGTGGTTGTGGTAGTCTCTTGGGCCGAGCGAGTTGCTCTCGAGACCGTGCATGGGTTACGAATTGTGTGTTTCGATAATGTTTGGATTGAATGAGGGTTGCTGAGTTTGTGGCTATGGGTGTTTCCTTGTTATGAGGTGTGTGTAACCGTGAATGACTTGACTTGATTGTTTGACGGTGAATTCAGGTGTGTAGCTTCAGTGTAAGTTAAAGTGTCGTATAAGTCGGTTGTGAAGGGACTTTGGATGTGGAATCTCGGGATAGTTGTGGTCGGGTAAAGTGTAGGTTGTTTAAGTTGGATTAAACGTCCTCGTTGTCGCCTTCTCCTTTTAATCGTCTAAAAAGTTAGTTTAGAAACGTAATTGGGTGTCTTAATTGGATTGTTTCCCTTTGTTGTGTGCCTTAGTCGTTTGATTGGTGTTGAGCTGAAGTTAATATGGTTGGACTGGTAAACGTCAGGTTAAAAAATGGGGTTTTGTCTTTAAATTGGCTTAATTATCACATCGTTGTTTTAACTATTTTCATGTAACTTAAATTTGTGGAATAGCTTTCTGGTATATCTGTTTGAGGTGGTTTTCAGGGCCTTCCCTACTGAGCGTCAAGCTCACCTCTTAACGGGGTTTTCTACAGGTGATAGTTATACTTTGGACTAGAGGGTTACGCAGAGCCGGGGGATAGCAAAGGCCCGAGGTTTATTTGTATTTCGTAGAGACGTACCGCTCTTCTTGACTATTGTATTTAACTGAGTTGTGACTCAGAGTTTTGAGAACCGTTGTTTTACATTGTTTTATTTTATTCAAATATTACCTACCTCTTTTTGTTCTGCTTTATTCAAATTCACTAAGTCACGTCACGGATCCGGTCAATACCGGATTTGGGGCGTGACAGCGACGGGCTCAATTCCACAACGAATCTAAAACCTTGCAGGTCGAGAAACGCTTCCCATGAAAGAACTGGAACTAGTCGCCAGAGAAGGGAAGCTACGAATCTGACTCGAACTGTGCCCCTCAAACACCAAATGAGAGGAACATGAGCCCAAAACAACACCTTCCACCAGAGTTGACCAACCGGGAACACTGGAGAAAAAGAGTACTCCATCGGGTAACACCAAAACCAAGCTTCCGGGACCCCGCTAAACTAACCCCTAATCACCGAAAATCATCACCAACTTCAGTAGTGACAACAACCACCAAAAAAAACTTTACGGGGTGGAAACCAACCACCAAAAACAAAAAGCACTTCCACATAACAAAGGACAAGCGAAGAGGATGAATAAATCAGGAACAGAAACAGAGTAGGAGGTCAACAAACGTCATCGTGATCGGGCGAGGGAGAAGCACATACAGCCCGCAACCAGCGTCGTGACAACATTCAGTCGCTGAAGCTCCCAAATCATGGATTACTAACTATCGATCTAAAGACCCAGAAGCTGTCCGATTACCCAACTGTACCAGGGCCAAGTTGGGGCAGCATGATCTAGGGAGGATGTCACGAGCCAGAGGAGGAGACCCAAGTTTCATCACCAAACAAAGGTCCACGCACAACAAACGTCCCAGAGATGGCAATAAGCCGGGGAGTAGAGCGATGACCGAGAAGATCCCAGAGACGGGAACAACTAGGCCTGAACACCACACTCCTTTCTTCAACGAGACATGGACACCATACCATAGCCACTAACATCGGAGCTCCACTAGTTAGAGGCTGGAGAGCGGTGGTCGGAGATTGATGGTTGGGAGAACAATCTGAGACCAACTCTAAGGCACAATTCAGATCTAAAAACCCCAAAGTGAGAGGACGAGTAGAACGCCCGGTCAAAGAACACCCCTGCAGAAAATGGGATGAGCACCGGCCAACTAAAGAAGAGCAACAGTCGGGCGAGAAAGAAGAAAAGGATGGAGGGGACGAGAGAGAGAAAAGGTTGGGAGAAGAAGGGAAGAGAGAAGAGGGGTTGGGGTTGGGGTAGAGGTTGACCTCCGTCAGAAACGACCATGTCTGAACCACAATTGTCACTGACAAGGGAGAGAGGCGACGACTAGAGCTACGGTTGGGTGAAGAGAGACGAGAGCATTTTTCAGAGGTTAAGTTCCTTTTTGTACGTAATAAATAACCTATGCCCTTTACCTTCATATTAATTTGACAAAATTAATCTTAGTATAGTAATAACTTCTTACAAAAGAAAGAAAGAAAAAAACCACTGAATCTACTAATGAAAAACACACCAAGTATACTAAATGATATTATTATACATATTCTAACAATGAATCATGGACACAACAAGTCCATTTGAGTTTACAGAACATACACTGACTTCTCCCGAAGTAATTAGGTGTGTCACACCTCAATTATCCTTTGTTTCTTGTGCAATTGCTTCAATATGTTACATGTAGTGTGTTTATTTTCACCCAAATCTATTTTCAAGTAAACGTATTCAATAAGATTCGAACTTATGATCTTAAAGATGTCCTTAACCCCTCATGTATCATATTGAAACGACACCACTAATGGTGGGTAGATAATATTGAAAGAGAAGTGAGTATGTCTTTTCAGTAAGATGTATATAATCCCAGAAAACATATATCGACCTGTCTGGACAGACCATCGACAAGCCCTTAGGAAGACACACACCCGCCTTATTCGTACAACATCCTTCATCAACATCAACAAAACCTACCCAAAAAAAAACAATAACAAATAAATTGTATAATCTTTTGCAAACAGTAACCTATCTAAATTTAGGTAACCAGTGATCTTACCATATTGATTTGGGTATTGGATAAAATTACGGACAGCCTTGTACTGGTCGAGGAATACAAATCTAGCACCAACATCCTCGTACCTTTTCTGTAACGTTTTGAGTTCGTCTTGGAGCAGCTGATTATAACTTCTGGAGGCAATTTCGACTTTTTCGATGCACCCACGATCTGTTCTTCGATCCACTGAGAACCTGTCTATTAAAGTTGGGGTGCAACCCAGTGGAGGAACCCCAGCCACGGCAAATTTCCGAGCTCCTTGATCTACTAGAATCTGTAACATTAACCGATTTCACACGTTATAATATAAGTATTATAATTATGTGTCGGAGTTGCTTGAATTACCTGAACGAACTGTCGGAAAAGTTGGATCAGGAAATGGAGGTAGTCGTCAATGGTGTAGTGTGCTGATCGAATTGGGTATAAATAGTAATTGTTGGCGATGTCATTTATGCCGGCGTTGACAAAGTACAAGGCGTCTGATACGATGACGTTCGTTGCTTGCTTTCCAATTACATCCTCGAGTTTCGTCTTGCACTCTTTGAACAAATTGGCTTGCTTTTCCATGACAATTAAATTCTATAAAATACAAAAACATATTGAATTCCAAGTTAATTACATGTGTTTGTCCACAAGCACATACATTTTAAACTCTCACTAATAAACTTTAATCATTTAAATGTGATTGAGAGAGGGAGAGGTTATGTACAAGTACGGAGGCGGTGAGGGGATCATATCCGGTGCCGCTGGAAGCAAAACTAACACCGCTCTTGAGCTCTTCAATGCTAAGCTTTGGCTCCAAATAAGGTGGTATCAACGATTTGATACCCAGATACGAAACTGTATAATCATTACATACATGTGCTTATTACTGATTATAATAAAAAAAAACTTGAATTAATGAACCGAACATGTAATGGTATTGAGTACCTAATAAATCAGTGACTAGACGGCCATTGCTGAACCTTCCCGTAGGTATATGACCAGTAAAATCAAGGCCATAAGGTGCATAATTCGACTTCAAAGCGGTGTTGATATAGTCGTTGTTTCCGGGATCCACGTAGGAATCTCCGAACACAAACAGCGCCGGCACCGAACCCTTCTTAGCGGTGGCAGCAACAACATTACAGTCGATGGAAATAAGGTACAGAGAGAAATGGAGAAGGTGAAGAATTACGTGATGAGGTATCTTCTGAGCTCTAGACATGCTTGATTATCATCCCAATCACGTTGTTGTCTCTCTCTATATATACACATAAATGGTGTTGATGAAAAGGAATAGCCATACAATTTTGTTTAATGTAGGGATGGCCTCTGGCGACTTTGCTTGGCAGGAATTAAATGTTAGGAATTAGTAGTTACAATATCTTATGTTTTATTTTCTTTCTTACAAGAAATGTGGAGTTTAATGAAGCATGTGGATGAAGGTCAAGTCGAAAACCTAATGTAAAGTTATAATGATACTGTTGCGTGGGTCTACCCCCATCAAAACATACGATCTTAGAGCACCCACAGTCATGGGCGAGGAGCAGCTGGCGAGGAGAAGTCGCCGGCGAGGAGCAGGCGGAGAGCAGGCGAGGTGGAGGCGAGGAAGCTGCTGGCGACTTGGGTAGCCGTTAACGACCTCGCCAGCAGATCTCGCTGGCGAGGAGAACTTGTGGGTTTGTGTTGCAATTTTTTTTTATACTTGTTTTTTTCTCATCTCGTCGGCGCCTCCCCGCCAGCCCACTGCAGAACTCGCTGGCGGTGAACCGGTGAGATGAATAAAAAACAATTCTTTAAATCATCTCGCCGGCAGCCGGCGAGATGACTGTGGATGCTCTTACTAATCTATTTGAGCAGGTACAACAACGCGTCGGTTTGAGTAGCAACCTGCTAACCGAATCATATTTCTACGGTTCGCGGGACGCAGGTCGTCGCGCTGAAACGCGATGATTTTGTGTCCCGTGAATCGGGGCCCGAGTTTACGGTTCGCGGGTCGTGCGACCTGCGTCGCACCTCCACCCTCTCTCCGCTCGACGCATCTCGATTTTTTTAAAATGCATAAAATCAGATTTAACTAAATAGGATTAGTCCAAAGTTAAAGTATAAATAGATAATTTTACACTATAACCAATATTAGACAACATTTAAAATGGACCCAATAGTTTTGGCCATGACGTACGATGTTTTTCAGCCATCCGAGATCGTTTGGAGGGGAAAATCGTATTTTTCAAGTCCGACTGATTATTTTCTTTTTCTTTTAGGGTTTTGGAGGGATAAATTAAACATGCAATGTAACTATTAATTATTTTCTTGTTTTAAGATTATTTATAATTTATTTATTTTATTATTAATTATTTTTATCAAATTTATTTTAATTTTATATCATGTTTAATGTTTTAATAAAACATTTAATTAAACCAACAAAATATCAGTCATCATCCACTTCCGGGCCCCTATCCAGTTTGTACCATTGTGGAACACAGTTTATTATAGGGCCTGCAAACCACTATTTTGCACAGTCAGCATGCGGTTGATCATTCGGTTTGATGCATTGTACATGCTTTTTTTGTGGATATTGTAATCATTCTTTCATGACTTGTCCCCAAAGAATTATTATACGTATATGAACATTTGAAGGTTTTGCAATCAATGGATACTAATGAATAAATCAAAATATCATACGCCCTACTATCCCCCGTAATGGAAAAGCATTAGTCGATATTGTTAGTTTTTACTTAATCATAATAACCTAGATCTTTGAATCACATGATTTTCACAAACGTAATTGATCAGAAAAACATACCTTGATCCATTAGAGCAGCGGAAATAGAACTTGATTGACGGATTCGTTTTCTCCCTCTTGACCCTCCTTAGGCGGCTTGATTAGCTTTCAGAGATGGTGTAGAAAACTATCTTAATAGGTAGAGAGATGACCACACCCTAGGGCTTCATACATATATACCCACCATCAGGGTTATAACAGTAATTACCTTAATTCAATTAACCAATAATTATCTCTTTAATATTGGACTAACACTTGGGCCACTTGATGGGCTTGGGCGTGAATATGTCCAACATTCTCCCACTTGGCCCATGTGTCAATATATAATGTGGTTTAACATAATTTGCGCATTGTATAAGATAAACCAATCATAATATTTGTTACGACATAAAAGTCATTGTCAAATATGATAACTAATAAGGATCATAACGATTGTACATCAATTTACGACGTAGTCCCTTCTATGTATCACAATACCAGCATCACACTCAACAAGACACATGATAGGGTTTTCAATGATGGTCCAGTAATGTCTTGTCAAAGACCAAATCTTGTTTAACCACGTAATGCATATGCCAAACATAAGAAACAAGATTCATTATGTCTTATCAGAAACAAAATAAACGAGCTCAAGGTGTCAATCACATAATAATATAAAACATGACGAAAAAAAACATCAATGATGACATCCAGTTACCCTCATTCTCTCGACATGTTCGATAAATGTCTTAGGGTCTAATCCTTTCGTTAACGGATCTGCAACCATAAGCTTTGTGCTAATGTGCTCGATTGACATTCTTTGTTTCTGAACTTCTTCTTTAACGACAAGGTATTTCAGTTCCATATGTTTAGCACCTTTGGAATACTTGTCGTTCTTAGAAAAGAAGACTGCTGCGGAGTTATCACAATAAATTTTCAGCGGCTTGGCAATACTGTCGACAATTCCAAGTCCTGAAATAAAGTTCCGCAGCCATAATCCATGAACTGTAGCCTTAAAGCATGCTACAAACTCAGCCTCTATAGTCGATGCAGCAATGATAGACTGCTTCGCACTCTTCCATGAAATTGCTCCTTCAGCTAAGAGGAACAAATAGCCAAAAGTGGATTTTCTAGAATCCACGCATCCGGCAAAGTCTAAATCTGAATATCCAATCACCTCGAGATGATCAGAACTCTTATAAGTGAGCATGTGATCTTTCGTTCCTTGCAGATACCTCAATACTTTCTTTGCAGGCTTCCAATGATCCATTCTTGGATTACTTTGATACCTGCCCAGCATTCCGACAACAAAACTGATGTCTGGTCTGGTACAAGTCTGTACATACATCAAGCGTCCAACAATAGATGCATAGGGAATGGGTTCCATTTGGGTTCGTTCCAATTCATTCTTTGGACATTGATTGAGACAAATTTATCTCCCTTCTGAATTGGAACTCCACTTGCAGAGCATTTGTCCATCCTAAACCTCTCGAGAACTTTGTTGATGTATGCTTTCTGAGACAGTCCCAACCATCCTTGTGATCTATCACGAATGATCTCTATTCCGATCACATAGGATGCCTCACCCATATCTTTCATCTCAAAGTTCTTAGAGAGAAATTCTTTGGTTTGATGTAATAAACCAAGATCATTTGTTGCAAGCAAGATATCATCAACATACAAGACTAAAATTATAAACTTGCTCCCGTTGACCTTAAGATATATGCATCGATCAACGATGTTTTCGTTAAATCCAAAGGACGTAATGGTATCATTGAACTTTAGATACCATTGACGGGAAGCTTGTTTAAGTCCGTATATTGACTTCTTCAGTTTACACACCATATGTTCTTTTCCTTCAACCACAAAGCCTTCAGGTTGGTCCATAAAAACTTCTTCGTCTAAGTTCCCATTTAAAAAGGCAGTTTTCACATTCATTTGATGGAGCTCTAAATCATAATGAGCTACCATTGCCATAACAATCCTTAAGGAGTCCTTTTTAGAGACAGGTGAAAATGTCTCAGTATAATCAACACCAACTTTCTGAGTAAATCCCTTGGCAACAAGTCTGGCCTTGTGTCTTTCGATATTGTCATTTGAGTCGTGCTTGGTCTTGAAGACCCATTTACACCCAACTCTTTTACAACCTTCAGGCAATTAAACAAGTTCCCAAACTTGGTTACAATCCATTGATTTCAACTCTTCTTTCATGGCATCTAACCATTTAGTAGAACTCTCACTTTCCATGGCTTGTGAAAACGAAACTGGATCATTTTCGATTCCCAAGTTAGATTCTGACTCTTGTAGGTAAACCACAAAGTCATTAGAAACTGCAGACCTTCATTCTCTTCCAGATCTTCTTAATGCAACTTCTGGTGGTTCACCTGACGTAGGTTCATTTATTTCAACTTCATCATGTGGTGCTTGGTCATTATTCTGTTGTTCTTGTAGGCCATTATCATGGTTGACATGCACAGGAACAACAACTTGAGAAGAAGGTGGAGGCAAGGGAACTTGCACTCTAACTTCTTACGTGGTACCAAGCTCCCACTAACTTCACCATTCTCAATGAACCTAGCATTTCCAGTTTCAACGATTCTTGTACTATGGTTAGGACAATAAAATCTATACCCTTTAGATTTCTCTGGATAACCAATGAAAAAACCACTGATTGTTCTTGAGTCCAGTTTCTTTTCATGTGGATTATATATTCTCACTTCCGCTGGGCAACCCCAAACATGCAGGTGCCTTAAACTAGGTTTCCTTCCTGTCCACAGTTCAAAAGGTGTCTTAGGAACTGCCTTACTAGGAACCCTGTTTAACAAATACGCAGCGGTCTTTAATGTATGCATCCACAATGATTCAAGTACAGAAGAGTTACTCATCATACTCCTAACCATGTCCATTAGAGTACGATTACGCCTTTCTGCAACACCATTTTGTTGTGGAGTTCCTGGCATAGTGTATTGAGCACATATACCACGACGACTTTCTAGTAACTTAGCAAATGGACCAGGACACTGTCCATTTTCATTATATTTTCCATAATATTCACCACCTCTGTCGGATCTGACAATTTTCATCTTTCTATCTAATTGTCTTTCAACTTCATTGATAAACACCTCAAGGGTATCTATTGATTGAGATTTTTCATGCAACAAATGGATATACCCATAACGTGAAAAATCATCAATAAAGGTGATGAAATATTTTTCTCCACCAAAAGATGGAACATCAAAAGGCCCACAAATGTCGGTGTGTATAATCTCAAGGAGCTGTGAGCTTCTTGTGGCTGTTTTCTTAAGTATGTGTCTTGTGTGCTTTCCCTTAATGCACTCAACACAAATTCCAAGATCAGTAAAATCCAGATCATGCAGGATTTCATTCTTTACTAATCTTTCAATTCTTTCTTTGGATATATGACCCAAACTTTTATGCCACAAGTATGCAGATGATTCATCGGATAAACCACGTTTAGTGCCAACATTATGATGCAAGGTCAAATGGGTTTCGGCAAAAAGATTGTCAAGCTTTAGTTGGTACAAACCCTCACGAAGGATACCAGAACCCAAAAGATCATCTTGTTTAAAAAGACTAAAGCATTTATTCCCAAAGTTAAAGAAGTATCCGGCTTCATCAAGTGTAGATAAGGAAATTAAATTACGAGAAATAGAAGGAACATAAAGGGTGTGAAAAAGGTCCAAATGACGGCCAGTATCCAAAACTAAACGATAAGTCCCAACGGCTTCAACGGGTGCTTTAACTCGGTTTCCCATGTAGAGGAATCTCTCATTTTGGTTTGTGGTTCGGGTCATAAGAAATCCCTGCATCGTATTAGAAACATGAGTGGTAGCACCAGAATCAATCCACCAAGTATTATAAGGAACTTCAGCTAAATTTGATTCGAAACATACTGAAGCATAATGCTTACCCTTTCTTTCGAACCATGCCTTACGCTTCAGGCAATCTTTCTGATAGTGTCCAGGCTTTCTACAAAAGCGACACGTATCGTTGCTTGGTCCCTTCTTATGGATTTGGACAGATGACTGATTGACCTTTGATAGTCCTTGCTTGCAACAAATGATCTTGGTTTATTACATCAAACCAAAGAATTTCTCTCTAAGAACTTTGAGATGAAAGATTTAGGTGAGGCATCCTATGTGATCAGAATAGAGATCATTCGTGATAGATCACAAGGATGGTTGGGAATGTCTTAGAAATCATACATCAACAAAGTTCATGAAATCAACGAACAACCTTTCAGGTGCAAACACATACCATGCACAAAAATTACAGTACATAAACATATAATCGGAAAATCATACATTCAAAAACCTAGGCTCTGATACCACATGTTAGTTTTTACTTAATCATAATAACTTAGATCTTTGAATCACATGATTTTCACAAACGTAATTGATCAGAAAAACATACCTTGATCCATTAGAGTAGCGGAAATAGAACTTGATTGACGGATTCGGTTTCTCCCTCTTGACCCTCCTTAGGCGGCTTGATTAGCTTTCAGAGATGGTGTAGAAAACTATCTTAATAGGTAGAGAGAGGACCAAACCCTAGGGCTTCATACATATATACCTACCATCAGGGTCATAACAGTAATTACCTTAATTACATTAACCAATAATTATCTCTTTAATATTGGACTAACACTTGGGCCACATGATGGGCTTGGGCGTGAATAGGTCCAACAGATATTATTAAATTCCTAACCGACCTTATTTGGTGCATAGGATTTCTTCCGCTTTAATGATGCCTCCTCGATCTCCCCTGTCTCATCTTGGATGTAATCTCCCATGGTTAATAGATCCAGTCTCTAGGGAATGCAAGGTCCCAAACTCATGCACAACCACTCCTAGTCGGTCATCATTCACCTTCTCTCCGTTAAAGCCGACCCCGAAGCCTTTCCCCTGATCCTCTTCCTCCACAATAATAGTCTTGTTGGAGCCCGTGGGGACGGAGCTTCTGCAATCCCAAGAGTCATATCACTCAGCAACGATGAGATCTTATCATCGATGTCCTAACCGCCAGGGGTGTGGGTGGCCCTGACTTCTTGGACTTCGCTCTGGATGCACGACTTCTCTCCTCTCACCCATATAGCAGGCGCATCTTCACCGGGATGATGGATGATTATCGGAATTCCCCAAAAATGGTCGTTAAGAATCTAAGGGAAGGGGTGTTTGGCTTCCACTTCATCTCTCAAGCTGCAAAAGGACAAGGTTCGGGAGGTAAAGCTCTGGGTTCGTTGACGCTCCCCGTTCATCCTCACAGATTTTCCACCAACGCCTCATCCTAATCATTACAACTTGACAAACCCTAATCCCTTCTCTAATCTCAGTCGTACGCTTTAACCTTCTCTTATCCTCTTCTCTATTCGTTTTCCGAGATCTTGTCTCCACCTTCTCCTTCTTCTCTCTCTTTTCTTCTTCATATTCAACCTTTTCTCCTTTCTTCATGTATAATTGAAACCTTCTCTTTTTAGTGGATTGAGATTGGAAAGATGGGAGTAGAACGGTGAAGATCAGGACTAGTCATGCCTTGTCCGACCCACCCCTCCTCGGCCCGCCTTAAGCCTCTTTTAAGGCAGAAAATCACCTGGCTGTCTAGCTTTACCCAGTTCTGTTAAATCGAGTCGTAGTTGTCATTTTCAGTGACTAATCGACACTTAATCGGTCGATTTGGTCGATTCTTACAACCTTACCCAAGATGCACGTGCCATAATTGTGTGCAAACCAAACTCTTCTCATCAATAATAGTGGACATCATAGCTCCACCCTCAACAACATTTTCTCAAAGAAAGTAGAGATTCGCATGCCTAACTGCCAATAGTAATAACTTTTCACCATGATAAACATTGAATTGATCATTCTCACCAACATACTTGTAACCCTGAGTTTCACGTACCCCCAAGAGAAAAACAACCCTATGGGTACCAACACCTGACATCACGCAGGGCCAATCATCACCCATCATAACTAAGTGACCCTCTACCACGTGATAGGTGGTGAACCAATCCCGAACCAGGCCTAAGTGATATGAAGCATATATATTCAAAAACAAATCGTCGTACAAATTACCACTAGTATTCATTGTTAAAGAATGTATTAAGTCACCATTGATGTGAATATCTTCAACTACTTTTATTGTCTCAACCACATTTTCCACGCCTTTGTCTCTTGTATCTTGTTTGGTGTGATTATCTTTTAACTCTAGACAATTCTTCTTGTAATGGCCTTTATGCTTGCACTTGTAACATTCAACCTTAGATAAATCTCTTCCCCTCGACTGAGATCAACTCCTTCTATTGGTGTTGCTGTTGTTCCTCTTGTCTGAATTCCGTCCTCTTGTAACTAAGAGACTATGTGCTAGAACATCCTCGCTCAAAACATTCTTCCTAGAAGGCTTTGCAAGTATATACTGGACAATTTTACTATACACAAACTTCTCCTTGCTTATCATCGTCATCTAATCAACAAATGGTTCCAATTCTGGTATTAAACAAATCAACAAGAATAAAACCTTATGACTATCTTTAAAACTTAGCTCCCAATCTAACACAATCTGAGTACAATCACTCAAACTCATTAACATGTTCAGTCATAAGTTTACCTAATTGTAGCTACTTTTTTAGGTACATCATACTCATTTGATCACTATGAAGATACATAGTTGAAGTTTATCCCATATACTTTTAGCAATAGTCTCATAAGCAAAGTTGTAAGGCATATTCCGAGAAAGACATAAACATATCGCACTTCATGCTTTCTGATCCATCTTGTTCTACCTCTCAAGTTAATCACAATTTTATGATTTATCTCTAAATGCGTCAAACTGATTAAAACTAACCAGATGTGGAAGCCCATATAACCCTCATCCCGAGATGCGGAATTTATATCAAACATTTTCACAAATACTGTGATGATAGAAAATCACCAACAAATTAGCCAACCTAAAAGCTCGAGTACCACTTGTAGTAAACCTTGTACCAAACGAACGATAAACGAGATTCACCCCGAAAGATAAATTGGATTCGTGGAAAAGAATTGACGTGATTCAATCCATAATGAACATTGATAATCCAAAAACAAATCCCAAAACCTAATCGATAATTGTAAATGCTAAAGAACAGAAGCCCAGAACCCGGTACAAAGACTTAAGGGCAAGGCTCCGGGTGAGCCTATAGCCAAGAAAATGGCCCTAGAGCTACCTACCCCGACCCTTGAGGTGTATGAGAGCATGACGTATGCAACCCACTGAGGTTTGGTAAACAGCCTCGTCAAACGGAATGAGACACCACCACAGGCGGTGGTCGGCAAGGGGGAGTGTCGTTCATCGCCCATTCAGTCTACGTGTCGTCCCTACCTTGACATGCCCTAGATCATGAGTCGTTATCGTTCTCCTCTCTGCCTGGTATCAGATTTCATAGGGGAATCAACTTGCAATCAAGGCACCCTGACTTGATCTACGAAGACCCGTATATGATTTTTAGAGCATAAGTAGTATCTGAAGGCCCAATGTAGGATCAAGCCTATCAATGAAAAGCTGATCACATCTCTAGTTCAAAGTATCGATTCGTCGTTCTTTGGTGGATAACCTGGACTATAATTTGCCCACTTGAGTTAGCCTGGTGAAAATACATCTTCACCTCTCACTTCTCTTTAAGGTCACATGTTCGAATCTCGATGAGTATATTTATTTGAAAATAAGTGTAAATAATAGGTTAGATTAAATTAAAACAAGACTTCTTTATTAAAAAAAATCTTTAAGTACTTCGTAAAAGAGGTTTCTTCTTCAAATCTGTAATCTGTTTTCATAAATTTTAAGTGGATTAGAAGGTTTAGATCTCTTCATTCATTAAATTCTTGGTATGTCTTTATTGAGATCGTAGATTTATGATATCTTTAACAATGGTTTCAAGTTTAAGTTTTAATTTTATGTTCTTTTTTATAAAGCGTTTTATCTTCGGTAGAAGTAATGCACAGACTCACTTGCTATACATGGATAGAGAATACAAAATTATTTTTCTCATTCGAAGCACGAAGGTATGGTGCGGGCCAAGGTGCTTTATTCTACCAAATCTGCACCAGCTTCTGGGACTGAATTAATTTTCCACATCTCATGCAATAATAAATAGATTTAATTTGTCGCAATCGAATTAAATTTTACAAGTGAAACTAGCGTTGGGACATTAACCCTAAACGACAACAGCGACCTCGAACGACCGAACTCTCTCCTGCCGGAACACTGGAACAAAGACCCTTGCCGGATTTTACAGCGACCCTTGCCGGTATTATTCCACATCTCATGCAATAATACCGGACGTCATAGGTGCTGTGCATCTCAGGAATTTACAGAACGGAGAAACGGATATAGATTCTGATTTCTACATTAACTCTTATCTAGATATGTACATGTATTAAGGTGGTTGTCTCTACCATTAAGTGCATCTTAATTGATATTGGTCCACATATCTCAGAACAAATCACATGCAAAAATTTAATGCACCGAGTAGTAGAAACTTGCACTATCCACATGTATAAAATTAATAATTAGTTGATCTTATCAAACATAAGTGAGATCCTAAATTTGAGTCTTGTCCGTTAATTGAGTTAAAAGATAGCAGCGAATTATGGGTTACAACATCAATAATGTTCGAGACATGACACAACAAACACGAATGAGTAGTTGTGATTGTGAGTAATCAAGCAAACAAGTCAACTTAAAGAGAAGACAATCAGATTGATCCCATGATTACAAAATACACATCCTAGTTTTACAGAGTGGGAAAATTTACAGTTCTTTTCCCTTGTAAGCCAAGCATATATAACTTCCACATTTGTTCTATAACTTCCTAAGTTCATCAGTGATCATAATTACTTGTATGAGAGTTTGATGTTCATAATCACCATTCGTCTTCAAGGCTAGCTCGGTGGAAACACAAGACTGTGCAGACAAATATGAAGAAGGATGTGAACTCTATGAACATAGCTCCAGTCTCTATCAGATCAGCATGCCTCAGAATTATGGGTATAGCTAAGCTTCCCACTGCTGAAGCTCCTGTCAAGAATTTAGCAGCATCTACCCACCTGCAATATCAGTTCATACAAGTTGTATCACAAACATTGGTAAGTAATAGTTTAGTTCTAGGATCCATTAAAGACTATTTTATGAGATGAACAATGTATCAAAGAAGTAAGGCGTAGTTTTTTTTCTTTCAAGAAGACAATAAAAAGAGGCAAAAGCATTTTGGTAATTATTGGTAACCAGAATATTGGTAATTATACCTAAGCTTGTTTGTCTAACTGGTCAAACACTTGAACTTAGGCCCTTGGGAGTTGGGACCTGAGTTTCAAGTCCCTGTGCCTCTTGTTTAAGGTGGGGTCATTTATCAATCTTATGTCGGCTAAGAATTGCAAGTCTGGTATAACATCATCTTATGCTAATGGCTTTAGAAAATACTCACCCTCCACCATCACGGCTGATTAAGAATTGAGTAGACCCACCTCCAAAGAACATGCAAGGCATTGGCACCAGCACATACATGAGAGCTGCAGAAACAATAGAATGTTATTGTGAACTTTTAGATCCAATCCTTATTTTATCTATGTAGGTAGGATGATGAGCTTCTGAGAACCTTACTCACCTGACAACATTGGCCACCAGTTGTTGTATATTGCACAAGCCTGCCTCAGAAATCAATACATAGCCCAATGTCAAGAAACAGAGAAATATATATAAGAAGTTCCAGTGTACCAGGTAGAAAAAGTTCTAAGAGTTTCTTTCTACCGGCACTTCATTTTCAGAAAGAAAATGTTTTCAAGGAACTACATGCATTCTAATCTAATTCAAAAATCTCTATCACTGTTATACTATTGGGTGTTCACAAGGTTGTCAATAGCTCTCAGCCAGATTACAGAAACATACCAGGATCTGTAGCAAGATGCTAGCCGAAAACATAAAAGCAAGCCCAGCAAGCCTGTATATCCATAAGGTAAAGGTAAGGCTAAAATAACAAAATAAATCGGCATTGAATCCAAATTCACAGATTTAACTGTTCAACTTACACTGCAGGAAAAATGAATCATTAGAAGTTAAGGGTCCAGCAACAGCAATCCAGAAGAAAACAATTGTTGGCAAAAATAGAAAGGAACTGAATCAAAATGCTATCATTTGATATGAAGGAAATAAAATAGCAAGACCTAACAACTGAAAACAAGATAGAGATCAACAATTACAATTTAGGACAGTACAAAATACTCTAAATATAACAGCTTTCTGAGTTTGTGTTCTTGGCTGCTCTATATAGAAGTGCAAAGTGGTATGCAATATGTGTTTTGGCACACTTTTCCGACAAGCCCCAGTGGCAGACTAAGCATTTGAATCATTTTACTGGATAATCACCACCCTCTCTAAAGTTCCACCTTTTTTCTTCAAGAAAGGGAATAAATTTGCTTCTTTTAAGAATAGCATAAGTGTTTTCATCTATTATCAGATGCTACAGATAACCAACAACAATTCAGAGGCCCGATTGCTAATGCAAACCAGGGCCAGTACAAGAGGGACACAAACTATCTTAAGACTAAGAGACACCTCAGCCATGTTCCCTTAAACTTCAGAAGAACCATCATATCTCAAGCACTAACTCAAAACATCCTCAGCCAGATTTACCTCACCGCAGAAGTATTATAAAATAAAACCATCCCAATTCTCATGACTTGATACTACGCTTCAGAAGAAGAAAAAAATCAGATTGCATATGATGATAAGAAATCATAATCAGTTCCAGTTCAACCAGCGTATGAAACAGAAAATTCAGCCCATTAGTTAAATCTGTCCCTCAAAACACTCTGTTATGCCCAAGAGCCACCTCACTGTGTTTCCTTAACCCCGAAAATGTCACTATGCCTCAAACCTCAATCCACAGGATACTCATGACTCAATTAGCCTCAGTTAGAGATTCTCCTGAGAGAAGCCAAAAATATTCTCAAAAGAAAAACATTCGTGCCCAGTACCTTCGACAGCCAATTACTGTTCTTTTTTTTCTTCAAATAAATCAGATTGTCCAGGAAAACCCCAAAATAAGCACAAAAGAATTCAATCATCCCCAATTCTCAAACTATGACACAATATTTATTTCAGCAATAGATCAGATGAACCATTCAGGAGACGGGGATAATAAAAATTCAAACGAGGGACACGAGAACCGTACCTTCGACAGTCATCGCCATGATCACAAGGCTCGCTAGCAACCGAACGACCTCGTCCTCTCAGGGAAGAAGAAGTGCAAACCAGGTCAGCTGGTCAGGTGATTTGGGTTTCGACTCTCCCATGCCATGTAACATGACTTTTATGGGCCAGCCCAATATTTTATTTTACCGGACTTGCGCATTTTCTAGCCCAAGTTCTCCCGATGGAGGCCCATCAGAGGATTTTAAATATTTAACAGTCTATTGATTTTTTTGCTCTACTAGAAAAAGATTGGCATGTAATAAATGTAGGTGAACTTTTTTACAATAGCGTACAAAGAGACAGTAATTTTAAACCTTCAAGATTTGTAACTTATTCAAGAAGCCTACGGCAATACAGTCCAACTCAGGCGAGGACCACTGCACTTGATTAATCTCAGCCGTTGATCCATACCACACGTCGGGGACCACATCACCACCGTTGTCCAATCGGACGCCAGAGGACCCCACAATCTCCCAAATCAGAGCCGTGGAATCATCACCAACGGAGCAGATACGCGATCCCGTTTTCTGAGACCAAGACACGGCATTTACGCTCCCTTTGTGCTTAGCCAGCTCCAGAAACGGCGTCGTCGGGAACCTGATGTCGAGAATGACTACAGTATTACTGTCCATCCCAACAGCCGCTATAAACCTCGGATCCGTCTTGTTCCACTCCAGCCTCAGCATCGGACTCTCCCGAGTGGCATTCTCGTAAATAATGGTTGACCTCTCCTTGTCCCGGAGGTCGAAGACCCTGAGCGACCCGTCGCCGGACACGGAGGCGAACACGTTGAAACCGCCCCAGGACACGTCGTACACCTCCTTGTCGTGCGCGACGAGCTGAGTGTCCACCGCCTCCCTCTCGACGTCCCAGACGGTGCAGCTGGTGTCGACGCTGGAGGTGATGACGCGGCGCGTGTCGAACACGGCCCAGTCGAAGGAGGTGATGGGGGAGCTGAACTGGCTGGACTTGTTGCCGCTGAGGAGGGACTTGAGGTCGGTGCGGTCGTCTTGGATCTCCCAGAGGCGGAGGAAGTCGCCGGAGGTGGCGATGATGTCGGGGGCGGAGGGGTCCTCGGAGGGGAAGAACATGAGGTTTGTGGGCGCGTAAGGGTGGTCGAAGACGAGGTGCGCGTGGGGGGTGAAGGTGGACGTGGCGGGGTCGAAGTGGACGAGCTGGACCTTGTTGGAGTAGTCTTCAAGGAAGCTGCCGACGGCCAGGCGCGACTTCTGGTCGGACCGGACGGACCAGGCCAAGCTGTAGACCGGCCATGGTGCGGTGTAGGTGCAGACGCCTTGTCTCGTCTCGGACGGGCTTTGCATGGTTGGTTCAGGCAACGGCTTGGGAGTGTAGCTGCATGGAGATTAATATTGATCAGTAATTATGTGAAATTAAAATGTTCATTTTGTGTGGTTATATTTATATAAAAGATATATACTTGTCAAAATAAATAAATAAATAAAGATATTGAGCTGTCAGTGTCAGGTCACCTACATTCTTAATTAACTAATAATTAGCTGACTTGTTGTTCTTCTAACATTCTAGAAGTAGAACTGAATATTCCGGAAGGGGCTTTCTCTTCCTCAGTACTGTTTCTTTTGCTCACCGTAGTTATTTAATACAAGAAATTTGTAAATTTATTTACAACATTAACCGTAGAGAATCGTGGCATATATTTTAAAGCATGCATGTAGTAACAAATCCAAATACTAATGAAAACAACGTTAACAATAATCTCAAATGATTGTATTGTGGTTAGTTTAGATTAGAGGATTAGTATATAGTATCTGAGTCATTTAATATATTGAAAAGAATATATTATGATATAGACACAATTATCAGCCAAGTTATTGAACGTAGTCAAAGAAACCAAGTGAGTAGGAGCACAAGGTGAATGTTAGAACACAAAACTTGCTCAAATTTACCTCAAACCAAACACAACCCAACAATCCCCCGACACGAAAATGTACTTCATCAGAACCCAATAACACACAAACAACGGATATGTAGCGTTTTAAATTAAAGGAGAAAATATAAAGAGGTGGTTGACTAGTGTATAGAACAGAGGATATAGTCAACTCAAGGGTTAAGAGAAGGGCATGTAGGTGACTTACAAAGTGTAGGCTGAGAGAGAGTTGAGGGAGAATGTAGAACAGGAACGATAAAGTTGGGCATTAAATTAATGGTGGAGAAAGAGAGCATGAAGGAAGCGAATGGGGAGGTTGTGGTTGATGGATTGGAGAAGGTGGAGGAGGTAAGTAGCTGGGCACGTGCAAGTCCTGGTGGTGCATGTGTGATGGTTTATGTTTGTGACCACACGAAAGGGGAAGGGAAAGTGAACCTAATAGTCAACGCCTTCCAGAAACACATTTACACCTTCTACTTCTACAACCACTATCAATTACCAATATTACCGTCTATTGTAACCACCATGGACTTAAATTTTTATCATTGTCATCAACTTGCTGGTGTGAGGGGTGTGGTTTCATTCTTGGATTCACACTTTTTTTTTATTTTGTTTAAATATTAGAAGTAACGATACATTATACTACGTCAGGAAAAGCAGGGCCGTCCCTATGTATTTTGTGGCCTTAAGCGAAAATTTAGAAATGGATCTTTTAATAATAAAAAAAGAGACAATGTTTTGATATTTTATTAATATAATAAATAAAGATACATTTATATCAAGGGGACATAAAAACCTTACTCTTACTCCAATAATTTGTCTAAACATATCTAATAACAAAAATTATATCTCATATACGATTAAAAATACCTTAAACGGCTTTTATCCACAACGTTCTCCCCTTTCCTCCTTATTCAAGCTTGATGAACATTACTTCCATGCATAGATATTTTTCATCCTTGTCATCAATAAAACACATACACAAAAGAGTCAAACCATTCAATTTTTGTTGAAAAATTATTGATCTCAAATAATTTTTTATCAAGTTTATTTTTGAGAAACTCATTTCTTTTGAAGCAATTGTAACATGAATGGTTAACACATTTTTGTTTGCAATATGAGTATTCGGAAAAGAATTCAACTTTTTAATATAACGAGTATATCAATAGGAGTTTTATTTTCTAAATGCACACTCTCTTAAAACTCTTAATTCGTAGAATGTTACTAACCTTGTATTCATATTGTTCTTCGTGTTTGTCTTTGTTCTCCACGACCAAGATAAGAAATATCAGATAGTGATAAAAACTGATTTTTTTTTTTAGAACAAACTACAATTTGAAAAGGAAATCGTAATAAAACAATAGACAATTTAAAGAAAAAAGATTGGAACTACTTGGGGATGAATCTAAACCTAAAACTGCACATATTTATACATGATTTGGAACAGACAAAATTATAAAAATAATAGAATTAAGAAGAAGGGTAATTGTATTTTGGAAACAAAATTCTAATATATTTGGAAACTAATTATGGCTGAAAAAAAAAAAACCAAAGTTAAAAAAAATGAATTTGATAAAAAATAACGAGTATATGTGTTTGAGATTGAAGTTAAGTTATGGAGTTCAGTTTCAAACAATCATAAGCCTGCTTTTTCAAAGGATTCTTATTAGGGAAAATATCAAATTGGTACCTTAACTATTCGTTTTTAACACATTGGTACCCTTAACTAATTTAATCACTAAAAATGTACCTTAAGTTTCCAATCAGTAACACGTTAGTGTTTTCCGTCCATTTTTGGACGGAAAATGGTCATGTGCAATGCACATGACCTTAAACTTTCAAAAAATGACAAAAATACCCCTCTAAGTTCAAACCCTAATTATTCTTTTACCTTATTTCTCCTACGCAACCTTCATCTCCCCCATTTTATTTCATACATACGTCTCCTTCATTCTGTTTCTCCTTCATTCTGTTTCTTCCCCAGCCTTCATCTCCACCACCATGACCATTTTCCGTCCAAAAATGGACGGAAAACACTAAAGTGTTACTGATTGGAAACTTAAGGAACCTTTTTAGTGATTAAATTAGTTAAGGGTACCAATGTGTTAAAAACGTATAGTTAAGGGTACCAATCTGATATTTTCCCTTCTTATTAATCACATGAGCTTTTACATATTAATAATATATATTTTTCAAGAATGTGGCCTTCCACTCCCTGTGGCCTTAGGCAACCGCCTAATTTGGCAAGGAGAGGGGCCGGCCCTGAGGAAAAGTTCTTGACCACTGAAGAACAGACATAAAACGTGTTTTTTTGGCTAACCAATGAGCAGCTTTATTTGTAGTTCTTATTGCAAGTTAAAGGGTTGTCTCCTCATTTTGAAAGAGCATGTAACGGATATCTCGTATAATGGTCCCAACAGGCGACGTTGGGGGATCTCCTGACGTGATCATGTTTAGTAGAACATGAGCATTTGATCTAATGATAATTGGACCCGCTCCCATCGTAGCGATGTTGCGAAGAGTTGTGCCAATTGCACACGCTTCTATCATGATCGGAGACCAATATCCTGAAAGTGGTCTATTCGTTGCAAGACAAATAACCCCGTCTGCATTCTGGGCAATGACGCCCCAAACTGATTGATTTGAATCCTGGAAGACAGCCCATCCACATTAATGACTATTGTACCCGTATGAGGCTAAACCCAACAGGAGGGTCAGGAAGAGGGTGGCATGTGGGGTACTTCCAGGTGGGACCCAGCTTCCCGCCAAACCGCAAGATGAGTGTGGGGCGTCGAGATCACTCCTAGGGAAGCAGGCGTAGTACCCCTCATTTCAGAGCATTTTGTGCCTTCCAAATTTTCCAGGGGACAAACAAGACATCAGCCACTCGAGTCTGCGTCCCGTTGGCATCAATTGCCTCCCGTCACTCCACAAATCCCACGGTAAGGTCATAAGGAGTTATCCCGCCAAACTAGGTCCAACATGTTTTTGCAAAACCGCATTCCAAGAATAAGTGGCCAATTGATTCCGGGGTGCGCGTGTAGATATCACATATAGGGGTGATTGGAACATATCTTCGATTTAAATTAGTATCTACCTGCAAAGTATCTGTAAGGCATCTCCATAGGAAGACCCGTAGACGCGGTGGGACCGGTATGGCCCAGATAGATGACCTAGCTACTACGGTAGTGTTGTGGCGGGTAAGGTGGCGCGTCTTGGACAGAATAGAGTACCCCACTTTTGTTGAGTAGAGGCATGTCCGCTCAGTCGTCCAATACCATGCATCATCATCTCTAATGGTCGGCAAGTGAACCTGGAGAATTTTGTCCCTCTCCGCCTCATCGAACGGTCTAGATATAAGCAGCACATCCAGCAGCATGATCCAGGGATCATCAGACCCGCGACCGGTGTGCCATCCAAGGTAGCACAAGTATATTGGATCTCCATAATCGGGCTTAAGAGTCATGGCGTTCTCCTGATCAATGTGTCTCGTCCATCCCCAATTGATATCCTTAGTCCACTCCTCAAGAGATCTTGCGTTGAATAAATACTTGCCCAAGTGAAGCTAGGGCTAGCCTCAATCCGTTCATGGAGAAAGTATGTGGAAGGAAAGTATCTAGTTACAAAACCTAAGTCATAAAGGATAGAGGGCGGTAGAGTAAGCTTCAGGCCTGCTTCCTAATAGGTTCGTGTTAACATCCTGCAAAAGTCTAAACGTTATCCATGGGCATCTTTCGGCTTGCAAAAATTATCCCAATAATTGTTGGCCGAGCTGACTGCCCCCCGCCCCCACCAAAACTGAGCCAATGCGACGTGGATGCGGGATATTATCTTCTAAGGTAACCAGAATACTGACATCACATAGACCGATGGAGATATGAGCGTCGAACGGATCATTACCTCCCTACCAGGGGGGATAATAGTTTACCATCCCACGATCGGATACGTTTGATAACGCGGTCTCCCAAATAGGACATTTCCGCATTACTATTTCGACCAATCATATTAGACACCCCCAGATACATAGATGTGGCCGACGTCTCAGAAAAAGACAGGATCTAGCAGCACTCTTTTCGTACCGTAAGGGGGTTTGTGCTGAAGAAAATGGATTATTTGCGTAGGTTAAGCACCTGACCTAATAGCTGCCCAAAAAATCCAAGAACATTCCTGATATAACCCGCCTCTCCCACAGTGGCCCTACGGAATATGTAGCAGCCATCCGTAAAAAAACATGTGTGAAATCTTTGGGGCTAGGGGTGTCCATGGGCCGGGCCCCGGCCCCGTGGCCAAATGTTTGAACCGGCCAGGAGTGACCGGGTTCAAAAAATTTAACCCACTCCCAGCTTCGGGCCCAAAAAGGGACCTTTGAACCCGCATGTCCGGATTATGGGCCGGTTCACCGGGTAAGACCAGCCCATCCAAATTTGTTAACAATTGATCACATTAACCGTAAGTAGTAGTACTTACACTTCAAATATTTTTTATTGTCCAAAAAAACATTAAATAGTCATCAAGGAGTGCTTAGAAGCTCTCAATTTGGTCACTTCTTATGAATTGTAGATGAAATAATTAAAAATAGATTTATTAAAATGAAAATTGCATATGAATTGTAGATGAAGTAATTAAAATATAGATTTATTAAAGGGTTAAATATCGAAACTTACTCTTAAGTATTAGTCGCAAACATTACACTACCCAGCATTTCAAAATGACAAATGCACTACCTTAAGTATTGGTCACGCGATTTTATTAGTAAAAATGGACAGAATATTCCATTCCGTTAGTCATATGTGTTGAAATTATGCTTCAAAAGCCCAAGTCCAAAGGCCCACGGTTTAGGCCCATTTAACCGAAACTTAAGCCCATTGGAAATTTGTCTCATTTTGGAATATATGGGAATAGTAGGGTTCTGTTCAAGAGAGACAACAATTGACAGTGGGTGGCGGCTTCAATTTGAAGAGAGATAAACACAAATAGAAGGGTGTGGTTCTTAGTTTGGAGGTGACATTGAACAGTGAATAGAGAGAGAGGAACATAAGCTCTCTTGAAAGCATCCGAAGGAGCTATGTGGTGGAGTGGTGAAATCAAGATCTGATTTCCTTTTTTATGGTATGCGTCTTCATTTCTGATGTGATTGTGCTAGTAGGACCATAAATACAAGGGTATTTGAGGATTTGACTGGTCAATGTTGTACAAGGGCCAATGGCATGAGAAATGAAAAGTGAGTGCATTGTTCAAGGTTTCAGAATTAATTTTTGCTTAGTGTGAGTTTTTTTGGTTGGAAACCAAATTATATGGAAGTGCACTAAATGCCACAGTGAAGCTCGGGAATGGATGAGTTGGTTATCACTGTTCTAATTGCAACACTTTAGATTTAGATTATCTTTATTAGGTTGCAATTTGTATTGAGGAATAGGGAATTCGGTTGTAAGTTCTCGGATTATTTCTCGAGTAATAAAAAAAGCTCGTCGTTGTCCCGTGGATGTAGGCACATTGCTGAACCACGTATATCGTTGTCTCTGTTTATTTCCTGCACTTTATTATTTGTTCCGGTTTTTCCGCGTATCAGACATTTAGCATTTATCGACTGAGTCCTAGGATCGGGGGTTGGAAAGTCAGGTTATCGGTGTCCTTTGTGGATTGAATCGCATCGGTTCTTTTCCACGGATCCGATTGATTTTCGGGGTGAGTCTCGTATTCCGGTTTTGGGGGTACTAGATTTACTACAAGTGGTATCAGCGCTACTAGTTCGGCTTCAAGTGGTATCAGGCTACTGGTTGAGCTTCTAGTACTATCAGAGCATCCTGGTTGTCTATTTGATTGGTTATTGTTGTTATCGTTGTGTTTGCGAATATGTCTGATAGAGCGTTGACATCTCGGGATGAGGGTTATGTGAAGGTCCATGGGTTCGATATTCTTCGATTTAATGGACGGAACAATTTTAAAGCTTGGCAGATGGATTGTAAAGACATTCTTGTTAGTTTGGATCAATATGATGTGTTGGGGGATAAACCATCAGAGGGTGATCAACTGGTTAGATGGAATGTCACGCCCCAATTTCAGTAAACCGAACTCAGGACGTGAACTTTTAAAACAGTAAAACATTTTGAAACCTTTTTCATTAAATCACTTTAAGATCACCGTTTGTTCAACAAAATAATATTTACAACTTAAAACACGTCCCAACAAGTGGACAAAAGTATGGTATCCGTCGCTAGACTCAAATAAACCCAGAATCCCGCTCCTAGCTCTTCAAGCTTCAGAAGCTCACCTAGTCCAACCTGCGACCGGTACCTGTAGGAAAAGCAGCTAGGGGTGAGCGTTCGCTCACCACCACGGATAACAGACTGACTATGGCATAATCAGCAGACAAATCTGGTAACACCAACAACCAACTCAACACCGGGGATCACTATCCCCAAACTCAAGTAACCCGACCGACACCCACACACTGATACTTTCCTCAGCCGACTCAACACTCGGACACGTAAAGTAGACCCGACACGACGATTGACGACCTCCTCCAATGACACGATAGACCACCACGCAACACCCAAGATCACAAAGGATCGCACACCAAACAAGATCACAAAGGGATCGCACTCCTGTCAGCTGCTCAGTGCCGGTTGCTAACCGGCTGGGCTCGAGCCTGCCCCACGCGCTTTACCGATCCCTGTCAGGCTCCAGGCGGTCGACCTATTGGCGATATATACAGCGCTGCTTTTCCGATAGCTAGTCGGAAGGGGAGCTGCTCTCTCATCGCCTAAAAACGCTCACAACCTCCCGAGACTCGAACTCGGTCAGGCTAGCCAAAGAACGCTCGCAACTTCCCGAGACTCGAACTCGGTCAAGCCAGCCAAAGAACGCTCGCAACCTCCCGAGACTCGAACTCGGTCAGGCCAGCCAAAGGACGCTCGCAACTTACCGATCCCTGTCAGGTAAGCCAGCCAAATTCCACACCACTTCCCGACACACAGTCGGGTCACTAACCTCGGGCAAGCACAATCACAATCATAAGCAAAGTTCAACAAACAGCAACAACACAGGTTCAACACTCCACAGGCACTCATGGCCGCCCAAGACACCAACAGTAAAACACGGACTCAACAACCCCACGGGCACTCACGGCCTCCCAAGACACACCAACCATAACTCACGGGCTCAACAACCCCACGGGCACTCATGGCCACCCAAGACACACCAACAGTAACTCACGGGCTCAACAACCCCACGGGCACTCATGGCCACCCAAGACACACCAACAGTAACTCACGGGCTCAACAACCCCACGGCACTCACGGCCACCCAAGACACACCAACAGTAAAGACACGGTTTCAACAACCCCACGGGCACTCATGGACACCAAGACACACCAACAGTAACTCACGGGCTCAACAACCCTACGGGCACTCATGGCCACCCAAGACACACCAACAGTAACTCACGGGCTCAACAACCCCACGGCACTCACGGCCACCCAAGACACACCAACAGTAACTCACGGGCTCAACAACCCCACGGCACTCACGGCCACCCAAGACACAACAGTAAAACACGGGCTCTCATGGCCACCCAAGACACAAATTACACAAACAACCTCCGGGCATAACCAATGCCTCCAGCGGTTCTAATATCAACAGTTTCACAATCAACCTCCGGGCATGGTCATATGCCTCCAGTACTCCTAATATCGATAAGTTCACAATCAACCTCCGGGAATGGTCATATGCCTCCTGTAATTCTAACATCGATAAGTTCTATGCTCCTACGACACTACTAAATGTCACATGCATTTCCAATCTTCGATAACCTACTTAACCCACAACACCCCAAGTGTCACATGCATTTCTAATATTCGATAACCTACTTAACCCACGACACCCAAGTGTCACATGCATTTCTACTGTTAACTTTCCCTAATCAGGGCCGAGATCCGTCTACTTTTCCCTACCTCGTGCGTGTTCTCCAAAAGCCAACCAACGAGCTCCGGCGTGACCTCAGTCACTCACCCAGCTTTCCCTTGCCTCGGTCCGCAGCACGATCTAAAAGGACACAATTTTAAGGCACTTTTAAACTCGCAGGAATAAACTGAAATTCAGTAAACTTTACGCTCAAACGTAACCCCGACAATGTCGATCACTCCCAAACTTCCCAATTACCCGACATTGTCGATAAAGGGCCCGTAAAGGCCCGATTCGCCCGACATGGTGAATCTGCCCGGGTTTTGCAAATGCCCTTCCGGGGCTCCGAAAATTCCCGTTTTCGTTTCTACGGTCTTAGAATAATTCAAGGGTTCCTATGCACTCGACGGAATCAATTTCCGAGTTCCGAGTAATTTAATTCGCGTTTAAAGTTTCTAAACCCGTCAATTACAACTTTCACATTTTAATTCCAAATTTCGATCCGGGTGTGGATGAACTACTTGGGGATCGCCCTAAACCACCCGATCACGAAAACCCGATACTCGGGCATGTGGGCCCCACCCGGCCACAATTAGGAAAATTTCCTTTTTGCCCCAAAACGTTCCTAACGAACCTCAAACCTCAACCATTCATCTTTAAACCAATTCTAACCAAAACCCAACCATAATCAAACCGTTTAAACTCAAACCCTAAATTTCAAACGTACCAAAACGAAAATCGGTTAGGTGCTCACCGTAGAGAATGACGGTGTGAGCTTGAATCTTCTATCGTTGAGACGATCCAACGACTTGATAAACGAGAAACGTCACAAATTCCCCAAGCCTCTTCTCTTTTTATCTCCTCCTTCTCTCTTCCTTTCTCTCTCTAAAAGTCTACCTTTTTTTTAATTGTGAAGTGTTGGCCTAGACATAGTCTTACTTTCCCTTTTATTTGTTTTAAAAACTAACACAAACTTTACTTATTTACAAACTAACACTAAAGTCTCATCAATTGTTTTGTTCAATAAACCTAACACCACCACATTTGTGACATGTGGCAAGTAGGTCCCGAACGGGCACTTTTCCCAAGAAATTACGAAACTTCACGGGCTACAAGGAAACGGCTCAACTAAGACCGCTACGACGACGGCTAAGCTTTTTGGATCCAAAACGGTCCTCGAATGGACCAAAACGTCGCTCGGTTGACTTTTCCAGCGAAAAGTCAACATTTCCCAAATTGGTCAGAAAGTTGCCCTGAGTCCCCCGGAACTCACTTTGGTCGATATCGGGGTAAACTTAAGTCCGGTATGACCCTCGGGGTCAAATTTCGGTTCATTTAAGTGTCTGTCCAAAAATTTTAAATTTTCCTGTTTTTCGCAGATTTGACTGGCGTTGACCGGGAGTGGTTATTACATGGAACAAGATGGATCAGAAGGCGTGTAGTACGATCCGCTTGTGTCTTTCTTGGAATGTGGCTTACAATTTTGCAGATGAGACTACTGCCAAGGGTATTTGGGAAAAGCTTCAGGCTATGTATCTTCAAAATGATCAGATGAGTGTGATGTACCTACAGAAGAAGCTCTTCACTTTCAAGCTACAGTCAGGTAAGCTTATGACTGATCATATCACTGAGTTTGAGTGGTTGTACTCGGATTGTATTAGCTTGGGAGCTAAGTTTGAAGATAGCCAGAAGGCTTTATTCTTGTTGATTTCTTTATTGCCAGAATGAGAGCCGTTTGTTAATCAGATGACTATTATTAACAAGGAGAAGTTTGTGTATAGTGACATTGTTCAATCTATACTGGAAAAAGCTTCTAGGAAGAGTGCTGTGAGCGAGGATGTTCTAGCACACGGTCCCTCGGTTACAAGGGGAAGAAATTCAGACAAGAGGTACAACAACAATAGAAGAAGTCGATCTAAATCGAGAGGAAGAGATTTGTCTAAGGTTGAATGTTACAAATGTAAGCGTAAAGGCCATTACAAGAAGGATTGTCCGGATTTGAAGGACAATCGCATCAAACAAGATACGGGAAAAGGCGTGGCTAATGTGGTTGAGGCACCGGAGATAGTTGAGGATATTCATATCGACGGTGACCTAGCGCATGCCTTGACAATGGGTTCTAGTGATCATATGTATGACGGTTGGTTGTTGGATACATGGGATTCTTATTACTTGTGTCGGTTCGGGACTGGTTCACCACCTATCGCGAGGTGGAGGGTCGCTCAGTGTATATGGTGTTAGTCTTAGTGCCCGTAGTTCAATCCTGAATGTCCGAATGTATATTATCGTTAGCAATAAAATTAAAGCGGCTTTATATTACTTATGTGTTGGAGTAATATATCGATGTGTGTTCTAATCTATGCCCACCATGCGAATAGAACCATAGATCGAGATAGATCACACTCGATGGGTCCCTAGTCAACAAAGCTTCACTAGAAGGGACTAGTATGAAAGATGACTCTTTATGGCTTACGTTCTGTTAGTCATTGGAATGGGATTCCGGAGTCTGATCATAGATAAAATGTGGGACATGATATTGGACGACCCGACATGAATATGTGCCATAAATCAAGTCATGAACATATTCATTGTCGTAGCTTGTCATGTATCCTTAGACCAAGGAGTCTTTGTGATCGATATGCAGTAAACAACTGAGTTTGACCTGAGCCTAACGTTGTCAGTAACATGGCTTCCATAACGGCCAAGATTGGCTTGGGGATGGACTGCATGAGTGACGCGAAAGACGGCTAAGGGATTTATCCCTCATACTATGATATGGGAAAAATATCAGTTCTCGGCCGCTTGATCGAGAGTGACTGAAAGAATAGCATGGTCATGCACATGATACTGGGTATCATATATTCAATCATCTCACATATCAAGGAACAATGATTGAGAATAATAAGGATGACGGCTCTATGCCTTATCTCAATCAGGATATCGGAGATAAAATGATAGTGACATAGACGACGGAAAGGTTAGAATCGACAGGGTCGATTCGTTGCGTAGTGTCAGACAATACTAAAGTCTCGTTAGTTGCCACTTATATAGGATCAAGTAAAATGAAATTTTACGTTGACCTATTGATATGCATAAACCTAAGGGTCACACCGGAGGCTGGAACTCATTGACACATTTATGGAGAATGGACAAAAGGGAGTTGTCTCGGGACATGACCAAAACTGGGTTTTGGGTCATGTGCCCGTAAGTGAATAGGACTTTAAGGATCAAGACAAGGCTTGGAGTCTTGGGATTTATCACATCGGATAATGTTATACATTTCCGATATGGAAGGCTTGGAGGCGATGAGCGAATCACGGGACCTCGTTAGAAATGGCCACGGGCCATGTTCCAAGAGGCCTGATGTAGACATAAAATACATCTAATTTAGATGTCATTAGCCCACATTTGTGCTTTTTTTAGTCCCGAGTTAATATGAAATGATGCATTTCACTCTCGTATTGTGTATTTGGTCTTGTTTCAGGGTTCATCAAGTTTTCGGAGCAAAAAGGGGCAATTCGGGAGTGAAACAAAGCAAATTTGGAAGTTGGACATAAGTGTCAGCAACATGCACCAGTTTGTTGCACGCCGTGCAACAAACTGGTGCACTCTGGACAGAGGAGTCAAGAATATGCACCATTTTCTTGCACGGCGTGCAAGAAACCATGCAACTTAAGTGCACCAGAATCTTGCACGGCGTGCAAGCGACCGTGCAAGCGTCAAAAACGCGATTTCCAGCTGCGTTTCCTATTTTTTTATGAGAGTTAACCCATCATATAAAAGGGAATTTAAGTCAGATTGAAAGGGATCACGAAATTGAGGAGAAGAACACACTTTGGAGCTTGGAGAACTTGGAGAGAAGATCGAAGCAAGAGATTAGAACATCAAGGTTTTGTGTAATTGGATTGAAACTTGATATTGGTATTACTCTTAATGTTTAATATGAATCTCAGTGTTTTATTCATCTCTATGTGTTCTCATTCTCGTGCTATGAACTAAATTCTCATGATCTAGGGCTAGGGGTGAAGATGTGATGAGTGGAATTAACTTGTTTGGGTTATGCATTTGTTAACTAGTATTAGGATTTCGTTTATTTAATTTCGTTCGTAATGCTACATTGCCTTGATCACGTATATGTATGATTCAATCTTGTTAACCAACAATTGAGAAATGAGGTTAGGAAGAGGAAAAAGGAATTAAATAGCTCGGGTTTTAATCTAAGCCAGAATATGGTTAGACTGACACGAGTGCAATAGCCATAGGAGTAAAAACCGAAAGTTAGAGGAATTCATAGAATATAATGCTATATACCGCTCTACACCTAGATTAGAGATAATTAGGTGGACCGAGTATGTTAGGGTCCTAATACGATCGAGAGATGGTTAGGACTATACTTAGAGAATTCCTGTTGCCCTTAGAATAATATTAGTTGCAAATGTATACCGAACTCTGTTAAGTTGTTCATCACATTCGAACCCCGTTACTGTCCTAGATCGCTTTTAATCTCTGTTATCCAATCCACTTGTGATTTTGTGCTCTATTCTCGGATCATTTATATTACATATTATTTGCATGAATTTATTATATTTCAAAACAAACCAAACACCATTATAGGAATAGCTTGATTATCGGATTAATTAACTAAAGTGCTTGTTTAATTGCTCCCTTGGGTACGATATCTCGGACTTGAACCCCGAATACTACTTGAGAACCGGTACGCTTGCCGTGCCATTCTGAGAGTTAATTCTCAGAGTGTCAAGTTAATGGCGCCGTTGCCGGGGAGCAACTAAGGCAACTCTGATACGTTTATAATTCCTGTTAAGACTATTTCAATTTTTTTGTATATATTTTCTTAGTTGATTCATTGCATTATAACTTTTATGGAGAATTGGTATTGTGATACTCTGTATTGTGATTGTTGCGGAACTTATGAACATTCTAACTATAATTGTGAGTACTTGAATTCAAATGCATATTGTCAATACTGGGAGGAGCCTTCCACTAGTGATCAAGGTTATCAAGTTGAACCACAAGAGTCTTTCTCCAAACTGGAGCAGATGATGTTAACCATGATGGCACAGATGAAGGAGGCTAAAAAGGAGGTGATTGAGTTGTATAAGACATCTGTGCAGGAGCAGCAGACAGTGAACCGGGACAATGATTCCCGGTTCCAGAAGCTGGAAATTCAATTGGGCCAAATAGTCAATGCAACGAATCATATAAATCCTCTTATACAACTGGTGAATGAGAGATCTCTACACGATCAAGCAATTCATATTGAGGAAGATCATTCCGAGCACTTAGGTGATACAACAGAACAAGAAACTCATTATCCAACCATGAGTTTAGAGGTAAGTGCGGAATGTGAGGTACCAAGTTCTTACTCCTCTTGTACTGTATCTATTCCATCTCCATGTAGTTTTGATGCTTTGAATTATGTAGATGTAAATAATAATTGTATAATTGTAGAAAATAGTTCACAAACTCTTACTGAGTCGAATCCTTCCATAGTATCCATAGAGTTGGCTGACAAATCTATAAGATATCCAAGGGGTACTATGGAATATGCTCTCAAGAGAGGGGTTGTATTTGAATCTTCCATTGATTTTATTTTGGTAGACATCGAGCATGATGTCGAAATTCCCTTTAGTATGGGAGATTCATTCTTGGATTCTAGCAAATCAACTCTTTATGTTCAACCCATCCCATTGATTTTCAAAATTAACATTGAGCATAGAGTGCTTAATATAAAGCATAATTTTTGTGATGTATTTGCTAGTACTCATTCCCTGTTTGTGAGCTGTTACTCTATTGTGGTAGATGCTCTTGACCCTCGTTGTCATGAGCATCATCCGTTTCTTGGGAATCATGTCGCTATCAAGTTGTGCCAAGATGAATGTGATCACAATTATCCAGTTAAAGCAAGCTTGATGAAGCTAGCCTTGAGTTTGGAGCTCTTACAAAACTCAAGGAAATGGTTCTTATGCTACATTGTGTTCCTTCTCCCGCCTTTTTATCTACACTTGAAGAGGAGGACGCAATGGAAGTATGAGACGTTCGGGAGGCCTCCTAATTGAGCCTCCTACCCGTCGAGCAAATGACGTTAAACAAATGCGCTTGTTGGGAGGCAACCCAATATTCCTACCCCTCGTTGTTTTGTGTATGTTATGTCTTGCTCTTATTCTCTAACTATTTGTGCAAGTTGGTGATACAGGATGGAAGCTTGAAAATACAAGTTATTTTTGTTGGCGCCCAAGTGAGTTCTCGAGAACTCACTTGGGCGAACTAGCATTCCATCTACCATGCACAAAGGCAATTCCAGTATTCAGGAAAAAATAGTACCGGTGAAGGGGCAATATCTCTATCCCTCTATTGTTTATTATGTTTAATATCTACTTGTGAACTTTGATGTTTTTATGGTGGGTGTTGAGAACCTAATTTGCTGTGCTGATAGGTTATGCATCTTAGTTCTCTGAATTGCTTAATTGTTCCACACAAGTGTGGGGTTGCCTGTATGTGGTTAGAAGCATGTATATGATTTAGTCGCACTAGGGACAGTGCTGTGTTTTAAAGTGTGGGGTGGGGTGCTTGCATTGCATTTCACACTTTTGGTCTGCATATTGTGTTGCATTGAAAAAAAAAACAAAAAAAGCAAAAAAATTAAAAAAATCAAAAAAATATTTTCTGGTGATATGATTGAGTAAGAGAGTGTAGGATCTTAAGACTCCGATGATTGAACTGTTACACATGCCCATTTGTTACACTGTTCAAATAATACATAGATTAGCATGAATCAATTAAGTAGAGTAAGCACATGCACTAAGATTGCTCTTTTGTTTGCACTCTGAGTGTTTACTTGATTAGTCGTTGCTTCCTGTGATTCCTATGCATTGTAAGCTGAGTCTAGAACTACTTGTGTATCCCATTCGAGGCGAAATAGAGTGAGGAACATGGTTAAATTGAGAAAATGATTTTAGGCCATCTTTGGAACGTTTGAGCCAAATCTCTAACCTTACATTATTTTCTTAGTCACCCATTTTGAGCCTATGGCCTTTCGTTTCTAACCATTACATTACAAACCTATGTGCCCATCATTTCTTGTATATCCTCATGTTATTTTTGAACCCATATTTCGTGTCTTATGTGCTTCATGAGAGGGGGTATTGGGAATTTATTTGTTAGTTGAGTGAGTACAAAGAAAATGAAGTTCTTCATGATACTGTGCCATTTGGTTTGTAGAGAAAAAAGAGCAAATAAGATAGAAATCTCTCTTGTACCCAAGAAATTTTAATGAGTAATAAAAAGAATACAAAATCAAGAGAAGAGAAACGAAAAGGTGAAATAAAAGGGGCAAAAAGAAAAAAAAAATTAGCCCAACAAGTAGACTCAAAAATAGTGTCTAAGGAATGGTTTGGTGAAGACTTGTGGTGAAAGTAAGCGGGATGTGTGAAAAGTGGTTAGGGGTGTGAGATGAAGCATGTTTGACACGTTTTATTTTATGAGCTTCGTGTTTTAAATCCTTTCCATGCCTTTTTCCTAGCCATACATTACAAGCCGAATATAAGTCCTTTTTTATTTTTGATTGCCATGATTCCTCACGATTAGTGGAGATGGGATTAACTAGTAGCATATGAATCTCTAAGATCCGTGTAGTAGGGAAAAGAGGAACCACACTAGTAAAGTGAACGAGGAGGTGCTCGTTAGGGGAGTCGGTCTTTAATGTGAGTAGCAACTTGCTTATATGAATTCATCGGTTTATGTGTTTTCTTAAACTTTGTTCGATCTTGTAGTGTGTAATTCTGAGAAAGCTCTTATGAACCACAAGCACACTTTAACTCAGTCATCACCAATTTTTCGTAACCTTTTTGCATGCTGCATCTTTATTTTACCATGTTTGAATAAAGGAGGCCCGGACTCCTTCTATCGGGGTGAACCTCAGGGTTTAACCGGGACATATCTTACTGCTTTGTCAGTTTAATTTTCTCGGGGCGAGAAAAGCTTAAGTGTGGGGTGTTGATGTAGACATAAAATACATCTAATTTAGATGTCATTAGCCCACATTTGTGCTTTTTTTAGTCCCGAGTTAATATGAAATGATGCATTTCACTCTCGTATTGTGTATTTGGTCTTGTTTCAGGGTTCATCAAGTTTTCGGAGCAAAAAGGGGCAATTCGGGAGTGAAACAAAGCAAATTTGGAAGTTGGACATAAGTGTCAGCAACATGCACCAGTTTGTTGCACGCCGTGCAACAAACTGGTGCACTCTGGACAGAGGAGTCAAGAATATGCACCATTTTCTTGCACGGCGTGCAAGAAACCATGCAACTTAAGTGCACCAGAATCTTGCACGGCGTGCAAGCGACCGTGCAAGCGTCAAAAACGCGATTTCCAGCTGCGTTTCCTATTTTTTTTATGAGAGTTAACCCATCATATAAAAGGGAATTTAGGTCAGATTGAAAGGGATCACGAAATTGAGGAGAAGAACACACTTTGGAGCTTGGAGAACTTGGAGAGAAGATCGAAGCAAGAGATTAGAACATCAAGGTTTTGTGTAATTGGATTGAAACTTGATATTGGTATTACTCTTAATGTTTAATATGAATCTCAGTGTTTTATTCATCTCTATGTGTTCTCATTCTCGTGCTATGAACTAAATTCTCATGACCTAGGGCTAGGGGTGAAGATGTGATGAGTGGAATTAACTTGTTTGGGTTATGCATTTGTTAACTAGTATTAGGATTTCGTTTATTTAATTTCGTTCGTAATGCTACATTGCCTTGATCACGTATATGTATGATTCAATCCTGTTAACCAACAATTGAGAAATGAGGTTAGGAAGAGGAAAAAGGAATTAAATAGCTCGGGTTTTAATCTAAGCCAGAATATGGTTAGACTGACTCGAGTGCAATAGCCATAGGAGTAAAAACCGAAAGTTAGAGGAATTCATAAAATATAATGCTATATACCGCTATACACCTAGATTAGAGATAATTAGGTGGACCGAGTATGTTAGGGTCCTAATACGATCGAGAGATGGTTAGGACTATACTTAGAGAATTCCCGTTGCCCTTAGAATAATATTAGTTGCAAATGTATACCGAACTCTGTTAAGTTGTTCATCACATTCGAACCCCGTTACTGTCCTAGATCGCTTTTAATCTTTGTTATCCAATCCACTTGTGATTTTGTGCTCTATTCTCGGATCATTTATATTACATATTATTTGCATGAATTTATTATATTTCAAAACAAACCAAACACCATTATAGGAATAGCTTGATTATCGGATTAATTAACTAAATTGCTTGTTTAATTGCTCCCTTGGGTACGATATCTCGGACTTGAACCCCGAATACTACTTGACGACCGGTACGCTTGCCGTGCCATTCTGAGAGTTAATTCTCAGAGTGTCATGAAAGTCCCATGCAACCAAGGCCCATGGAACTAATTAATCAAGTCTTGATTAATTAGTACTAAGTAAGCATGACAAGGATTAAGGTGTTGGTGATTCACCACCTAACCCCATCTTTTCTAGCCATACTTAGTCTTATTTACACCTTACTTGTCATTATGCTTGTCTCATGCCTTTAGTTGGACAAGTATGGGGTTTGTTATGTTTAAGTCATTTTTTTTTTCAACATAACAAAAACAAGACAAGAATAGAAAACACAACTTCTACCTCATCTCCTTGCAATTTCGGCCAAGCAAGCTCCCACCTCCATTTTTGTGTTCTTTAGTCCTCAAAGAGAAGAACTACGTGACTTTGATTCCCATGAAGATACGTAAGCGTCTTGGAGAGTCAAGTCAACCATTCGTTACCCAGTGTTCTTGTTTTGGTAAGAAATATTGCTGAATTTTTCTTTTGTGAATCCATTCTTTGATAGTTGTTTCATGGTTTTAATCGTCTCTTGGTTTTCATTGATTTTACGTTGCGAGTTGGTTCATCTCCAACCCTACCTCGAGACCCAACATATGGGTGATTCTCGACCCTGCAGGATGTTAGGTGTTGGCACAGTCAGATTCCAGCTAGCAGACGGGTCATGTAGACAGCTTACCGAGGTACGTCATATTCCAGATCTTGCAAGAGGGTTTATTTCTCTTGGGGTACTTGAGGCTCAGGGTTACAGGTACGTTGGTGAGAATGGATATTGCAACGTTTATCATGGTGACAATTTGCTATTATCGGCAATCAAGCATGCCAATCTCTATTTTCTTCAGGGGTAATGTTGTTGAGGGTGGAGCTATGGTCTCCACGGTTATTGATGAGAAGATCTTGGTCCGCACACAATTATGGCACATGCGTCTAGGGCATCTAGGTGAGAGCGGACTTAAGACTTTGAGCAGGCGTGGCTTGCTTAGCGGTGATAAGCTGGAGAAGCTTGATTTCTATGAGCATTGTTTTTATGGGAAGCAGTGCAGGGTCACTTTTAGTAACGGTATTCACAGCACCACAGGTATTGTGGATTATATCCACACGGATGTTTGGGGACCCTCGAGAGTTGAATCAAAGGGTGGGTCCCGGTATTTTGTGTCTTTTATCGACGACTTCAGCTGGAGAGTATGGATCTATACCATGAAGCATAAAAATGAAGTCAGGGATATTTTCAAGAAGTGGAAGGCTATGATTGAGAAGTAGACGGGTAGGGTGATCAAAGTTTTGAGATCTGACAATGGCGGTGAGTACACTGAGGATCCCCTTAAGGAGTTCTGTGCAGAGCATGGCATCAAGAGACACTTCACAATGAAAAAGACACCACAACATAACGGGGTAGCAGAGCGGATGAATCGTACCATGTTAGAGAGAGCACGGTGCATGTTGTCTAATGCGGGGTTGGGCAGAATATGGTGGGCTGAGGCAGTAAATACGGCGTGCTACTTGATTAACTGCTCTCCTTCATCAGCTATGGAGTCCAAGGTTCCTATGGAGGTATGGCCCGGTAATCCTTCTGATTATTCTAACTTGAAAGCATTTGGTTGTCCGGCTTACTATCAAGTTAAGGAGGATAAGGTTGGAGTAAGGGCCAAGAAGGCTATATTTCTCGGTTATCCTGAAAATGTAAAGGGGTACAAGTTATGGTGCCCGAAAACTCAGAAGTTTATGATTAGCCGGGATGTTACTTTCCATGAGGAAGCTTTGTTGCAGGCAAAGTGTGAAAGATGCAAGGATGGTTCTCCTATATGGAGAGGTGATAGTTGTGATGAAGATGAAGAAGATTATCATCAGGTGGAGCTTGGAGCTCCTAGTTTTAGTTCTCATCCGTGTAGTTCTTCATAAACGGTACCTGATGAGGCACTTATTGATGATGAGGTTCCTATTGATGGGAACGAGGCCCTTACACAACAACAGGTTCAGCAGATTGAGACACCGTCTTTGGCAGCGGTAGAGAACCTAGGGTCAGACGTGCACCTTAGAGATTCGGCTATGAGGATGGGGTAGCTTATGCTTTCCCGGTTACTGATTATGATGTTCCTAACACATACAAGCAGGCTTTGCGTGATGATCACAAAAAGGAGTGGAAGGACGCCATGGATGAAGAGATGTCATCTCTTTATAAAAATCAGACTTAGGAACTTGTTACACTTCCCAAGGGAGAGAGGTCGATTGGGTGTAAGTGGATCTTTACAATGAAAGATGGGATTCCAAATTCCAAGGATAATTGTACGGGTATAAGGTACAAGGCAAGATTGGTGGCTAAGGGATATGCACAACAAGAAGGTGTGGACTATAATGAGGTATTCTCTCCGGTGGTAAAGCACACTAGTATCCGAGTCCTATTAGCATTGGCTACGCAGTTTGATTTAGAGCTCGAACAACTTGATGTTAAAACTACATTCTTGCATGGAGATTTTGAGGAGGACATATATATGTCGCAGTCCGATGGTTATGGTGTTGTTGGTGAGGAATGGAAGGTATGCAAACTTAAGAAATCATTGTATGGGTTGAAACATGCCTTGAGGCAGTGGTACAAGAGGTTTGATACTTTTATGATTGAGCAGGGGTATGCAAGGAGTATGATCCTTGTGTATTTATTAAGAAGTTCAAGGATGGATCTTTTGTGTTTCTTTTACTCTATGTTGATGATATGCTCATTGCTGCAAAGAGCATGGTAGAAATTAATAAGCTGAAGTCACAACTTAGCAGAGAGTTTGAGACGGAAGATCTTGGTCCGATGAAGAAGATTCTTGGGATGGAGATTATTCGGGATAAGAAGAGGGGCAGGTTGACATTGTCATAGCGGAAGTACTTGGAGAAGGTTATGAGTCGTTTTGACATGGATTCGACAAAATCGGTTAGTACTCCTTTAGTTGCACACTTTAAACTTTTGAGTATGTTATCTCCTATCACTGAGGGCGAGAGGGAATATATGGATAAGGTTCCCTATGCGAGTGCAGTTGGTAGTCTTATGTATGACATGGTTAGCACGCATCCTGATATTGCTTATCCAATTAGTGTTGTTAGTCGGTTCATGGCGAACCTAGGGAAACAACATTGGCAGGCAGTGAAGTGGATCTTGAGGTATCTTCGGGGTACGCTGGATATTGGTTTAATATGAGAGATTGTCGGTTTCAGTTGTATTGGGGTATGTTGACTCAGATTATGCTAGAGATATGGACAAGCGCCGATCGACTACATGTTATTGTTTTACATTGGCAGGGGGTCCTATATCTTGGAGGTCCATGTTACAGTCAGTGGTTTCTTTGTCTATGACAGAAGCAGAGTACATGGCAGTGACAGAGGCAGTGAAAGAGGCTATATGGCTTCGAGGATTGGTTCGAGATTTGGGTGTTTCTTAGAGGGATGTCACTATTCTTTGTGATAGTCAGAGTGCCATCCATCTGGCAAAGAATCAGGTATTTCACTCTAGAACCAAGCATATAGATGTCAGGGTTTCATTTTATCAGGGATATTATTGAGGATAAACTGGTAATGTTAGAAAAAGTCGATACTAAAGAAAACGCAGCTTATATTTTAACAAAGGTGGTACCGGTGATCAAGTTAGAGCATTGTCTCAACTTGATCAAAATTTCTCGATGTTGATGCCCCTCGGGGGCGAGACCCTTCGGGGTGGGGTCTTTATGACCCGGTGGAGGACGACGAGCAGGTGCAGCATTTATGGCTTTGTCGCCTAGGTAGAGATTGTTGAAATTAGGATTCAAAAGCCCAAGTCCAAAGGCCCACGGTTTATGCCCATTCAACCCTAACTTTAGCCCATTAGAAATTTGTCTCATGTTGACATATATGGGAATAATAGGGTTCTGTTCAAGAGAGACAACAATTGACAGAGGGTGGCGGCTTCAATTTAAAGAGAGAGAAACATAAATAGAAGGGTGTGGTTCTTAGCTTGGAGGTGACGATGAACAGTGAATAGAGAGAGGAACATAAGCTCTCTTGAAAGCATCTGAAGGAGCTGTGTGGTGTAGTGGTGAAATCAAGATCTGATTTCCTTTTTTATGGTGTGCGGCTTCATTTCTGGTGTGATTGTGTTAGTAGGACCATAAATACAAAGGTATTTGGGGATTTGACTGGTAAATGATGTACATGGGCCAATGGCATGAGAAATGAAAAGGTGAGTGCACTGTTCAAGGTTTCAGAATTAATTTTTGCTTAGTGTGAGTTTTTTTTTGGTTGGAAACCAAATTATATGGAAGTGCACTAAATGCCGCAGTGAAGCTCAGGAATGGATGGGTTGGTTATCATTGTTCTAATTGCAACACTTAAGATTTAGATTATCTTTATTAGGTTGCAATTTGTATTGAGGAATAGGGAATTCGGTTGTAAGTTCTTGGATTATTTCTCGGGTAATACAAAAAACTCGTCGTTGTCCCGTGGATGTAAGCACATTGTCGAACCACGTATATCGTTGTCTCTGTTTATTTCCTGCACTTTATTATTTGTTCCGGTGTTTCCGCGTATTAGACATTTAGCATTTATCGACTGGGTCCTAGGATCGGGGGTTGGAAAGTCAGGTTATCGGTGTCCGTTGTGGATTGAATCGTGTCGGTTCTTTTCCACGGATCCGATTGATTTTTGGGGTGAGTCTCGTATTCCGTTTTTGGGGGTACTAGATTTACTACAATATGACCTCAAGTGTCATATAATGAATGGTAAAATGACGTTGTCCCCTTAATTATTTGACCTCTATACATTTTATAAGGAACATTACCATTATACCCTCGTTATTGTTCCTCGTTATTGTTCCTTATAAAATGTATAGAGGTCAAATACGTAAGGGAAAAACGTCATTTTACCATCCGTTATATGACACTTGAGGTCATATGACTAACAAATTAGAATACTTTGTCCATTTTTACTGACAAGATAAACACATCAAAATATATTCAATACACTATTTTCTAAGCGCAGCAAATGACACGTTGTGGTTGAGTTCACATGTACTTTTTTATCCATCTAAGAGTTCTATTATCAAGTAAGTTTTATTTATTATTTACATAATTAATATTTCATAAAATAATAATATAAGTTTCATTATATTAATAAATGATGATATCATAGATAATGGAGATTAATCTATGACATATATCCTCCCGGAACCGATTAGGGTTTCCATGGAGTGTACGTCGGGTGGACAAATGGGCTCAGGCCTAATGGATGATGCACGTCGGGCTTGGCATGGGCCTGTGAGAGTCGGCCCAGGTACAGGACAGAGGGCTGGACACAATTCATATTCCCCTTATCTGGCCTAATGGGAGTCGGGCCGGTGTTGGGCCGGGACAAGGGACACAAGGCGGGGCTGGATCAGATCATGGAAGTCGGACTTGGGTCGGGCCCAATTGGGCATGCGCACCGGTCGGTTAGGGTCCGGACAGGGGATCAGTTGTAGCGGTGGGGTCTAATACAACGGCAGGGGGCAAGAAGAACCCCCGCCCCAAGGAATGAGAGCGAAGCAGTCTAAAGGGAGGGCAGTCGGTTATACCGTCCCCTGGATTTAGGATGGTAGTGGTACCATCAAGAGCCGACACAATATTCCCCTAGCAGCTCAGGGGTCAACAATCTAGCGCTTTGGAGCATTACCTATATCAATCAAGAGAGGACGACGCACGCTGAAAACCTGGGGGGGATTCTCAGTCCACTAGTATGAGAAGATACAATGGACCTGCTCGGTCGTTGAAAACCCGTTTGGAGCCGATGCATCGGTGAGCTTAGGACGATGTCGTAGTACTACCCTCCGAACAACAAAAGATTCTACAAGAGCATGTTTACTCTTTACCCAGCTTTCTGTTATTGTCGTACTTTCAATTTCTGTTTTGGTATGTTTGCTTGTTGTAAACATTTTAATGCTATAATATTCGTCGTTTATTCTAAAAAAAGACATATATCGTCCCACATGTTCTTATCTCCCTTATACCATCTTTTGCTTGACATTATTGTGTACTAGGTGGGGGCACCGCGCGATGTACGGTGCATGGCGGGATAACTTGAAAAGGATATATGTTCGGTAAAGGGAAACGAACGTTTTGATTGTTATAGCTGAACAATGCAAAGATCATGACTACTTGTTAGAAGTCGTTTGTGATACATGGAATATAGAGATGTTTATTTTTACATTGTTATATATGATTAGGAAATGCATTTAAAAGAATAAACTTGGGATTTATATGAATATTTTGTTTATACAGATGGTTCCACAGACCCATTATTTCTCCAATGGTTACTCATTGTTCATGACAAAGATGCTTCAAATGAGTTGTCAATAACAATTCAACACAATGCTAAGGTAACACAATGATTAGATAAACATAATATAATTATAGTGAACCATATTCAAACAAAAGTTAGGTACACTAAAGTAGAGAACCTAAAAAAGTAACCAGTTCAAAAAACAAACATCATAACCAGTTCAAAAAAGACATGCAAAACAGGGGCATCCTTCATGGAGCATTGAAGAGAGAATCAGCAGCGTTTGGTGGAGCAGAGCTAGAAGACGGGTTTTGAGAGCCACCAACATTCTCTGTTACAGCTGTGTAATACCCAATCAGGGAGTAGATGTGAGAGACAAAATCATCAGCGCCAGGGAATGCAACATTGGTGAGCAGTTGGAACATATCTTCATCTGATTTGTGCTCATCTAGATACGTCATTATACGATCAACCAGAACCGAATCATCACATAATAGAATCTTTAAAACATGGTCCTCGACATATGGGCGGACCTTAACCCCAAAGTGAAGATATGAAAGATCAGAAAAATAGTATGGTGGTTGTAGTGTTTGAAAGTAAAAGTCAAAGACAAGAAACTTACAGAATCATATAACACCCAGTTGATTGCGCGAGGCCTGGGCAGGGTGTATGAGTTTTGGAGGCCAGTCTCGACTTCTGTGTTGGCTGCAATAGGTACGGCTGCATGGGTGTTTTGAGTCGCTGGCAGTGGTTGGTGCTCGTCTTGAGGCCATGGAGGTCATTCGCTGGTGTCAGGTTCAGGAGGTGGTGATCGGTGTCCGTCTTGAGGCCAATCGCCAGCCCCAGACCCATCTGCTGGTGATCCGGGCTCGTTTTCAGGCCACGGAGGCCAATCGCCTGTAGCAGGCACATCTACATGTCCGTTTTCAAGTACTTCTCCAGCAGGGATGATCTCCATAGACCAATCCCCTTCAACAAGCACGGCTACATGCCCGTTTTCAAGTACTTCTCCAGAAGGGATGATCGTCGGGGCTCTGAGGCGTTTGATTCTACGCAGAGGATGGCGTTGTGCTTGCCTTATTTGTTGGCGGCGAAGCACCATGGCTCCGATTTTTAGGTCTGATTGTAGAAGAGGGCTAATCTATGTTTTATACGGAAGAAAACAGAAGAAGATGAACGGGGCTTGCGCATGCGAAGGATCGCGTTGGCTTTCATGTCCGTACGCCAGAGAATCGTGTCGTTTAGTGGTTTTAACATTGCATTAAGCATTCAAGACACAAAAGGTAATTCTGAAAGGGCAAATCTGATGTTGGTTCGTTGGGCCGTAATAATGTTTAGGTTATTTCACTGTGGATAATTTCGCTGGCCCGTCTTTAACTCAGTGGGCATGTGTATATGGCACATGGATAGATCTGTATGAGGGGCAATTTGGGTCGTTCAATCGAAGGTAGCCCATTGGCAAAAACGGGCCCGTACAGAGAAGTTGTGTATTCTAGCTCATGATGGCGCCCGTTCTGCTTCTATCAACGTCACTTTATTTGTGTCACAATACAATGGAGAAGATGAAGGGACTAAAGGTTGGAAGCGTGAGGGAAGTAGGTGCGTGACGTCACGCGTTAGAGAGTGCACTCACAACAAGCTCCTCAAGAAAGAAGTGCCCAAGGAGAGCGCGATATAAAAGAAGGGATCGTTGTGGGGAGTCTAGGGTTTATGTGAGTTGGAGATAGTTACTTGGGGAATTGTTAATCTGAACATGGGGCGGCGAGGCAGGTGGTCGAGAAAAGGGAGGATTTATCGCGGTGGAGTTCGTCGGCCGATTCAGCCGCAACATGGACAGCAAATCTCTGACTTGCATGCTACAAATATAACAGGAAATCAAGATAGGTCCCTCATCGTTCGCCGATCAGTTCGACTCACCAACGGAAATCAGAGCACTCGTTGTTGTCATATCTGTCCTCATGATTGGTCACCCTCTCGTGTTAAACAGCAGAGGAAGTCACAGGAAAGGCAAGTGCATTCAAACACAATCGCAGACACACATGTTTGTATGAACGGATGTGAGCCCATGGTTGGGAGGGACGGTTGCCAGGTGGAGAAGCAAGCTGATCTCCAGAGCGAACACAACTCAGTGCCAGAACTGATCCCAACGGTACACTCTAAACACAATCCCAATTTTATTTTAGTTCTATGAAGTTGTTGAATTGGTTCTGCAAGTATTTTTCATGGTTGGCTACTCTTGTTTGAGTTAAATTTCTAAGGTAACATGTAGTGCTCTGGGTATGAACTGTAGGAAAGGCCTAAATTAGACTACATTTGTTACAATCAATTATTGATTGCAGGAAGATGAGGAGGAACAATTCAGATTGGCATTGATGAAGAAGTGCTTTAGCTCCCCGTACTTTGAGCCGAACTTTGCCCTCTTCAAACGCATCCACATGGATCGTGATACTGGTTATATCGGTAGAGATTATCTTTCGGATCACCCAGGTAAGAAGCAATTGGGAATACATTATGTAATAGATAAATCAATAGTCTAGAATCTAATTGGTTGCATAATGTAGATAGAAATTGTCGATGAGTTTATTGTTTCCCAAGCTAGAGCTTTCCTGCCAAGCACGCCAAGCATAAGAGAAACAATAAGCAATTGATTTTCTAATTCTGCAGACTTTGTTGCTGAGTTACAGGTCGTTGAGGATAACAAAGCAAAGATGCTAGTGCTTCTGAAGGCATTCATGTATTGGAAAATTGTGAGTACTATTTACATTATTGTGTGAATGTTTTACTGTCATGTGCTCTGATAAAGATGATATTTTTTTGGAAATCACAATAGAGGAAAAAGAGAAGTTTTCAAACCATGGAAGGACAACGCTGTTATGGAAGAACTTAGAGGAGTCAGGAAGCCAAATGATGCATAGGAGGGATGAAATGGTTGAAGAACGATATGTGAGTAGCTTAGTTAAATACGCCTTTTTAATATCGCATGTATCTCGGCCACCTTTTGGAAGTAAGCATTGAACAATTTGTTTTTTGAACGTTGGGCAACCTGATTTTTGGGGAACATTATGTGATGCGGAACCTCATATACAGACCTTAATATAAATAGGTTGTTTTAGATAAGGTTTGGCCCTTCAAATGGAATCTCATCGGCATTCATCATATTGTACTTAGTTTGTGACAAAAACAAAGACAAGTCTGTAAATTTGAATTTGAGTTGCACTTGGTCTACAAATAAAAGGGTTATTTACGATTTGGTACCCCAAATGTTTCGTCCACGAACGATATGGTACCCTTATGTTTCAAATGACCAATTTGGTACCCAAATGATTTGTCCACAGACGGAAGTAGCATATTCCGTTAGAAAACTAATGGAATATTCCTCTAAATTATACATGTGCAGTTAAGTGGGGTGTGAAATGACGATTTTACCCTTTCTTATTTTAAGCTTATAAATTTGATAGACAAAATTACCATTATACCCTTAGTTATAATACAATAAAAAAATTTAATTTTTTTAAAATTTAAAAAATAAAATATTAAAATAAAAAAATGGTCATTTCACATTATTCTATTAGTTTTTTTAACCCCATTAACTCAAATCGTTCGTGGACAAATCATTTGGGTACCAAATTGGTCATTTGAAACATAAGGGTACCATATCGTTCGTGGACGAAACATTTGGGTACCAAATCGTAAATAACACCAAATAAAACATGAGAGTGCTAAGCTATCTGATTAGTCGGCAAGTGGTTCTTTTTGGGTTCAAATTTGCTGCTATATGTCGACGGTAGTTCAAGCGGTCCATGGAACTTTGCAATACATGGTTGATGCTTTCATGGCGGTAAACATGACCTTTCTTAGTTGTAGTAATGGTTGTGTCTCTACGCATGTATACCGGGAAACCATTGTCATCGGTTGTCGTTGATGAGTTCCATGGTTTAGGAAAATTCTTTTAACATTCTCCTTTAACCATACACGGGGAGTTGGGATTCACACTAACACAAGGACCATAGAGCATCATATGCCGCACAATATTATATCCAGGCAGCACAATATTAGGATCAGGAAGCTCTACACTAACCATCTTGTCTATCTGGCTTCCAGAAGGGTTCTTATACGCAGGTTGGAGGAATAGCAATATGTGAACATGTGGAAGGCCTCTGTTTTGGAATTCAATTGTATATAGCCCTGAAATGGAAAAAGACAAACTCGTCAGATGTAGTGAGCGCATTAAGAAAAACCAAATTTGGAAAGAATACATACAAGCAAGAACTGAGCCGAAAGGCTTAGCTGTGCGCAAATGTTTCATGAAATGCTTTATTTTGATCTCGAAAACGCGAGCATTAATATCATGGCGGTTTGTGTCCCCCTCTTGGCCAATCATCCCAAGCATGGCATTGATTTCAGGCCATTTAGGATTGCACGTGAAAGTCAAGAAAATATCATGGTATCCGGCCCATCGACATATTTTCATAGCATCCTAGTAGTTTTCAACTCGATAACGGGGGCCTCCGGTATGGCTTGCGGGGAGTATTATTTCTTTCCCTGTGTGACCTGCATCTGAATCACCGCGGAAAGAAGCATCCATTAACCCAGTATATAAATCATGTAAGAACCACTCCCGGTCAACGCCAGTCAAATTGGCGAAAAACAGGATAATTAAAAAAAATTGGACAGACACCTAAATGAACCTAAATTTGACCCCGAGGGTCATATCGGACTTGAGTTGACCCCGATATCGACCAAAATGAGTTCTGGGGGACTCATGGCAACTTTCTGACCAATTTGGGAAATGTTGACTTTTGTTGGAAAAGTCAACCGAGCGACGTTTTGGTCCGTTCGAGGTCTGTTTTGGATCCAAAAAGCTTAGCCGTCGTTACAGTGGTCTTAGTTGAGCCGTTTCCTTGTAGCCCGCGAAGTTTCGTAATTTCTTGGAAAATGGGCCCGTTCAGGGCCCGAGACGGCCGAATTTCGCAAAAGGGGTGGGACCCACTTGCCACATGTCATATAAGTGGTGGTGTTAGGTAATATTGAACAAAACAAAAGGAAGACCAAATGGAGGTGTTCGACCATTTAGAGAAAAAGGGGGGGAAAAGAGAGAGAGAGAAGGAGAAGGAGAAAATGAGAGAAAAAGAGAAGAAGGAGTTAGGGTTTAGGGATTTCCCGACGATCCAACCAACGGATCGTCTCAACGGTCGAAGAATCAAGCTCCCGTCATCATTCCCTACGGTGAGAACCTATTCGATTTTTGTTTTAGTACGTTTAAAAGTTAGGGTTTGGGTTTAAATGGGTTAAATATGGATGAGTCGAGGTGTTGGGTTCTTTGGGAACATTTTGGAGCGAAAAGGATTGGTTTCCGGTGACCGGAGGCTCGCAGGAGCTCCGGCCACCGTGGGTGGTGGCTGGCCGAAGATGGGTGGTGGCTGGCCGGAGCTAGGACCGGCCACCATGGTGGTGAACCGGCCCAAAACCGGCCCAGCCACCATCAGGTCTTGATGGCCGAGTGGGGCCCACGTGCTCAGGTCTCGGGTTTTCGTGTTCGGGTGGTTTAGGACGATCCTCAAGTTGTTAATCCACACCCGGGACGAAATTTGGAATTAAATTGTAAAAGTTGGAAATGACGGGTTTAGAAACTTTAAACGCGAATTAAATTGCTCGGAAGTCAGAAATTAATTCCGTCGATTGCATTGGAACCCTTGAATTATTCTAAAATAGTAGAAACGAAAACGGGAATTTTCGGAGCCCCGGAAGGGCGTTTTCCAATCCTGGGCAAATTCGCCGAGCCTGGCGAATCGGGCCCTTCCGGGCCCATTATTGACAATGTCGAGTACTTGGGAAGTTTGGGAGTGATCGACATTACTAGGGTTGCGTTTGGGCGTCTAATTCTTTAATTTCATTTTTTGCCTGCAAACTTAAAAAGTGTTTTAATTGTGATCTTGTTAGACCGTGCCGAGGACCGCGGAAAGGGAAAGATAGGCGAGTGACCGTGAGCACGTCGGAGCTTGGTTGGGAACTTTTGGGAAAGCGTACGAGGTAGGGAAAAGTAGCCGGATCACGGCCTTGACTAGGGAAAGTTAACAGTAGAAATGCATGAGACACTTAGTAGTGTCGTAGGATAAGTAAGTTATCGAACACTAGAAATGCAGGCGACACCTTGTGGTGTCGTATGATACGAGAACGTATCGAACAATAGAAAGCAATGTGACACTTAGTAGTGTCGTAGGATAAGTGAACTTATCGAACAATAGAAATACTGGTGGCATTTGGTTGTGCCCGGAGGTTGATTGAATTGATTGTGTCTTGGGTGGCCATGAGTGCCCGTGGGAGTTGAACCCGTATTTTACTGTTTATGCGTCTTGGGTGGCCATGAGTGCCCGTGGGGAGTTGAACCCGTAATTTTACTGTTTGTGTGTCGTGGGTGGCCAGGTGTGCCTTTGGGGTGCTGAACCCGGGTGTTACTGTTTCGTGTGTCGTGGGTGGGCATGTGTGCCTGTGGGGTGTTAAACCTGTGTTGTCGCTTGTTGTTGAACTTTGGTTGTGATTGTGATTGCCTGAGGTTGGGGGCCCGCCTGACAATAAAGGGGTCCTGTGGTCGCGCGCGTGTGCATTCTTCTGCCAGAGGTTGGGGGCCTGCCTGACAATAAAGGTGTCCTGTGGTCGCGCGCGTGGGGGTTGGCTAGCCTTCCGGGTTAACCACCGGTAAAGTTGTGCATTCTTCGGCGATGAAGGGCGGCTCCCCTTCCGACTAGCTATCAGAAAAGGATTGCGTTATATATCGCTAACATGTCGACCGTCTGGCCCGACTGCGTGTCGGGGAAAGTTGCTTGGGGCAGGCTCGAGCCCAACCGGTTAGCAACCGGCACTGAGCAGCTGGAGTGCGATCCTTTGTGATCTTGTTTGGTGTGCGATCCTTTGTGATCTTGGGTGTTGCGTGGTTTTCTTTTGTGTCTTTGGTGGAGGTCGTAACCGCTGTGTCAGGTCTACATTACCTGTCCGGGTGTTGAGTTGGTTGGGGAAAGTAACAGTTCGTGTGTCAGTCGGGTTACTTGAGTTTGGGGATAGTAGTCCCCGGTGTTTGGGTTGTTGTTGGTGTTTCCGGCATTTTTTGCTAGTATGTCATAGTCAGTCTAGTATCCGTGGTGGTGAGCGAACGCTCACCCCTAGCTGCTTTTCCTACAGGTATTGGTCGCCAGGCGGACTAGGGGAGTTATCGAAGCTTGAAGAGTTGGGAGTGAGAGTCCGGGTTTCTTTTTGGGAGTTAGCGACGTACGCTCTAGTTTTTGTACGCTCTAGTTTTTGTCCGCTTGTTTTGGACGTATTTGATTAACTTAAGTGGTAATTTTAAGTGGCTTATTAAAAGGTTTAAAAATTATGTCACTGTTTCATCGTTCGCGTTCGATTAAAAGGAGAAGTCAGTGGAGAAGAGGAATAAGTTAGTAAAGTGTATTCAAACAAACGGGAAAGCAAGAAAACACCATACCAATATCAGAAAACTTAAACATTGCAAACACACAGTCCACAAAATAAGGAATAAAAAGATAAATAGAAGTGAAATGAAAGATGAAGCAAGGATCTAAGTTGAGTAAAAACCTAAAGATAGTCTCAAGTGCAAGAAGCAAGCCAAGTTGTAAATGAGGAGCAGCTATAGAAAACGTCTGTAAACGAGAAAAGAAAAATTCAGGGAAGACCATATTACATAGTTGATAAGGTCATAATCGTACTGGATGTATGAGACTCTATACCTAGGAGAATCAGATGGAGAGTACATGGATATGAGCAAATGACCAACCATATATAACAAATCAGAGGATGAGGAAAAGCGTACGAAGAGATGGGCAAGATTAAATGGGCAATAATGTGGCTTAACTTCATAAGCTGTAACTGACATAAAACTGTTATTAACTACACAATATGATGAAAAGAGATTGTTCAGGTGTGTGTAACAGAGGTACAAAAGTAAATGCAGAACACAAGAAGACCTGCAATAAAGGACAATGATTATTGGAAGCTAGAAATGTATGAAAAACTAGTTGCATAGTATAAAGAATAGTATAAGGAATGGATAAATTAAATAGGTCCTCAGACCTGTATCTGAATTGGGCTACTATTTTTTCTGCCAATATTTTTCTTTGTTGATTTATAAAAAACATAAACACCAAATCTTGACGGTATTTTGGGAATTGAAAGTAAAGGCCAACATCGGTGAATTAGCATTTAAAACGTCTGAGAACCTTACACTACGGACGATCACCTATGAAATACATGTCTGTCACAAATTATTCCAAGGTTAATCTACCTGTCAGTATGTGAAGCCTCAGCTTCAATGCAAACAAACCAATAGTACCTGAGCTAGGAAAAAGTACGGATCAGTACATACCACAAACGAACAAAAGGGAATATCAAAAAAAAAACAATGGACATAAGAAACATTAAACGTGTAGAACCAAATTGTGGCGGCCTAAGTCAGACACATGATAATTACACAGAGCATTGTTTGGTCAAAACAAAGGCATGTGTCACAGAATGAACATACCATGAACAATAGGCGAATTATAAATAAGCGAACAATACCAACAGAGAAGAGCAACTGAGGAAATGCGTAAAAAAAAAGTAAGGAGCATCTCAGCTGCACTTAACATCTATACAGCACAAAGGTCCAAGAAATAACGGATTATGCAATCAGGGCTAGTGATGACAGACATGATAAGCAAATAAGAAGTTGGAACAGGGAAGGAAGTAAAAAACACATTTATTAAACGCACAAAAAAAGTTTTGCTGGGAGAGCGAGTTTTAAGGAAAGCATAATTCAGGAAACTACTGGAAGTGGGACTGCAGTCCTAAAGCAAACGGAAACATAAATAAATAAAACCCATAGCAACCCGTATCTATTCTTCTTCGCCGCTCGACTCCTCAACTTCATATAGGCCATCTTCGAGTTCGCTGCTACTTCTTTTCTTATGCGACAAATTGACCTCAGACTGGGCACAATCCAAAGCATTTTTTCCCTTTGAACCATCTGTAGGAGACTTGTACAACCTCCTCCTCGAGGGAGCTGGTTTGCTAATCCTAGGAACCTGCAAAGGGATGCCAAAAGGCACAAGATTTAGTACTCGAATAAAAATGGGCAAACAGAGTACAAGAAACACATAAGTCCAAGCATAATACATGATCAAGTGTGTAAACATCTTGGACAGTGAATGAATCATTCATATCTTCTAGATTAGCTTTATAGGAGATTTTGAAGATATAGTCCTGGCCACACAAATCGAGTATTGCCCGCGGGAGGTCAGTAGACCCAGGGTCCATTTGGTTGAAAAGTTTTTTGGCATACGAATCCACTAGACGCTCGGCAACCTTGTTCATAGATGTACAAGTGATAGCATCAGTGTCATCCTGAACAAAAAACCGGATCATGTAGCTACAAAAAAGCAAGCGAGCGAGTCAAAGGAAAAAAATAGCAAATTATTGTCCGTGGGAAAAATTAAGGGGATGGACGTACAACACTGCAGGAGAATCCGACTTCCATGTGCACTTACTACACTTTTAGCAGCCACCCATAGGAAAAACCTTTTTTTATAGTCCATACAACTCAAGTAATACCACCCGAACCGAGATAATATTTCAGTAATACGGCCGGAGAATGTCATTTTATAGCCCTGGCATTAAGACAGAATCAACTAGTCATCAGGCGCAACACTAGTAACAGATAAACATGCCAACATGAGGTATGAAAATTTCTACTCACCGCTTTCTCAGCCGCCCAGCCAGCGTCAATAATAGTAGAAATGGCCATGCGATTTTCCATCATGGCTTCAGCCGGAGTGGCAGCACCACCAGGGGAACGGACAAGAAAGTTTAGTGGAGTGGGATTATCAGCAAGCTTAGCACGAAGGCGAGGAACTTCAGGGTGATCCATATCGACACAGCATTGGGTTGCACCGGTAGAAGAGAAACTAAACGAACCTGGGCAGGGGAAGAAGAAAAAACCAATGAGCTAGAAATATACACTGGAAAGAAATGAAAGAAAGCAAGAATGAAAAATGCACAAAATTCAATGTTTCCCCATACCTGAGTACTGTTTGACCTTGAGTGAGGCAACAATAATCATGACGGGTTCAGTCACACCAGCCAAACCGTTGTCAACTACGAACGACTATGTCAATTCCTCCCATAGAGTGACTCTAACCCTCCCGACACTAGCAAATTCAATACAGGTTATAGACCCAAAGCATAAAACATTTAATCTTTTTTGAGGTAATGTATGTGTAGCAATAAGACGGAGCAAGAGTGTAGTAAAACTCACACATCACAAATCATTTCAATGTCACTTTTGACGTAACCACCAGAAACAGTTTCTTCATCACCAATAGTAACCAAGCAGCCAATTATGTCTGCAAAAATAGAGCGTAAGGCCAGTCCCCGGGAGAGCACATATGGGTTGACTATGGTATGAGAACAGACACTAACCTGTGAGGTAGGTCGGGTCCTCGCACCTCTCAACAATAGTGGAATAGGACGAGAACTGGAAAAAAATGCATTGCAATTGAGGGCATCAGGACAGTTATCGGTTTGACAAAGGTTATGAGCGGAAACATGATCTTGAAATCAGTGCCAACCGACCGGTACTGCCCACGGACAGGAAGTGCATTGAAATTTTTGAGTAGGTAAATATGCCCGGGTGCCAGAAGATGCCAGAAGCGCCTTACCATATCACTTTTGATCTGAACCCACATAGGGGTGCCCTGAGGAAAAGCGAGGAGAAAACAGGTCAACACTGCGAGTAGTGATGAGAGGGGCTATAACAAAAAGATAATAAAAAAATAAAGAGAATTAACAGCACCTCCAAATCAATAACAACCATATCGAGGCTGATAAGAGTTTTGGTTTTGGCATTGCGGGCGTCCCAGGAACGACAGACCCTAACCTGAATAGGGACCGAACCAGATGTTGCGTCGAGAGCCTGGAGAGGAATGATATCCATGGCAAATTGCATGTGCTGGAGAAACAAAGAAGGCGCCGTGGAGAGACAGAATTAGAAAATCCAAAAGAGGCACAATAAAAGGAACCAACGCTTGACAATTTCCCAAATACCACGGCCAAACCTAGCAAACAATAAGCCCAATCAACTGCATAAGCTTAAAAAGTCTAAGACACTATTCAGAACACGGCAGAATACGCACTACTTAGATTCAACCTATGACACAAACTCATGATAGAAATCCGCACTACTTAGATTCAACCTATGGCACAAACTCACAATAGAAAGTCACAGATGGTGCACACTCATATGGTTGGGAAGAAGCATCACAAAAATAATTACAAAATTGTGAGAAAATTTGTTTTCAAGAAACATACGAACACAACTCAAGTTATGCTCACGTTGCACTGTATTTTTTCACTCACATTAGGTCACATACAAATAAGCGCAATCTATACTGCAAACCTAAAATACGTACAATCTAACAATATATATGTGAAAGCGATTCTCAAAGCAAATAAGAAACTCAAAATGTCTGGGAAGAAGCATCACAAAAAGAATTACAAAAATGTGAGAAAATTTGTTTTCAAGAGATATATGAACGCAACTCAAGTTATTCTAACGCTCAACTATATGTGTTCACTCACATTAGATCACATACAAATAAGCGCAATCTATATTGCAAACCCAAAATACGTACAATCCAACAATATATATGCTAAAGCGATTCTTAAAGCAAATAAGAAACTCGAAACGAACAATCGGAAGAAGAAACAATGGACGTTCAATTAGATATTCCGATACACATAATTACATACAAATAAGTACGCGCTCAATGAAACCTACACATGGTAAATGCTCTGCCCCAATCTACAATGCACTAAAAGTATCAGTAAAAAAAATCACTCAACTTGTTGATCTTAGCCATGGATCAGTGACAATTAAATCCAGCAATTTCAAGCTCCATGTAACACGCCTTGAATGCAAATGTGATAACTTTTACTTTTTTTTATCTATGCTATGCCCAAGATTAGAGCTTTACATAATTGCTTCCTGAGATCTTATATGGTTTAGTACAAAATGCAGGCCATGAACCAACCTCGAATAAACAGAACAATCACAAAGTGGCACATTTTTGACTTCGTAAGCACTATATAAGGCAACCAAAATTGAAATAAAAAAATCAAGGACACAAATTTGCCGTGAAATTACAATCTTATCTTCAAATCACAGATTAGAGGCAGTTGACTTAATTATAGGCTCAAATAGTACCACGTAGGTACTCAGGCGCTAGTATTTGATTTGCTGGAAAAAAAATTGTTGCTCTAAACATATTTATAAGAATTGTCATATTAATGTCAGTAGGGAAACAATAGACACAACCAGAACTACGACCTGGAATAATCTCATTCACATAACACGTCAAACAAATGAGAACATGACCTGCCTGTTAATTTAAACCCCAGCAACCTCAATACCCTTACCCAGAAAAAAGAATTCATAAAATAACCTAGCCCTATCAGAAATAAACACACTTTGGCTCCACACACACAATTCCACAAACACATACAACCAAAACCGGACTGAACACAACAGAACTACACAACTAAACACAATCGTCTAAAATAAGGTTATAGCCACATCCGAAAAATTCAAACCCAAATCAGTAACACACAAATTCAGGGAATAGATTTAATGCCATATAATTTGAGAACCAACAAATGTAAGAGAAGAAGCACTAACCTATGTAGCAGACGGTACAAACCGTAGGTGAAGGAACTGGAGTAGATGGAAAAAGCAAACGATTGAGGCCATTTAGAGACGAACCAACGACGTTCCGGCTGGGCGCAATGATTGTCCACAATCAAGCAAGCTGTGAATGCGAGTAATGGACGAAAAAGGAACGACATCGCAGAAAAGCGGAGAAGGTGAAGAAGGTCCGAATGTTAGGGCAGGAAAAGGAAGGAACACACAACGTTAAGGTGCAGACCACTCCAAAACGCAGCGTAGCGTTTCATCTGCCAGCGTGGCTACTCACCTGGCAGAGAGAGAAACCAACGGATAGAGGAAGCAGTATTTTACTATTCCCAAAACAGTAGTCTGCCAGCTCAACGCCAAGTTGGCGTTTTCTTGTCTTTTATTGTCTTTGGGATTACCTTTGGTACACCGCAAAGCATTGGGCTTCTGATCCTGAACTTTGGTGCATTCGGAACACTGTACAATTTTGGGCCGAGTATTATAAGTCATTCATGGATTTACATTTTGGGCCCACAAACCAAAGGAACCGTACAGACCAGTAATGGACATTTGTAACGCACCATGTGAATTTGGTCAGAGCTAGAAATAAGTTATGATGTTGACTTTTTCATACAAATGCATGCATGTGATGATGTATGATTGTGACAATATCCCATGATTGGAACTATAGGACGTTCCTAACACCACTTCAATCCAAAAATATAAATAAATCTTCACATTATATGTCTCCTTTGAACAATAGCGTTGTATTTCAGAAAAAAATAAATAATAACAATAGCATTATTTTTTGATAGAAAGATGCATCATTAAACTTTGAAAATTAAAACAATGATGTACATTAAGGAATAAGCTTTCTGACTACTAAAGAATGACTATACGAAATCGAGGTTCACTAATCATTTTATTACTACAATTGTCACTGATAGTGTTTAGATGCCATAAGAGCCAACAAGAAAAACAAGTGCGAAGATGGTACTGCAGATCCTGCTCCGAAAATCTGTCACAGCAGTAATGATAAAGGTGTTCTCAAGTAGTGGGAGGCACAACATCATCGAGGGACCCCTCCCAGGCCAGTCCCTAATGCCCAACCGGTACATCATTCCTCCCGACGGGGATGCTTCCCCGCCCGAGGATCTTCAGTCAGCGTTCCAGATGCCACAAGCACCCCATATCCAGCCCTGCGAGCTGCGGGAGCTGGAACTTCAACAGTGCGCGCGACCTCCACCTCGAAACCCACCGAGAATGAGCATCGTGACTGCAACAATCGAATCAGCAGAGAGCTGAATAGTCGCGTGCACAAAACCCGAAGGGCTCACGGCCGACCATCCAGGGGGCATACCGGCCCCGAATGGTCGATGTCCCAAGTACACCCGGATTAGGTATCGGGTCCACGGTTACGCTGAAATCCACATCGCGAGCCGATTCGGCCTTATGTATAGGGTCCATGGTCATCGGGAACGAAGCTCCTTCCTCCATTCACGTCTCTAGTGCTAGGTCATGGGGCGGGAGGCCACAGTACCTAAGAACGACAACGCCCCACCCCGCACCCGAACATAGCTATGGCGGAGAGACTGCGTGGAGGAGATCGCCACCGTCCTTCTCACCAAACCGGCGGCGGCATGGAAAAAGTATTGAGTGCGACTCGACACCCTGGTGACGGTGGAGACGGCTGAGAACGCCTCAAAAACCACCCCCAAGTGTGGGGTCGTGACCAAGGGAGGCTGAGGGCGTGATTAGGGGAGGCCGAGGCAGCCGAACATGTGCAAGCCTAGAACGCACGCCGCCTAGGTCCAGAGCAAAGTCATGGTAACGGTGGGAGACCAGCGACCTAGGGTTTAAGTCGCATGGGGGAAAAGGAAATGCATGGCGATGCGGCCATCCCCGTCATGGCTTCGAGACCCGCGAGGGATACCGGGTTCCCATGGAGATCAGAATCAACTCCAACGAGACGTCGTGGGGAGCTAGCTGGGCCGGGACAAGAGATACGGAAGGAAGGAGAAGGCGTTCGTGGCACCATTCGTCCCCATCATCGAGTCTTATCCCCCACACCAGTCAAGGTCTGCGAGAGAGACGACCAGATGGGACGTAAGAGCACGAGAGCGGCGGGACCGATAGAACCAGTAGCACCAAGTGGCAGCACGGTAGTCGGCGTGATGACGGTTGTAGTAGGGAGCACCATAGTGACGTAGGCTAAGGCTTGAGAGGGAGAATCTCAACACTTGAGAGAGAATACATGTATACGATTATTAGTTTAAACGTTTCTCAATTGGTACTGATTGTTTTTATTAATAGCGTTGTTTAGGAATTATACATTAAAAAAATCTGTCTCGCAAGTCGAGATCTCTTCCTTCCCGAGGCAAAACCCTACCTCTCTATGGATCTTCTTATCCATGTCGTCAACATGACCACTGCACCCACCGCCGGTATTATCCCATCACAGTCCCATCTGGAGTAGCACCTACCACGTGTGCTCTCATCACGCCCTTCCTCGGAGGTTGTGACTCCTCATAAACCGAGATGACGAAGGTTGACGACGCAATATACTTTTGGCTATGTCTCTCTCTCCCCCACGGTGATCACCCCTTCTGTTCCATCGATGGGGGTTGTCGTCTTCTCTCAAGGATCCTTTGAATTGGTGAGCAAATCTCGCCAGGGTCGTCCTTTCAAGACCCAAACCCTAGCTTCAGCCGCAAGCTACACTAGGGTTTTGGCGCTACCTCCACCTCCGCTCATCATTAACGACTCAGCGGCTCCTCTGACTCTTGGGACAACATCTATTCCCCAGTAATCATCGGAACCTTCTCCACCCAACGCTTCATAGTCGTCGTCGAAGGTTCTTGTATCTGCTCCGCCGCCTCTACTGGTTTGGGACTCCTCTCGGGGTAAGGCTCATATGATTGACCTGGTGATGGAGGAACCAGGACGGAAGGATCTGGAGTCCTTCTGTGAGGGGATCTTCATCCCCAACACTGACCGGGTATTGGTGATCTCAGCATTGCTCTCTCCTCCGTCGGGAATGGTTCACCGCCGCAGATTTTTCAAACCCAAGGAAACCGGGACCGCCTCGAAGTCGTCGGACTTGTCGGTGTTGCTAGAGTCTCATCTACTCAATCTCCAAGATGACCTCTCAGCCTGTTCGCTAGAGGAGGGTGAAGATGATGTGGTGGAAGTCCTGTACCAACTTGTGAGCCCATCGGTCCTAGCACATCAACGGTTTGTCATACTGGGCAAACTATGGACCTCCAAGCCACCCCGTAAGGAGGTTCTTCTCAGAATTATCACTAAGGCATGGGGGAAGTCGGGCTAAGGTTTGGTCATCAAGGATAACGGGACTGGGGTGTTCGATTTTTACTTCGAGACAATGGCGGCACACTCATGGGTTTGTGGGAATGGGTCGTGGTGTTTTGATGGACGACACCTCATACTGGCTGATTTGGACCCAATGGTTAAGGAACCGCTTACCATGGATTCACTAAAACTCTAGGTGCATGCCCATGGTCTCCCTCCGGTAGTACGTACCAAAACCACGGGATATACAATCGGCTTGACATTAGGATTGTGTTTCGAGGTCCCATGTGACCAATAGGGAATCTACTGGGGCGGTACAGTGAAAGTCAGACTTTGGCACCTTGTGGAGCGCCCTCTTCACCGCTAGAAACTGCTTCGATTCACGAAATTTCCCGAATCGGTTTGTGCCACTCTTACTTATGCAAAGCTCTCCGTCTTTTGTTTTAATTATGGCATGATTGGTCACATGGTGGTTGAATGTGATCGGGAGATGGTAGGTACTTACAGGTTCGACTCCTCCATCTTGGAGTATTAGAGGGACCGCCAACCTAATACGTATGCAACAGATTGGGATGGTCATATATCCCGTTGACCGGTGTTCTTGACTTATGCACCTCATGTTCCTTTATTTCGCGGTAGAGGGCCGAAAGTATCCTCGGCTACTACACCTCAGGGTGTGAGCCCTCAGAGCGTCTCCCAGACCCGGTTGACTGATCCAGGTTAGAAGAATTTGGTAATCGGTCAATCCTCCGGGGGCAGTAGAGCCGATCCCTCACACCTGCTTGAGCACATAGATAGAACTGGACTTGGAGTTGGAGCTGAGTCTAGTCTTGGAGCAGGAGGTGGGGGAGTGAAATGGGGTTCCGCTGGGGAGCCTCGAGATGATCATGATCGAGCGAGGAAAGAACCCTGCATGAAGGAATGAAAAGAATCCAGTGGTCTGAGGACTAGCCTTGGGAGGGGTCCCTAGGAAGAGCTCTACCTCCCTTTGAAGATGATGACAACATGTTTGGTTGCACTCTATAGAGTATGCATCAGCTAAGCACTACCTTGAGTAATAGTCATCGGTTTCGTTGTAGTTTCTTTTTCTTTTCAGTTGCCTTTTATGACTTTTCAAAAAACCCGCATGTGTTGGTTCATTTGTCTCAGAGTTATGTGCAAACAGACCTACGAAGCTCAATACCATGTAATAACTCTTTTATTGTGGTTAGGGGTTTCCCTGATATAATTCTATTGTCGTTTAAACTCTATCTAATGAAATGACACCCTTTTAGTCAAAAAAATGACACATTGTTAAATGAATATTACGTACCATAGAAAAATATCCCATGTAAGTTTATTAAATTGGTTGTATTTCTTATCTAAAATATCAAATTATAATTTTTATTTAACGATAAAAACTTTTAAATTTTTTCTATTTTACTCCACTTTAATAATAAATAATAAGAATATTCTTATAATATAATAGAGAAAACTCGAACAAAATTACTCATATATTGTCAATTTTTATTTATTTATGATCATAAATTAATTCATTAAAAAAAGTTTTTCGTAATAAAATAAAAAATTATGTCAATTTTTTTTGTTATTTTGATATTTTTATTATTTATTATTAAAATAGAGAGTGAGAATCTCCTAACAAAATTCATAAACTAAAGGGTAAACTACAAATGCATACCCTGAAGTGTCACGTTTAACCGATGATTACCCTGAAGTTTAAAGTTAACTGTTGCATACCCGGAAGTTATGAGTTGTAACTCAAAACCCCTTCTGTCAGCTAAAATGACGAAAATACCCTCAATGATTTTTTAAAATATAAATGAAGTGATTTTTTAAATAAACATGAAGTCATTTAATAAGTAAATATATATATATATAACAAAAGTAATTTTTAAATAATTTCTTTAACATAATTATTGAAGTGTAGTTGAAGGTATTTTCGTCATATTAGCTGACGGAGGGGATTTGAGTTACAACTCGTAACTTCAGGGTATGCATCAGTTAACTTTAAACTTCAGGGTATTCATCGGTTAAACGTGCATACTTAAGGGTATGCATTTGTAGTTTACTCTAAACTAAATAAATGATTATTTGATAGGTAAACGATTTGATATTGTAAATACAGGTTGATGAAAGACAAGAAAACCACCAAACACCGAAACCAAAGTACTGGAAGAGAGAAACTAACAGGAATAAATCGAAACAAAATGTAAACTATCTCTTTGAACTGAACCGCTTCGCTAATACGTTTAGAAGGTGGTACTGTGGTAGCGCCAAAAGACACCGATACAACAAATCTGACCTATAAGGTAGGGTAGAACGGACCCATTTCCGGAAGGGTATTGCGGTAGACTAGATACTCCCCCCAGGATGCTAGATCGTGTGGTCCTCCTTGGAGTGATAAGATTATGGCTCCTTAACGCGGAATTGCTGGCCTCCGAGAAGGTAAAGGAGTACTATGCTAGACCTTGGTGGAACCTCTACCACTTTACATCCAGTGGGGCGGTGATGCTGGCCAACCGCCCACTAGACCGTTTCATACTCATTAAGGCGAGGCAAGGGTGCTTATAGCCTCCTCAACCGCACTTGTAGCCTCCCTTAATCTAGAGGATCCTTTCGATTCCAAGACCCCTTCTTCCCTTTCCAACCTCTTCCTTCTAGCGGAAACAGAGGTAGTGGCCAGGTTTTGTGGGAACTCTTCTTAGATTACTGAATGAGTTCCCCTTGGAGCTCTACTAGGCTGTGGGTGTCCTTCTCCCTCTCCGTGACCTAGGACCATGCCTATGCTCCACCCTTGCCTCCTGTCCTGACCCGGTGCCACAGGTGTGAACATACGGGATTGGTGTCCCGAGGATCCACTAAGATAATCCCAATTTTTTTCCGGTATAGGTTTCTCATATAGGGATCTCAACAAACCGATCGGGGGTCAGGTAGTGATTTCAACGAGGGACCCCTGCTCCCTTTCTCTAAAGGATAAACTCAACACATGACCCACACAACTACATCCAAAACAGTGATTGGGCAGCCTCTCATAAGAAACATGTAGCATTGTTCGTACCTGGGACTCCGTTAATTTGAACCGCAGCTGACTCTAGAGAAGGACCCAAACATCTACATGAATCTGGATCCACATGAAGTCTCCCCTGCACATTCCACCGACATCGTCATCACAGCGGGACAAACTACAAGAGCTCCCTCAACCTAAATCCTACACCTCTATTCCACGCACCAACCGACATATTCGATATTCTAGCATAGACCGAGAAATAGGTAAATAGAATATCCCCGGGCCTCATGTGGGGTCTGAGATTTGCAAACAAGACCAGCGAGTTCCGAAACTCCCATGGCTCCACAACTAGTACCCTCACCCGTTCCTTGTCCGTCTTGAAGAAGAAAGCTACCACCCCCTCTTCCAATGGTCTAGCTTCCACATTTATGATCTCCCACTTATTCTCCATCCATTCCACTAGAATCTTCCAAAAGAGGCCCTTGTGGTAAGAACCTTGGCAGCCAATGCATAGGAATTTTTTTTATCCCTCGTCCATAAACTTCGGACGGAGGAACAACCACCTCCATAATGCACAAACTCCCCACACTTGATCCCAAGTCTTCCATTCGGCTTGAGACTTACCTGTTGCCTCTTGATGTCTACTCGAGCTGATGTCGGATTGTTCTCAAAAGAGGTCCGCTCTCGGGCCGTTCGCGGGTTTGGGTTCCACCCAACCTCTCGGTTTTGGACCAAACTATGCATGCCTGCCCCATTTAAGACCCGACCCAAATTTGCATGTGCCTGAATCCCCACGCCCATTGGGCCCTGGCCCATTACTGGAGGGGGACAACCCTCTTTCTCGTCACCTCAGCCCAGAACCTTAAGCGATTCCTTCCCTTCACGTTGCCTCCAAGACGTCCTACCACGTCGCTCGACCGGTGGTATCACAACACCACCACCTACATTCAGTACTGACAATCCTATTGCTTCTGGAAAGCTCCCACAAAAATAAACCATCACATCAATTTCGGTTTCCTCTGTCCCAACCAAAGACGTGTCGGGCCTCTTCCAACGAAAATGATATGTCAATCCTAAGCCTCCAATGACCGATGCTTTCTAGGTCGAGTCTAGGATCCCCACCGAAAACACCGTCCCTGGCGTGCGGAAGACGTTCCAATGGTGTGGCTTAGGCCCCACTGCCGGAGTCCTTCTCACGAGCCCACACGACGCCTCCAAAACCATACCATGAGTTCGCCGTCCTCTTGACCCTCCGACCGTTACCAAATAGTTGTGCTCCACCGATCTGCGCGTAGAGAATATGAGATCCGACCCCCTTGTCTGGTTTCCTCACTGAAAACCGGTGATAAATCTCTAAGAGATCAGTTTCCCTCACGAGACCACGAGGTCAGAGACATCAGAGGTAAGATGTCCACCGTCTTGGATCATGATCCCTTGTTGCTCAATGAATGGTTGTTGTCAGATTGAAACTTGCTTGTCGCCTCCATTGTGCGCATAAAACCTTAATATTTATGAGAGAGAATAGAAAGGGTCAACATTTTTATTCTTCTAATTATTAATCAAATTACTAAATAAATGATTTAGAATTTAAAGGTAATACACTTTACCATAATACATTTATCTATTTTGATTGGTAAAAGAAAAGTTGAATGATAAGACTGTTGTTTTTATCGTCGGTCTTGTCCCATCTAGTACTCTCTCAACTTGCGAGGCCTTCCTCATTCCTGAGGAAACCCTAGCCTCACTTATGGAGGCTCCTACTCTTGTCGCCGACAAGACTACTACCTTTACTGACGGTCTTGTCGCATCAGATCCTACCGTGGTGCACTTCAGGCCACCTAAGCTCTCATAGTGTCCCTCTTCGGGGATCACACCCCTCCTTAAGAACATCAACCATCAGACGTCACAAACACCTTTGTCTTCTGTCCCTTGCCCTTTCTCTCCTACAACGTCATTGTCGACCCCGACGTCGTTAGTCAGCCCAGACTTGCCTCTGGGTTCCTCGAAACTATCCAGAAAACCACAAAGGGGCTGGTCCCTCAAGCCAAAAACCCTAACTTCCAACACACGTTACGTTATGATTTTGACTACTCTAGCGCCTACGATTGTCTCAGCTCCTCAACTATCACCAGAACCTTTGTTGATTGGCACGTTGCGCTCATCGGTGGTCCCTTTTGGCTCTCCACCGCCTCCTATAATTCGTGACCCTCTTCGCGGCAAGGCTCCCATGCCCGGCCCGGAGAGGGAGAAACCACTTTGTGTGCATGATGCTGGTTCAGGCTCGCCAAACCCCGTGGTGCCGTCGATGGCGTCTCCACGACCAATCTTGCAGGAGGAGCTGTTGGAGGTGGGGGTGCCGTATATGTCGACGAGTCCTTTGACCCTTGCTCGGCAACATTTTGCCATGATAGGCAAACTCTGGGCCTCAAAGCTGCCTCGGAATGAGGTCATTCTTCAAATTATAAAGAAGGCATGGGGGAGGTCGGTTGATGGCTTATTCATCCAGGACATTGGTCTGGGAGTGTTCGGTTTCTACTTCAAAATCGATGCAGCTAGGGCATGGGTTCGAAGAAACGAGTCATAGTGTGTAGCCGGTCGACCATTGCTTCTAGGGGACTTTGATCCTATGGCTAGGGATCCCCCCGTCTTGGATCATATCCAATTATGGGTTCGTGCACACGACCTCCCCTCCGAGGGTCCATACCAAAGCCACATGGGAGTCGATTGGTTCGACATTGGGTCTGTGTGTGAGGTACCCTGCGACCAATGAAGGTTCTATTTAGGGAGGTCGGTGAGGATCAGGCACTGGCATCTTCTGGCACATCCCCTTCATCAACAACTTCTCTTACGCTTTCAGGGACTCCCTAAATTGGTTTGTATCGTACTTACCTACACCAAACTCCCGCATTTTTGTTATAACTATGGTATGCTCGGCCACAAGGTATCGGAGTGCAATCGTTAGGTGGTGGCCTCATCCCGGCTTGATTCATCGGTCATGGAATTTTGAAAGGAACAGCAGATCGAGAATTATGCCACAGATTGGGGTGGAGAGGAGCATGGACAACTATTGCTCTCGAATACTACACCTAAAGTCTCATTGTATCGAGGCAACGACCCAGTGGTATCCCAGGCTACTATACCTAACTAGGAGTATCCTTGGGAGGGCCATCAACCACCCCGGGGGAATCAGGTCGGTCAGCCTCTGGTGATCGGTCAGCCGTCGGGTATGGTGGCACCGTCATCTAGGCCCCTACTTGGGCACAAAGATAGGCCTGGAATGGCCAACGGGTTGGGGAAAACCCCCAAAGCAAGGAAAAGGGGAGTATAGAGGGGTTCTGCTGAGGAACTCCAGGACGACCAAGCACGGGCTGCTAGGTAGGGCCGTGCGGAGGAATGAAAGGAGTCCATTACTTTAGGGCTTGGCCCTAGGAGGGGTCCTTGGGAAGAGCACTGCCTCCCTTGGAAACCAGTGTCAGTAAGTTCGATTGTAATTTACAAAATCTGCAGTAGTTGGACACTACCTTGAGCAGTAGTCATCGGTTTCATTGTCATTAAAATTTTGTTCGCTTTTATGGCTACCACACAAAACGCATGTGCCAGTTCTTTTGTTACAGAGTTATGAGTAGACAGACCTTAGGAACTAGATACCATGTAATAGCTCTTCTAAATGTGGTTAGAGGTTTCCCTGACGCATTGTCTTTGCCGCATTAAAGCCTAAGAAATAAAATTGCACCTTTTAATAAAAAAACAAATCAATGTTTCACAAAAAACAAAAAAAAATAGAACTTACAATTTCACTGTTTTTTTAGCGAAAGGTGCAGTTCTTATTACTTCAAAACGATTACATAATCATGCATCGGGGAACAGGCTCCTTGACCATCAAGTCAGTATTCAGAAACAATGGTTCACTGATCCTGTTAATTTCAGATTTGTCATAGATGGTATTTGGATGCCTCGGGGCAAGTGAAGAAAGCGATGAGAATGAGCGGGGTATCGGAGATCCCGAGGGACCTCGACAGTAATGGTGATGACGGGAGGCAGAGCATCGTCCGGAGACCCCTCCCTAGTCTAGTCCCCAATGCTAGGGTCGTGCGTCATTCCTCATGGCGGTGCCTCTTCCCCGCCTATGATCGAACGACCCACACCCCTATGGACGTCTCCTGCATTAGAGTGCCAACATGAGCACCCCCGGGGTCAGTACATGAATCAGTCGAGGGACGAAGAGCTCCATGTCCCCTGATTATCCCGTGTACAAGAGAGCCCGGGGATACCGGGTAGGAACCCACAGGGTGACCTGTCACGGGCCACTTGTTTTGAACCCGGGCAATGAAGTGGCATGCCGCTGGCCACTTGGTCAATCCAAATAGGGTCCCCGGAACCCGGATTAGGTATCGGGTCTAGTGTTACACCGGGTACCCTACTTCGAGGCAACTCATTCTTAGGTATCGGATCTAGTGTCACCAGGCCGGCATCCTTCAGAGTCCCTAATCGGAGCTTCTGACGACCACGGGTTGCACATAGGCGAGATCTCTGCATCGGAGAATATCACAATGAAGCTCTTCGAGACGATGGGGGACGGCGTTGTGGGTACCAGTCCCAATGCGTCGACCGGGCTTCCCTCCGAGGTGTCCCCGTCCAGGGCGCCATAGTAGCTCCCACCTCACTCCAGCCGAAATTCCCCCCTACAATATGAGGCTTTAAGCCGTGCCCTCCAGGAGGCCCTTGTTCCCGCTTCCGATGCCGATTCCAACTCCGGGAACGTCGCTCCACGCTCATAATCAGGTCACCATAGTCGCACACCCGACCCTTAATTCGAGCGGTCCCCGACCAGACCGAGGCAGCCGACGAGTACGCCGTCCCCTCTCGAGTTCTCTTCCTCGCTAGCCCAGGAGTAGCAGTCCACGACGGCGAACCCCTCACCCTAGAAGGTGACAGGGCAGGGTCATGGTGGACCCCGAGCGATGGATGAGGGTGTTGTCCACGCGACTTAGGGCTTGGCCCACACGGATTAGGGTTTGGCCCACGCGGAGAAGACCTGAGGCATCAGGCTGAAGTCGTCGAGATCCCCCAACACTCCCAGTTATGCCGGCAGGGGTTAGAAACCGGAGGAGGGGGGAAAGCCTGACAAACATGCTCCTGACGAGCTCAGCAAATCCGACCCCGGAGTCCCCGAGCCCACCTGTAGAATAGAGTGGGGCACAACATGGGCGATCGGGGCACAGGGAAGCGGCATCGGAAGGACAATCGGACCAGGAGAGACAAGAGAGCCAGATGGAGTCGACAGAGGAAGGGAAGAAATCATTCGATTGGGGGTATGGTTTGGCGAGATTGCCTTAGGAGCGGGGGGGGGGGGGGCACCGGGATAGAGGGATCAGGTGCGACCCGGGGTTTCATGACAGGCGGAGTAAGAGGTATTGAGGTCGCAAGAGGGATGAGGGAGACGACGAGGGTTGGGGGAAGGCCAACCACTCCCATCCACAGATAAACTCCGCACCAGGCATGGTCTGCGAGGTCATCTGGACAGGGAAGGCGAACACTGGGACGACAAAGCTTTGTGTTCTAGGCGGCGCAGCAGGAAAAGCGGCGGACAATAGCTCCTCCATAACAGCAGAATAGAGCTAGGGCTAGGCTCTCAAGCGAGAGAGAGTTTGTGTTTTTTACGATTTCACTGTTAAACAAACAACTAACAAGTATTAGATAAGAATAATTAAAAATTATAAATCATAAGCGTTCTCCCAAACCCTCTTTAGGTTTCACCCAAAAACCCTATAGGGTTTCGTTTTTAACCCCTACAGGGGTGGTTTTCGCCGACTCCGACACCTCCAAATAACACTTTCGACTCTCCACTCCGGTCTCACCATGCAACCAGGTCGCCCATGGATCCCCTGCCCCTTGGTACGACTGCCCGGTTCGGTTCACCGCCTCCATGCCTCCAACCGGACTGTGCACTGGCAGCCGCGGCAAATTGTACCCCACCGTCCTCATCTGCATCGCCCCCTCCGATCATCTGAGAGGACCGCCCTGACATCCTTACCCGATGCCAGTATGACACATGATCGAACCATATCGGAGACGCGATCAACCGTCCTACTCACCGACCTCGCCCGACAATAACAAGACCGCATGGTATACCCTACCGAGAACGTTCGGAAATCAGTCTGATGGGTGGGCGTGTGATCCAGGGCTCCTAGGGCCGTCACCATCCTTGATCCGGGTCCCCTTTGAACATTGGATCCCCATTAGAGTTCCTATCCCAACAACGCCGACGATCAAGCGCCGCGCTCTGAGATCTCCGAGGTCAAAGACGACGACTGTAATCACTCCGGTGGCAGACACCACACCACCGAAAATGATCAACCCGACCGGAGAAGGGGACGCAGAACCGCGATCACAGGGCATCTGCATCGCCAACATGCAGCTCTTAGGCCTTCAACCCGTCGTTACACCCAGGAGAATCTTCCGGTGAACCTAAGAGGCCTACTAAAATATAATCCGGCAACCGGTCCTCGACCACGGACCACCAGACTAGGAAAGAAGGGACATAGTACGGAAAGTCAGACTTCACCATCTCCAACCAATATTGGGGGGATGAATACTATGTTGTCCATTATGGACGGGGAGCAGGGGGACCCATTGGAACCAGCAGAGTTTACATTCCAACCAAGCGGGACAAAGGTACCTGAAGAAGCCAATCGATTGCAGGAGAGTCTTAAGGAGTCCAGGGTGGAACAAAATCAGAAGATGCAGCTGAAGGGACATGGCCCTCCGCGGGACGAATGATAGGACCCGGAGGGGGTGGAAAGATCATTCTGGGACCTATATCCACAGACCCGGGATTACCAATGCCGGGGAGTCTCGGAAAATCCGCATTCAAGGCATTACGTTCAACTTCTATTAGATCTACTTTGTATTTCTTACTAGGTCGAATAAGTTTTTGGCTAGATAGGTTTAGGACTTTGAGTCTTATTATTTTTGAAATGTCGGTAAAGGGGAACTTCTAAGTTCGGAGATGCGATTGAAAGCAGACTATTTTATGGATCCATGAGCGCCTGGTGGACTACGGTCGATCTGGACAAATATCTGAAATCCTAGACAGTTATGCCCTAACCTGTAAGGTTTCTGTTTTACAGTAATACAATACATCTATACTCGTTTAATTTAAAAAAAAAACAAGTATTAGATAATTTATATTTAAATCGAAATAAAAACACACACAACAAATTTGAACTTATTTAATTGTTTATTAGGCGATAATTAAATTGGTGAAAATTGATAAATAGTCCATCAGTTGTAGTGGAATACCGACAGTGTCCCCTGCAATCAGAGACGCCATATTCAGTGGCGCGCAGGCGCAGCAAGAGAAGTGGCAGAGAAGCAAAATCGTTGAAAATCAAGGCCAATTCTGTAGAAGCATTATCGTATTCAAATTGCTGTCATTAGCGGAAAAAGCGGACATTTTTGACGCTGGGTTGGGGAGAGAGCCATCGGAACACTTTGTCGGAGGCAGACTCGCGTCTCCTTCGGCTCCGGCGAAGCACGCGACTGTCTTCTTCTTCGACTCCGCTCCCATTCGCTCCTCTCTCTCTGCTTCTGTCATCAGCAATCGTTAGTTGCTGAGCACGGGAGCTGGCTTTTATTTGAATGTAAGCTTCAAATCCCTATTTTTTTGTTGTTGTTTCTATTTCGTTTTGTTTTCATCAGGTTTGAGTTTGATTAGATCGCATTTTAGCTGGTAGCCCTAATTTTGGGGAGTGTTACTGTGGCTTGCTGGGTTTGAAGCTAGTTTCTTTGCTGATTAGGGTTTTGCTTCCTTAAATGTAACCATTGGAGTTGATGCAGCTGCATTAGTTAGGGTTTTGCTTTTTATTCCTGCGAAACAATCATTGGTGTTGGGACAGTTGTCTTGTAGCTGGTTTTTGTGATCTGATATGTGGTTTATTATGTATGATCCATCATATTCATTTGTAAAAAAGTTGAATTTGCACTTTGAGTTTTGAATACTTGAAAGTGTGTTTCTTAGAAGTTTATTTCTGTGTGAATGATTCTGGGTTCAGGAAGGTGACATTATAGAGCAATAGGTGAATGGCGTGTATGGATAAAGATGATGGTAATGGGAGAGAGAAGGGTTCGGTTGAAGCTAATGGTTTCTTGAAAGAACCACATGCTACGCCTGGTGAAACTGGTGAATCTTCTCCATGTGTTTCTCTAGCCCAGAAGAAGTGTGAAGGGAAGGACTCTCTTTCATATGCTGCCTTTCTCCGCTCCAGGAACAAGTTCATAGATGCTCTCGCTATATACGAGAGTATATTGGAGAAAGATAGTGGAAATGTGGAAGCTCACATTGGAAAAGGGGTGTGCTTGCAGATGCAGAAATCAGGAAGGCTTGCAGCTGATAGTTTTGCAGAGGCGATCAAACTGGACCCACAAAATGCATGTGCATTGACACACTGTGGTATATTACTCAAGGATGAAGGTTGCCTTGTGGAGGCGGCTGAGGTATGTCAAGATGCTTACCTCCTTTGTTAGTTTTGCACAACATGTAAAATCTTAAATATATGAAAACCATGATACGTGCAACTGTATGCATGGCTAATTATTATGATACAAGGTTACACCAAACAAGAACAACAATCAAGCTGTTCTCGGAACAAAGTTAGGGCCTGCCCCTTGAGTCAGTTAGCTAAGCTCCGTTGGATCTTTCGTTCTTATTTGCCATCTCCTGTTAAGTCATGCAATATAATGTCTTTTCTTATTTCTATGTTATCTTATCCCTATCCCTACCATTGTTAGTTCTTTTACTTGAATCATCACAGATTACTCACGGGCCGCTAACCTCCCTACGCTGCACATATACAAACCATCTTAGGCGGGTTCCCCTCATCTTACATGGTTATAATGATTTTATCTTAATGCTGCTTATATTTTGTGCCTCTTTACTGTGGCATCAGTTGCTGCTTTATGTACACATGGTTCCTTTCGTTAGTTTGTTTTAGTACTTATGCAACATCAAGTCTGTAGGGTTCTACTTTACATCTTGCATGCATCCTGCTACATCTTTTTTCTCATTAAAATTGATATATAGGAAGCTATATGCTAAAATATCATATCTATGGTGCTTTTTAAATTTCAATTCAGACGTTTCAATGAGCAATGTGTCTGTTGCAATCCTCATATACTTGCTGCCAAACCAATCCTCATCCAACAAGATATGTCTGCTTCCATTACTGCCACAAAAGACTGTTCCCCAACTCAAAACTATTCATTTAAGTTTTTACCAAATAACTAAGAAAAGTTTTTTATTTACTTTTTATAAATGCTAGTTCTTTCCACAGTGGGCCAATTTCTATTTGATGAACAGTAAATTTATCAAGCTGTTAAATTAACTGCATGTTTGCTTAAGTGTATTTGCTTCTATTTGTACCAAGACTAGCTTGAGTGTTATAAATGCCACAAGATGAGCGGGTCTAGGTTTTTCTCTGGGGCACTTGTGAAGCCATAGGCATAAGCTGTCCAGGCCCCTGACCTTATCCAACTGTCACCTAAAGATGTTAAACTTTACCCATGCCTTGTATAAACGCAAAAGAAGTTATTTTCTCCTGAACTGATACATACCATGCCTTGTTTAAACGCAAAAGAAGTTATTTTCTCCTGAATTGATACATATGTATGCAATGTATATATATATATATTCATCAAATAATCTTTTGTACTTTGCATTGCCGAGTTTACCTGCTTGAAATCATTTGAGCTTTAAAGTTTCTTCCTAGTTGTGATAAATTTTGCTTGCTGCAGTCATATCATAGGGCTCTTCAAGTAGACCCTTCATATAAACCAGCGGCAGAATGCCTGGCAATTGTTCTCACAGATCTAGGCACAAGTTTAAAGCTTTCTGGCAACACTCAAGAAGGAATTCAGAAGTATTACGAAGCTCTCAAAATAGACCCACATTATGCTGTAATGTCAACATTTTTTTAATCTCATTCTGGGCTGTAAATGCATTTGTTAATTTATTAAATATTATCATCTTTACTTGCTGATACTTGCCTCTTCATATCTGTACTTCATTCTGATCTATGCTCTTACTAAGAAAATTTTGTGTGCAGCCTGCATATTATAACCTTGGTGTTGTTTATTCTGAATTAATGCAATATGACACGGCCCTCAGTTGCTATGAGAAAGCTGCCTTGGAAAGGCCCATGTATGCCGAAGCATATTGCAATATGGGTGTCATATATAAAAACCGAGGTGATCTAGAGTCAGCCATTGCCTGTTATGAGAGGTATCCTATTCTTTGCCTTTTGTTGTGTCTTTCAGTTGAACTAATGTACTTAGGTTCATAGCCAAACATTTGCTGATTTGATATGTGGTTTGTTGTTGTGATGTGTCAGGTGTCTAGCTGTATCACCAAACTTTGAGATTGCAAAGAATAACATGGCAATCGCCCTGACAGATTTAGGAACAAAGGTGCTTTCTCTTTCAGTTTCAGAGACTGAATTATCCTTAATCTTATGAAGCTCTTTGATTAATCATTAGCATCACATACCCGGCTCATTAATAAAAACAAGTACCTCTTTTGCCTGTTTCTTGTATCCACTGTATGTATGCAGAATCTGTCCTCAGATAGTATCCATCATGTATATTTATCTCCTATGTTATATGAGCCTATTCTTTCACCCCTCGTCAACCGTGCATAATTACCATGGTTGATTTCTGATACACTGATCTGTTTCCAGATTAAATTGGAAGGGGACATTAATCAAGGTGTGGCATATTACAAGAAAGCTTTGTATTATAATTGGCATTACGCTGATGCTATGTACAATCTTGGGGTTGCTTATGGTGAAATGCTCAAGTCTGACATGGTAAGTAATTTTGGAGGAGAATGAATTCTCTCTTCTTCACACTCGCATACAGAGAGGCAAGTGTGTGTATACTGTTGTTTCTCTTCATCCTTCTGTTCGAATAGGGGTCCAGTAAGAAAAAGGTGAGTTTGGCATCTTATTGTGTAACTGATGGGAAAAGTTTTATATATTTATATGCAGGCTATTGTGTTCTATGAACTTGCTTTCCACTTCAATCCTCAGTGTGCAGAGGCATGTAACAATTTAGGTGTAATTTACAAGGATCGGGACAACCTTGATAAAGCTGTACAGTGCTATCAGGTACATTTGATGTTTGTGGAAGATTTAATTTCTCTTTTATAGTGCAATGTGGCATATCAATATCACCGCTGTGTTCTCATAATCACTATGATTTTTATTATTACATTACAGTTGGCTTTGTCTATCAAACCAAACTTCTCACAGTCATTGAACAACCTTGGTGTTGTCTACACTGTTCAGGTGTGTACCAAGTCATATCGTATGACAGATGCTTGATCTCATTTCATGTTTGTGATTCTCTAATTGTCCTGTACTGCTGACAGGGGAAAATGGATGCTGCTGCAAGCATGATTGAGAAAGCTATAATGGCAAATCCCACATATGCAGAGGCCTATAATAACTTAGGTTACTATGTGCTCTTTTCTTTTTATAATTTTATATTTTCTGAAATTCTTTTTTTCTAGGCTGCTCGCTGAAAACATTTCTTTTCTATGGGGTTGAGCAAGGGATGGCTTAATTATATAACATTCTTTGATCTTGTCTTTTATTTATAAACATCCCGTGATTGTGTCCCTGAAGCGTTGTCAGTTTTTGCATCCTGGTTAAGAAAATAATTTATAGCCATGTTTTATTATGGCTGGCTCTGAACTAACAAACTCTAAATGTCTGTGGTCTTATCCTATTCTTTTGTATATTATTATCTGCTCCTTGTACAACTGATGCTTGAATTTGGTTCTTGAGAAGGGGATTGTGAAATTGTTTAACATCGGGCTACATGCAAGGGCATAGGCTTCCCATATTGAAAGGTTGAATTTGGTTCGTGAGAAGGGGTTTTAACTATGTCAAATCTTTTTGTGAAATTGTTTAACCGCTCAGGCTTCCCATATTGAAAGATCAATCTATTAGTTGAATTTGGCTTTTGCCTTTATATATCTTATATTTTACTCCATTTAGTCCATGAAACTTTTACTTCCCAACATATATATTGAAAAACTGTAGTATAGTCATATTACACCAGATTTATGCATTTACTGGTATATGGAGTGACAGGATGTAATGGGCTCCCCAATGGGTTTTTCCTGGCAACTTCTAGTAGTTCAGAGTTACTATACTTGTATTGTTCCTTTTGAGATTGGGGTGCCAGATCTTTTCTCATAATGTTCTTTTTGTCCCTCACTCTCAGTTTTAAGCTTATTTGCTGATTTTATTGTGTACAATTTTTCATGTTCAGGGGTACTTTATAGAGATGCTGGCAATATAACTATGTCCATTGAAGCTTACGAGCAATGCCTTAAGATAGATCCCGACTCTCGCAATGCTGGGCAGGTATTGTTTCTCCTCTGGATTGTGATACTGTGAGCAGCTGCAATATTTCCTTTTGTTTCATTCACTTATTCTATAATGATTCATGGGCATTCCTGATGGAATTCTGTTACGTAATGAATTCCTATGAAGGTGTTTATGAAGCTTGGAAAATAGTGTGGCTAATATCTTGATAAAAAAAGTTTGGCTAATACAATAAACCAGTAGGGCTCCATATTGATCTGAATAGCATTTCATGAAATCATGTGGAACTCTCTCGAGGACCTTGTGTACGATATTGAATTTTACTTTGCTGGTGTTGTTTGTGTTCATAGAAAAATGCTCCAGAAAAATGTTTTTTTTTAATTTATTAAAACAATTTTTATGGTATGGAGTTCATAGTTTTTTGAAAGAAAGCTATCTGATATATAGGGCTATATAGAACACTTATTTTGTTTTTGTTTGATGATGACCCTCTGCTTGTGAATCATAATATCTTATTCATATATGGATGAGAATTGTTTTTCAGAACCGGTTGCTTGCAATGAACTACATCAATGAAGGACACGACGATAAGCTTTATGAGGCTCACAGGTTTTACTTAATTTATACCGAGTTGATTCACTTTTTCCCTGGTGTTATCATCAATTTAAACCTGTTATGTATGGGTTGTAAATATATGAGTTTTAGTGTCTAGCTTGGAATGAAGCCTTCATGAGTTGACTCCACTTGACTCTATACTAAATTAAGATCAATATTCTCACTGCAGTCCTTTAGGAGTGGCCCTATCCAGTAATCTTCGTGAGTTTCATGTTTTATGTAGAGGTAGCGTCTTTATACTGAATATTTGTTTGCAAACAGGGACTGGGGTATGCGGTTTATGAGGTTGCATACTCAGTACACTTCTTGGGACAACCCGAAAGATCCTGAAAGGCCCATTGTAATTGGATATGTATCTCCTGACTATTTTACTCATTCAGTGTCATATTTCATTGAAGCTCCTCTTGTCTATCATAACTATGCGAAGTACAAGGTGGTTGTTTATTCAGCAGTTGTGAAGGTATTAATCTCCTTATGCCACTACTTGTCTGCAACTTCCTTATCACTTGTTCACACTTCATTTTAGTTCAGGAATCTGATAGCACTACTGAAACTATAGTTCTATATACAAAATAAAGGTTATACTGTAAATGCTTATCTCAAATGCTCTATGTAACTTAATATAAGATATCATTTAACATGTCTACTAAATGGGTGGCATATTGGGTGCATTATGAGTTTAATTTAAACTTTTGTTGTAAGCTTAAGGTAAAAGTCATCTCTTGTGTCTGGTAAACTTATTTCCTTGAAGTATAAGCTGCATATGACTTGTATATAGTATAGATTACTAAAATTTAAATGATTTTGAGATAATCGCTATAAGAGGTATTTCAAGACCGTATAAAGTCTATAATGAAAGTAATGAGTTGTAGTCTTGTATTGGCTTGTAATGTTGACTATCTTTGGCAAGAAAGGATTAGGTGAAGATATGTTTTATTGGACGGTGGGGTTTATGATTTCAAAGTTTCAAGACCACAACTCATCACTATGTTGACTACCTAGCAGATAATATTTCAAGGTCATGAGAAAAAAAGTTTTATTTGGCATACCAACCTGCAAATCTGAAATTGCTTCACTATTATCTGGGTGATAATTTTATTTTGCAGGCAGATGCCAAAACCTATAGGTTCAAGGAGAGAGTTATAAAAAAAGGTGGGGAATGGAGAGATATTTATGGGATTGATGAAAAGAAGGTTGCAAGCATGGTTAGAGAAGATAAAATTGATATCTTGGTCGAACTTACTGGTCATACAGCTAACAATAAGTTGGGAACCATGGCCTGCCGACCAGCACCTATTCAGGTACATTGTTCGTATTTATTGTTTTCTCATTCTATATAAAATATCTTGTTTCATAGTCTATTACTGTATTTAACCGCTTATAATCATTATTATGTTTCAGAAAGTTGGGATATCGAGTCAACTTGTTATGTAAATACTAAACTGTACCTTTCATTCTCCGCATAAGAAACAGTAGATTTGGTTACCACTTACAATGTGTAGAACAGTCTCTCATTTGTATAATTTTGTCCGGTTGAACATATTTTACCAAAAATACTCTGAAATCCTTTCTTCAGTAATTGTTTGATACTTGCAGAGTTCTCAGAGTATTATATTCAGTCTGTGAAGCATATAATACCATATGATTTATTTGTGCATATATTATAGGCAATTAGGCCTGGTTACATACATGAATCTGTATGGCCTGTTTTCCTATAGGTGACTTGGATTGGCTACCCCAATACAACTGGTTTGCCTTGCATTGACTATAGAATCACTGATTCATTTGCAGATCCTCCTGATACAAAGCAGAAGTAGGTGCTCCTATCTCACTCTGTTTCTTCTTGCTTTTGCTAGATAATAGTAATAATTGCACTGTTCCGTTCCTGTATTTGATTTTATTTTTAAATGGGCAGGCATGTTGAGGAGTTAGTTCGTTTACCAGAATGCTTTCTCTGTTATACACCCTCCCCTGAAGCTGGTCTTGTTTCCCCAACTCCTGCTCTTTCCAATGGTTTTATAACGTTTGGTAGCTTTAACAATCTAGCAAAGGTATCACGATGGTTTCTAGACCCTCTTGAAGGCTAAAAGCATTTTGTATATGCAACTAAGATTGAGTCACCATTGTTCTGATTATTTATTATTTATTTTATCAGATAACACCGAAGGTATTACAAGTTTGGGCAAGGATACTATGTGCAGTTCCAAACTCCAGACTTGTAGTAAAATGTAAGCCTTTTGGTTGTGAGAGCATAAAGCAAAAATTCCTTTCAACACTGGAGCAGCTGGGCCTGGAATCACTACGTGTTGATCTTTTGCCTCTCATTCTTCTTAACCATGATCATATGCAATCATATGCTCTTATGGACATCAGGTACAATCTTGGTCAATGGCGATCTATTTCCATTTCTTTTTGTTTCGTTTGCACAATGGACTATAGAACAGACTTCTGCTTCAATATTTATTTTCTAATTCGTATATAATAGTCCGCTCCTTTCTAGATCTTTTTGGCTATGCTCAAGAATGAAATTTGTTTTGGGTTTAATTGCAGATAGCTATGGTGTGAACTATACACCTTTTGCCCATACCTACCCCAACTTTAACTTTACTATCCAACTACCTAAATTTCCAAAAACTCGCACTCAGTGCCCTTTTTTTTTGCCAAGAAATGACAAAAACGACCTTGACCCTAATCTCAAAAATAACATTTTTCTGTCTTTTTAATAGTTCCATCTTTGTAGAAGTCTTTTTCCATCTACTCAATTGTTTGCTACGTATGATCAAAATATTTTTGCTAGTTATGAAGTCTTTTTTTGAGATCAGGGTGAAGGACAATTTCGTTATTATTGACGAGAAGTAGCTATTTTCCAGTTTTTGAAAGTTTAGGTAGTAGCTGGATGTGAAAGTTTAAAGTTGGGGATAGGTATGTGTAAAAGTGTATATAGTTCACCATCGAGTATACGGTATACCTTTGTTTTTTTGTTTGCCTTTTAGTCTCCTCATATGCCAACTCATTGAGGATGCTAACCATGTTGTCTTCTTTGCATAGCTTGGATACCTTCCCATATGCTGGAACAACTACAACATGTGAATCCTTGTACATGGGAGTTCCGTGTGTAACAATGGCTGGTTCAGTGCATGCTCACAACGTTGGTGTCAGTCTTCTTAGCAAAGTTGGTGAGGAACTGTACCTGGTTGGGTGCATGATCATTGTACATGTATATTTTATAAGTTGATGATTGGGTATTTTGGAACAGGGTTAGGACATCTGATTGCCAGAAACGAAGACGATTATGTCAAGCTTGCATTGCAATTGGCCTCTGACATCAAATCTCTTGCAAAGTTGAGGATGAGTCTGCGGGAACAGATGTCGCAGTCTCCTGTCTGTGATGGATCAAACTTTATACTTGGTTTGGAGTCATCGTATCGGGACATGTGGCATAGGTACTGCAAAGGTGACGTGCCATCTTTAAGACGCATGGAGGCGCTACAGCACCAGGTGGCTGAAGAGCCAGTGACGGAGTCAACAAGAGATACAAGCTCCATGGATGGCCCACCTGGGTCTTTGAAAATCAATGGTTTCAGCCCTTCCACTGGTGAAGAAAATGGAGTTGAATGAACTTGATCCTGATTTCACCTGAAGATTGGTTTGGTTGGGTTTTTTGCTAGTGAATGTGCAACTCTGAAAAGAAAGCTTCTCCTGGTGTATGATTAAGTTGTGGGCCCATTGGATTTGAAGTTTGCTTGGATTTAATCTGCAAGGGATCACCAATTTTTTTTTTTGGGGGAAATGCTGGCTATAGTGTGTAGAATGATTTAGTTTAGAAAAAGAAAAGGTATAGCAAATTGATGGTAATAGGGTAGGTCTGTATTGCTTTTTCCCCCAGAATTGTAGTCTTTACGGTTTGTAAATTATAGTTTACTGATTTGTTTTGAAATGCCATGGTTCATAATTCACATGGAGTTCTTCATTTCAAGAACATTTGGTTAAATTCCGGCTCCTCCACATCACTGCCCATGACCGCCAAATGCAGGTGCTTGATTTAGCAGAAGCAGCCGAAGATCAGTACAGAGAACAATGATTGAAGCTCTCGGAGAGGATTGATACGGTGATTCCATGTGGTAGAGGTAGATCAGGTTTCGCAGCCGTTGTCTAGAGGGGTTACGAAATGTCTGGGATCTTCCAACATGAGTGTAATCAGACGATTGTAATCGGCAAAGATTGTGCCGGTGCAGAGAACCAATGTATTGGTTTGGCTCACGCACCGGGACTCGTCCATAGGCACTTCTTACGCGTAGTTTCCTCTTCTTACTGGTTACTTTTGCATCACTAGAAGTGTGTTAATGTATTAGATTTGTTTGTTTCAATGGAAAATTTCAATTCTAGGATACTTCGTTGTACTATTTTGCGCCTAAGAGCATTCATAGTGTGGGTCCATTCTACAAGATCGAGTAGGAGATGATTTGGGGTCGACTCGAGGTTGATTTACAATGGGAGACAAGTTTGTTGGCCGAAAACCAGATGTCATCCAGAGAGAGGCTGGAGTGAGGGAGAACAAAATTCACAGAACCCTTCTCTTTCTGTACCGAACCATTCTTTTGTAACCCTATCCGCTGCCACACTTCCATTCTTCTCTACCGATGACTTCTTTCTTTCTCCCTCTTTCTCCCCATCTTTTTCCTCTTCTTACTCCCGCTGAATTTTTCTTGTGTTTTCGGCTCCTCTTTTCCGGTCCTTTCTCATTCAGCAACTCGGGGATGCTTCCTGGCCACCGACTTCTCTCATCCCGGGCTTGGTCAGCGTTTTCTAGGACCGATTGGCCAGCCACCTGCCTGGACTTCTTGCCCAGGATTGCTCCGCCTCCTTGGTGGCTCGAAAAGGGTAGGCTCATGTCGGTTTCGCTACAATTGAGGCCTCAGATATGGAAACCCCGTCTAGATGTGCACTTGAAGCTCTCATGCAGGCGATTATCGTGGTGGGATGCATTTCCTCCTCCGATTCGTGCTCCCTCTTCGGATGACGTCTTCCTCTACTCCGCTATTTGGCTGTCGTTTGTCTCAGCACCGTTGAATCTGTGTGGCTTGGCCAGATCTGACAATTTTGAACTCGGGGAAGGGCTTCTACACCAGATCATTTGGTGTTGGCCACTGGTTTAGCCTCCCCTTTGTTCAGGGTTGTGTCTAGAAGCGGCGAAATCCTCTAGCAATCAAGACCTTTCGTCTCCGACCGGTAGTTTTTGGATCCTTGGAGTCTCCCGATACTCTTTGGATCCTGATCCTTGTTGGTTTGTCATCCGTGGTTGTTTTCTGAACTCCTCGAGGTGAGATCTCTTTGCGGTGGTGTCTCATGACCCCGGTTGGTAAGGTCCTCTTACCATTGCTTACTTAGTTATTTGTGGATGACTTTTCTCTTACTCTAGAACTAGTTTCGTTCAATTTTCTCTGTTTCCCCGCCTCTGTGTTAGTGGGGGCTCGTCGGTTGCGATATTGGCCCCGACGAGTTATTATTGGTATTTGGGACTCTTTTTTAAGTCGACATGAATTTGTTTCCATGGTTTTTATAGTTTCGATGGTTGTTGGCCACCAGACTGTCTCTGTTGCAACGTGTCAATGTCCATTCAACTCATACAGTTGGTGTCCCCGATGAGATGAAGAGTTCTCTTCAAGTACGAGTAAGGTTTAAGGTGTTTTAAGTGGAGGTCAAAAAGTTGGTACATAAACAAGAACCAGGAAAAACCCTACTGAAACTCTCTCTAAAAAACCTAACAGTCACTGTACCCTCTTCTTCATTCTCAGCCGTCGCCGGCGATGGCAGTGGACATTGGCCATGGCTATCTCCGGAGGCTTATCCTTCTTAATCCTTCTACTTCTTCTGTCCTTCCCTCTTCCTTGTTTTTTCTCCTTCTTCTTCTACATAGCTTCATCTGCTCCTTCAGATCCGAGGTGCTCTGATTCCGGCGAAGGTTCAGCTCGACCAGTTTCGAGGTCTGCTCGCGCCTCCGCTTTGTTCTCCTTTGGTCCGTCCTTTTTCCGACAGATCTGGCTTGATTCGAGGTCTTCTCAAGGTCTGAATCTGGTGGCAGTGAGTTCCGGCCCGACCTGGCTTGAGGACGTTGTCTGCTCACGTGGTGGTCGGTGTAAGACCCGCTTCCGGTCGAACCGGTGACTCCGGAAGTCACTCGGGACTTTTCCGGAACCCAAACGAAGTAGCCATTATCACGGTTGGCTTCAGGGGAGAAAACCCTTTCGTTTGAGTATAATATTGAATAAAGTCAATTTTGGTCAAAACGAGACTTTATATCGACTAAAGCTTCAATTTTAAAAAGTGCTGGAAGTTAAATTGGAAAATTAAATGAGCTAGAGGGACACTTGTCCTATTTTGGTTGAATGAGAGAAAAAGGGGTAGTCATTGTCCCTTTTACCCTCCCAAAAGCTTCTACATGGGTTTCTAGCTCAAGGGCTTTTAAGTCATTGCTACATCTAGGTATTATATGTGATTGGAGAAGATCATTTCCTATTTGCATTGGTGTAGCCGAAATTGGGAGAGGAAGCAAGGGAGAAGAGCTCCCATGGAGGCTTGAAGGAAAACCAAGGAAGAAGGAGCCTTTTGAAGCCTTCCTCTAGCCATCCACCCTCAAATTCACTAGCATCCTCTTCATCTCCACATTCTAGAGGTAATGGAACTCTCTACTCATCTATTTCCTTGGGTTTTGGGTGAAAAATTGCTAGATGATGTTGGGTTGAGTAGAAATGGTGGGAGATGGTGTTGATGATGAACCTTGTTGGATTTTTGGTGAGAAATCAATAGTTGTTGGAGATTTTGAAGTGGGTTTGATTTGATGAATCCTTGGAAAACTTGTTTGTGTGTTGATTCCTACCATGGGTAGAGGAGTATTGAAGGATTTGGACTGTTTTGGGGGTTGGAGAGGGTAATTTTCTGGGTTTGATGGTGGTTTTTCGGAGTTTTGGAGCTGGAGGTTGAAGAAGGGCGAATCTGTCCTGGTGCGTCACGGATCCGTGACGGATCCCGTGACGGGCGACGTCACGGCTCCGTGAGGGAAACCGTGACGGCACTCGTCACGGCTCCGTGACGGTAACCGTGAGGGTTAACGTCACGGATCCGTGACCAGATCCGTGACCCACCAGGGTGAGGGTTCTTGGGGGTTTCTCGAAGGTTTTACATCTTGGTTTTGAGCTGAACTTTGGAAGGGTTTTGGGGGTCTTCCTTGCTGTTTAAGTGGAGCCTAATTTAGTGTTTCTTTGTGTCCAAGACTTTGGGGATCGACCTAGAGGAGCAAGGATCACGCCGAGACACGAGGGAAGAGCGAAGTGGTGATCACCGGACTTCACCAAAGCATTGAAGAGGAGGACCTTGAGGTAGGGAAAGCCTTAACCTCTCGTTTACGATGCTTAGTATGCATGCTAGGTTAATAAAATTGGAAAATGTCCTAGATATGCATATAAGATGCGAATAACTAGCTTAATCGTCTTTCAATTGCTAATAACCGGAAGAGTCTAGTGGTGACCGATTAGGATGCCAATCACTAGTGTAATTCGCTTTAAATACTTGGGATATGATTGTCTGGTAGAGGAGCCTTGGCAAAGCCCTCAGATTAGTTGCGTGTTAGGATCACATGCTTGGTTGATTGATTGCTTAGTGGATAGGCTAAAGAGTCTAATGAAACTAGTGGAATTATATGTTTGAATGCTCTTTCGAAGGCTTTATGATTGATTGGTTGGTTAAACCCATACTTTCTCATTTATTGTATTCGAATGATTACTTGATTTACTTGATTGGGTGTTGGGGGTATCGAGTATGACTGGTTGTACCGCGCGGTGCAATCAGGTGATCGATGCCCCGATGATTCAAAACTGGTAAGTGAACGGTAAGTTGGAATTGTGTGATGGGTGTGATATGATTTTGTAATTCGTATATTGTGTGCTATGGGGAATTGGTGATGTGTGAACTATGTGTGTTAGTGGATTAGTGGTGGTTGGATGGGATGGCTTTGAGTTTCGGTTGAGTGTGTTACTAAGTGGTTATTGGATCATGGTTGATGCGGTATGGCACCTACACCGTTGAGGAGTCCGGTGTAGGGTGAGATTGGGATTATGATTGTTACGGTATGGTACCTACACCGTTGAGGAGTCTGGTGTAGGATGATATAAATTGGTTATTTATTAAATTGCCCAAGTGTATGCTTCCTATGGGAGTAATACCTTGGTTCCCGAGGACATAAAATCCCTTGGAGACGTTTCTGAGAATCCCGACGATAAGCGCCCCGAAGGGTTGTTTCCGGTCGCCTCAATGTTATGCGTCTCCTCTGGATTTGAGGGAAAATCCGAGAGGACACATCATGTGGATCGGAGGGTGGAGACTTCATGTGCCACAGCATTGACTAGCTTACTTTTTCCATAGTTGTTAAGTTATATTTTATTGACTTATGGTGGATCTTATTGGAGTTAAGGTTTACCCTGTTTTTTTGTGTTTTCCCTACTGAGCGTAAGCTCACCCCTGTGAGTTCATTGTTGTGTTTACAGGCTTGATTGAGGAGTAGAGGCTCGGGAGCTTCTTGGTGTGGGTTCCGTAGAGACTTCATGCTTATTTCCTTTGTTTAAAAACAGTTTTGTACTTATTACTACACCCCCTGAGGGTTACTCATACTTTACTTTGAAGTTTATGGATTGAGGTACTTATTGGAGGTTTTCAAGATTTAAATATTGTTTCTTCGCTTTATTGTCTTCTATTACCCATCATGCCTCGAGTCCGGGCGATAACCGGATTTGGGGCGTGACAATTTGGTATCAGAGCCTGGTTTCATTTGAAACAGGTGTCTTATGAACTGATTTTCAAACCTCGGACCGAAGTCAATTAGGTGGGTAGAGTTAAGGAGTTTGAGTCTTGAGTTGCTTTAAGGGTTGTCCTAATTGAAATCTTACACTACAATGTTTGCATTACTTGATTGGTATCTTCTCCCTAATGATCGGTGAGGCCGAATGGTTGAGATCGGAATTGGATTGACGGTCAATGACCGACCCGCTATGCATACATGATAGTGTGAGCCAACAGTTAGTGGTGTTTGCCCTTTGGCGTGTTACTTCGAGAAATCTTCAAGTTGTGGTTTGGTCCTGTTCAAGTGGGAATGGTGATTGACTGTTGAGTCTTTGGTGGCCATGAGCGCCGTGTGTTTATTTGTGTTGGGCGGCCATGAGAGCCGTGTACTAAGGTTGGTGTATTTAGCTGGCCTCGAGGAGGTTGCGAGTATTATTTAGCTGGCCTCGGGGAGGTTGCGAGTATTATTTAGCTGGCCTCGAGGAGGTTGCGAGTATTATTTAGCTGGCCTCGAGGAGGTTGCGAGTATTCTTTAGCTGGCCTCGAGGAGGTTGCGAGTATTATTTAGCTGGCCTCGAGGAGGTTGCGAGTATTATTTAGCTGGCCTCGAGGAGGTTGCGAGTATTCTTTAGCTGGCCTCGAGGAGGTTGCGAGTATTATTTAGCTGGCCTCGGGGAGGTTGCGAGTATTCTCTAGCTGGCCTATACGGTTGCGAGTATTCTTTGACTGGCCTACGTGGTTGCGAGTATTTGTTGGCTGGCTTACGAGTTAGGGTCTCGGTAAGTTGCGAGCGAGTGTTATGGTTGAGTTTGGGTCACGAGAACTCCGTTTATTGACTGTGTGATGTCTTTGGTAGAGCATGAGAATTCTATGTGCTTTTACCTGGTGAATTTGTGTTGATTGTTGTCCCGCTTAAGCGGAGGGTTAAGGGAAAATACGAATGGGTCATGCCGAATTTTTAGTAGAACTAAAATGTTTACACCATCACTGGTTGACTCAGGGGCGCCACTGTAGTCGAGAGTGATGTTTTGATGTCAAGTTGTTACAATGAGGTTCGGGGACGCCCGAATCCGATTGTAACAACATGAGATCGACATGAAAAGGTTTGAGTAAAAGTTAAGAAATGGGAATTCATGGAAGGGAGGAAAAGGTTAAGGATGACTTTTTAAATCGAATTGTGTTAAGTACTAAACCCCTCTCTGTGAAGGGATACCCGAGCAAGGGGTATGCCTGTTGCGTGGTGCCTTTTGTGTGGTGTACTTGAGAATGAATCCTCCTGTAGGAGTGGATTTCTTTGATTGATTGAACCCTCCTGTAAGAGTTGGTGTCGATTGCTAAATCGCTGGCTCGTCAGGTGAGGTGCTCTGCTCCTGTGGTGTCCGCTCACTTCCGGTCCTGCGAGATCTGTTGGCAGTGGCGGCGGGTTCAACGACCTTGGTTCCGGGTAGGGTTCTCCTGTGTTGGGTCGGGTCTGGTGGTAGCGGGTCAGGGTCTGGTCATGGGCTGGGCTTTGGACTGCGTTGGGCCTGGGCAGGCTGATCCGGGTGGGCCAGATTCGGGCCTGGACAGGCCCTTCGGGTTTGGGTCATACTTTGGTTCGGGTTGACCACTCGGGTCGGGTCAGGACGGGTCGACTTGCTCCAGATTCAGTTTGAGGTGGTTCGGGTACCTTCTTGGGCTCGTTCTTCCCAGTTCGGCCGCCTTTGAGTCCATTTCTCCTCTCGTTGCTGTTCGCAGAGGTTTTCGCCTTCTCCGGCCTCCCTCGGCGTAGTGTTCTCCGGCGTTCTCCCTTTTCTCCGGCGTGGGACGCCTTTCTTTGGTCTCATCGACTTCTCATTGGCGCGGTTTTGGGCTCGCGTTGCTCCGTCGATGGCGTTGCAGGTGGTCGGTGTTTTACTTCTGTGGTCCGCTTGGTTGGTCGGCCGTGGTGGGTTGGCTGGAGGGGTAGGCTCATTAGGTGTGGTGGGCTGGTTGGTGTGGTGTGGATTGAGACTGATCTCGGGTTGGAGACAGGTGTGGTTGTGGCTGCTGCTGATGTGGGTTGATACAGTTTCTCCTCAGCTTCAGGAGTTGGTGCTGTTCTACACTTGAGTGGGAGGTCTTTCTCCATCCTTGGTGAAGATTGGCGTAGGTTGGTTCATCATCTATCTCCTGTTTAACTACGGTGAGGGGGCTTGATTTATAGAGGTTTGGTTGCTCGTGGGAGGCTTTCCTTGCTGGGATTGTTGCGGCTCCCCTCTTTTTTCTGCTCGTTGGTAAAGCTCTTGGCTTCGTAGTGGTTACCTACTTTTCACGACAACCTCTAGTGCTTTGAGGTATCCCCTAACTGGGCTTTAGTCCGTATTTATGCTCGGTAGAAATATCGGTCTTTCCCTTTGAGTGTCTCGGTGGTGGCCAGATCTTAGGAAGGACTGAGCATTTTATTCGGGCTAGGGTATCTGGCATGATGGGTTGTCTTTTGAGGTCTATTCTTTTTTCTCGCCTTGTCTGGTTAAATAGCGTCCCCCTGTTCTTCTTGCTTTGCTTTGCGTAGTGGTTTCGCTTCATCTCGACCCGGGTGTGGGTCGAGTTTGTCGGTTCAAAGGTGTTGGCCGCCGACGATTTCATTGGGCATTGTGCCCTCTTCTGAAACCCTGCGCTTAGTTTAGTAAGTCCAATTGGGTTTGTCTCTAAGTTTCCTCTCGCAGAGAGTTGCTAGCCGAGTGACTTAGAAGTTGTTTCTTTTCCTGCTTGGCTTGGTTTAAAAGTTTAGCTAGTTGTTGTCGTGCCTTTCTAGGCTTCATGTTTGTCATTTGGGTGTTTGACCCTTTCTTTATTTGCTTGTTAGCTTCAGGGTCTGTGTACCCTTTCATTGTTTCAGGGTCTGCGTACCCTTTCATTGCTTTAGGGTCTGCGTACCCGGGTTTCTTCATGTTACTGGGTCTGCGTACCCATTCATCCCCCCTGTGTGGGGCTTCTTGTTTCAGGGTCTGCGTACCCAATCATTTTCCCGTTGTAGGGTCTCTTCATCTTTCAGGGTCTGTGCACTCAGTCATTCCTCCGATGTGGGGCTTCATGAGGTTCCGAAAGGAATGCTCTTTCATGTTTCATTTCCACCCACCATATTCTTTACTTCAAAGAATCGGTGTTTTAATATATGCATTGCTGATCAAAAAAAAAAGTGGAGGTCAAGAGTTGGTGCAGTGGTAAGTTGATTTCATTTGAGCTTCATGGTTGTCAAATCTAGGTTTTAGACATGTTTTGAGCTTAATGGTTGGAAAATCTGGGTTATAGACCTTCATTATCTGTGTGCTTCATGGTTGTAATATCCGGGTTATAGACCTTCATTATTTGTGTGCTTCATGGTTGTAATATTCGGGTTCTAAATCTACTTATTTGTTTACTTGTTATAGTACCTAATGATTGTATAATCTAATTATCAGCCCTTGGTTTTCGCATTAGTTGGGTTGTTGAGGTTCCTTCCATATGAATGCTCTTTATTTATATTGGTCTGATCCTTTTAGGATCTGATATTTGGTTTGGGGCTGAGACCTGTTCAATCTTCTGGTATTATTTGTTTCGACCAAAAATAATTTGGTCTTCAAATTAGTATGGGCTATGTCCTTGTGTCTCATCTTTCATCCTCTAAAAGACGAGTTTTTATATAAATTTGTATATGTTGATAAAAAAGAATATATTGGAGAGAGGGAGAAGAAACTAAAGTTTTCACTTTTTGTTTTTGGGTTTTGATGAGAAATCAAATACAAACCATGTCTTAACCTAAAAACTAGAGAACCAATCTAAGCCATCCATTTTAAGAATGGATGGATGAGATGCAATTGAGTAGTTGACTGCAAAAAAAAAAAACAACACTTTTTAATAAGTGGTAAGGGCTTTTTAGTAAAACTATCATATTTTTTTTTAATCAATTCACTAATTTAATTTTTCCCGCTTCGTTTGAACTCCGATTGGCTTCAAACTTGCGCCATTAGTTTTGTTTTTTAAAGGCTTTAAATCAAATCAGTCATGAATATATTTTGAAGCACGAAAAAAAATTATTTCGGTGTTGATTTTTTTTAAAAAAAATCTGGATAATTTTTATCAACACTTTGCTATGGATTTATCAACACTTTTACACTGGTTTTATCAACACTTTACACTGGTTTTATCACCTCATTTTCTAAAAATGATCATGATTTTATCACCTCATTGCGTGCTTTTTATGAACACTAGTTTTATCAACACTAAACACTAGGTTTATCATTCAATTACGTGTGTTTTATCATCCCCATCACATGTTTTTTTTGGGGCTGGTTTTTAAAGAAATTATATATGGCTAATTTATATCAACACTTTTCTATGGTTTTATACACACTTTACACTGGTTTTATCACCCCATTCTCCAAAACTGATCATGATTTTTATCATCTCATCACGTGCTTTTTATGAACACCAGTTTTATCAACACTAAACACTATGTTTATAATTAAATTACATGTGTTTTTATCACCCCATCACATGTTTTTTTATCAACGCTAAACTCTAGTTTATCACACTTATTATCAAAATTGAACATGGTTTTTATCACCCCAGTACATGTTTTTATCAACATTTAGCACTAGTTTGATACCTCTGATATAAAACATTTGTTAGTGAAGATTTATCAACACTCAACATTTTTTTATCACTCCGATATACCTTTTATTTTCGTGCTTCAAAATATATTCATGATTGATCTTGATTTAAAGCCCTTGAAAAAATAAAAATATTGGCGCAAGTTTGAAGCTAATCGGAGTTCAAACGAATCGGGAAATATTAAATTAGTGAATTGGTGAAGAAAAAAATGGACTCTTGTCCACATGACACCATGCTTTTACAATTATGCCCTTGCTTGTGTGAGAAAGGATGAAAGTGACGTGAGTTTGGGTGAAATTGGGGTGATGATGTGGCATCATGTGGAATGTTGGATGTTAGGTGTGTGTGCTTAGGATTGGTTCTCTAGTTTTTATGTTAAGAGTAGTTTGTAGCCGATTTCATCTCTTTGGGTTTTAACTTTAATTGTTGGAATTTTGGAGAATATAGAGCATTCTAGGTTTAGGGTTAATTATGGTGAAAGAATGTTCTCTAAACTAGTTATATTGACTCATTTGTGTAGCGTGTTACCACTACCAATCCTAAAAGATAAAATAATGGGTGGCTATATTGACTTCTAATTTCTCTCTATAAGAAATGGGAAATTGCCAGGAGAAACGTTTCATGTGATTTATGAATTTAAGTTAAGGTTACGAGGAATCAAGTTATGCCTCTAGAATTTGTAAAAAAACAAACAGGAGAAGGCATTTAGAATATTAACCTCTTAATAGTCATATACTTCAAGAGTGCTTAGGGAAAAAATAATGGCTTACATCTTATGATACATTTTTCTACTGAAAATAGTAGCACTTTAGATGTTTTAGAAGCTGATGCAAAATAGATTGTATAAAGGGCTCGGTAAACCTTTCTTGTTATCAACTATTTTATTTTGACATTAAATGTTGTCTACTCAACTTTGCATCTGTTCATGTAATTTATGTTATGAGTTATTCTGTCATTCTCCGGGTTACGGGTTCCATGCGCCAACGCCGGTATGGATCCGTTCTCTCGATGGATCTGGGATCTGGGAGGAAGGAAGATAAGCCGGGGTCTGCCTCCACGACACCCGAAGTCGGGACCCTCGATCTCGAACAAACCGCTGCGGGTCGAATCGATGTTATCGTCTTCCGCACTACTTCGAAAGATCCGGGAAAATCAAGACGAAGAATTGACGATACCAGATCGCTCCAATGGCACGGGGCCTAGAAGACCTGGCATCGCAGAATTGGTAGTTTGCTCTTTCGACCGTGTGCTAATTTTTTATCTTGTTTTAGGTCGAATAAATTATTGGTTATTCACTGTGCTAGGTTGAATAACCTTTTGGTTCAATAAGTTTAGGACTTTGGTTTGTTATTTCCTTGTAAGGTTGGATATAGGAACTCTTGAGTTCGGATCTGCGAATCAAAGCAGACTATGTGTATGGAACCATGTGCGCTCGACGGGCTACGACCGGTTGGGACAAAAAGCTGGTATCCGAGACTGTTATGTCCCTCCTTGTAACCGTGATATGAAATCGTAATACAACTACCTCTTTCCCGTTTCAAAAAAAAAACTATTTTATTTTGACATTAAATGTTGTCTACTCAACTTTTCATTTGTTCATGTAATTTATGTTATGAGTTATGATATTAATTCTCTATCCTGAAATATTCATTTGAAGTTTACAAAGGTTGTGATAAATGAAAGTACTTATGTATAACTAGGGTAAATTACATCTGACTACCCCAAACTATACGCGTTTAACGTTTAACTACCCCAAAGTTAAGTCGTAACAATTACCTACCCCGAACTAACGGTTTGTAACGACGTTGGTCACTTCCATCCATTTTCCATCCGATCACTGTTCATATTTTTAAAATTCCAAAGATGCCCTTGATGTTTACAATTAATTTATAATTAATCTCTTAATACTACTTAATGCTACTTAATACTTCCCTAGCCTTAATACTTAATACTAAATAGTCAAACCTTAAACTAAACTCTCTCTCACCTCACCCTCTCTCTCACCTCACCTTCTCTCTTAGCCGCAACCCTCACACCCTCACCCTCTCTCTCAACCCCGACTCTCATACCCTCACCCTCTCTCTCAGCCCCAACTCTCACACCCTCACCCTCTCTCTCAACCCCAACTCTCACACCCTCACCCTCTCTCTCAGAGCAGCGCCGCCGCACGCACATAGAGCAGCGCCGCTGCGCACAGAGCAGCGCCGCCGCACGCAGACGCAATTTCAGTACGAGATGGATGACGGTGAGGCTGAGATAGAGAGAAGGAAGAGAGTTATAAGGGTGGATCCGATCTTCACAGATCTGAGACGAGGTCAAGCTTCGCTCCGTGCCGATGAGGGTGGATCTACGGCGAGCTTTTCTCCGTGCCGGCGAGGTCGCACCAACGCCGGAGAAGACGAAGTCTAGCCGGATTGTCGCTGGTCCCGAGCTCGCCAGACAAGATGGGGATTTCGGTGATTTTTCAGAACCAGGGCAAACGTTGAAGGACACAGATTTGAAATTAAAAAAAATTGGGTAAAATCTGAATTTAAAATTATATATATATATATATATATATACGGGTGCACTCAGGTGCGTTTACGGTGCGAACATGCGAACCTGCTTATTTAGTGTATCTGGTTTGCGGAAATAGTGTTCTCAGTTTGCGGTGAATATTCTCAGACAAAAATTTCTCAAACCAGAAACACTATTTTCGCATACCATATTTTCTCAAGATAAAATGCTGTTTTTTCAAACTTTTTTTCCGCAAACTGGGATGCTTATTTCCGCAAACCATGTTCGCTATTTTCGCAAACCAGATTTGAGGTTCGCATGTTCGCACCGTAAGGGAGATTCGCACGTGATTGTCTCCCTATATATATATATATATATATATATATATATAAACTGATTTTCTGACTTAAAATAAATGATAAAATGAAATAAAAATAGATTTGTTTTTAAAAATAGATTTTAAAATTATATATATTTTAGATTAAAAAATGATTTTTTTAAATTTAAAATAAATAAAATACAGATTTTAAAATTATATGTATAAATTTAAAATTAAAAAAACTGATTTTTTAAGTAAAACAAAAAATTTAAAATATTTATTTATCAACTTATAAATATTTTAAAATTTAAAATATTACATTAAAGAATATTTAAAAATACTTAATTCAGAATGGTATGACAGTGTAAATTTGAATAACAAAGGAGGGCATTTTTGTCATTTTACAAAAAAATTAACATCAATGGATGGAAAGGGGGTAACATCGTTACAAATCGTTAGTTCGAGGTAGGTAATTGTTACGACTTAACTTTGGGGTAGTTAAACGTTAAACGCGTATAGTTTGGGGTAACCAGATATTATTTACCCGTATAACTATAATAAGAGGTCATCTTGGATTATTGTGATAAAGGTAATTTTACACCCTTTTGTATCAACTTACAACACTTGTTTTAGGGAAGGCTATTGTTGATCGAAGAAAATAAGAAACTTATCTTATTCACTTGATATCTACATATGCTAGTGCACACATATATATGCTTAAGGATGCAAGCTTTCTAACCACTTATTGATGTGAACTTACCCTCCACCTATCCATGCATTTATTTATTACATTTCTCCTCGAACTAGTGTATAAATTTTAATCATGTTCAATTTGTTATAAAGATAATCAACCCGAGTTTTTAGAAGTTCTTTAGTGAAAATGTATCATAATTGTTCTTCGGTCTTTACACATGCGATAATAAAAATTTTGCTGAAGTTTTTCACGGAAGAAATGAAATTCAATCTCAATATTCTTGGCCGGTTCATGAAATACATGATTCAAGGCAATATGGAGAACATCTTGATCATCGCACCATGCCTTTGCTAGCATTGAGATTGAGTTCTGAAAGGAGTTGATATTCATAGCTTGAGCCATGACTCTATACTCTAATTCTGCACTAGAGCGAGAGACAACATTTTTCTTCTTACTCTTCCATGAGACTAAACTCTCATACGAATACACAGTAACCTGAAGTGGATTGTCTGTCAATCTTCGATCCTGCCTAATCTGGATCTGTAAAACATTTTTTTATGGGTATGACCATAGTTCTTGTAGAGTATACCACGTTCATGAGCTTCTTTTAGATGAGCCAAGATATGTTCGAGAGAAGTCCAATATTCAACTATTGGGGAGGACATGAACCGACTTACAATATTATCTGCGTATGTAAAATCTGGCTAAGTTACCGTAAGATAATTCAGTTTTCTAACTAATCTTCTATACCTACAAGGATTCTCAAACAATTTTTTTTTTGAGTTGGATATTCTATGGCATTAGGGAAGCACATGGTTTATTCTCTAGCCTCATAGTATCTATTAATATATCCAACACATTTTTTTTTGAGACAAGAATATTCTATTCTTGCTTCTTGTTAACTCTATTCCAAGAAATAAGATTAACACTCTCTTAAACGCAAAACAGGAAAATAAACCCTAGGGGCTGCTCTGCGCAGCCTCCTCCCCCTTCCCCCTTCTTCTCCACCATTGAAGCCTCTACCTTAAAGCTCTCCACACACCTCTTCTGAGGTACCGACTCACCCTTTCTAGGGTTTACAGCCGTCGTCGCCGCCGTCGTCGCCGTTCTACCGCCAGCCACCGTCCCTCCTTCATCGTTTGAAGCTCCTTCTCCTTCGTGCTAGTTCTTTCTGCGCGCAGCCTCTCCCCACCCTCCTCCATGTCAGTTCCATGCCTCCACCATCGAATCCCCGACTTCAAGGTTCTCCACTACCTCCAAGTGAGATCCTGTCTACCCGACTTAGGGTCCGCCGCTGCCTTCATCGCCGTCCATTGCCGCCCACCAGCGGCTCTTTTACCCCGCGTCCTGATTCCCGGACGTCTCGCAGCCACCGTGGCCCTCCTGCCACTCTCCGGGTTAAGGGCTCCATGCGCCGTGCCACCTATCGCCGGCATGGGTCCGTTCCCCCGACGGATCTGGGATCCGGGAGGAAGGACGATAAGACGGGGTTTGCCTCCACGACACCCGAAGCTGGGACCCTCGATCTCGAACAAAACGCTGCGGATTGAATCGATGTTCTCGCCTTCTGCATTACTTCGAAAGAGCAGGGCGAATCAAGATGAAGAATTGACGATACCAGATCGCTCCAATGGCACGGGGCCTAGAAGACCTGGTATCACAGTTTTGGTAGTCTGCTCTTTCGATCGTGTGCAAATTTCTTTTCCTGTTTTAGGACGAATAAGTTATTGGTTATTCACTGTGCTAGGTCGATTAACCGTTTGGGACTGTGCTAGGTCAAATAAGTTTAGGACTTTGGTTTATTATTTCCTTGTAACGTATGTTGGAACGATGGTAGGGACTTGTCTTGAGTTTTTGCCCACGATTTCAAGTGGGCTATTATTATGGGTCCATGAGCGCCGGGCTTGCTACGGTCGGCCTGGACATATATCTGGAACCTGAGGCGGTCACGCCTCATCCTGTTTGATTACCTTTTGGTATTAATGAAAATGTCCGGTTACCCGTTTAAAAAAAACTCTATTCCAAGAAAATATTACAAAGCTTTCAAGTCTTTGGTATGGAATTGACCGCGGAGAAAAAACTTTAGAGATGAAATACTCAGATTATCAGTGTTAGTGATGACAATATCATCCACATACACAACCAGGAGAATAAGGCATATTGAAGAGTTCAAATAGAATAAAATATGACTAGACTTTCTTTTGTTCATGTCAAACTTTACAACCGTTTGATGAAATTTCCCAACCCAAGCATGAGGACTCTATTTGATTCCATAAAATGATTTCTTAAGAATGACATACCAACTCACACTCCTCTTGAGCAACACAACTAGGAGGTTGGTCCATATACACACCCTCATGTAAGCCCCCATCTAAGAATTTTTTTAATATCCAACTAACATAACGTTCAATTATAAGTGGCTGCCAAAGAGATAAATAGCCAAACAGATGTGTCTGTCGTTTGTGTCTCAACCCCAATCACTGTCAGTGAAACAATTAAGTTTGAGGTCATTTTCTTGTGGGAAGTGTAGGCCAAGTTTACATGAACCTCGTAGATACCGTAAAAGACGTTTCAGGGCCCTCCAATGTGCATATGTAGGAGCGTGCATAAATTGACATAGTTTATTGACGGTGTAGGAGATGTCAGGTCGCATCAGATATAAATATTGGAGACTACTAACTAATTTTTTGAAGGTACCAGAATCATCAGATAAAGGAGTGCATGTGTGTTTAGACAACGGACCAACAACCATAGGAGTAGTGCATGCATTAATGTTATCCAAGCCGTGGGAGACAAGAAGGTCAGAGATATACCGATGTTGATGAAGTACTGATCCGGTAGGCGTGGATTGAAATTCCATACCCAAAAAGTAGCTTAACGGACCAAGATCTTTAACTGAAAACTCTCGTTTGAGGTGTTGAATAGCCAACGTCATGTGTTCCAAGGAGGATCCCATGACCACGATATCATCTAGATATATAAGTACATAGAGTAGTGTCATGGTGTAAAAGTAGACTCGGGTCAGCTACTAATGAATGAAACCAGATAGAACGGAGAAATTGAGTCAAACGAGAGTACCACGCACGGGGTACCTGCTTAAAACCATATAATGACCGATGTAAGAATGCATTTGAAACATCTTGGCTGAAGCATATAAATGTCTTCTTGTAACGTTCCATGTAAGAATGCATTTGAAACATCTAATTGACAAACCGTCAATTGATGCTTAGGCACAAGTGTTAAGAGTACACGGATCGTGGTAGCCTTAACAACGTGATTGAATGTCTCAGAATAGTCGTGTAAAGACCACCCCGGTTTAAAAAGGATTAAAATATTAAATATATCGAGCTAAAGCGTCGTGGTTGGAAAACGGGGTAGAAATTTGGAACGAGTGCAAAATAAAAAGAAGAATAAAAAAAAGGGAGTAGAGAAGGTTTGGGTTGGACAAGACCTGGGCCAGACTTGGGCCCAATCAGATAGCGAGCCCAAGCCCAGACGCACGCGCAGCCCCAAACCCTAACGACCCAAACCCAAAACCCAACGTTGCTTCTTCTTCCTCTAGCACCGCACGAGAAACCGAGGCAGGTTCTTAGATTTTCCTCTCGCTCTCGATCCTTCCCTTCTCTCTCTCTCACGCTTTCTCGTTTCTCCATTGCAACACGACGCCTCGCCATCGGTCTTCGTCTCCGTGCGAATCGAACCGCACCGGTAACGAGCACGGGACGCCATTGCCGGAAGCCATCGACCTGGTTCTGCTCCTCCGGTTACGAATCGCGCGCGCCGGCGACTGAGAAGGTAACTCAGACCCGTGTTCTCCCCCTCTCTCTCGCCCCGTTCAACCTTACCGCCGTCAACGCCACGAGAGACTCGCGACGATGCTGGCTCGGACGGACTCAACCGGAACGACACCGGCGACGTCCTCCTCTCGCCAGATCTGAGAGGGAAGAGGCGTGGGACCGCGCGTCAACCTCCACCTCGCTGCCCTGGCCACATCGGAGTTCTGGCGCCTCTCCCAATCGTCGACGTGCACCCTCGGAGCTGCCCTGCCACCGTGATCGCCACCGGAGCAAACCCTCGCCGCCTCGCCGTCGAGCTCGAGCAATCAGTCAGAACTAGGCCGTTTGGGCCCTGGCCAGACAGAACCGAAGCAGACGGGCTTGGCCAGGTTGGCCTTGGGACGGGCGAAGTGAGCTTGGAGACGGGCCTTGGGCCCAGGCCAGATCCAGGTCTGGGTCGGCTCGGGTCAGAACTCGGGTTCAGGCTCGGACCGGGTCTGGTTCGCGGTTTTGGGTTGGACCGGGTCGGACTCGGGTCGGATCCGGGTCAGGCCAGTTTTATATTTAATTTGATTAATTAAATATTAGATTTAAAGTAAGATAAATACCAGGACTTATCGGACAATTTAAAGGACTGTTACGGACTGGACCGGGACTGATTCCCGTCCCTTTTTGTTAAACCCAGACTTGGACCTCGATCGTGGAGAAGACGGAGGTAGGCCCAGACGTCAGCAGCTAGGAGACGCAGCTGTTGGTTCTTCTTGAGGTAGGGATTACCTCGAAACCCGCTTTATTACGAATGTACTATAATGCATATAGGGAAACCTAATAACCGGATACGAAATTAGTATGCATATAGGATGTGAATAACTAGCGTAGATATATGAATTACGAACATTTACGATTTCAGTCTTGGGATTGCCGTGCTGGTAGAATTGGGCCATGTCGCGCCTGTAGGATTGTTTGTTGTATGTATCCGCTTGGTGCTGTGCTGTTTGAACGGTTAATAAATAACGAACACGAAAACGAGTAGAATTGAACTATCGATGCATGTTGGTAGCTTGAGTGGTTACTTTCTTGTTTTTGTGATATGTGAAATGTGGGAATGTTGGGGACTAGATACCGGTTAAGCCGGTGGGGTTACCACGTTGAGTGTGGTGTCGGTAAGTGTTGGTAAGTGTGGAACAGTTGTGAGTGTAATTAAGAGTCAAAGCATATTATATTCGGTGTAACATGTTTTTGCTATGTGTGGGCAAGTGTGCCGTGATTATTATGATGTGAATAATTGGTTGTGATATGGTCGGGTGAGTGATAGACCGACGTGATCATGATTGTGGTGGTGGTACTGTGGTTACCTGTAGTTGTGATTGTGATTGTGATTTTGATTGTGATTGTTCTGGTGATACTTGGTTGAGTTGTGCTCGAGAGGGTGTTGTACCTTCCGATGCGCGGCCGGTAAAGTGTGAGAGATGTACTTCCGTCAAGTGTATCGTACCTTCCGGCGCGCAATCGGTGAAGTGAGATGTTGTGTGTTGTGCCTTGGTTACATGAGAAATGTGGTTTCCCTACCTTCCGACCGTGAGTCGGTAAAACGCTGTGTCCCGCGAAGAGGTGGTTTCCCTACCTTCCGACTAGCACTCGGTAAAACGCTGTGTTGTGCCGCGATGAGGTTGTTCCGCGATGCCGCGAGAGATGAGGCCGCGAAGAGGCGATTTCCCTGCCTTCCGTCGATCGGTAAAACGTTGTGTTCCGCGATGAGGTTGTACCGCGAAGAGGCTGGGCATGTGTTCCGCGATGAGGTCGACCGCCTCTCCCGACTTTGTGTTGGGGAAAGTTGCGTACGGCTGCGCCGGACCGAGCGGGTTGTTCCCGAGACCGTGCATGGGTTACAAGTTGTGTGTTTTGAAAATGTTTGGATTGAACGAGTGTTGCTGTGTTTGTGGCTATGGGTGTTTCCTTGTTATGAGTTGTGTGTGACCGCGAATGACTTGATTTTGATTGTTTGATGATGAGTTCATGTGTGGCTTCCGTGTAAGTTAAAGCGTCGTCTTTGTGGTTATCCGTGAGTCGGTTGTGAAGGGGCTTTGGACGAGGATTTCCGGGATAGTTTGTGGTCGGGTAAAGTGAATGTTGTTTAATTTGGATTACATGTTCTCGTTGTCGCTTTCTCCTTTTAAGTGTCAAAGGGTAGTTTGGAAGTGTAATTGGGTGTATTAATTGGATTGTTTTCTTTGATGTGTGTCTTATTCAATGGTCGTTGTTGAGTTAAAGTTGGTATGGTTGGATTGGTGAGTGTCAGGCAAGAAGGGGGCTTTGTCTTTAATGAGTCTAAGTGTCGTATCGGTGTATCAAACCTTTTAATATACTTTAAAATGTGGAAAAGTTTTCTGGTAAATCTGCAATGGGGTAGTTTTCGTGTTTTTCCCTACTGAGCGTCAAGCTCACCACTTATTGTGTTTTCTATAGGTATTACTTATGATTTGGATTAGAGGGTTACGCAGAGCTTGGGAGCCGCAGAGGCCCGGGTCTATTAGCGTTTCGTAGAGACGTACCTTTAGTCTTGGACTATTGTATTTGATTGAGCTGTGACTCAGGGTTTTGAACCACCGTTGTTTTCTGTTATTTCATCTTATTCAAATATTGTTTATCTCTTTTTACTGTTTTATTTATTTTCACTACGTCACGTCTCGGGTCCGGTCAATATCGGATTTGGGGCGTAGCAATTTGGTATCAGAGCCTGGTTTCATTTTGAAATGATTTTTCAAAACAACGGATCGTACGTCAAATAGGTGGGTAGAGTTAAGTGGTTAAGGTTGTAGTTCTCGGTGACGCAAGTCAGAATTTTTCCTATGCGTAGAGTCGAAACGACGAGAGCCTCGTTTGTTAAAGTGTGTTGTTTAAGTTTTACCTTACTTTATTTGTACCTCTTTCTCTGTTGGCTGTACACCTTAGTGGATCCATGATGTCGATCGGTTGAGATCGAGGTTGGTTAACGAGCGAGGCTCGGGTTAGTTATGACGCGTGGGTTTTTTAATTGATATGTGGGTTGCCGCCTTGGTTGGCCGTTGTTTGATTGGTGAAACGTTCGGCCTAAGTGCCGTGGATGTTTGGGTGGACTTGTGTGGTTTGTGGTTATTGTTTGAGTTGAATCGTTTCCCAAGCTTGGACTTAGCCGGGCGGTAATAGTGAGATTACCGAGATCCGAGGTGTGAGTTGAGATAATTTGCTGAGTGCTAAATTTGTGTTTGGGTGCTACGTGCAGTTGGTAATTGGTTGTCCCGCTTAAGCGGTTGGTTAATTTGTTTTACGATCAGGTCGTTAAGGTTGTCGTGTGTTAGTTATTGTTGGTTGACTTTTGGTACGCCGTTTTGTTGTGATTAATGTGTGGTGGGCAGCTTACTAATGCGTTCGCTGTGTGTTGTTTAATTGTGAACTGTTTGTTCCACGTGCGCGGTTGGTTGACCAAGTTTTCAAATGGAACATGCCGAAATTTTATGGAAAATTGTAATGTATGTTCTATTATGATTTGACTGCAGCAAATCATGATAGTGGGGATATCAGTTGGTTACAAAGAAGTTCGGGGACGCATGAACCAAGTTGTAACGAGATGATATCCACATGTATTATTTTGCTACAAGAATAAGTTTTTACAACCTGTGTTAATGAGTACGGTTGAGACTGTGAGGAATTGATCTGCGATGTGAAAGTTTAGACTGATTGGCTGCGTATAAGCTTGTTATGCTGTGTGTTGTACTGATTGACAGTGATTGAATTGTGAGACTTGTGGTTTCTTCTGTGCGATGATGTGGTACGTTTTGTGTGACGCACTAGGGTGCGGTGTTTGTACTGCTACTGCTGCTGCTGCTGCTGCTACTACTACTACTACTACTACTACTACTACTATGAGTAAACTGAAGTTTTGCCGAACCGTTTAAGTTGTTGATGTGCGCGTGTGTGAACGTTAGCGTCTTGAGTGAGTCACCTCTAAGAGTTGTTGAGAAACTGAGCGTGTGCCGTACGGAGGGTAGTTACGACGTATCACCTCGAGGCAGGAGAGGTAAGTCATTAAGGGTTTACACACGGTTCCCGACCTACGTGCCCAACGCACGACGGGACTTTACTGACTCGACTCTTCCCACCTAATTGACGGACAGTCCGAGGTGTGAAACCTCGAGCTCTGATACCAAGCTGTCGCGCCCCAATTTCAGTAAACCGAACTCGGGACGCGGACGTTTAAAATAAGAAAACACTTTGAAAACATTTCCATTAAAACACCTTACAATAACAGTTTAGTTCAACAAAAGGATAATTACAACTCAAAATAAAACGTCCCACAAGCGGACAAAAAGGCGAGGCATCCGTCGCTAGACCAAAAGTAAAAACCCGGACTCCGCTCCTAGCTCCACAAGCTTCGAGAGCTCACCTAGTCCGTCCCACGAACAGTACCTGTAGGAAAAGCAGCTAAGGGTGAGCGTTCGCTCACCACCACGGATAACAGACTGACTACGGCATAATTAGCAGACAATGCCGGTAACACTAACAACAGACTCAACTCCGGGGATCACTGTCCCCAACCCAAGTACTCTGACTGACAAACACCCACGGTGACCTTCCTCGAACGACTCGACACTCAAACACGTAAGTAGACACGACACAACGATCACGACCTCTTCCAAGGACTCAAAGGAATTATGCAACACCAAACAAGATCACAAAGGATCGCAAACCAGCTGCTCAGTAACCTCTCTCACTCATGCGCTTTGCCGAACCACTCAGGTCAGGCGGTCGACCTGTCTCACTCACGCACTTTGCCGAACCACTCAGGCCAGGCTGTCGACCTGTCTCACTCACCTCTCTCACTCACGCACTTTGCCGAACCACTCAGGCCAGGCTGTCGACCTGTCTCACTCACGCACTTTGCCGAACCACTCAGGCCAGGCTGTCGACCTATCTCACTCACCTCTCTCACTCAGGCAACCACAATCACAGTCACAATCACCAACACAAACACAAGCAAGTTCGACAACACAGGCACTCAAGGCCACTCAAGGCACCTCAACAATCAAGACTCGGGTCCAACAACCCCACGGGCACTCACTGCCACTCAAGACACACCAACGAGCAAGACTCGGGTTCAACAACCCCACGGCACTCACGGCCACCCCAAAACACCGAAACGACAACACGGGCTCTCATGGCCACCCAAGACTCAGCAATAAATAACACGGGCTCTCAAGGCCACCCAAACACCAAATTAAATAACACGGCTCTCATGGCCACCCAAACTCGATAATAAATAACGCACAACAACCTCCGGCATAATCGATGCCTCCAACAGTCCTAAGATCACTAGTTTCACAAACAACCTCCGGGCATGATCATATGCCTCCAGTACTCCTAATATCAACAAGTTCACAAACAACCTCCGGGCATGGTCATATGCCTCCAGTAAATCAATTATCGCTAAGTTCTCTGTTCCTACGACACTACTAAGTGTCACATGCTTTTCTCTTAAATGCTACAATCCCGTACCATGCATTTCTAATAATTACTACAATCCCGTAACATGCTTTTCTAATAATCGATAACCTAGATAACCCACGACACCCCGGTGTCACATGCAATTCTACTATTAACTTTCCCTAGTCAGGGCCGAGATCCGGCTACTTTTCCCTACCTCAATTGAAGAGCACCCGCTACGCTTCCTAGCTGCTGACGTTCTGGCTCGCTACCTCCGGGCTTCACTTCGATCAAAGCCGGACTCTAAAGATAACACGAAAGCCATAAATTAAAGACGGTTCCACCGTTAAGTTAAAGATTACGATTTGTCCAGTTTAAATCCGACATTTGTCCTTTGAACTTGAGGGGGATAAAAGCGGGGTCACGGCGAATCGGGTTTGGGTACCCTAGCACCGAAACCGGTGCATGCGAGGCACGGTCCCAATGCACGAATCCCGAGGTCCAATTCAGCGGTCCGCTTTTGTTCCTTTTTAAACCCGAAAAGCAGTCCATTTTACCCAGAGTTCCAGATTCGTTCCTAATTCCGATTACCAACCGTTTATTCAAAACAGAACGGTTTTTGCTTCAAATCTAATTCCCCTTTTATTTCAAATCTGTTTCTATTACGAACCCTTGAGCCCAAAATGAATTAAGTTCGGTTTTTGAACAACTGTCCCTAAATCCCGTTTACAACTTAGGTTCACAACTCCTCGATTTAAAACCGTTTTTAAACCGAATCGATTTTAATTCCTTTTCATTTTAAAAACCTTTTTCCTTAAATTTGATTTTCCGTTTTACAACCCTTTTCTTTCCAAAACCGTGATTTCGATTTCAACCACAGCAACTCCAAAAACCGTCTTTTACTCCAATCTGATTTTCAAATTCTTTTCCTTCAAAACCTTAATCAAATCCAAACTGTTTTGTTTTGTTTTACTTCCCTTTTTAACTTCAAATCCGATTCTAAATTAATCGATTTCATTTATCAGGTTTGACCAATTATTAATCGATTTTATTAACAGGTTTAACAGATATTAATCAAATTTCTTTAACAGTTTTAACCCTCAATAGAATCCAAATTAACTCGAAAAAGGTTTCATTTCATTACCCTTTTGTTACGTACAGTACTCGGTTCACTTTAACACAAACGGTTTCAACAAACAACCCAGATTGAACAGAAAAACGAAGACGGGAAAAATAAAGGTTCGGTTTCGAACCGGTCGGCCGCCGGCGAGGGCGGCGTCGGCCGGGGCCTAGCCGTAGAGAAAGGGACGGTGGCGTGGCCGGCGAATGGCTCGGGACGAGGACGTGGTCGGCGACGGGAAACTGGACAGAGAGGAGGAGCTCGGTGGTGGCGGATCCGGTGAGGGAGGAGGGTCGGACGGCGAGCTCGGGCTCGGTCGGCGCTAGCGTGGTCGGAATCGAAGAATCGAGAGGGAGAGAGAGAACGGGAGTGGGGGCCGAGCGGTGCAGAGAGAGAGACGAGGGAGGACGGTGGTGGCCGGATCTGGACGGAGAAGAGGACGGGTGGTGGCTGAAGGAGAAGGAGAATGAGGATTAGGGTTTCAGAACCCTAATGCCCACCTTTTATAGGTCGGGCTTTGGGCCGGGTCTGTGGTTTGGGCCGGGTCTGCTGGTCGGGTCCGGTCCGAACCAAATTTTTTTTTTTTAAAGCGGGTTTTACACTTTGGGTGGAACGACTTGTAATTTGATTCGATTGGTAGTTTTTGAGCGAGCGTCAACGGTAAGCACGAAATCCCTGGTTGGGTAAACTTTGATGTTTGATCATGACTATATGTCACCGCTTATGGAGTATCGTCAATGAAGAAGAGTGTATGTGTGTTGGATCCGCTTTAAGTGCGATGTGAGAATTGTTCCGGCATGATACCTATGCCGACGGACGGTTCCGGTATAGGATATCTCGACCAAACCGCGTGTGTCGGTGCGAGGTCTCTACCGACAAAGAACTCCGTATCGACTAACTGGTTTAAGTGGTTCCTTTGCATGAAAGATATTGGATTGGGAGTTGGTAATTGGACGCTCCTTGAGTTAGGGTCAAATGGAGCGCGTTCGTTTTACATTTCGAGGATGAAATTCTTTTAAGGGGGTATACTGTAAAGACCGCCATAGTTTAAAAAGGATCACAATATTAAATTTATCGAGCTAAAGCGTCGTGGTTGGAAAACGGGGTAGAAATTTGGAATGAGTGCAAAATAAAAAGAAAGATAAAAAAAGGAAGTAGAGAAGGTTTGGGCTGGACAAGACCTGGGCCAGACTTGGGCCCAATCAGATAGCGAGCCCAAGCCCAGACGCGCGCGCATGCCCAAACCCTCACGGCCCAAACCCCAAACCCTACGTTGCTTCTTCTTCATCTAGCACCGCACGCGAACCGAGGCAGGTTCATATATCTTCCTCTCGCTCTCGATCCCTCCCTTCTCTCTCTCTCTCACGCTTCCTCGTTTCTCCATCGCAACACCACGCCTCGCCATCGGTCTTCGTCTCCGTGCGAATCGAACCGCGCCGGTAACGAGCACGGGACACCATCGACGGAAGCCATCGACCTGGTTCTGCTCCTCCGGTTACGAATCGCGCGCGCCGGCGATTGAGAAGGTAACTCAGACCCGTGTTCTCCCCCTTCTCTCTCGCCCCGTTCAGCCTTACTGTCGTCAACGCCATAGGAGACTCGCGGCGATGCTGTCTCGGACGGACTCAGCCGGAACGACGCCGACAACGTCCTCCTCTCGCCAGATCTGAGAGGGAAGAGGCGTGGTTACTTTCCTGTTTTTGTGATATGTGCAATGTGGGAATGTTGGGGACTGGATACCGGTTAAGCCGGTGGGGTTAGCACGTTGAGTGTGGTGTCGGTAAGTGTTGGTAAGTGTGGAACAATTGTGAGTGTAATTAAGAGTCAAAGCATATTATATTCGGTGTAACATGTTGTTGCTATGTGTGGGCAAGTGTGTCGTGATTGTTATGATGTGAATAATTGGTTGTGATATGGTCGGGTGAGTGATAGACCGACGTGATCATGATTGTGGTGGCGGTATTGTGGTTACCTGTAGTTGTGATTGTGATTGTGATTGTTCTGGTGATACTTGGTTGAGTTGTGCTCGAGAGGGTGTTGTACCTTCCGATGTGCGACCGGTAAAGTGTGAGAGATGTACTTCCGTCAGGTGTATCGTACCTTCCGGCGCGCAATCGGTGAAGTGTGATGTTGTGTGTTGTACCTTTGTTACATGAGAAATGTGGTTTCCCTACCTTCCGACCGTGATTCGGTAAAACGCTGTGTCCCGCGAAGAGGTGGTTTCCCTACCTTCCGACTATCACTCGGTAAAACGCTGTGTTGTGGCGCGATGAGGTTGTTCCGCGATGTCGCGAGAGATGAGGCCGCGAATAGGTGATTTCCCTGCCTTCTATTGATCGGTAAAACACTGTGTTCCGCGATGAGGTTGTACCGCGAAGAGGCTGGGTATGTGTTTCGCGATGAGGTTGTACCGCGAAGAGGCTGTGTATGTGTTTCGCGATGAGGTCGACCGCCTCTCCCGATTTTGTGTTGGGGAAAGTTGCGTACGGCTGCGCCGGACCGAGCGGGTTGCTCCCGAGACCGTGCATGGGTTACGAGTTGTGTGTTTTGAAAATGTTTGGATTGAACGAGTGTTGCTGTGTTTGTGGCTATGGGTGTTTCCTTGTTATGAGTTGTGTGTGACCGCAAATGACTTGATTTTGATTGTTTGATGATGAGTTCATGTGTGTGGCTTCCGTGTAAGTTAAAGCGTCGTCTTTTTGGTTATCCGTGAGTCGGTTGTGAAGGGGCTTTGGACGAGGATTTTCGGGATAGTTTGTGGTCGGGTAAAGTGAATGTTGTTTAATTTGGATTACATGTTCTCGTTGTCGCTTTCTCCTTTTAAGTGTCAAAGGGTAGTTTTGAAGTGTAATTGGGTGTCTTAATTGAATTGTTTTCTTTGATGTGTGCCTTATTCAATGGTCGTTGTTGAGTTAAAGTTGGTATGGTTGGATTGGTGAGTGTCAGGCAAGAAGGGGGCTTTGTATTTAATGAGTCTAAGTGTCGTATCATTGTATCAAACCTTTTAATATACTTTAAAATGTGGAAAGGTTTTTTGGTAAATCTGCAATGGGGTAGTTTTCGTGTTTTTCCCTACTGAGCGTCAAGCTCACCCCTTATCGTGTTTTCTATAGGTATTACTTATGATTTGACTGAGCGTCAAGCTCACCCCGGGTCTATTTGCGTTTCGTAGAGACGTACCTTTATTCTTGGACTATTGTATTTAACTGAGCTGTGACTCAGGGTTTTGAACCTCCGTTGTTTTATATTATTTCATCTTATTCAGATATTGTTTATCTCTTTTTACTGTTTTATTTATATTCACTACGTCACGTTTCGGGTCCAGTAAATACCGGATTTGGGGCGTAGCAATTTGGTATCAGAGCCTGGTTTCATTTTGAAATGACTTTTCAAAACCTCGGACCGTACGTCAACTAGGTGGGTAGAGTTAAGTGGTTAAGGTCGTAGGGCTCGGTGACGCAAGTCAGAATTTTTCCTATGCGTAGAGTCGAAACGATGAGAGCCTCGTTTGTTAAAGTGCGTTGTTTAAGTTTTACCTTACTTTATTTGTACCTCTTTCTCTGTTGGCTGTGCACCTTAGTGGATCCATGATGTCGATTGGTTGAGATCGAGGTTGGTTAACAAGCGAGGCTCGGGCTGGTTATGACGCGTGGGTTGTTTAATTGACATGTGGGTTTCCGCCTTGGTTGGCCGTTGTTTGATTGGTGAAACGTTCGGCCTAAGTGTCGTGGATGTTTAGGTGGACTTGTGTGGTTTGTGGTTATTGTTTGAGTTGAACCGTTTCCCAAGCTTGGACTTAGCCGGGCGGTAATAGTGAGATTACCGAGACCCGAGGTGTGAGTTGAGATAATTTGTTGAGTGCTAAATTTGTGTTTGGGTGCTACGTGCAGTTGGTAATTGGTTGTCCCGCTTAAGCGGTTGGTTAATTTGTTTTACGATCAGGTCGTTAAGGTTGTCGTGTGTTAGTTATTGTTGGTTGATTATTGGTATGCCGTTTTGTTGTGATTAATGTGTGGTGGGCAGCTTACTAATGCGTTCGCTGTGTGTTGTTTAATTGTGAACTGTTTGTTCCGCGTGCGCGGTTAGTTGACCAAGTTTTCAAATGGAACATGCCGAAATTTTATGGAAAATTGGAATGTATGTCCTATTATGATTTGACTGCAGCAAATCATGATAGTGGGGATATCAGTTGGTTACAACGTAGTTTAGGGACGCTGATGCGGGTGCATTTTAATAATAAAAGGGCCACGTTTTATCGAGTTATATAGGATTTTAGTCTTTTTTCCTATCATATAGTTAGGTTTATTATGAATAATTGTTTTTCTCTGTTTTTTCGGTGTTTCAATCGAAAACCGATGTATTTTGTGTGTTTCGTGCTTAAGGATCGTCGAGAGGTCGATTTAGTTCGCTCCGAAATGTATTCATGACTGGTCTTGTTTTGTAGGTCCCGAGAAGAGGAATTTTTTGGCGCAAGAACGAGATCGATCGGAGCCCAAACGAAGCCGGAGCGAGCGAAATAGCAGAAAAGGAGCAAAAATGGAGCAGCCCATCAAAGACGGACGCGTGGCATCGACCAGCCCAGCCGCCAGAGCTCCCAGGACGCGCCACGTGGCGCACTGGCACCGCCTTTCTACCTGCGCGTGAAACCTGTTCGCCCGACCCCGCCCCTGCCCGCGTGGCTCGCCCACGTGCCGCCACATGTCCTAGCCTGCCCACCCCAGCCGCTATTTCTCCTCAGCCCACCACCTGTCCAAGCTCAGCCCTCTCTCCCTGCGCCACCTGTCCCCTTCAGCTCCTCCTCTCCCCCTTTAACACGTGTCCCCATCAACTCTCTCTCCATTTTTTTGCTAACCCTATTCCTAAAAGCAGCGGCAGAAGGGATGAGGCAATTTCGTTCCTTGTTTTTTTTGACGAAGAGAAGAGCACAGGGCCGAACCACAGGAGGGGTCTGAGCAGTGATTTTTTTTTCCTTTTTCTCTCTACACACAAACAAGGATATATACATTCTATATAGTTAATTTGAAAGGAGATTTTTACAAAGAGTGTTTATTTTCTGAATTTATTGGAGAGATTCATTTGTTGGGAATACAAAGTGGAGCTTCATTGGATTGGAGAGGGATTTGAGCCAAGGGTGTCATTATTCTTGGAGAAAATTCATCTTTAGGAGAGCTTCTTTGTGCTTCTACTCTTGGATTTGTTGCCAACACAAGATAATCAAAGCTAGGGTTTGGAAGAAGGGGAAGAGCAACCATTTTTGTCAATTTATTGTGGTGATTGTATCTAAACTTTCTCTCTAAATCTCATTATGAAATCATTTACTTGTTGGTTCATCTCTATGTCATTGATTATCATGAACAACTAAACCCTCAATTTCTAGGGTTTTGGGTGATTAGAGTAGGGATTTCAATGTTTTGAATGTTTTAAATTGTTGTGATTGTTGAGTTGTTTTAGTGTTTATGATCGATTTGTGCTTAATGCTTTATCTCCCGTGTATGCTTGATAATTGCTTTGAATTAGAATTTAACGCTTGAAAAAGGAGAATTCTAGTTGGTCTAAAGTCGATCTTAAATTGGATTTAAACCCTAGCTAAAACTAGCGGGGTTAATACAATTGCAATAGCTGTAGACTTGGTTGGTCGAAAGTTAGAAGTTGACATAGAGCTAAACGCTTTGGGTCTTCCTACATCGTGATTCAAAAGAACTCGGTGGTTAGATTCCATTAGGGTCTGAATCGTTCGAAAGAAGTTAGGACTAGAGTTGAGATGACTTGTTGCCTCTAAATCAAGTCTTCATCACAACAATCGAGTATATTTGACCTTATGGAATGAACTCTATGAACCCGATATCCTAGAATTTTCATCATTTGATTCAAGTTACAATTTCTCGGTTTTGTGCTACGAGTGCTCTACTCAATTTCAATTACTTGTTAGTTTATTTTTGAAGCATAAAAACCAACTTTTTATAGAAATAGCTTAGCTACAAGCTTTAAATAGTGAGTGTTTGTTTATTGCTCCTTTGGGCTCGATATTCCGGACTTCAAATCCGATTACTACTTGACGGCCGGTGCACTTGTCATGCTCAAGTTTCGTTTAAACCCGCAGGGCGTCAAGTTTTATGGCGCCGTTGCCGGGGAGCAATTAGGCGACCCTTGCTATATAGTTTGTGCTACGACTATTTCATTTACTTATTTGTCTTTTAAATTTGTGTTTTCGGTTCTAATCTCATCTTGTGTTGGGATTTGAAGGTTTCATGCTCACAAGATCCAAATCTTCTCCAAGTGAACTGCTCAGTGACAAAGAGTTAAGAGAAGTTGAGTTTAGATTCAAAGTATCGAGGAAAGCTGCTAAGGAAGCTAAAGAATTGCATAATATGGAAGACCCACCGGGATTTGGTGAAGATGGGCGGATTGCAAATGTAGGTCAACATGCTAATCAGCAAGAAAGACCACGAAGACTTTTGTGTGAGTTCGGTGCACCGCAAACCAACAGATTACATTCAAGCATTCAGGCACCAGCGATCACAGCTCACCAGTTTGAGATTAAGACTTCAGTGATCTCACTGCTTCAGCAATCTTCATTTAGCGGGAACACCTCTACATGTCCAGACCCGTCATTGCACCTGACCAAATTCCTTGAAATATGTTCCACATTCAGGTACAATGGTGTGTCTGATGATGCCGTCAGATTAAGATTATTCATGTTCTCCCTATCAGGTGAAGCTTATGAATGGTTTCGCAATTTGCCTTACCATGCGATAAGAACTTGGGAGGATTTGGCTCAAAAATTTCTAACTAGATTCTTCTAACCAAGGAAGGCTCAAGAGTTGAGGTCCCAGATTCAAAACTTCAGACACGCAAATATGGAGTCATTAGCTGAAGCTTGGGAGCGATTTCAAGGGATGATAAGGAGGTGCCCTCACTGTGGGTTAGAGTTGTGGTTGCAGATGCAGATCTTTTATATGGGTTTGAGACCGGCAAGTCAATCAGAGTTGAACGCATCATCAGGTGGTTCCTTCAAAAACCACACCCCAGAAGAGTGCCTAGAGATTTTAGAAATGATTATGTCCAATAATGATTGGCACTCTGAGAGAGGACCTACTGGTGCAGTCAATTCAGTTTCATCCTCAACAGACATGAATCAAGTTTTGGAGATGATGAGAGTGATGAGTGCAAAGATAGAGGGGTTACATGTTCTCTCCCAACAACCTGACCCTTTGGATTGCATTGAGGAGATGCAGCATCCAGCTCATGAAAGTGCTCATTATGTGAGCAACAACAATCAAGGAAGAAGATATGATCCTTACTCTAGCACCTACAACCCTGGTTGGAAAGATCATCCAAGTTTCAGATGGGGAGGAGATCAAGGTCAAAGGAATCAGAATTTAGCACCTCCTGGATTCCATCAAAGGCCCCAGAACCAAGGCCAACAACAAAGAGATCCTCAACCTCAGCAGAGCCAACAACCTCAAGAACCTTCACCTATGGATCTCATATTGAGACTGATGCAAAGACAGGATGCAGAGGCAAGAAAGGAAGAGGAGAACACCAAGCTGATGATGCAAAAGCAAGATCAAATGTCTAAGAGGCAAGAAGAGTCAGATTCTGCTATGAGGACAATGCAAGCCCATATGGGGCAGATGGCCACCGCTCTGCACTCGAGAGCTCCAGGATCATTACCTAGTGACATAGAAGTAAATCCTAGAGAAAAGGTAAATGCAGTAACTACTAGGAGTGGAAAAGGTGTAGAAGTGAGATATGAGGGATTGGATGAAGAGCCTCCAGAGAAAATTTCTATTGAGCATAGTCAAGAGGAAGAGCAAGAGGGCACATCAGAAGTAAGAGGAAGAGAGCATGCCATAGGTAAGAAGGTAAGGGAGTCCGTGGTTGATTCAGAAACCCGGACTTCACCTCTCCCTTTCCCTTCTGTTGCCAAGAAATCTAAAATGATGATCAATATGCTAAATTCTTGAATGTGTTTAAAAAACTTGAGATTTAATATTCCTTTTCTAGATGCAATTAGGAGCATGCCTGTCTATGCCAAATTTCTGAAAGATATTATATCTAACAAAAGAAAGATGAATGTGAATGATAGGGTGAATTTAAGTGAACAGTGTTCTGCTATCTTACAAAATAAATTACCCCCTAAATTGAAAGACCCAGGTAGCTTTACAATACCCTGTGAGATGGGGACCCTTTCATTTGCAAAAGCCTTGTGTGATCTAGGAGCTAGCATAAACCTGATGCCTCTGAATGTATTTAGAAAGTTAGGATTGGGTGAAGAACCGAAACAGACCTCTATTTCTCTATAGCTAGCTGATAGATCGATTAAATACCCTAGGGGGGTAGTAGAGGATATTCTAGTAAAGGTTGATAAATTTATCTTTCCTGCTGATTTTGTTGTATTGGACATGGAGGAAGATTATGAGATAACCCTAATCCTAGGTAGGCCTTTCTTGGCCACAACAAGAGCTCTTATTGATGTAGAGCAAGGGAAATTGACCATTCGCTACGGCAAAGAAGAAGTGGTGTTTGATGTCTTTAGATCGATAAAACAAGCTAGAAGTGATGATACATGTTTTAGAATTGAGGCTATTGATTGTGTAATGCAGGAAATGTTTATTCTTGATGATCCTTTTATTACATGCCTAGCTAAGGACATCGGTATCACTTGTGAACTTTCACAAGATGCTGTAGACGAAGTGGTCAATTTATTGGAGGCATGTCCTCCATGGAAGAGGGATAGGCCCCACACTCGTCTTACTTTAGAGGCAAGTCAAGGGCCCAAGCTAAAGCCCTCTATTGAGCAAGCTCCTGAGCTAGAATTAAAACCCTTCCCTGAAAATTTGAAATACATGTTTTTGGGTGAAGACAATACTCTACCTGTGATAATATCTTCTGAGTTGTCTTGTCTTCAGGAGGGAAAGCTAATGAGGGTTCTTAAGGATCATAAAAAGGGCCTTTGGATGGACAATAGCTGACATCAAGGGAATTAGTCCATCAGTGTGCATGCACAAAGTTCTCATGGAGGAGAATCAAAGGCCAAGTGTGCAGCCACAAAGGAGGATAAATCCATTGATGCAAGAGGTAGTAAAGAAAGAGATTGTAAAGCTTTTAGATGCAGGTATTCTATCCAATGTGTACCTAAGAAAGGGGGAATGAGTGTAGTGACCAATGAAAAGAATGAGTTAATTCCTACTAGAACGGTCACAGGGTGGAGGGTATGCATTGACTAAAGGAAGTTGAATGATGCCACCCGTAAAGACCATTTCCAATGCGCGACCGCTAAAGTGTGAGAGATGTACTTCCGTCAGGTGTATCGTACCTTCCGGCGCGCAATCAGTGAAGTGTGATGTTGTGTGTTGTGCCTTGGTTACATGAGAAATGTGGTTTCCCTACCTTTCGACCGTGAGTCGGTAAAACACTGTGTCCCGCGAAGAGGTGGTTTCCCTACCTTCTGACTAGCACTCTGTAAAACACTATGTTGTGCCGCGATGTCGCGAGAGATGAGGCCGCGAAGAGGCGATTTCCCTGCCTTCCGTCGATCGGTAAAACGCTGTGTTCCGTGATGAGGTTGTACCGCGAAGAGGCTGGGAATGTGTTCCGCGATGAGGTCGACCGCCTCTCCCGATTTTATGTTGGGAGAAGTTGCCTACGGCTGCACCGAGCCGAGCGGGTTGCTCCCGAGACCGTGCATGGGTTACGAGTTGTGTGTTTTGAAAATGTTTGGATTGAACGAGTGTTGCTGTGTTTGTGGCTATGGGTGTTTCCTTGTTATGAGTTGTGTGTGACCGCAAATGACTTGATTTTGATTGTTTGATGATGAGTTCATGTGTGTGGCTTCCGTGTAAGTTAAAGCGTCGTCTTTGTGGTTATCCGTGAGTCGGTTGTGAAGGGGCTTTGGACGAGGATTTCCGGGATAGTTTGTGGTCGGGTAAAGTGAATGTTGTTTAATTTGGATTACATGTTCTCGTTGTCGCTTTATCCTTTCAAGTGTCAAATGGTAGTTTGGAAGTGTAATTGGGTGTCTTAATTGAATTGTTTTCTTTGATGTGTGTCTTATTCAATGGTCGTTGTTGAGTTAAAGTTGGTATGGTTGGATTGGTGAGTGTCAGGCAAGAAGGGGGCTTTGTCTTTAATGAGTCTAAGTGTCGTATCATTGTATCAAACCTTTTAATACACTTTAAAATGTGGAAAGGTTTTCTGGTAAATCTGCAATGGGGTAGTTTTCGTGTTTTTCCCTACTGAGCGTCAAGCTCACCCCTTATCGTGTTTTCTACAGGTATTACTTATGATTTGGATTAGAGGGTTACGCAGAGCTTGGGAGCCGCAGAGGCCCAGGTCTATTTGCGTTTCGTAGAGACGTACCTTTATTCTTGGACTATTGTATTTGACTGAACTGTGACTCAGGGTTTTAAACCTCCGTTGTTTTATATTATTTCATCTTATTCAGATATTGTTTATCTCTTTTTACTGTTTTATTTATTTTCACTACGTCACGTCTCGGGTCCGGTCTATACCGGATTTGGGGCGTGACAAGTCGAGTCCGTTTTGTTGTGTGAATCCTCTAGCCACCAATCGGACTTTATAACGTTCAATAGAGCCATTCGGCCTGCGTTCGATCCTGAAAAGCCACGTATTACCAACTAAATTAACAGATACAAGTTTAAGAACAAGAAACCAAGTAGAATTGTCAAGTAATGCTTTAATTTCGTCACTCATAGCCTGATTCCAAACCTTATACTTGTTGGCCTGAACATATATGCACATATCATGTTCTCGGGAAGTCAATATTTTTTGTGGTTTGTGTTGGAATAAATGTAGTAAGTACGAGGCCCATTCCTTGAAAAACATTTTGGGCTTGGCCTGGTCAAACTTTGATCGAGTCTTATTTGATGAAGTATTCGGTTGTTGGGGTCAAAACCACCGAGTACGAACGGTATGCGGCAATCAAGTTGAGTGGGTATATGTTGCTGATTTCGTGGATGATTTGATTGGTTCAAAACCAAAAAAAAATTACTAATATATCCATACTTGATTTGGCCTATAAATACAAGTGTTATGAGCTCTTTTCAAATGACACTACTCCAAATTTACTCTCTGCCCGTGCCTCTCTCAAAATAGAATTTTATTCTCCTTCCATATTCATCACTTAAGTGTTTTCTCTACAAGCTCTCTCCACAAATATATTTGTCTACATTTTTGGGTACCGTTTCTGCAAGTTCCACATTCAGGATCGTGAGTGGGCACGAGTCTGAATTAGAAGCTGTGATAACTCGGGGAGCATACTGACCTGTTCGCCACCTCGGACGTGCCGGACTAATTTGCTTCAAGTTAGTGGACCTCATTGCCACGTCACAGCTTACTCCGTTATTATTCTACTAAACCGGTGTGTTCGTTACCGTTATTATTTATTCTGTTATTCTTCTGCTTGGTTGCCTGCATCGAATCTAGTATTTAGGAAAACCTTTAGTTCTACAATTTGGAGGGCCATGAGAACCTGAGGAAGGCGTCGTTTGTGGACTAGTCGAAGAACCATGGGATGTGTACGACTAGGTGGTGCGTTTTGAGATGGAGGTTGGTGGTCTGTTGGAGGTCGGTCCAGGGGTTCATGAGCAGGGGATGTGTTTGGGGAAATAGGAGCTGGTCGGTTGGTATTTTAAGTATAAGGAACTAAGGATAGGGCTTGATGTGGTTACGGTGAGGCCGGTGGAGGAAGCACAAAGATCGGGGCTTGAGGAGAAGGGTCTGTGGTGTTTGGGACAAACAATGTTGGGTTCAGAGGAGGTGAGAAATTGGGGGAGGGAGGTGTACCGTGTTGTTCGGTAGAGAGAGATGAGCATATACGGTCGCTGTTGGTGGTGTGTGTGTCGACACGGTTGGGGTTGGGGCTTCTCTGAACGGGAATGAATGTTCGACGAAGGAGGCGTGGTTAGTCATGTATACGTGTTTGGATTTTGGATCAAAACAGTAGAAGCTAGAGTGATGTGCGCTACCCAAATAGATACATAAAGTGAATCTGAAATCAATTTTGTGTTTGTTATAGGGCCTAACATATGGATAAATAGTGCAACCAAACGGTTTGAATCAGTGTATTTTGGTATGTGGCTGAAAAGCAGAAAAATATGGTGACTAATTTTTAAGTGTAGGAGACGGCAGCGCATTAATAGAGGTTGTGGCAGAAACAAGTGCATGAGCCCAAAATCGAAGCGATAAATTTGCATGAGCTAGTAAAGTTAAACCAGTATCACCAACATGACGAATTTTTCATTCAGCTAAGCCATTTTGAGTGTGTGAGTGAGAGCACGAGACACGATGTAAAATACCATGAGTTTGAAAATAAGTGTTTAGTTTACGAAATTTCCCACCCCAATCTATTGGAACGCTAGTATATTAGTGTTAAACTGACGTTTGACCATTGATTCAAACTCATAAAATATAGAAGGGACATCATTTTTAAATTTGATATACAAAATCCAAGTATATCTGGAAAAATCATCAACGAATAACACAAAATAATTTTGACCATTAATAGAAGTAGTAGGGGTTGTGCCCTAGACATCCGAGTGTACAATTTGAAAGGGCTTGGTACTGACATGAGAAATACTAGGTAAAGGTGATCTAGACAATTTGCCTAGTCGACAGGCTTCGCAAGAACTAATAGAACGAAAGTAAACTAGGATGAGACACATTTAAATTATGATTTCTAAAGATATGAGAGGTGATATAAGTTGACGGATGTCCCAAAAGAGCATGCCACTCAGGATGTGTAGGTGCTTTAACAACGTAAACAGTGGGTGACACACCAGTAGGGAGAGCATACAAGTCCCCTTTACTCCGACCCTGTAACAGGGTGGCCTTGGTTACCTGGTCCTTAACAAAAAAAGTGATCTGGCCAAAATTCAAAGAAGTAGTGATTGGCAGAGGTGAATTTACGAACAAATAGTAGAGATTTTGTTGGTATCGAATGAAATTCAGGACCAGTAAGAGAAGCTCGTAACGAGACCGTACCTAAGTGGTGATTAGTCATAACCTGACCATTCCCTACCGTCGCCCTAACCCTCTTCACCGGTGATGGCTATGGTGACAACCATGACTGTCGCCGGTGAAGACTTCTCCTCTCCCTTCGTCTCTTACTTCTTATCCCCCCTTCTCTCATGTTCTTTGCTTTTTCCCCAACCATAGTCGAGCCGCCGTCTCCCCTTTCATCTTGCCTTCGTCGGTGACAGCCACAACCACGGCTGTGGTAGGTGTCGGTGGAGATTTCCCCTTCACCCCTTTTCCCTTCCCCTCGGTTCTAGTTGCCCCTTCCATTCGTTTTTCCTCTCTCGCTCGTTTATCACCTATGAGCTCGTCTGGATCCAACGTGGAACTGATTTCTCAGCCTTCTAGTGGTCATTTGAGTGGTTCTGTTCGATTCGCAGATGGTAGGTGTTCCTCTCGTGGTTGCAGCATCTCCGGGTAGGTAGTAGTGGTGGCTTCTTCGCCTCCTTAGTTGGCTTTCGCAGATCCGGGTCGTGGGTCGCTTTTCTAGACCTTTTGGGTTGCTGATTGGCGTGGATCTCGGATTCTTGGCTTTGTGGGTGTCGCAATAGTTCTTTGCTCTCAGTCCTTCTTCGTCTTGTACCGGTGACCCGTGAAGCCAGTGGAAAGAGTTTGTTTGTGGTGGCCGGACCTTCTGGTCGGTCTAGCGTTGGAGGTTCTTCTCCGGGTCGACATGGACCCGTCTCAGCTCCTTCTTGCCACCTCGTCTCCTACAGGTTCGTGCTCGTGTCATTGGAGCTCTATTCGGTTGAGTGGTTTGTGTTTGGTGCTGATTTGGGGTCTTTGTATGCCGGTAATATCTTTGGGCCTTTGCTGGTTTGGATGTGTTTTAGTTTTTGCCCCTTAACTACTTTAATTGGTGAGTCACGTGCTCATCCTTAGTATCGATCTGCCCAGTCTTCTCGGTTTCTCTACTCAGTGAGTAGGGGCTCGTCGGTGTGTAGGTGTTGGCCTCCGGCGAGTTTATGGGTCTTTGGACCTGTGTTTGAAGCTTATCGGATTTGATGGTAGGGATTAGAGTTTTTAGTAGTTTTTAACTGCTGACCCATCTTTGCCGAGTTCAGTGTTGGCCGTCGGCGTGTCGGTGGTCATTTAACTCTCCGAGTTGATGGCCCCGATGAGATAGGGTGTTCCTCACAAGTTTGGCATGTTTGAGGGTGCTAGTGTTACAAGACGTCTTGAGGTGCTGTTGTAGGGAGCGGTTGGTCGTTGGAGGGGCTTCAGGTGGAACTTCATGTTAGTTAAACCTAGGTATTAGACCTGTTACTTTTTTGGTTGTTCGTGTTTGTACTGGTTTACCCCTCGTTAGGTTTGTGTCTGTTGATTGTTTGTATCTGGTTTTTAGACCTGTTTCGGTTTATTCCCCTTATTGGGAATCCTTTGGTTCGAGGCTGTGTCTATATGACCGATGCTTCTGGTTGTAATGAGGATTTGCCCTTGTTCTTCGACTTCACTTTAAAGCTATTGAATTTTATGAAAATAATTTGCTGATTAAAGAAAACCAAAAAATCAATTCGTATGCTAAATGTAATAAAACTCTCCAAAAATAAATAACACGACCAAAAAAAAGCTTTGAACCTTGAGACCATCAATATTTATCCAATCCCAACCAAAATGCTAACAGAAATTATGGTACACTTATCTGTTCAGGTGGTGCTAATAATTATCATTGTTTTGTTGTCTTCATCCTCCAATTAATTAAAAAAAATAAAAAAGACAATCAAAACCACTCAAAAAGTGTGATTTGATCAAATAAATTAAAATTATAAGTAGCATAACAATTGAGAGCAACTGCTCCTCCAAATGCCCTCTGCTCCAACATTCCCAACCACACCATTTCCCTTATAATAAACAATATTCATTAAAAATCACTATATATAAAAGGTTCAAACACATTCATCACAATCAACCATCACAAGCCTCCTCTCAATCCCTCTCCCAGCTTTGAAGCAATCCTTGCAAAGTCTCAACCTCAAACCCAGAAATGAAGAACGAATCAGCCACCATTGATGTTCCAGAGACCAGCACTATCACCAAAGCCAAAGCCCACCAAGAGAAGGGAGGATGGAAGAAGGGAGTGGCCATTTTCGATTTCATCCTCCGTATCGCAGCCATAGTGACGGCTCTGGCGGCGGCCTCCACCATGGGAACGAGCGAGGAGACCCTCCCTTTCTTCACTCAGTTCTTCCAGTTCCAAGCCAGCTACCAGGACCTTCCCACTTTCACGTATAATGAGTTTGTTCATTTGTTACAATATATTGAAACTATGTTAATTACATGTGATTAATGTTGTTACAATGTTTCATGTGTCCAAGGTTCTTTGTGATTGCTATGGCTTTGGTCGGAGGCTACCTTGTCCTGTCCCTTCCTTTCTCCGTAGTGTGCATAGTTCGCCCGCACGCGGCTGGTCCTAGGCTTCTCTTGCTCATTTTGGACTCAGTAAGGATACAGACTAAACTTTATCAGATGATCAACTCAACTAAAAACTTACGACTTTAGAATTAATTGTTTATTTTTACGTGCAGCTTGCGCTGACTCTGGCTACTGCTGCTGGGTCGGCTGCAGCGGCGATAGTGTATCTGGCTCACAATGGGAATGCGAACTCGAACTGGCTGGCGATCTGCAACCAATTCGGTGATTTTTGCCAGAGAGTGAGTGGTGCTGTGGTGGCTGCTTTCATTTCAGTCACCATCTTTGTAACTTTGGTCATCATGTCCGGTGTGGCTCTCCGAAAACTTTAGGTGGATTGGACCTCTGGTTCTTGTTTGTGTATTGTTTGGTTCTATGTTTCGTAGGTTGGTTTGGTGTTTCGCGACCGTGACAGTGATGTGTGATGTATCCCAAGTGTATTGTTGTGTCTTGTGTTTCGTAGGTTGATTCGGTGTTTCGCAACCGTGAGAGTGATGTATCTGTGTGTGATGTACTTATTTGTTCAATGATATCATCCCTTGTGTGTTGTCTTTTTATGCTACATATTTCTTAGTGTTTTCAAATGTTAAGGTTACCGAGACCATGAGTTCAAATTTATAAAAACTGCATTAGATTCTGTGTGCAGATGAATTCTTCATTAAATTTTTTATAAAAACTGAATAATTAATATTGTTTTGCTGAATTTATTAAATACTGTATCAAAACAGTAAATACTAAAAAATGAACAAAATAATTAAATTAATTTTTTTATGTTAACATCAAATAAATCTTTAATTTTGCAACTTTTAGTTTTATTGATCCTCGAAGCACACAACCAAAAACAGGAAATAATACAACTCAATACAAACAACCATAACCACACATCAGTTGTCCCCAAGAATATTGATACGAGTCTAAATGACTTTACATGACTTTCACAATGCATATATTCATTCAGTACGATTTTCAATCTCGAACTTAAATATCCCCGAAGTGCCCCCTCATTACATGTTCATGTATTCTTTGAAGAGGTTGTTCCATGCTTGTTGCAACTAGATCACTTTCCCCACCTTCTCTGACTTTGCTCGGTCCATATTCGCCTTAGCTCGATCTATAGTCGGACATGCATTCACATGATCCAACACGATTTTCACTTTTCTCTTTGTGGGCTTCTTACCCAACGGACGCTCTTGTGGTGGTGGGACACTTCGATTAACAGTTCCCTCACTTGGATCTGTGGATACCCAATCTGGTTGGGACTCACCACCGAGAGGTGTAGTATCATCACCATCGAGATTGGAGGCATCATCACCGATGAAAGTTGAAGGGGGTATGGGTTGAGCTGTAATTCCCAAACGAATCCAACCGTTGTCTTTTGTCCCCAATCGTGCCTTATTCTACCCAAAACTTCTCCTTATACTTTAGAATGTCATACCAATGCTCGAGGTCGAAGATCTTTGATTTTTCTTCCTTCACATATGCTTGCTTGGCCATGCATGAGGACATAGTCGGCCTCAGAGTAACTACTTGTACATCTCTCGTCCACTTGCTTCAGATGTTCGTGGAATTTCCGCACCCGAGGGAAAAATTTGTTCCAATGGTTTTTGCATGGATTCACATGATCCACCGAGCTTTTCCCGTTACTCTTCATGGACTTCTTACCCAACGGACGTTCTTGAGGTGGTGGGACACTTCGGTTAGCAACTCCCTCACTCAGATATGTGGATACCTAATCTAGTTGGGACTGACCACTTAGAGGTGTGGTATTATCACCGTCAGGATTGGAGGGATCATCACCGATGGGAGTTGAAGGGGGTGAGGTTGAGATGTAACAAAAAAATGAGTAACTTTAGTTTCGACATTCCGAGCAATCTGCAACAAATTCTTTCCTTCTACCACATAGAATTGACCACGTGTTTTTCTAATTCTATACTTTTGAACCTATTTACAATATAAATACGCCCACCCTTCAACAAAACATTATACAGTTCACTCCCTTTTTCACAATTCCAAGCATATGCGATAGTTTCAAGCCAGCAGATCAAAACCTCCAGGTCCCTGTTTTCATCCATCGACATTGGAACCGGTTCAAAGGTCTTGTTTTGCAGAAGTCCCTATCAGTATCAATTTTTAACCTTACAGTTAGAACTACTCCAGACTGAGTAAGTTTTTGGAATTGAGCCTTTTTAACCCTTATAATGAGACTTCACTTATTTACTCATTCATTTAAAAAATATCAATACCGTAAATTAATAATATGTTTATATATATATTTTTTTTTATCAATAATAATGGTGTCATAACAAATTTAAACAAGAACAATAAGTCATAAGATTTTTTTACATTTACAACAAACACAAGACAAAAAAAATAAATATATCAATCAAAAAATAAAAGTAAAATATATCTATAAAAACTTCATGGATCTTACTTTTGGTTACATCATTGGTCTACAAAAACAAATTCGAAAACAAAATATCATCCAAAAGTAAGATAACCCGGTTTTGGTTAAATTTCAGATCTATGAAAATAAGATCTGAAAATAATATATCATCTAAGAGTAACATCACTAAGTTTTGGTTACATCTTAGGTCTACGAAAACCAGATATAAGAATAAACAACCTGGATCTCAGTTTCAAGTGACGTCAACGATCTAAAAATAAGAAAGAACGAATTTCAAGTATAAAATAAAATTAAGAGAGTATAGGTAAGGATCTGGTTAAAGAAGAGAAATATTGTCATTGAGAATCTCGAGGGAGAGTGGACATGCCAAGAAATGAGAGATGCTACTGAACATGTGTGGTGTGGGAGGGTAACTGAAAAAAGGTGAATGTAAAATTATATAAAGAATAATTAGGGTTGAGATGGAATTGTGTAGTACATGAGTCGAAGTTTAATAGATGTGGGCTGCACTTTATTTGTAGAGCTGAAAAAATAAGTTGCAATTTGATGGATGGTTGAGCTCCAACTAAAGGCTGAAATGACCCAAAATAACATCGGTCCAATTTCGCTTCTTAACAAGTGGCTATGTAGAAAAATAACGGAACCTCGCCGAAAAATATTCGATGAGCACGATTATGGTTTTTCTGTTGTCAGTATCGGTCGAATATGGTCAGTTTCGTTTAATTCAGTTAAGTTTGTCCACCTCTATTTCTCTCCACAATTAAGAAATGGATACGTTTGGATCCATGAGTGCCTGACGGGCTACGGCCGGTTGGGACAGAAATCTGGAGTCCGGGATTATTATGTCCTCCCTTGTAAGTTTGATATGTTACCGTAATACAATACCTCTTTCCTGTTTCAAAAAAAAGAAATGGATACGGGCAGATGAACCCTCAAAGCTATGCAAAATGTTCCGCATAGAAGAACGCGAATTATGTGAGTTATAGTGAAGAAGTCTGACTCATCCCCTGGTTGTTGAAGGAGAAAGTTTGGCACGCGAGCAGAAGAGAAAAAAGTCGATTTCCAATTAGATGTTGCGATGAAGGAGATGCATGCCTCATGGAAGGATACTTCTCAAGCCTCGTCGTACCAACCATGTATGGTACGACGACGTCCACCGTCTCCTCTTTTGTGAGGCAGCATATAGAGAAAGCGGACTGGAGGTCCCCCATCGGTGACGGTGGAACGGGAGTCCTAGCGAAGGTGGCCAACGCCTTGGTCACCAATGACGGGGTCGGAACCCTAGGAGGAGAGGTTGTCGGCATCACCGAAGCAGGAGGCTCCGAAACCCTATCCGCAATTGCCTCCACCATAGGTAATAGAGGAGGCGGTGAGGTCGGGTCCGGTAAGTCCACCCGAGAATGGAGCCCCCATGAAAGTCGGTGAGACGACTTGAAGTTTGAGAGGCCGGCCCCATTTGACCTTGGTCATGATCGAGGTCGGTTTGGTGTCCCCTGGCGAGTAGACCACCAGTGGTTGGTCCTACAAAATTGGAGGTTGCAGAGCTTCGGGCGAGGGTGGTGATAGAGTAGTTTTGGGTCGACGCTTTTTTTCTCCCGTATCGGTTTGAAAAACCCAACCGGTGGTTTAGGAGGCATGATAAGAGGGAAGGGAGCGTGCTCACTTGATGATGAGGACCTATCGGTGGTTGATGCTGGTAACACAGTAGGTGAGAGCGACGGTGAAGCAGACTTGACAAGATGGTTAAGCAAGATTAAGATAAGCGGCGCAAATACCGGGGGAGAGAACTTCTTTTTCAAAAAAATAATTAGCGGAGGATCTAGCTTTTTCATCTAGAATAATTAAGTATAATTATACGAAATTATTACTAATTATTTCTAGATGAAGAATGAAACGGGTAGCCGCCCTATACTTTGCTCTCTGCAAAATTAGGGTTTGGTTTTGTTCTGAGAACTTGATGGCATATGAGGCGACTCGGTTCTCTAGTCCCTCCGGCGACCTCTCCCTATGGTATGCTGAACGTGCGGCGGTCGTGGAGGATGTGGCCGGCGGCGGGGTGGGTGTGGACGTCGTGGCTGTGAAGGATTCGGCGGTGATGGAGGTCGGTGTTCTGTATGTGGATGTCGGGCAGGTGGTCGGAATGAGGGCAGCCCAGGGGGAAGTGGTTGGGCTGATCTCGCCGAGGATGGATGACGAGGCGGGGGAGAAGGTGGCGTCCGGCACGTTGTCGGAGCCGCTGACGATGTGGGGTAGTTTATCCTCTCCCATGTGCTTCTCGGCCACGAGGAGTGGTGGATCTCCGCTGTTGGGGGGAGGTTGGTCGCACACCGCGGCGGCAGGGAGTCGGCGGACGCCGGCGAGAGGTCCAAGACCTCGGGCTGTGAGGGGCGTGGGATCGAGACCGGCTACGGTCGTCGAACCGGACTAGCGGGGGTCGTTGATGGTGCCAAGGACGGAGGCAGTGGTGCCGGTGATGGAGGTATCATCGGACACGAAGGCTACAGAGGAGGAGGAGTCGGTGGCGGTAGCTTGGTGAAGAAGCAAGGGGAAAAGGGTGCTACAAGAGAACCCTAATGGGCCGGAGCTGGGCCTGAGTGATGGGTTGGGTCGTACACATGGTTTCATGGATTCACAAGCAGCAGCGGCGGGGGGCTTCAAGCACCCTCGTCTGCAGGAATGAGTCCGAGGTGGCCCGGGGAGGGGTGGGTCAACTTTGATCCCTTCCCGGCGGATGGATGACGTTAGCACCATCATCAGTTGATAATTGTCTCCCCTGCCAGTCCGAAGTCTGCACACCCGCGTTCAGGAGCCCTACCATTATCAGTCCAGGGAGGACGACGCACGCTGACACACCGGGGGAGATGTAGGTCCACCAGTATTCAACTCAACTTGGTTGGCTCGCCTAGTCCCCTTTGGAAGAAACATGCTGTATCAGTGTCTTTGGACGCTACCGCAGATTTCCCCTTCGTCCGCCCCCGATTACCAGAACCGAATTTACTGTTTTGTTTTTCCTTTCTGTTTGTTAGTTGGATTTACTTTTGTAGGTGGGGTACACTTGTGTACCTTCCAAACTCTCGTATCTTATAATATTATTGCACTTGTTATTCTCAAAAAAAAAAAAAGATGAAGAATTAAACGACAAGTCATTTTGGGTCATCATAGTGAGGTGGGAAACTCCGGTCGTTTAGCATTAAAAACTGACGTTTTTTCGGGTTTATGCGATTGTTCTCTCGAGGTCTCAACCCAGTTAAACCCTAACGCCGGAGCAAGCCGCCGCCGGCAACTCTAGAGAAAATTCATCCCAACTCTTGCCGGATCCGATCAGATTCAGTTGATCGGGGAGGAAGCTCAATTAGGGAAAATGGGAATCAACAAATTGAAGTTGGCGAGTAAGAAGGCGTACTATTACATTCGCTACGATCTCAAAGAAATCGCGTTCCCTTCATCGCTGCCGGACCCGCCCAATCCTCCCGGATTTAAGGAACGCAGGAAGCTCACTTGGAACGAGCGCTTTTTGTTGCTGAAGAAAGCTTCGAGGATCTATTGCGCCAGCTGGGTTCGTGACATTGGCCCTGACCTTCGACCGAATGACTATAAGAAAGATGAATCCAGTAAAGAAGAGAAAGCTTCTAAAGCGGATGAATCGTCAACGTGGGAGGATCTCGGTAATCAATTTATGCTCTGATCTCCTGACTTTTTTTATACTGATTGGTAGGTTTGGGGATTTTATATAATTTAACCAGAAATGTCTTGTTTGTTTGCTTGCTTGTGTTTTCCTAATAATTTGTCCAGTAATCGAACACGTTTCGGATTAAATGTTCTGTGAAATTTAAGATGGAAAGTATTAGTGTTTCTGTTCTGATCTTGAGCTATAACAGGTTTGGGAATTGGGTTTATAACGGTTGTTTTGGGGGGATATTTAGTTTCCACAATGCATTAGCTATTTAACTTGTCTTGCAACTATGCTTTCTGAATTGTTGTCAAATTAACCACTTTAAAGCCAAGTATCTATATTTCTGAAATTGTAGAGGTGTTGTGTAACTGGGATTTGCTCTGCATCTTCGTAGGGCTTTAGCTCGATTGTATTGCCCGGACATGTGTTATGTGAGTCCCATTGGGTTGATCTTGATCTCTAAATTCAGTAGAGTGCAGTAGACTCATGACCATTAGTGGCTGAATAAAACCCAAGAAGGCTTCAGCTTTTCTCAGTTGAATATAGTTAGTTTAGTTTTTTTAGAGAACACACTCGCCAATATCGAATTCTTAAGTTGGTTGCATTGTTTAGATTATGCGTAATGGTATGTCTTCTTTGCTCATTTCTAGAATTTGATTTTATGGAAATGTGCATCTGGATGGGTTATGTATAAAAAGTTCAACAACAGTGGCTATTATTGTCATTTTCTCAGTCCTAAGATATAGTAACATGGGTTATTATACTAACCAAAATGTATGTGATTTATTTTGATTTGAATTGCTTGCTGTCTTACTGGGTAGGGTCTCTGCTACTTCATTCATGACTGTTCTGAAAATCTAAATCCTTATTTAGAATTGAATATTATGGTGAAAATTGTTGCCTGGGCTATCAAACTAGGTAAGGGAGGCAAGACAAAGGCATGTTTTGTTTCTTACATTTTCCGAGTATTGTTATGTATGATGTCTATTATCATTGTTCTCTGTGATCTGACAAAGGCTCGATATCTTTTGCTGGGAATAAAATTGATAGCGGTTGCTGCAAGGGGAGGAATGGAAACATTTAGGCCTGCTTTGCAGAGGGTGTACATGACTAAAGCTTCTACATACAAAGATGCTCTGAGAAGTTTCATTCAAGGGTATCAAGAAGGCATCAAACAAGTCTTGGATAAGGAAGAAGAGTCCAAAATTAAACAGGATGATCATACACCCAAAACATCAGCTTGACCTCTCCATTGCATCAGTTATGACTTAAGAACTATGGAGCATACAGCATCACTTGTTGGCACAAGTTTGTTGCATTCAATTGTTTGCATCACTCAATTCTCCCTCTGTTAGAAATCAGTGGGAAGGTTTGTCAAATTGAATGTTTTTTTTAATCAGCTGTGAGCCATAACTTGAGCATTATAAATGTATGGACTATCTTGTGTGTATATATAATCTCTTTTATATACTAGAATCCATTTCCTATGCTGAGTTATGCCACATGATCTGTACCTTGTACTTCAATGTTGAAAGTATCTTCTAGTTGGTACTGCTTTGCTTCATAAGTGTGTAGAGATTCAAAAGAACGTCAGCGGACACTCTATTAGGCCAACGATGTTGGGAGACAAAAGCTAGAGGAGCGAATGGGATTCTTATGGTATGCTTTAGTTTTCTATTATGCTTTGCCTCTTTACATTTCTATTTGTTTTTGCTACTTTATGTTAGCTTTGATATATCTTGATATGGTTCATAGCATAAAGATGTGATATAGATTTTAAGTCTAGCTGTTAGTGTACCAACAACCCTCTTTCTTTATCCTGGCTTAGTTCAGGAAGCAGAACTTGGTTGGCTGAGTTTTGATATCTTTGGTAAAGTAGGGAAAATCTTTGAACCAGATTCAAATTCTAAAGTGTACTTTGACCTTTCTTAACTTCTTCATAGCACATACAGTACTAGTTTTCCATTCCCAATAGCTCGAATCTGATGTTGCACTATGATGATTGATCAAGATTGACTTTTGTGCTCTGTTTTACATGCCTAAAAGCTCCAATCTGATTAATTGCTCTTTGTTTGTTACTCAAAGCTGTCCATATTGATTTCCACAGGAGAGAGAAGTCACAAAAGGTGGCTCAGTGATGACTTTTTTCGTGGGATTGCAGGGGGGAGAAGAAGATGATGGCGACCCAAGTGAAAGAATCAGATTGATGGGACAAAAAGTAGAGTTGGAATGAAGAAATAGTCACATGTATCATGTATGTATCTTTCTTGAATATACTACTATTGTGAGGCATGCATGGTTTGAATTATTATCCTCTCACAAGGACACAAGCCCATTATGCAGCAGAGTCACTTTATCCTGAGCTCAGCTCAACCCCAATGATAACTACCCACATCTGGGGACCCTCTTCCACTTGCAGCAGCAGGCCATGTCCTGCAGAGGTCAATGGTGTCTGAAACTTGTGGCTACACTCCATTTCACTATTTGCACAGGTAAAAGTATTATCTTCAACACCTTCCATATTGTCATTACTCATTCCTAGACCTCTCTAACTCCAATTGCAACATGTCATGTCACACTGACTAGCTGAAGAAACCATGTAGCTACTCACTCTACTGTACTGACTAACATGCAGTCTTCCCTTTGGTTTAGCATTTGCACTAGAAGTCTGAATAAACCAGTGCACTACAATTGTTGATAGAAGCTCTCTAGTTGATGAGGGGTCACATCTTTCTTGAGTTACAGTTATGTACTCCCAAGTTTGTCATACATGTAGGACAAAGGTTAGGTGATGTTTTGCAGTCAAGTACTATTCTCAGTAGGACAAAGATTGTTAACATGTGTCTAGAATTTTAACTGGTACAACATATTTTGGTTGTATTGGGATCATACCAAATCTCTAGTGGGTTTGGGATGATGTGCTGATAAGAGAATGATCAGTAATAACTAGTAAGAACTGAACACATTTTTTAATTTGTGAACGATAAGAGTTTGAATCTATGCCGGTATGAGAGTCATAATAGAATGATCAAATACACAAATTCATTGATATATGGTAAGTGTTTTTAGCCTCAATCATAATACAAGTTAGCTTCAGACCTCATGGGTCAATCTTGTTAATAAATCTCTGAGGTAGAATCTCAACAGTATGAAAGTACCAATCAAAGTAGATTCATGATGTCTCTTCCAGTTCACAACCCTTTGTTGCACCATTTTGATCAATGACGTCATCTCCTTCTCCTTTTCTTCACATACCAAAATGGTTTTACTCTCTTTTGTTGTCCTCTCTTTCATCATGCCTACATGGGATCCTCCTCTGCCATTTCTTCTCCACTATTAATTTGTCTGGTATTGCTGCATTCAAATATAATTAAACTTTTATCTGGGTTTATCGTATGAACTGGACTACAGAGTTAAAATTTTAATGATAAAGAAAATTACAAAATTAATGTTCCAAACATATCATGATCAATTATGTCTCCCATTTTACCATTACTTTCACAGATATGACCCACTATATATATATATATAGAGAGAGAGAGATAAACAAGTGCTGTTAAATAAACTATTAATCATTTTTATTATTATTGAAAAGGACTAATCTGTCTCATTAGAGGAAACAGAAATATAATAACAAGACTCATCCCTAACTCCCACCTACCACGTAATTGTGATGATCTGAAGGGGAATAAGCTTGAGATGAGTAATAGTAATGATGCTGCTGGTGTTGGTTGTAATTGGGTGCACCATGGTTCGACAACGAGGACGAACCGTCGGGCGTGGACGGCTCCGATGAATCGTCGGTCTGGCACTCCAGATTGACCCCGAACAGCCTCAATCTCTTCATGTTCCCTGCCGGTACTATTGTCGGAACAATGTGGGACCCGCCACTGCCTGTCACAAATTAACCATTGCACATTACACTCTGCACCGTTAATTTTTTATTTATTAAACGTGTTTTATGTTTTAAAATATAATGAAAGGACAGAACAAGTTAACTGGAGTTGTGAAATTCAGACAACACCATGTTCTGTTATAATGGAAGGTAACTAAACAAGAGCAAAAATAGAAACCGAGCCAGCGCGTGGTGAGGACGCGCCTCCTGTAACGGGGACCAGTTCATGTTTATAACGTTAGGTGCGTGAATGAGGACAAGTCTCCGAGCACATTGCTCCAAACTTATTGGAGAGTGCTTTTCACGCACTTTAATGGATAGAGAGCTTTGATGAGGAAATGTTAGAATGTGAACAAAATTATATATACCTGCATGAGTACAGTCAGGTTGGTATGGCGCAGGATGAGGAGGCCCATGATGCGCAGGATAAGGCTGCGCAGGGTAGAACCCTCTGGTCCACTCATCCCCTGCGCCGCTTCTGCTATTCTGCGCCGCCGTGACAGAGCCATCCTTAGCCGCCGCCGCCGACGCCGCGTTTCTTCGTCTCCAGCCAATGAAGAAGCGCTCGCAGTCGGTCCGGTGGCGCTCGAACAAAACAGCATCGCCGGCGTCGAGCTGCTTCTCCTTGACGTACCTGCTCCAACCCTTGGTGAGCACGTAGCTCTGGCTGCTGTTCCAGTACGAGTACCTGAACCTCCAAGACTTGCCGCACTCGTCCTCGAACCCAAGGAGAAGACCCTTGTCGCCGGCGTCTCCGCCGAGCGGGAAGTACTTCTCGGCGTGCTGTTTGGGAATGACGAGGCGGTTGAGCTTGCCCACGTCGCTAGGAGTCAACGGCTTCTCGAACATGGGCTCTTTGTCCACCGACAGCTCCTGATGACTTTTGTCGGGTTCGTCGTGGTCGTGGTCACTGGTGAGATTGAAATTGCGAGTCGGGTTCGGGGAGAGGAGCATGGAAGATGACTGCTGAGAATTGAGCCACACATGGCTGTGTGGATCTTGGTGATGAAAGGTCCAAGAATTCGAACCCAAACCCACCTTGTGCTGTTTAGAGTTGGAAGAAGCATTCGCGTCCATAATGCGGTCTTGTGTCCACCAAGTCGCATCTGGAATGAGCTCTTGAGACGATGAGAAATGGTTTATAGACATTTATGTTCTGGTTGGAGAAGGAGAAGAAGAGACAAAGAGAGAGCTTTAGGGTTTGGTGTTGGTACTGGACTTGGAGAGAGCAGTGAAGAAATAGAAGAGAGGAGTGGGCAGTGTGGGGCGTGATGATTATGGGCTTTGATGTTGAAACTATATGAAATGAATGTTAGAGAGTGAGTATATGTAACTAAGTACGAACGAGAAGTGAGTACTTTTAAGGTTTTTGCGTGACGAAAAAAATCAATCATTACTCTCAGTGTTTTCACTTTTCCCAGATTTCCTCTTTTAAAAGTGAAAGTGTGGGTGAGACTGAGAGATATGGTCGTAAACATGACATGAGTTACTTGATTGGGCACAACATGCAACTTCATCAAATAAGAGACCTTGGCATAGGTCAACAAACCCGTGTAATTTACAAAAGCATCCCATGTTACTACATCGGCAAACAAAACCAACCGCTGGGGCCCTCCCTCTCACGTCATCCATATCTACATTATGCCTCTTTGATCTATTTTAATAAATAAATAATGATTTATAGTTGTAATCAAATATTACCATTTTGGTTGAATACAATAAAATAAGGGAGTGGCATTTACAATATTATCAGGGAGACTGAGAGAGGTGGTCCTTTTAGCCAGCTAAGTGTTGTGGTTATAGGAGGTAAGAGGAATGGTATTTGAGTCACGTGCATGACAGCATGATTGATGTTTGGCCATTACTAGTTTATATTTTTACTCATTTCCAAATATTATATTTTAAGAATAAATATCAAAAGATGCCTTGCCCTTTCCAATAAGATAAGACCCTTGAGGACAGTCGTGTTTCAATTCCCTCCTCACCCTCTTGTTGCTCATTTATTACTATATGGTTTCAGACAAAACGACCTCAATTTCCAGGTAGATTCATACAGATTTTTTTTAAAAGAGTTGGATTGTTTACATTAGCTGCATCTCCGTGTTATATATGATTTAATTCGAGTTGCAATTATCGTTATTATTGTTCTTGGTACTCACATTTTTATATGATATATACAAACAAATATATATGTCGCTATCATGCATCTAGCTCGTTGCCTAATTGATTTTTCAATCATCTTCTCATGTGCACCCTGCAATTTGGTTCCCATTTGTATCATATTTTATTTCTGTCTACATCTAATCTATAATGATATGTCAATGAATGTATTTGATTTCAAATCATTGAATCCAAAAATCTGAAGAAAATAATAATATGAAAATCAAAGATGTACATGTTAGACAAGTGTGTCAAAGAAGAGTGTGAAACGGTAGTGCAAATTTATTATTTCCGTGGAAGTGCTTTGTAGTGTAAAAAACCATGAATTATATGTATTCATATATGAATCAGGGGCGGAATCAAGAACTTATTTTAGGAGTAGTTGGTAATTTTTTTTGAGTAAATATAAGAGGTATTATTAATTTCCATTAGTAATTAATAAACATAACAAAAATTAAGGATTCCCCAATATAAGATTATTATATAATCAAATATACTAATATAAAATATGCCCCAATAAATAATGTATGGTTATTGAGACATATTAAAATTCACATAGATGTTTTGAAAAAATATTCTCATGGGAAACACATTCTAGCTCAGTTTGAAAACCGATATGGATTTGGGGTAGCTATCCTAGCTTTGTTTTTCTCTTTTTCGTTGTCCTGGCCAAATTTTTATTGCCATAATTGATTACTATAGATGGATGTAAAATAAATTTGTGCTATTTTTCAATACTAAAAATGAAGCACATGGATGTCATAATTCGAGTATAAATTACTTAAGGTTTGATTCCTATAATTTTAACATGTTGAATTTGATTAAGCATTTATTTGTATTAGGGAAGTACAATATTATTTTATCAGGGGAAGTACAACATTAAAACAAGGTGTATGGCATAAAGTACAAAATATATAATTGTCCATGTATTTATCGTTGTAGTTGTTGTGAAAAAATAGTCTAAATTAAGAAGAAAAAAAACAAACAAAATTAAAGCTTATAGACCAATTACAAAAATGTAAAAAAAAAAATGCTCATACAAGATTAATCAAGTACAAAAAGCTAGGGTGTTTCATGTTGGGTTCGAATCCAGATTAAAGATGAAAATTTAATAAACTTTATCATTCAACTCATGAATCCATATGTTTAGGATGTTCTATGGAACGCCCTAAAAGCATCTCTAATGCTAAGGATATAATTAAAAATGAATAACTTAACAATTATGATGATAGAAATGTATGAACTAAATCAAAAAGTTTTAGTCTTCCATAGAAATAGAACACCCTTTTGTAACCCTAGTCCGTCGCATTGTTTGTATGCCTCTGTCAGTAGTTGACGTGGCTTCGGCTACGATTTGTTGCCGGCGGAGGGGCCATCCTTTCCTCCTCCCTTCCTAATCCTCCTTTCCCCCGTTCTGAGCATGCGTGTTCGTTTCTTATCGGTGTTTATGAGGTCCGCTCGTGTTGAGTTTAGGTGCTCCGGTCTTCGTCTTCAGGGGGATGCGGCGGTTCTAATTGGGTGATTAAGGTGGTCGGTCGTCGCTGGTTTTCTGGTGGAGTATTAGTCGCTAGTGGCGTGTGTCTTTTGAGTTTGTCCCTTTTGGTGGTCCGTGAAAGACATGGCCGACTAGTTGTTCAATCCGACGTTCTCGTGTCCATCGGGAGTGGGGGGACTATGCTCTCCGGACAGATCTGGTCTTGGTGGAGATGTCTCCGGAGAGGTTGTCATTGGTGCTGCTTGTCGGCCGGCGTGGTGCTGCTCGGAGTAGTCATTCGAAACCAGAGTTGTCTGATGGGATTGATCTTCGGCATCCGATTCGATCTCGCGGGAAGCTTAAAGTGGGTTGGTTTTAAGTTTTCGTTTTTCGTGCTGTTTTACGTTTTGGTTTTAGTTTGGTCGGGTTGGGTTTATCCCAAATAACTGCACATGTTGCAGCTTGGTGTGCATCGGTTGTACGTTTGTGTGCACCGATTGTACTTTGGTGTGCCCGTTATGTCGCATTTATGGTGCGCACTTTGTTGCACTTTTGGCGTGCACGGTTTAGTTGCACGTTCCCAGTGCATTTTGTTGCGTTGCAGAATTCGATTAGGGGTCGGTAATATTATTGTATAGCTTGTCCGGAGTCTGTAATATTTACCGTTGTGCTTATGCGATTAACGGTCGTAAGTTGTAGAGCATCGCTTGTATGTCTTCACCGAATAATATATAAAATCCAACAATACTCTAAAAACACAGTTATGACGATAGATATAAATCTGTAATGTTTTATCAGATATATAATGATAGTTTCATAGCTAAAGAATGTACTACAACTTTTTCTCTCTCCTCTCTCGTCAAAGTCCCAACCCTAAAAAGCAAACTTTCAACGCCGCCCCTTTGTGCCATCATCGACGACGGTCATGGCCATCGGCCATGGCTGTCGTCGGTGATAGCAACCCTCTTCCCCCTTGTCCCCCACACCCTCCCCCCATTTCCTCTCAAGGCCGACGTCGGTTTTGTCATTTTTGGTGTCCGACGTCCGTGTCTGGCTGATACTGTTTTGGTACCTACGGTCGAGCAAGGTTGTTTTGAGCGGTGGTGGGCAGCTCCGACGACTCGTCACGCTGTAGATCCACCCTGAATGGTTACCTTTAGCGAGGATCTAGAGTTCGCGTTCTCTGGATTCCTCGGGTCAAGGTCCCTTGTCGGACGGTAGTGACTCTGAATCAGTTAAGTTTTTTCCTTTCGTTTTACAGTTTTTTAATAACCGCACTTGGTGCATATTGGGTATGCACTAGTTGCACTGTTTGTGTGAACTAGTTGCACGTTTGGTGTGCACTTGTTGCACGGTTTGGTGTGCCCGTTTTGTGGCACGGTTTGGTGTGTACGTTATTGCACTTTTGATGTGCACGTTCTAGGGCGCCATGTTTTGCGTTCTGGTTTCGGTAGGGAGTCGATAATATTATAGGATAGTTAATATGGAGTTTGTAATATTTATAATTCACTTGTACGCTTTCTCGGATTGGAGATATGTCACTTTAACTAATATATAAAATTGATGTATTCCGTTTTTCATCAACAAAAAAAAGAAGCTAAAGAATGTACATGTCATATATAGTTTACCAACAAACACCCGTAATTGAATTTGATTAAAAGTACACAGCAGACAACATATGACTTTTCTACGATAATTTATCCCCCAAAACAATTTCGCAGGTCCTTCTCTAATAGAAAAGTCGCCCAAAGGCAACTAAACTATATCTCATCTGACCATACTCACTAATCATTATCGTTGCCAATTATCAACTGATTAATTAAAATGCAGGTAATAAAAATAGGCATTTTCCGAGGCTGAGGCATGCCCATCAAATCAAATCATTCATCACAATTCGGAGAAAAATTACCTTTTTCAGGGTAATCAGAGGGCACGCGTGGGATCTCCCTGGGTCCACCCAGCAATACACGTGTACAGTAATCCTCCTATCTCTTCGGGGCAGGTGGGCCCAGTGAGCCGGTGAAACAGCCTAGCCCATGTTTTGTTCCTTTTTATTCTTTTCTTAATTCGTTTCCTCAGATGTTGCTGTCCGACTGAGTTTTCGACACGTCGGTTTTAGTGATGTCTGGCTGAGAGTCTCGGACAGTAGTTTTTAGGTAGGAGTGGGCCCTACGAGTATGTTAACTTAACTGAGTCACCTCGAGGAGTTGTGGACCTTTTGGGTGGTGTTTCGGAGTCAACTTTCATTGGTATTTGGTCAACAATGTGTTGGTTAAGGACAAAAATCGGCTATTATTGTTCGAAACTTGATTAAATGGACCGACCTGTCTTCTTCTTCGCCTAACTTTGAATCTGAATAAGAGTCACCTAGCCCGTCTCATTCCATTCTCCACCCATAATTTGATTAGTCTCAATTCTATTTCTTCAAGTCTCACTATTCATTGCTTCTAAACTCCCACCAATGAATTAAGTTGTTCTCAAAAAGCTAATCAAGCTCTCAATAGATTTTTACACTTAAGCTGACTTAATTGACTAAGACGGATATTCTTTCATACAAAGTGTAGAGCTCGAATCTTAGTTGATAATCTACTTTGAGGCAAATATAGTTATTGTGTATAATAAATCTGGCAACAACAGTGGAATTGAATTGGGATATCCATGATACATTTGGTGTGATGATAAGTGGGGTTTTATGGGTCAAGGCCCAACTGACAGGGCCATGATATTGAATGGGCCCATAATATCAGGATAGGTCATGGTAATAGTCTGAGATCCAGTTTGAAATGATATTGACCTCTCTCTTCCTGACATCTTGAAGCCATTTTGGATCTTCACTTGTTGAGAACCTGAGGTCCACGTGGTGCGCACCTGGAAAGATATGATCATCATCAACACGTGCAATTTATACCATATTTGAATACACTTGATTTCAGACAAAGCTACACATGTAATGTACCTTGTTTCTCCACAAGTGCAACCACAGTATCTGAGATATTGTTGAGCACCCTGCCCACGAAACAGAGCATTTTATTTCAATCAAACTCGCAACACACTAATTGTGTAAATGAAATCAGAAGTGGGTTCCATTCCATACCCTCCACCACTCCAAGGGTCTCTCAGTCCATTGAAGAAGATGATGTTACTTGCAAACCTTTTCAGCACCCTCTCGATATTCTGTAAACCAGACCCAATATTAGTAACATGATTAGAAAGTTAATCCAACTGATAAACTCACATGGCCACCAAATTCAGTCGTGATCCAGTTAGGCCTAGGCTCTACACCGAAGGCATCTTCGCAATAACTGACGCGCCCGCTGTAGCTCCACTCGTATTCTGGATATATGCTCTCATTGTTGTTCCCCGACACCGGCATTACCATTTCTGTACATGCCTGTGTAGTTTAAAAGCGTGGACAATACATAAGGTAGTTTTTTGACAAATATAAAATACATTCTTTTCAATCTCTTAATGTTACCTGCCAGGTCCAGCCACCGAGACCGTGAGGATCGGAATCATCGTCCAGATCGAAGCACGTGACGTCTCCAGTGTAGTTGTAGTAGATATTAGCTGCACCGTACATTTTTGCCAAGGTGTCGTTCCCTGTTCTCGGATCATCAATTGCTCTGCACATCTGCTTGACAGGATAAGCTGGCAAGGGCATCAAGAAATTGGAGTCCGTGGGATAATCCGTCATGGCCGTGTACGTCAGTGCTGTGCTTATCCAATCCTTGAGGCTCTCCGCACTAATATAGTTCCTACAATTATTTTGTTACATAAACAAGCCTAACATGTCAATTTAGAAAAAGCTTTAGCAAACTTGAAACTTCAATTCAAAATTCGATACGACGGGTTATGTTTAGATGTAAATTTGGCATCTTACTTGCATATTCTGAACGATTTCCTGAGTTTCTCCAGCCCTCCAGGTCGGTTCGCTGTATCATCGATTTGGTCCCATGATCCCTTAATCACCTTGTAACAGCTCTCGCTTTCGCTCTAAAAGTTTCACATTGCATTTCCCTCAAAATTGATATACTAATTGTGGAGGCAGAGGTGATGCAGTTAAGAGAAAGAGACAAGCTTACCCTGAAGTCGTGTGTGACAATGTTGTTGAAGCTGTAAGGAGACGTAATGTTGTCGAAATTGAGTATTGGAGAAGACGAAGCCAAAGCTCCAATGGCGACATGCGGATATTTCAGCCTAAACCACGCTGCCAGCACTGCAATACCAAACAAAAGAATATTAATATTAATTACATAAACAAACACAATGACCCATTTCATTACTTTTGGAAAAAATCCAGCTGTTATTAATATAATACGATAAGGTTGAAAAGGACCAGATATATTAATATTATATACATACTCCCGCCGTAGGAACCTCCGAAAACCACCACCGGAGAATCAAGTGCCGTCAAGTTCTTCTTCAAATCGATGATGAGGGTGGCGTAATCCGCCAGAGCCTGCGTTGAGGTCAGGTAGCCGAGCGTGGTCGAATTGCTGTAAGCCACGTCCTTGTCCCCTCCGAAAGGCATCGACTTTCCGTAGAACCTGTGCTGCGATCAGAATTCGGATTGTTTGAGGGCAAGGAATTGATTCATGGGACAGGTCTTTGTTGATTACCTCGATGAAGACGAGAAGGGCCTTGAAACGAGGAGCGTTTTCGATCATGAAGCCCGTGTTGTGAGCGAACCATTCTATGTCGCCTTCATTGCCGGTGTAGACGAAGATGGGAGCGTTGGTTTGGGGTCCGGCCCAGTACTTGCGGCTGATTAAGTATCTTTGTTGGAAGGTCTTGTAGCTCTGGGGACGGAAGTTGAAGTGGTCCAGTGTTTGAGTGAAGTAGTTGGTCTCGTAAACCTCGGGCTTTGCGGCCGGTGAGAGTTTCTCTAGACAAGGAAAGGTTGGTGTTTTTGTGGGAGTTGAGAAAGATGGTTTGGGTGAGAGTGAGAAACAGAGGAACATGAACACAATCAACATTGTGCTCTGTTTAGGAAGAGAACGCAGCACAGTGTCGATTGTTCACAACTGATATAGACTACAAGCTAAAAAGAGGTTGAGCTATTGAGTGAAATTACACTACTTTGTTTTGTTTTGTTTTATTGAAGTAATAGCTATATTTTAGTAAAAGCAATCACCAAGTGGGCCTTTGGGGAAAACGTTGGAGATTCATATGCATACATGCAAACAAGAGTTTCACTAATTCTGATATTATCTTAAAGGGGTTACTCCATGTCCTAACGTCAAACTTTCAGAAATTGTTAAATACAAACCCTGTACAATTGAAATTTCCATGTAGTAACGGTCAATTAACTTAAATTGCCAACTGTTTATAATTTTAAACGGACGTTAACTTGGCCAAGTGAAAAGTCGAGTTTACCCTCAAATATGTTCTTCCTACGGATGTTAACTTGGCCTAACTTCATCTCTTTGTGACCTAATCTCTTCATCTCAGCTCTTCGAACTTCATCTCTTTGTGTCCAAGTTTCGAATTTCATCTCTTCGTGACCTCAGCTCGCGCAAGCTCTATTATAAAATGAGTCACGTGGGCAGCACGTGATTCACTGTTCACGGAAAAAGTAGATTTAAACAGTACTTTTTGATTTTTAATAATTCAGTTTTGAAATTCGTTACTATTTGACAATTTTCCAAAGCTTGAGTGCGGATTTGACAATTAAGTGTAGTACGAGGTTAGGACATGGAGTAAACCCTATCTTAAACACAAACGATTTATGAATTCGAATTTGATAGCCAAACACCTCGACATTGTTGGTCAAGGGATGATACACACTCAACACTCTACATGAGTTTTCTAACATCAACGATTCGTAATTCATGTACAATAAAAACCATAGGAGGTGTGGAAGAACCATATGGGTTTTTGAAGTCAATTTTTGGTTTCATCTATACATACGGATAAGATGTGAATCTCCGAAGAATTTGATGCAACCAAGGTGAGTCAAAAGACTTGTGATTTATTTTGGGTTTTGTTCTTTGTGCGCTGCATATGATTTCACGTTTTGTGGGTTATAAAAGGGGCCAAAACCAAGAACCAGCCTGTAATGAAGTTGTCTTTATTGACACTGTGGAAGATTCCCACCTTTGATTGTTGATCAGGAGTTAGAGCTGCCCTAATCAGGAGGTTGAACCATATGACCAATCATGATTACGGATCTAGCTTTTTTTTTTTCCGACTATAACGTGCAAGTTTATTTCTTAAATGACTCTACGTCAAAAAAAAACCTCTTAGAGCACCCATAGTCATTGGCGAGGAGAAAACGCCGGCGAGAAGGAGATGGGGAGCTGGCGAGGAGGGTGCTGGCGAGGAAGAGAGACGTTGGCGATCTCGCTGGCGAGTTTGACTGGGTCAGCCTCGGTCGACGCGCCGGCCGTTGGCGAGTCACTCGCTGGCGACACGTGTCTTGGTCGCTGGCAGCACTATTTATTGTTATTTTCACTTTCCCCCTGTAAATAACACCCCCACAAATCATTTTTCACACACATTCAAACATCTACTCTCTTATTTCCCCTTCTACTATACTTCCAAATTTTCAAATTTTCGTTATGTCTTTCGATCTCAACGAGTGGGCAACCATATATAGGGCGATGACGGACGACGCGATGTCCCAAGAGTTCTTGGACCCGAGCTTTTCCCCCAACCCGACCGTCCAATCCTCTCCAACTAATACCGAGCCCGCCGACGTCCGTCTGTCAAAGGCCAAAGCAAAGCGTGTCTTGTGGACCGACGACGAGGACTGCAGGTTAGTTCGAGCTTGGATGCACCAATCGTACGACTCAGTTCATGGCAACCAGAAGCATAATCTGAAGTACTAGGGGGACCATCGCTGAGGAACTGACATCTACTCGGGGCCGAGATGATCCGGTGAGGGCGGCTAAGCAGTGCAAAGACCATTGGAAGCAGACAAATACCAGAGTGACGTTCTTCTAAGGGCTGTTTGTGAGGAACTGCAGGGACCACAGGAGCGGCCGGTCGGATGCGGAAATCATGACTTTGACCTAGAAGAAATACGTACAGGCTTGTGGTCAACTATTCACATGGAAACACTGGTGGGATCTTGTGAAAGGTGAACACAAGTGGAATTCCTGTTATTTTTCGGTTGACACTCCCGATGAAGGGACACCGGTTATGCAGTTCGATTTCGAGGATTCTACCGAGTCGGGGAAGCGCACTCGTGAAGACACGCCAGGCTTTAAGGATAGTCAGCAGACGACGGGTGCTAATACGAACAGTCAACCGCAGTACAAGAGGCCTATGGGCCAGAAGGCTGCCAAGGCTGCGAGGCTCAGAGGTAAGAGCTCTACATCATCCTATAAGGAAGCGGTTGCCGAGCGTGTCGAGAGGGCCCATATATCGGCCAAAGAAGCAAGCACTGCTAGGACCATTGAGACCGCAGTGTAGCTGAAGCTGAAGGCATTCGATCAGTGGGTGCAAGCGGAAGCAAGGGACACTTCGGCCATGACTCCCCCCTAGTCCGAGGCCCACAATGCGCAACTTGCGATTTTGCGCAATCTGATGAACCACTGACGTCGCTGTTTATTTTAAGTACTTGTGTTTTTTTTAACTTTTATTTCCAGTTTCTTTAATGTATTTTTTTATGTTTTTTTGGCCCATCGTTGTTTATAACTTTTTTTGTTGATTTTTACCCATCTCGCCGGCAGCTCCCCGCCAGCAACAGAAATCCCACTGCACAGCTCGTTTGCTGGTGAGGAGATCAAAATTTATTAATTTAAACCATATCGCCGGCGCTATCTCGCCGGCAGCCGGCGAGATGGTTGTGGATGCTCTTACCACATTTAAAAGAGTTATTACATGATATCGAGTTCTTGAGGTTTGTCTATACATAACTCTGTAACAAACGAATCGATATATGTGGTTTATGTGGGAGCTATAAAGGCGAACCAAAATTAAAGGGCAATGAAACTGATAATTGCTGCTTAAGGCGGTGCCCAACCGCGGCATATTCTGTAGATTGCAACCGAACCTGCTGACACCGGTTTTCAAGGGAGGCAATGCTCTTCGCAGGGACCCCTCCTAGGGCCAGTCCCTAGAGCACTGAATTCTTTTCATTCCTCCACACGGTCCTGCCTAGCAGCCTGTACTTGATCGTCCTGGGATTCCTCAGCAGAAGCCCTCTCTACTTTCTTACTCGGAAGGCCATTTCCACCCAAAAATTACTAAGGTTTTGTCAGATTTTGACACTAACTCCTTTTCAGATTCTCCAACAATCGTATCATTAAGGACTGCATCACATACACAAGTGCTAGTACCTTAAATACACGGATGCTGATACTTTATATACATGGGTGCTGGTACCCTATATACACAAGTGTGGTGGTGCCACATACCAGCACTTTACATTCGTGAAAAAAGACACGTGTCGGTATTGTATGGAAGGTACCAGCACTTTGCATGAGAGGGGGGGGGGGGGGGGCTGGTACATTACATAGACAAGTGCTGATACTTTATATACATGGGTGCTGATACTAACATATACTAGCACTTGAGCGTTGGTAGCACTTTGCTTGAGCGAAAAAAGGACACATATCAAAATTTGTATGGAAGGGTACCAACACTTTGCATGGGGAGTACCAGAGCTGCTGATACTTTATATACATGGGTGCTGGTACCAACATATACTAGCACTTGAGCGTTGGTACCAGCACTTTGCTTGAGCGAAAAAGGACACATATCAAAATTTGTATGGAAGGGTACCAATACTTAGCATGTGGAGTACCAGAGTTGTGCACGCGTGAACCAGAGCTATGCGACACGTGTGCACAAAAAGGACACGTGTCGCCTCCTATGAGTCCGCAACTTGCACGATCAGGGCGGGTTCGCATTTGATACCGAGTATATATATTTATATAGGGAGACAATCACGTGCGAAACTTCCTTACGGTGTGAACATGCGAACCTCAAATCTTAGCAAACATGGTTTGAGGAAATAGCTGTCACGCCCCAATTTCAGCGAACCGAACTCGGGACGCGAACATTTAAAAAGATACAATACTTGAAACTTGTTTTCATTAAATCACTTTACAAAGCCAGTTTAGTTCAACAAAATAATATTTACATCTCAAAATAAGTCCCAACAATTGGACAAAAACGAGGTACACGTCACTAGAATAAAAAACACCCAGAAACCCGCTTCAAACTTTTCAAGCTTCAGAAGCTCACCTAGTCCAGCCTGCGAACGGTACCTGTAGGAAAAGCAGCTAGGGGTGAGCGTTCGCTCACCACCACAGATAACAGACTGACTACGGCATACTTAGCAGACAAAGCTGGTGACACCAACAACGACTCAAAAGACACACACACGACCAATACTTTCCTCAACTGACTCAACACTCGGACACGTGATGTAGAACCCACAAAACAATTGAAGACCTCCTCCAAAGACACGACTGACAACCACACAATACCAAACAAGATCACAAAGGATCGCAAACCAGCTGCTTAGTAACCATCTCTGTATCTCGCCCTTTCCGATCCCAGTTGGGCCAGGCGGTCGACCTGTCGCGCAACTTCTCCCGATCCCAGTCGGGAGGCTAACCCACAATCGCTCCGCTTCACCCGATCCCAATCGGGTGGTTAGCCACACTCGCGCGTCCTTCCCCCGATCCCAGTCGGGGAGCTAGCCCGCAACCTCTCCGCTTCTCCCGATCCCAGTTGGGAGGCTAGATACACCACACAACCTCCACCAAGATCAAGTAACCAAACACAATCATAAACAAAGTTCAACAGACAGTAACGACACCAAACCCAACTCCACAGGCACTCAAGGCCACCAAGACACCAACAACCAAAACACGGGTTCAACAACCCTACGGGCCCTCATGGCCACCCAAGACACCAATGGTAAAGTACGGGTTCACAACCCCACGGGCACTCACGGCCACCCAAAACACCAAAACAACAACACGGGCTCTCATGGCCACCCAAGACTCAGCAATAGTAACACGGGCTCTCAAGGCCACCCAAAACTCAACAATAAATAACACGGGCTCTCAAGGCCACCCAAACTCAACAATAAATAACACGGGCTCTCAAGGCCACCCAAAACTCAACAATAAATAACACGGGCTCTCAAGGCCACCCGAAACTCAACAATAAATAACACGGGCTCTCAAGGCCACCCAAACTCAACAATAACTAACACAACAACCTCCGGCATAATCGATGCCTCCAATAGTCCTAAGATCACTAGTTTCACAAACAACCTCCGGGCATGGTCATATGCCTCCAGTAATTCTAATATCGCTAAGTTCTCTGCTCCTACGACACTACTAAGTGTCACATGCTTTTCCAATAATTGCTAAGTTCCCGTAACATGCTTTTCTAATATTCGATAACCTAAATAACCCACGACACCCCGGTGTCACATGCAATTCTACAGTTAACTTTCCCTAGTCAGGGCCGAGATCCGGCTACTTTTCCCTACCTCGTATGTAACTCCAAAAGCGCTCCACTAAACCTCGATGTGATCCCAATCACTCGCCGAGCTTCCCTTTGCCTCGGTCCGCAGCACGATCTAAAAGAACACAAAATTTAAGGCATTTTTAAACTAGTACGAATAAACCGAAATTCAATAAACTTAACGCCCAAACGTAACCTCGACAATGTCGATCACTCCCAAACTTCCCAATTACTCGACATTGTCGATAAAGGACCCGTAAAGGCCCGATTTGCCCGACCTGGCGAATCTGTCCGGGTTTTGTAAATTGCCTTCCGGGGATCCAAAAGCCCCCGTTTTCGTTTCTACGGTCTTAGAATAGTTCAAGGAACCCAATGTACTTGACGGAATCGAATTCCGACTTCCGAGTCAATTAATTAACGTTTAAAGTTTCTAAAACCCGTTAATTACAACTTTTCCAATTTAATTCCAATTTTTGATTCGGTTAAGGATAAATGGTCCGGGGAACGTTTTAAACCACCCGAACGTTAAAACCCGAGCACCCGAGCACGTGGGCCCCACCCAACCCACTTGGCCGAGAGCCCTAGGGTTCAAGGGGGGCTCGGCCACCATGGTGGTGGCCGGCCCTAGGTCCGTCCAGCCACCTCCTATGGTGGGCGGCCACCTCCTAAGGTGGCCGGAGCTCCTCCCGAGCTCTCGGTCGCCGGAAAACGTTCAAATAACCCTCCAAACACCTCTAAAATGTCTCCCATAAACCCCCAACCTTACTACAACCCTAACTCATCAATTATAACGAAACCCTAGCTTTTGAAAATAAACGAAACGACGATCGGTTTAGTACAAACCGTAGAGGAAGACGAGGGGAAGACGTTTTCTTCTTGCTTTGAATCGATCCAAGGGTTGAACAACCCACAAAACCCTAGCTTCTTAACCTTCTCTCTCTAACTCTCCTCTTCTTTTTCTATTTCAAACAACTAACTAAAATTCTTTTTTTTTCTTTTTAATCAAGTGTGGTCGGCCACTCTCTCCCTCACCACTCATTTTCCCCCCAAAAATAACACCACCACTAATTGGACAAGTGGCAAGGTGGGCCCCACACCTTCTGGAAAATATCTACTTGATATTTTCCAGTCAGATTCGCGAAAATCGGACGTTTCGGGCCCCGAACGAGCACTTTTCCCAAGAAATTACGAAACTTGGCGGGCTACAAGGAAACGGCTCAACTAAGACCGCTGCGATGACTCCTAAGCTTTTTGGATCCAAAACGGTCCTCGAATGGACCAAAACGTCGCTCGGTTGACTTTTCCAGCGAAAAGTCAACATTTCCCAAATTGATCAGAAAGTTGCCCTGAGTCCCCTGGAACTCATTTTAGTCGATAACGGGGTCAACTTAAGTCCGGTATGACCCTCGGGGTCATTTTAGGTTAAATTAAGTGTCTGTCTTAAAATTTTTAAATTTTCCCGTTTTTCGCAGGTTTGACTGTCGTTGACCGGGAGTGGTTCTTACAATAGCATCCCAGTTTGAGAAAAGAAAGTTTGAAAAAATAGCATTATACTTTGAGAAAATATGGTTTGAGAAAATAGCATTTCTAGTTTGAGAAATTTTTTGTCTGAGAATATTCAACTCAAACCGGGACTGCTATTTTCTCAAACCATATACACTATTTCTACGAGTTCGCAGGTTCACACCATAGTAGCTGCTTCACACCTGATTGCAAGTATATATATATATATATATATATATATATATATATATATATATATATATATATATATATATATATATATATATATATATATATATATATAGTATGTTTCTACTACGAACTGCCCATCTCCGTGCGATCTGCGAACCTACCCTGACCGTGCGATCCGTCTAAATGTGCGGCGTGGATGAGTTGATCGATTGAATGGCACGCGTTGTAAATAAATCTCGTGCACTCTATTTTAGTGCATACCAGACGTCTTCGAGGTTAGCTAGGTAATTTACTTCCTAATCACAACTCAAAAATCGCGCGCGTGATCATTGTAGAAGCCGAGATTATCGTGTAGAAGGTGATTCGATTTCCATAATTTGATTTTGTGAATATCTCAGATCGTAGAAGGTATCTAAAATAAATATTGCGTATATCTTCATCCATTAGTTCGTATTTAGGGTTTTATCTCTTTCATACACTGTTCAAGCTCTGATATTATCCGATTTCACTAATACAGCTTCCAGTTTGCCACATTCAGGTAACGTCTTCATCCCAATGTAGTGTTTATGTAGTTTAGTTTCATTTTTTCGCACATAACCGTGTAATATGTGTTGCATTAATTACAATATACTGAAATAGTCTTTTTGTTTTTGTGGGTTAACTGGAGTAAATCGAAGGGGTCGATCAACATGGATAAATCTCTAGAAGGAGAAGTGCTCGTTGCTTATTGATGGTATAGTTTTTAGTTTGACAAATCATCAGTTAAAGCAATTTTATTGATGTGATTATTGAAATAGTGGTAGTATATTGCTGAATTTGTTGTTTATTTACAGTATTACATGATACTTTCGACTTTGGACATTTTATGTTAAAATTTTATATTATTTTATAAACTATTTACATTATTATTCATATCATTTATATTCTGTTTTTATATTTACATAAATTATTGATCTATTGAATTTATCATGTTACCTAATTTGTTCTTTATTCTCATTAGTACTTGGTACTGGTGATTTACAAAATACCTTATTTTCTATGTTTAATGTTTACAGTATTTCATACATTATTTACATTATCATGCAAACCATTTACATATATTTAACATATATTATAACTAGTATCACACATTTAGATATATATGAATCACGTGCATATTATTGATTTGTTGTTATATATCATGTATATTTAATTTTTATAATGTTAATACAGAGGATTCAGATTTTGAAGAACCCACACCTCGGGTAAACACACATCGTGAGCATCGCTGCTGAGGAACTGGGAGACTTCACAGCTCCGTGAGGGAGACCGTGACGGTGTCAGTCACGGCTCCGTAAGAGAACCGTGACGGCCTGGACCACGGATCCGTGACCAGATCCGTGGAGGAACCCATCAAGGCTCCGTGACCCGAACCGTGACAGACCTGAGTTGGGCCTCTTGGGCCCATTTTGCTGAATTTGGAGTAATTGGGACGATTATCTATAACCGGGTCCTTGGGGATTAATTGGGAATGTTTTCCTCTTTAAATCTTTGTGAATTACTCTTGATTCGAGTATTGTTTTGCGATCCAAGACCTTGGACCCGAGCGTGACGGCGGAGGAGGCACTTGGATCCCGTGAAGTGGAGGAGGAAGCTAGCCAGGTCGCCAGCAGCTAGGAGTTGATAGTTGATTACTTTTGAGGTAGGGAAAGTAGCGAATACCGATTTAACTACGGAAAGTTACTAGCATGCCTTTAAGATAATAATAATAACCGGAATGGTCCTAGTTTGCATATAGGATGTGATTCACTAGGATAACCGCTTTCAATTACGATAATAAATGGAAGAGTCTTAGATTGCATATAGGATGTGATTCACTAGAATAACCGCTTTCAATTATGGGAAATTCCCGTGCTGGTAGAATGGCCATGTCGAGCCTTAGGGTTGTGTATTGATTGTGATGCCTTGATCTATGATTGAGATAGATGATGCGTGTTGTAGCCGTTGATTAGATTGAGAGTCATAATAAGATATACACAGTGTAGCATGTTGTTGCCATGTTTGGGCAAGTGTGCCATGCGTGATGTGATGTGAACCATTGATTGTAATATGATCGGGTGAGTGATAGACCGATATGTGTGTTATTAAGAGTTGGCTCGGTTGGTATACCATGGTCGAACTATGGTAGTGTGATGCTTGTTAAGCTCTTGATGTATGTCCAAAGATGAGGTGTAACCGGTATGATACCTACACTGAGGAATAGTTCCGGTGTAGGGTATCGAGGCCAAGGATGGCGTGATCAGCACCCCGATGCGGTAGGAAGGCGTAAGACCGAGGTATGTGCCGGTCCGGTATGCGTGAGGCCCCGAGTCTGTGTGCCTGGAAGACATCTGACTAAATGTATTGTCGGCCGAGGATGTTACCCCGAGTCTCAGTGACGGGAAGATATCGGGACTGATGCTGTGTGGTCCGGTACGATATAAGTGGTTGTGTGCTTCGGGTGATGTTTGAAACTGTTGTACGAGATCTGTGTTTGTTCCGTTGTGTGTTCTATGCTTTCTGATTGTCTATGTGCGTTGTTTTAAGTGTGATTATGGTCGTGTAAGAGTAATTAGGGGTTGGTAACCTCCCGTGGGCGTTGTTAGTAGTTATGCTTTGCTAGTATGCCCTAATTGGACGGTTACTCGTGGTGGTGAACGGATGTTCATAAACTTAACTATTTTTCCTACTGAGCGAAAGGTCACCCCTTTACCTTGTTTTTTTTTCAGGTCTTGAGCGTGACTTGTGCTAGCGGGATTCTCGGCACTTGGGAGCCAGAGAGGGTCTTGTCTAGTGGTCTAGAGACGTACAATTTACTTTTTACTGAACTGTTTTACTATGTGTTTTTACCGAGCTGTTGACTCGTGTTATTACTTGGAGCTTAAAACTGTTATCTGAGACTCGTTTTAGTTCTAAAAATTGCTTCATTTATTTATTATTTTAGTTCACGTCTCGAGTCCGGTCAAAACCGGATTTGGGGCGTGACAATTTGGTATCAGAGCCTGATTTTATTGAAATTGTTTTCAAAACCTCGGACCATACGTCAATTAGGTGGGTAGAGTTGGGTCGTTAAGTTACCATGTGTCGGTCACGCAAGTCGGAGATGTCCTACGCGTAGAAACGAGACGGAGAGAGTCTCGGGTTGGTGGTTTGTCCGGCCTAAGTACTGTGTGCCTTGGGTGAACCTGTGTGGTTGGTGTCATTGTTTGAGTTAAACTGTTTTCCGAGTGTGAACTTGACCGGGCGGTAAGAGTTAAATTACCGAGACCCGAGGTGTGTGACTGTGATAATTTGTTGTGTGTTGTAATTGTGATTTAGTGTTGTGTGCAGGTTATGATTGGTTGTCCCGCATAAGAGGATGGTTAGTGTAAATTACGAACGAGTCATGCCCGATTTTCTGTAGAAACTGAGGTATATGTACCATCACGATTTGGCTATAGGGGCCACTGTAGCCGGACGTGAATGGGAGAATGTCGAGTGGTTACAACGTAATTCGGGGACGCCTGAACCGCGTTCTAACGACGCGATGTCAACATGAATGTTATGTTAGAAAGAGGATATAATAAGAATTTAAATCTAAGTTGCTGTTGTCTAATGTGTAATTGCTGCGTGGTGGTTACCTTGTGGAGTGTTTGATTGTGTGTAATCTCGTTGTTTGACTGTGTGATGTGTGCACTGCTGTGTGAACTTGTGTGATTATACTATACTGAGTATAATATTACTATGAGTACTAGTGTGGTGGACTATGTGATGCGTTAGTTATTTTAAGCGCGTCGTTCTTTAAGAGTAAGATGCTGAACATGTGCGTTGTCCGTGCAGCGGATTTACGACATGGCACCGACTTACGTTCCGCGAGGTACCAGGAGACGGCCAGCAAGGGTCCGGGGACAGCCATCGACCGCTGAGTCGGCAGGGGCGACTAGTGCCCAGGGTGCACCCGTTGAGGAGCACGAGAGGGTTGAGGCTTCCCAGGCGGTAGCTCTAGAGGAGCTGACCCGCACTGTTCAGGGCTTGGCAGCAGCCTTTGCCCGGAGAGAGGCTACAGCTCCGACACCGGAGGTTGTGCCTCTGCCACTGAGGGACCTAGTCAGGCCGACAGCTACACTGCGCAGGCACTGCGAGACTTCAGCAGACTAGGCACACCTGTATTTTACGGGGAGCCAGACCTCGAGGCAGCCGAGAGGTGGCTGGAGTGGATCACCCGCAACCAAGACACATCAGGAGTCTTGAGTGGTAGCCTGAGAGTATCATTCACATCTTTCCATCTAGAGGGAGAGGCCTACCACTGGTGGCGGCGCGAGTGGGAGATGACTTTGTGCTGTTCTGTCAGCGATTTCTAGAGCAGTATTTTCCACAATCGGTACTGGACGACAGGCGTCAGCAGTTCCTAGAGCTGCGACAGAAGGGACTGTCAATGTCCGAGTACGAGGCGAGGTTCACCTCCTTGTCTCGTTTTGCTCAGGAGATGGTACAAACGGAGGCTCTCCATTGCCGACGCTTCAAGGGAGGGCTTCAGGCTGCGATCGCGGACCGTGTCGCTATTTTGAGGACCCAGGTGTTTTCTGACCTAGTGGAGCAGGCCTTGACCGTGGAGCGACGCTTCCGTGAGACAGATAGAGCTCGGGAGGTCAGGCCGAGATCGAGAAGCTCCTTGAGGCCATCTGAGTCTCGAGATCCGAGGAGGTAGAGGACCTCGGGATCGTTTCAGTCTCAGACACAGCTGAGAGGACCGCGACAGGCCGGGTCAGTGGCTTTTGTTGGACCTTCCTTGTCAGGGCGCACGTGTTACCGATGCGGGATTCTCGACGCTTGGGATCCAGAGAGGGTCTTGTCTAGTAGTCTAGAGACGTACAATTTACTTTTTACTGAACTCTTTTACTATGTGTTTTTACCGAGCTGTTGACTCGTGTTATTACTTGGAGCTTAAAACTGTTATTTGAGACTCGTTTTAGTTCTAAAAATTGCTTCATTTATTTATTATTTTAGTTCACGTCTCGAGTCCGGTCAAAACCGGATTTGGGGCGTGACATGGACAGATCATACCACTTGATAGTACCTTGTTGCACCCACATTCAAACATGTCTGTACTTGTAATATGTTTCACTATGTACTCCTTCCCTGTAAGAATGTATTTCTTGTCAATTATCGTGTACAATCTTGTCAAATTGTCTCCACCAATGTCCTTCAAACTACAACAATTCATTCCATCTTTGATGTCCAGTTGCGCGTCTTCAAATACTGGTCGCGTATACAAATTCCAAGCATCTGCTTCCAGAGCGCACATGGTTTGATATGTCGGATACGATGTGTAACTTTGCATCAAAAACCTATAATGTTGTTGTCGTCGATTCTCAATTACTGAGTTACAACCCCATACCAATTGAACCAAGCCTAGGTATCGATCTGAGTAGTTTTGGAACACAACATTTGTTGACTCTGACCGGGATTTTGTTCTCATAAACTGGCTCATTGGAAGATCACGGTAATATGCCGATATCTCCTATCTCCCATATCGTACATGCTTTTCAACCAAGCATTGTCTTCTAGGTCAAATTCTTGTAGTAGAGCGGGCCATCTTTTCTCGAATCCTTCTGGACTTATATTATTGTTATACACAACATTTGTCATTCTTTCCCGGAATTCAGTTTCTCGTAACATCCCAACTGGAACCTACGATACACGTGTGTGTAAGATATAAAAGGTTACAGTCACATATAATATAAACTACTTAAAACTTAATGTAAATCTAGATAAACTTTATGTAATCTAACTAATATAACTAATCAAAAGTATCGAGGTTGTTTATTATTCACTGCTTCCAGAAAAGCGTTGAATATCCACGAGAATGATTTTGTGTCTTCACGTGTAACAAGGCCAAGACCAAATGTAACTGATTTTTTTTATAGTTATCAACTCCGGTGAATGGACATATTGGTATAGCATACCTGTTTCATTTAGAATCAATTAGTAATATTTTATGTAAACTCTACAAAGCTTTAATGAATATCACATGTTCCACTCACTTGTTTGTTCTGTATGTTGAATCAAATGTAACACAGTCACCATATAGCCCGTAGTTTTTGACGGATATTTCATTACACCAGAATAACCGCGTAAGTCTTCCAGTTGCATCCTCATCATAGTTATAGTGGAAAGAGCTGTTTGCATTCTTTTTTGCTTTAAATTCGTCCAGAATTATTTGTACATCACTGTCTCCGATGAATGCTTTCAGATCTCTTTCATAGTTAATGAAGTCGCGTTTCAGCACGCCTACATGTTCAACACCGCCGCAACGTTGACTCATTAATGCATAAGCATCTGATGGTCCTATACCAGCTTTCTTGCAATCATCCAACCACTGAACATGTTGTTCTCCTACATGTCTATTACCCCGTAACTGATGTGATTGAGCTTTACGAACAAGCGAGTGATTGTGTCCTTCTATAAATTTGGAAACCATATAACCCTCTTCATCAGACACGAAAGTAAATCGGATCATAACTTCACAGTTTGTTCATGTCAATAACCGTTTTCTTTTCTTGGTAGTACTTGACTCTGCACAATCTTTATTTGATTTGACTTCACCTTCTTTCGAATAGACCATGTATTTGATATTTATTTGTCTACCTTTTGCCAATTTTTCTGAATGTCTTCTTGTGTTGAACCTACCGAGACCACCATATGTTTGATAGAAACTTATTCCATGATTCAGTGTCTTGAACTTCTGCCTTTCGTATGGAGTTTGGTCAGACCCACACGATGGAATGTATGTCATCGACCCTCCGGGAGAATGCAATACTATGCATTCTGATGATGAATAGCTGACATTATCATCCATTTCTGCCCCAAAAAAAAATGTATATGGAACATAATAAAATGTAAATCAGTTATTTAATAACATAATTGTTCAACACATACCTCCCTTCCAAGCTTTAGGTATCGCAACGTCTATGTATTCTAGTTAACCCCAATCAAAGTAATATAATTTGTAAAGGTGAATTAGAAATATATATATAACATGAATCAACACCTAAAACTTGCATTACAATTCATATTCACCAGATTAATGACATATTTCAGATTCTCAGAGCATATTACATATTGCATTTCAATGAGCATGGTAAAATACTTACATATTTTGTTCGATGTATCCCGAGTTTGCAGAGGAATGCAGACGAGTTTCACAACCACTATGTATAATCTCCAACAACGTGTACTGAAATATTCTTGATATCGAAGACTGTAGTTTATGATTTTGAGGTTGTTTGCAGACGAATGCGAACCATGTAAACGTTTTGATCGATTTTTGATGTACTGGTGATATACGTTGATCGTTTATTTGAATTTGAAATTCGTATTATGTCATTGCATATTACCGTGACTACTTCCTTTCAATCAGCAAATGCGATTAGATCACAGGAATCATACGTTTGAAATATTGTCCTGTTTTACACAATTGCCCTTTCGATTGCGCGCGTATCAGTTGAAGACTTGCGGATTCGTATCATACAGTTGGTCGTTGATTATATTCCATCTACGATCTCAATTAGTCCGCACGGATCGCAACCCAAATTGAGTTCGTAGCAGAGACTCTCCCTTTATATATATATATATACTCGGTATCAAATGCGAAGCAAGCCTTATTGGGTGAACTACGAACTCACAGGAGAGCGACACGTGGCCTTTTCGTACAGTTACTGTTCACGCGCGTACAGTTACTATTCACGCGCGTACAGTTACTATTCACGCATCCGATTGGTGGGTCAAACCTAGACGATGGGCCGGTTAGTCTCACCGATTGGTGGGTTAAACCTGGCCTATCAGTTGGTTAGTCATATATATATGTGGTATCAGCACACATGTACATGACATACCAGCATTGTGTGCTTATTGTACCAGCACTGTTTATGTACTGAACCGACAGAATTTGAATCGATAGAACTGAACCAGAGCTGGAGTCTGTGTAAGAATTTGACAAAACCCTAGCGTTTTTTTGGTAGAAACGAGGCCATCTAGAGGGTCAAAATCGTACTTTTAGATTCTGGATTTTTTTTTCTTTCTGATATTCTTTATTCATATTAGGACTTTAGGATTACTTTTCTTAGGGTTTAGGGTTTAGTTTTAGGGTTTAGGTTTAGTTGTATCATCACTGTGTGCATATTGTACCAGCATTGTGTGCTTATTGTACCAGCACTGTGTGCGTATTGTTCCATCAGTGTGTGCGTATTGTACCGTCACTGTGTGCGTATTGTACCAGCACTATGTGCGTATTGTAGCAGCACTATGTGCGTATTCTACCAACACCACCATGGCCGATCGACCAGCAACAAGGCCGATTGACCAACAAAATCCGCGCGCTACCAGCAGCATACGCGCACGTGACCAACACTCGCCCGCGAGCGCGCGCGCGAACGACACTTGTCGCCCTCCGTGCGTCCGTAGTTCGCACAATAAAGGCGGTTCTCACGTTATCCCGTCCATATATATATATATAGGATTGGTATCAGGTACAAACCCCTCCTTATTGTGCAAACTACGAACCCATGAGAGCCATAGGATCCCCCCAAAGTGATGTCAGCAGAGCGCACCAGATGCTGACACGTGGACAATATATATATAAAACACCGCACCTTATTGTGCAAACTACGAACTCACCAGGCGCTGACACGTGGCGCGCAGAGTGCTAATAGTTTGGGCGCACAGTGCTAATAGTCCCAAACTATTAGCACCGTGCTGCGCAAACTATCAGCACTATGCGCGCCACGTGTCAGCACCTGGTGAGTTCGTAGTTTGCACAATAAGGGTGGTTTTTACTGGATAGCTACCCTATATATAGCTATCCAGTAAAAACCACCCTTATCGTGCAAACTACGAACTCACCAGGTGCTGACACGTGGCACGTTTAGTGCTGATAGTTTGCGCAGCACGGTGCTAATAGTTTGGGACTATTAGCGCTGTGCGCCCAAACTATTAGCACTCAGCGCGCCACGTGTTAGCGCCTGGTGAGTTCGTAGTTTGCACAATAAGGTGCGGTGTTTTATATATATATTGTCCACGTGTCAGCATCTGGTGCGCTCTGCTAACATCACTTTGGGGGGATCCTATGGCTCTCATGGGTTCGTAGTTTGCACAATAAGGGGGGTTTGTACCTGATACCAATCCTATATATATATATGAATGGTTTTTTTTTGTCTATATATGGACCGCTTCATACAACTTTATATATCTTTTGTGTAAATATGTTATTGGGAATAATCGAAACAAATTTATGTGTACATATGTTAACGAGAATAATCAAAATGTGTTATGTTTTGGATTGTACACTGTATCACTTGGCACACGGATATAAAATACTTGCGTGTCGAATACAACATCCATTGGGAAAGTAATTACTTTAGCGACGAATGTTGTATCCGTGGCTAGAGTACAATCACTTAAGTCACGGATACATATTTCTTGTGACACGGATATTATATCTGTTGGGCAAGTTGACACTTTACTCACATATTCGTCAGCTGTGGCTAAAGTACACTCACTTTAGCCACATATACAAATTACTTGTGACATGGATATTATATCCGTTACGTAGTCACCTTATCCACGGATGATGCATTCGTGGCTAAAGTACACTCACTTTAGCCACGGATACGTCATCCTTGTGTAAATTTGCAAAACTTTACCAACAGATTTATTTTATCCATCGGCCAAGCCATATTCTGCAGTGGTGTGTACCGCTTGGGCTGCAGGTGGTATCGCTACAGTAACGATTCGGGCCCGCTACTGCTATATGGGCCGATAGCGCTGAGTTTTTACTCTTTACTTTCTTTAATCAATTTAACTAATTTAGCTAGTGAGGTAGCAATTACGTATTTGAATATTAATTTTTTCATTTTTAAAATTCCAAAATTGATGTATTTGTTGTACACACATGTGTTGTGTGTGTGAATGGTCACCACATTCTCATGATGCACGTGGCAAACTATATGGTGCCTAAGGCATATAAGAAAAGGCTATATATATATGTACATATATGGTTTGTAAATGATATACAAATATATGAATAAGTAAAAGAAAATCAATTGATCAGTCAAGCATTAGAAGCAAGTCGTTTGATTCCTGCAAGTTTATCACAACACGTTATCAGCACGAGTCTGCTCCGTTTAATCGTTAAGTTTTCTCAATTTCGTTATTTAGTACGAACGCTCTGTTCTACTGTCCAGGTATCAGATTTTTATCATCGTTAATTTATTTATGCCTGACTTATGCTCATTTATATAAGTTTATTTATGGTTTCCAATAAGTATGCTCTGTGACTGCCAATATAAATTGGATCTTTCACATTAGAAATTTGATATTTACCGTATACTTGTATTTTATCATTAAATACTTGAATTTAAGATTCGTTGAAACCGAAACGTTTGGACCGGAAGTTCCAAATACATAATACCAGCGACCCAATATGTGTTGGACCAGATGTTCCAAAATAAAAATACTAACGATCTGAAGTCGAATATAATCTTGACATGCAATTATTTTGATCAATGTTCAGGATGGATAACTTGACAAAGCTTAACTATGCACCCCTTAAACTAGACGGGAAAAACTATTATGAATGGGCACTAGACATTTGAGATCTCAGAATCTTGGAGACGTCATAAAAGAGGGGAATAACGAGTCAGTTAAAAACAAAGCCACGACCACAATATTAATCCGTCATCACTTGCATAGAGACCCACGACTTGAATTTATAATTGACAAACACCGCCTTAGTTTATGGGTTTAGCTCAAGGAGAGATTTGAGCATATGAAAGCAATAGCTCTTCCTCGTGCCTTATATGATTGCTCTAACCTCATGTTACATGACTTTAAGTCTGTAAATGAGTACGATTCGGCCATGTTTAAAATTGTTTCCAAGCTTCGCAGGTGTGGTGAGAAGATACCTGACGAATCTATGCTTGAGAAAACATTCTCCACGTTCCATCCCTCGAATATGCTACTGCAGCAGCAATATCGAGAAAAAGGGTTTCAGAAATTTACAGATCTGATTGCTTGTTTTCTCGTTGCAGAGAAAAACAATGAATTATTAATGAAGAACCATCAAACTCGCCCTGTAGGCAGTGCTCCATTCCCGGAAGTGAATGTGACAGGATATGATGGTAACTTTGGACCCAGACAAGGCCGAGGACCTTTTAGAGGTCAAGGTCGAGGTCGTGGACGTGGTCGTAGTCAGAGCTATGGGCATAACAATTTCCAACCTTATAGAAGAGATGATAAGGTGTACCACCAAAAGTGGACCCGATATGAGAAAGGAAAAGGCCCACAAAACCCGACGCCCAGAAATTCAAAAAACATATGTTACCGATGTGGAGGGGCTGATCATTGGTCACTTGTATGTCGTGTACCAAATCTCTTGGTGAAGTTATACCAAGAGTCGATCAAGGGAAAAGAGGTAGTCGCTGAGACAAATTTATTGATCATGTGAGCCTTGAAGATGCTCTGATCAAGCTTACAGTCTCCGACTTCTTTAAAGAAGATGACGGAAATGTGGACCGTGATGAAAATGTAGATTGAACTTGTGTCGTTATGTATTCCCCTTCTTTTAGTTAATGTGAAATATATATATGATTTTTTTGTAATCCTTTCCTAAGTTTATAAACTAATATAACACCTTTTATGAAAGGATATGGATCCCAACTATGGGTCACATATTTTCAGAAACGATGGTGACTTATGTATTTTTGATTGCGCGTCGACGCACTCAATCTTAAGAGACATGAAATATTTTTCATATCTAACCTTGGTTGAAGCAAATGTCAGCACAATTATGGGTACTGAAAATTTGATAGAAGGCTCCGGAAGAGCTACCTTGATATTAGAAAATGGAATAAGGTTAAATACCCATAATGCTTTATATGCAAGTAGATCCAGAAGAAATATACTTTGCTTCAAGAATATGCGTAGCAACGGATATCATGTCGAGACCAGAAGTGAAAATGAGACTGAGTTTCTGTATATCACTTGTAATAAATGTGGTGAAAAGTGGGTACTTGAAAAACTTTTTTTTTTTGATCAGCAAAAATAACAATTTTATTCCACCCAAAACATATTTCAGAGAAGAAATACAAAGGGGGGAAGAAGAAAGAAGAAAGACTCATAACTAAGAGAAAAGATCGAGACTAAGAAAGCGAGACTAGCTTAGATGAGATTCTGAAAAGCTTGATGGTGTCCTTATCGTTGCCCGAAGAGGTGAAGCCCAAAGATTTGCACATATCCCAAGCTCGTTTGGCTTCCGATTTCTTATGAAGAGAGCGAGAAGGGCTAATGTCTTTAAGCTTTTTTAGAGACTTAAGCCGAACGTTCCTAACCCGCTTATTCTTCTTCTTGGATCTAGGCAAGCGAGAAGCCAAATGAGCTGAAGGAGAATGAAGATCAGCGATGAATGACGAGAAGGACGAAGGGGCGTCAGCTGCTGAGGGAGGTCTGAGGCCCAAAGAAGAGTCCAAGGCCTCCAGATTGGGAAATGGTCCAAAAAAGGAACCAACTGGATTTGGCAGCGAGCCCATGTCAATGTTCGGGCCTGAAGGATGGATGGGCCGAGCCTGAAGCTCAAGGCCCATGCCGACTTGGGAAATGGGGCAAGCAATAACTGAACCTTGGGGCTGCGCGTCGACAGAATTCTCGGGGGAAGCAGAGGCGTGCGAGACAGGCACCATGGGACTCAACCTCGTCGAAGACGAGGCAACGATTCTCTCTGGAGCCGAAGGGTCGACCGTGGGAAGGTTAGAAACTACCGGCGAGTTGTCTCCGGCCAAGCTTGACTCGGATTCGCCGCCGACAGGCTCGAAATCGGGTACTTGAAAAACTACAGGTTCTATCATCAGGTTTGTATTATACAACCATAAGAATCGTTGAAACCTACGCAACAATGAATCAGAAGTTCATTAATCCAAATGATTTTATGCTTTGGCACAATCGTCTTGGTCATCCGGGATCGACCATGATATGTAGGATTGTTGAAAACTCATGTGGGAAATCATTAAAGGGCCAGAGGATCCTAATGTCCAATGAGATATCATGTACAACTTGTTCACAAGGAAAATTAGTGGTCCGACCATCACAAACCAAGATTAACATTGAAATGTCATCTTTATTGCAGAGGATTCAGGGAGATATATGTGGCCCTATACATCCAGCTAGTGAACCATTCAGTTATTTCATGGTCCTTATAGACGCATCCAACAGATGGTCTCATATTTTCTTGTTATCAACGCGAAATATTGCATTCGCTAAATTGTTGGCACAAATCATTAAGCTGAGGGCACATTTCCTTGATCATCCCATTAAGTCGATTCGTCTTGATAATGCTGGTGAGTTCACATCAAGAGCATTTGATGATTATTGCATGTCTTTAGGGATTGATATTGAATGTCCCGTTGCACATGTCCATACCCAAAATGGTATAGCAGAATCGTTTATTAAACGTATACAAGTAATTGCACGTACATTACTAATGCAATCACAATTACCTATTTCTGCTTAAGGACATGCTGCATCTTTAATTCGTATAAGACCAAGTGCATATCATCAATATTCCCCTGTACAACTAGTGTGTGGGCACCAACCTAATATATCTCATTTGCGAACCTTTGGTTGTGTAGTGCAAGTGCCAATCGCACCTACTCAACGCACAAAAATGGGACCCCAACGTCGGTTGGGGATATGTTGGTTTTTATTAACCGTCCATTATAAGGTATCTTGAACCTCGGACGGGTGATTTGTATACTGCAAGATTTGTAGATTGTCATTTTGATGAGACAACATTTCCACCTCTAGGTGAGAAAGATAAGCCTCCTGAAGTAAGGCTTGAACTCTCTTATAAGCCTCATGAAGTTGGGCATGAACTTTCTTGGAAAGTGAGTTCGTTGTCACATTTAGACCCACACACATTACAATGTGAAACAGAAGTACAGAGAATAATTCATTTGCAAAATGTTGCAAATCAAATGTCTGATGCATTTGCAGACACGTCAAAGATGACAAGGTCTTATATAGATGCAATCAATGTACCAACTAGAATTAAGGTCACTAGTGATACTGCAAAAGCAACTATCGATTCCTCTAGTGCACGCCTGAAGCGTGGGAGACCAGTTGGATTAAAATACATTGTTCCCCGGAAGCGGAAATGTCAGACAAATCTAGGGGATAAGAAAACGGTGGTTCTGTAAGAACCAGCCGATGAAAAGGCCTCATTACCAGAAGTAGTTCCAGAAGAATTACCAGAGCTGGTTCTAGAAGAACCAATCAGCCCGGAAGTGCTAAAAGGCTCTAATACTCCCGAAGAGTTGCAAGAGAAAAGAAATGAGAAAATTTATATGAATTACTCACATATAAAAGAAATCATGGAATTGAAAATCAGTTTCCATTGATAAGAGCATTACTATTACCATGATTGAAATGGTAGATGATTTTGACATTCAACCACGTGGTGTTGACTAACGTCATTTAAAGACATGTTTGGCCAATACGAGAAAATGTCATTCCAGAAGAATTGACTTATTGGCATAATGTCCAATGTATAAAATCATGATCAAAACATCGAAGGATGTTTTACTAGCTGGATATAGATGAATAAGAAAACAAAGATGCTGAATATAAAGCACATCTTATAAAGCTATTTTTCTCAAATGACTTGAAGTCAACTTTTGATAAAGTTGTGATGTGTGATCACCATGGTATATTTGGTATACGTACCCACTGCTAGTGGTACTTTGAGTGCCAACATTTATAAAAGTCCCTAAAGAACTTGCATTGCCCGAAGCATTCCAATTTTCCTGAAGCGTTACAATTTTCCTGAAGCGTTACAATTTTCCTGAAGCAAACCCCTTGCATTGCCTTAATCATTTCAATTTGTCTGAAGCAAATCCCTTGAAAATTTAAATTGCCAAAAGCAATGCAATTCCCCATGAGATCTAAGAGAAATGACTCTCTAAAGGGTTTAATTTGCATGAGGAAACGAGACATGGTATGAGAAACCATGTACTCGATAAGTAGTGTGCGTCGATAATATATAGACTCCTGAAGAGGTCCTTGAAACTGCAGTATGTCTAAAGAAAGACTTTCAAATGAAAGCTTTTTGATGATGAACTATTGTCTCGGCCTGAAATGCCTGAAGCATGTTCAACTTGATATTCAAACGATCGATCGATATTTAGATCTTAAAGAGAATATCATTTGTCTCAAAGGGATGAAAAGTTATTTGGTCCTGAAGTACCATATCTAAATAAGAGACGTTATAATGTATTCGCAATAAATGTGCTAGCTAGTTTGAGCTCAGAAACTACTTACCGGTTTTGAGATTGAAGCAGATCTGCAAAGCATGTCCCGGGACTGTTATAATTTGGAAAGATGGTTTTCAATTGCAACTGATCATGTAATAACCAAAACAGGAAAATTTAAATTTTTTGGTCAGGCACTTAATTAAACCTGAAATTGACTCCGAGGGTCATACCGGACGTAAGTTGACCCCGTTATCAACCCAAGTGAGTTCCGGGGGACTCAGGGCAACTTTCTGATCAATTTGGGAAATGTTGACTTTTCGTTGGAAAAGTCAACCGAGCGACGTTTTGGTCCATTCGAGGACGGTTTTGGATCCAAAAATCTTAGCCGTCGTCACAGCGGTCTTAGTTGAGCCGTTTCCTTGTAGCCCGTGAAGTTTCGTAATTTCTTGGAAAAAGTGCCCGTTCGGGGCCCGAAACGGCCGAATTTCGCGAATCTGATTGGAAAATATCTAGAAGATATTTTTCCAAAAAGGTGTGGGACCCACTTGACACTTGTCAAATATGTGGTGGTGTTAGGTTTATTGAACAAAACAAAAGATGAGACATGTGATGGGTAGTTTGTATTTAAGTATTAGTTTTGATTTTTAAAACAAAATAAAAGGAAAGGGTGGTTTGTTGTACACATTCATTTCAATAAAAAGAGAAGACTTGGAGAGAGAAAGTGGTGTTAGAAAGAAGAGAGAAGGAAGAGAGAAAAAGAGAAGAGGTTGGGGGAATTTGTGACGTTTCTCGTCGATCAAACCGGTGGATCGTCTCAACGATAAACGAATCGAGCTCACATCGACATTCCCTACGGTGAGAACCTAACCGATTTTCATTTTGGAACGTTTGAATTTTAGGGTTTGAGTTTAAACGGTTTGATTACGGTTGGGTTTTGTTTAAGATTGGTTTAAAGATGAATGGTTGAGGTTTGGGGTTCGTTAGGAACGTTTTGGGGCAAAAAGGGAATTTTTCCATTGTGGCCGTGTGGGGCCCACATGCCCGGGTATCGGGTTTTTGTGTTCGGGTGGTTTAGGACGTTCTTCAAGTCGTTAATCCACACCCAGATCGAAATTTGGAATTAAATTGCGAAAGTTGTAATTATCGGGTTTAAAAAACTTTAAACGTCAATTAATTGACTCGGAAGTCGGAATTCGATTCCTTCAAGTGCATTGGGACCCTTGAATTATTCTAAGACCGTAGAAACGAAAACGGGAATTTTTGGAGCCCCGGAAGGGCATTTCCAAAACCCGGACAGATTCGCCATGTCGGGCGAATCGGGCCTTTACGGGTCCAATATCGACAATGTCGAGTAATTGGGGAGTTTGGGAGTGATCGACATTGTCGGGGTTACTTTTGGGCGTCAGGTTTATTAAAATTCAGTAGTATGCCTGCAAGCTTAAAAGCGTTTAAAATTGTGTTCTTTTAGATCGTGCCGCGGACCGAGGCAAGGGAAAGCTGGGTGAGTAACTAAGATCACACCGGAGCTCGTTGGTTGGCTTTTGGAGAACACGCACGAGGTAGGGAAAAGTAGCCGGATCTCGGCCCTGACTATGGAAAGTTAATAGTAGAATTGCATGTGACACCGGGGTGTCGTGGGTTAAGTAGGTTTATCGAATATTAGAAAGGCATGATACGAGATTGTAGCAATTATTGGAAAAGCATGTGACACTTAGTAGTGTCGTAGGAGCAGAGAACTTAGCGATATTAGAATTACTGGAGGCATATGACCATGCCCAGAGGTTGTTTGTGAAACTAGTGATTGTAGGACTGTTGGAGGCATTAATTATGCCGGAGGTTGTTGTGTATTATTATTGTTGAGTTTTGGGTGGCCTTGAGAGCCCGTGTTGTTATTGTTGAGTTTTGGGTGGCCTTGAGAGCCCGTGTTATTATTATTGAGTTTTGGGTGGCCTTGAGAGCCCGTGTTACTATTGTTGAGTCTTGGGTGGCCATGAGAGCCCGTGTTGTTATTTTAGTGTTTTGGGTGGCCGTGAGTGCCCGTGGGGTTGTGAACCCGTACTTTACCGTTGGTGTCTTGGGTTGCCATGAGGGCCCGTAGGGTTGTTGAACCCGTGTTTGGTTGTTGGTGTCTTGTTGGCCTTGAGTGCCTGTGGAGTTGTGACTGGTGTCGTTACTGTCTGTTGAACTTTGTTTGTGATTGTGATTGGTTACTTGATACTGGTGGAGGTTGTGTGGTGTAGCTAGCCTCCCGACTGGGATCAGGAGAAGCGGAGAGGTTGTGGGCTAGCTCCCCGACTGGGATCGGGGGAAGGACGTGCGGGTGTGGCTAACCACCCAACTGGGATCGGGTGAAGCGGAGAGGTTGTGGGTTAGCCTCCCGACTGGGATCGGGAGAAGTTGCGCGACAGGTCGACCGCCTGGCCCGACTGGGATCGGAAAGGGCGAGAGACAGAGATGGTTACTGAGCAGCTGGTATGCGATCCTTTGTGATCTTGTTTAGTGTGCGATCCTTTGTGATCTTGGTATGCGTGGTTGTCAGTCGTGTCTTTGTAGGAGGTCGTCAATTGTTGTGTAGGGTCTACCTAACGTGTCCAAGTGTCGAGTCGGTTGAGGAAGGTCACCGTTTGTGCGTGTTAGTCGGAGTACTTGAGTTGGGGATAGTGATCCCCGATGTTGATTTTGTTGTTGGTGTTACCGGCATTATCTGCTAATTATCCCGTAGTCAGTCTGTTATCCGTGGTGGTGAGCAAACGCTCACCCCTAGCTGCTTTTCCTACAGGTACCGGTCGCAGGTTGGACTAGGTGAGCTTCCGAAGCCTGAAGAGCTAGGAGCGGGATTCTGGGTTTATTTTGAGTCTAGCGACGGATACCCTACTTTTGTCCACTTGTTGGGACGTATTTTAAATTGTAAATATTATTTTGGTTTAACTAAATGGAAATTTCAAGTGTTTATTCAAAACAGGTTTCAAATGATTTATGTTTTTTAAATGTTCGCGTCCCGAGTTCAGTTTACTGAAATTGGGGCGTGACAGATCAATTTTCGTACGAAATTATGATATAATCATGATCTCCAGAAGAGTCATGAGAGATTAACGTCAATCAGAATCATGTTTAAAAATCCTACAGGTTTGTTTGTTAGAAATTTGGGCAACATCAGTTTTGGGAAAATCGGTGTACAAGATAATATGAGTCGACTTCGCAAGAAACCGAGGTTACTAAGTCGGTCTTCAGGGGGAGTGACAGTCAAAGGGAGTAGGTTTCCGTGCGCTGCACTTTTTTTTCCTTATTCAGGTTTTGTCCAACGAGGTTTTCCTGGAAAGGTTTTTTAACGAGGCAGCTGTTATGCACGTCCAACTCACCAGAAGTGAGTAAATGGAAGAAACACTATACTCGGTATGGATTTCCTGACATCCACTTATTGAGAAGTTAATGTTCAAGATCATGATGACCGAACAACCAAAGTAACTTGCCTAAATCAGGGGGAGACAAGTTTTGTGCGTTGTACTTATTTTTCCTTATCCAAGTTTTGTCCCACAGAGTTTTCTTGGAAAGGTTTTTAACGAGGCAACATCAAGCACGTTTTGCGCGTCGCACTCTTTTTCCTTACACGTTTTGTCCTACCGGGTTTTCTTGAGGAGGTTTTTAACGAGGCAACTTAAGACGCAATTGATGTATTCGTTAATCGTGGTGTCCAAGGGGGAGTGTTGTAAACACATGTGTTGTGTGCGTGAATGGCCACCACCTCCTCATGATGCACGTGGCAAACTATATGGTGACTAAGTCATATAAGAAAAGACTATATATATGTACATATGTGGTTTGCCAATGATATTCAAAAATATGAATAAGTAAAAGAAAATCAATTGATCAGTCAAGCATTAGAAGAAGTCGTTTGATTCCTGTAAGTTTATCACAACAGTATTAGTTTTGTATTTGAATATTAATTTCTTTCTTTTATTATTTAAATTCCGAAATAGATGTATAATTGTATTTGAGTAATAATTTCTTTTCTTTATTTGCTAATAAGGGAGACTGTTTTTCTTTTAAAAAAAATCACATTTTCGTCCTAACAAAATTATATATTTTTTTTCTAATACTTTTACCCATAATAATCATATTTTTATTTAAGAACAAAACTTGTGTTTTACCATAAGTGTGAATTATTTAGGAAAATCAATCACATAAAATTTAAATTTCAAATGTTTATTTTTCTTAATAATCACATTTTTATTTAAGAATATATATATATATATATATATATATATATATATATATATATATATATATATATATATATTGAGCTACAGTTGCAACTTTATTGATCGAAAAAGCAATTACATTACTGTGCATCGAGGAACAAGCTCCCCGACAACGAAAATGATAGAGTGAGCGAACAATGGTTCTCGGATCCTTATAGTAAAATAACCGTTACAAACAGTATTTTGACGCCCTATGGGCAGAGACAGAATACGAAGCGGGGGAAGGGGGTACCAGAAATCCTGAGGGACCTCGACCGTAATGGTGATGGCGGGAGGCAAAGCATCGTCATGGGGACCCCTCCCAGAGCCAGTCCCCGATGCTTTGTCGCCTTTTCATTCCTCCTGGTGGGGCTGTTTCCCCGCCCTTTCCTAAACGAGAGAACTCGTCCCTTTCCAAGTGCCTTGATCGATCCCTCGACATTCCTCCCGGAGTTGCGAGGGCCTCCAAGATAGAATCAGAGGCACGTCGATTGGCGTTAGTCGCAACCTTAGACCACGCATCGGTAGCGAGAAGAGGCTCGCGTTGTGAAGAGGAGGAAACCCTTGAGCCCTAGGTCGCGAGCCTCTTCACAACGCGAGAAGAGGCTCGCGTTGTGAAGAGGCTCGTGACCTAGGGTTTGGTGGGGGAAGGGCGTTGCTTGAGGAGGACGCAACCAAGGGACGCTGCGCGGGCCGTCCTATCGGTGGAAGCCAAGGAGGTGAGGACAACAATGGATGCTTCAGTAGCAACTACAAAGGTAGTGCTGGAGGAGAAGGAGGGGTTGAAGGAATGTCGTGTAGAGGTCGCTTTGACGTCGTCCCGCGCCGGGCCTTCAAAGGCGGATTCACAAGAGGAGACGACAAAGGCGTCGAGGGAAAAGTCTGCACCAGAGACACCATGGCAGAATCGACAGGCAGAGCATCAGTAATGTCAGCGAGATCGTCAGCATCAAGGACATGACTAGAGAGCAACATAGTCGCAGAGGTACAACGGCCAGGGCTAGGGTTTGCTCTCAAGTTGCGAGAGAGAAAGTACTTCTTGTTGATTGGATAATTCTATTTTATTTAAGAATAAAGTATATGTTTTATCATATAAGTGTGAATTATTCAAGAAAAATCATCCCATAAAATTTAAATAAACTAATAATAAAAATAAGAAATTTAGCATTAGTTTTAACATTAGTCGATTCTGGAAAGAAAATAAAACATTATTAAAAAGTATCCTATTTTTTTTTGAAACGGGTAACCGGGGAAGTGCATTAATGCAAATAAAAAACCATACAGGGTAGAGCGTAACCGCTCTGGGTTCCAGATATGTGTCTAGGCCGACCGTGGCAAACCCAACGCTTATGGACCCATAAAAATAGCCTACTTGTTATCGCAGACAATACCTCACGACATCCCCTTACCAACGTCTCAAAACAATGAGACATAAAGAAAATTGTCCAAACCAAAACATAAAACAAGCAGTTCCAGCAAAAAAACAAAATAATAGAAGAACGACCAAAAGTAGAGAGCTGTGAATGCGGGCTTCCCAAGACCTCCCTGCACTGGCTGTCCCGAGCTGTGGATATAGGCCAGTAGCGGCCAAACTCACCCCCGTCGGGTCTTCTCATTCCTGCATAGGAGGCTGTCCTGCCTCCGCTTGGTTCATCTGGTCCTCCTCAACCTTGTCCGGCTTGTACTCTCTTGGTGTGGAACCCAGCAGCTCCAAGAGTGTCTTTGTCCCGGGAGCTCTAGCGTATAGTTGCCTGCTCCTCGTTTTTATGCTTGTCTTCATTGCCTTCGCTCTTATGGGACCTGCATTTCCGGATAGAACCTGTGGATCTTTCTCCTTCCCAGCTTGTGAACCCAGGGCTCCTGCATATCTGTCCGGGGAAAGAGCACCCCCAGTATTGTGGACGCTAGCCAAGTTGTCAGGCTTTGTGAACCCCGACGGCCCCGTATATGCTCTCGGGGATCCTCCATGCAATGTGTTGACTGCCCCTCCCGGGAAAGTCTTAGACATGTTGTCAGACTTCGGGTGATAGTCCTCCTTTGTGGAGACCTTCGGGGTCTCGTGACTGGTGATGCTGTAAAGGAGTCGCTTCCCCTCGGGAGCTCCTCCCTAGATCTACTAATCGGGTTAAGGGAGAGCTCTGTTAGGATGTCATCAACTTCCACTTTCTCGATGTGTCTCGGGGGATGCCAAACCGTCTTCAGTAGGCGATCCACATCCAATTGTTTTCGTACTTGTATGGAATTATCATAACGGGTCTCCTCTCGCCTAATTCCCGGCAGATGAGCCGTACATCCAGGTAGTCGACGTGTCAGCCGACCACACCGATGACAAAACTCCGGTAGCCTCTCATATTGCAGCTCAATCAGCGAGGATTGGGTGTTACCAGGGAAACGGAGACGGAGACGTCTCCTTAACGGATGGTTCACGTCTAGTCTAACCCTTATCCACAAGAAGTGGTCCTCTCGCCTACTAAACGGTAAAGGGTCCGAGGTTACCTGGGTGCCCATAGAGGAGGCTATTAGGTCGCGTACACTTGGGGTCTGGGCATCCCCTGGGACGTTCATAGCCCGAATCCCGATCTCCATGTGGTTAAAGGCGATGTTGTTGGCTTGCATGTAGGGTCGAAGGGGCTCCAGTAGCAACGGAAACCCTTTGAATCCCCACGGGCCCCAGTGGCGGATGTCCTCCATAATGGCCTGGGACGGGAAATGGAACCCGATGACTTTCGGCGATAGGTATTCAACCAGGATGTCGTCCACCTTCCATTTCTGTAGCATAAATCCGCAAACCGCATTTTGGTTGTAGGTTTTCCCCCCGGCGACCCGTCCTGCCAGCGAAAAAAGAGATTTACCATTTTTGGCCGTCGGAACAGCCTCGATCGGAACAACAAATTCATCTTCTTCATCCTCCCAATCCGGCGCCGAAGTGATTCGTTCCGGAGGGGTCCCACCTTGCCGAGGAGCGGATCTGGTGAGAGTCGATGACCGACCCACCGGATCTGGGTCATGCATGCTCGGGGGGCGATATCTCGGAGAGGAGGCCGGCAGAGGGGTGTCGCGGTTCTGCAGGGGCTCGATTTGGTCGCGTCGATGGGATAGGTTGTGGCCAATCTCTGTATGTGGACGACGAGGGGCCATCCACTCTGGGGCTGTTGCTTTCTCCGATGGATGGGGCTCGTAGAGGACAACCGCACATGTGCTTGACGAGAGCGGATTGGCCTTCGACGGTGAGTGTGCGGTGCAGCTGGGGGCTGGTTGTCTGGACGGTAAGGCGGTGGACTAGGCGTCGTCCGGTGCGGGGAAGGCGACAATGTGAAGGAACCCTGGGGGTCGACTTCTCTTCATTGGACTGGTGTGGTTGGGGTTGGATGGACTCCATAAAAATGGATCGGAAATGGAGGCCGATACTTGGAAATGGCGAGCGGGCAGAGGATGCACGCTGTGGTGAGGGTGCAGGGTGTAATGGGGACCAATATGGTGGAGGCCGGAGGAGGAGGGCGGCAGAAGTGGTGAAACCTTAGTAAAGGTGGTGTGTGCAACTCAATGGGTTCTTCAAAGCTTTTTTTTTGGGTTGTCAATTGTTTCTTTCTCCCTAATCACAAATTAGTAATTTTATGATATACATTGCTCTAAAACAATTCAAATATGAACTTATAGTTTTTATATTTAAACTGAAAAAGGTCCTTTTCATTTTTTATGTGGGAAGTGGGATAATAGTGCCAATCCTTTGTCCTTTTAATCAACGATAAGTTGAAATAGTTGGTTGTAGTCTTTACTCTGTTGTGTATGACCCTTTAGAATTCATATGACGTTGGTACTCAGATCGAAACTAACATTTAATCCACAGATTATGGGTAACTCCTAGCAAGGCCAAGAGTGATTCTTTTCCAACTGCGATGAATATTCTCCCGTTGAAAGAAGTCAAAACCATGGCTCGGGCAAGCTTGCACTCGGGCGAGGACGAGGACTGGACCCCGGCTTCGAGCACAATCTCCGGACGTTCAGCTTCAACTCCTTCGCAAAGAGATCTTGAGAGTCTCGGTCTCCCATATGGCGTCCCAAACCTAAAGTTGCATCTTTGATCAACATGTTTGAAACTTCTATTCGATCCTCGCAAACCATCACAGCTCCTTCTGGTCATCTTGGCAGGGCCTCTACTTCTCGGTCTCGTGATGTGGATCCTTGTAAGCTCTTTGTTAGCAACTTTCCATAGCTTGCTAAGGAACCATGGCTACACATGATCTTATCTATTTATGGAGCCATAAATGGCATTTATCTCAGTAGAAGATCTGTCTCGTCTGGACGCCCTTTTTGTTTCATTCACGCGGACTCTCTAGAAGACCGTTTAAAGATGTCGAAATCCTTGAATGGCGAACGCTTCTCGGGTCGGAAGCTTTTGGTGGTTCAGGCTTGGTTGGACCCTCATCGACGCTCTAGGTCCTCTTAGAAGCCTCCTTCATCCACTCCTGCAAAAGCCTCATCTATCTCGGATGTTCCGTCTCCGTTTACATGCAGTGAGGTAGCTGACTTGAAAGCTTTGGCTCTTTCTAGTGCGATTGGTATTGCGCACTCTTCCTCCTCCATTGAAGACTTGCTAGAGGCCTTATAAATTATAGGATTGACTCAGTATGAACTGAAAAGCTTTGGCAATAGAGTTTACATGATCCCTCTTCTGAACCCAAAAATAATTGGGCTGTGTTAGCCCATTGGTTCGACATTGTTCGTCCCTTTGGAGAGCTCTTCACTCATGCGAGTTTTTTCCAATGGGCTTCAATTTCAGGGCTTCCTATCCAGGGCTGGAGTTACGAAAATTTCGTTTTGATTGGGGATGCTCTAGGAACTGTTATCCAAGCGTTGCGTTAAGATTACGAGGGTTTCTTCATCCTCCTCCATCGCAAGGACTGTCTAGCTCCTAGTTCCTTTTCTTTTTGCTTGTATGAAGTTACTTTTGATATGTGGGTTGAACCAGTCTCAGCAAACATTGTCCCTTTGCCCAGGTCACCGTGTCCTCAATACATATCTTCCTCGGTTTCACCTTCATCTCCGGCAAGCCCAAGATCATTGGCGCGTGCTGATCAGTCTCCAATTTCTAATGGAGTTTTGGATCGATCTCCCTTATCCGATCAAGGTTTCCAAGATTACGAGGACTCCTTTTTAGGATCTGGTAATCTTTCAGTTATCCCAGACTCTTCGTTGGGCTTATCTGTAGTTCCAACTGCTTCCAAGCCCATTAAATCCGGCAACTCTGGCTTGTGTGACTCGTAAGAAATCTCCTCTGCCTCTAGGAAACGCGACTCCCGTTATTCAAGCATGACTTTTCGTGTCTATGGACCTTCGAAGCTTCCGTCCCCAGCTCATAATAGGTGGAGTTATGTGAAAAATCTTGGCTTCAAGGATCTTGCCACTGGAGGCATATCAAAGAGCAGTTCGAAAACCTTGAAGCAAAAATCTCAAGCGGCTGCTGATCGAGGAAGGAGATATTTTTGATCAAGCCATTGACTCTGGTGGGGGCTTAAAGTATCTTATTGCCTCTCCTACCTCCCATCACTCTGATTGAGCTATGAAGCTCCTCTCATGGAATGTGAGAGGAACGAACTCTCCTCACAAAAGGAGAGATATAAGGCGTATGCTTCTCGCTCATCGCCCCGACTTCGTGATGCTCCAGGAAACAAAGGTCAGCGACGTCTCTTCTAGCTTTCTTCGTGAATGTGGACTTTATTTGGGTTGGGACTTTTGCTTCATTCCATCTGAGGAAGCATCTGGTGGAGTCTTGTCTGCTTGGAAAGTCTCTGTATTTCAACTTCCCTCATCCAGGCCGGTTGGAACAACCCTCCACTGATTGGGTTTGTATCTCCCTATATGCTCTGTTTTTTCTATACTTAACGTTTATGGGCCTTCCTCTATTTCGGGTGGTCGATCTCTATGGGAATTACTAATCTAGGACAGAGCATTGTTTAGAGATTTCCTGTTTGCAGGTGGAGATTTCAATTCGGTTCTCATTGTTGAGGAGCGTCACAACACCTCAACTTCCACCTCAAATTATGCTCTGTTTTTTGAGTTTCTTCAGAGTATGGAGCTGGTTGATCTAAACCTTACTGGAGCTAAATTCACATGGTATGGTGGAGGTTCGAACGCGTCCCGTCTTGATCGTTTCGTGATCTCTCTGGCAGCTTTGCTTCTCTTTATTGATCTTGTCCAATTTGGCCATACTCGCTCCCTTTCAGATCACAAACCAGTGACTATTTCTTCTTCTGATGTTAATTGGGGTCCTAAGCCCATGCGGTTCCTTAACGCATGGGTTGAGCACAAGTTTTTCAGATCAGACGTTCATGGTTTTTGGGAGTCCTATACCTGTCAAGGATCTGCAAGCTATGTTTTATGGTTCAAGCTCAAAAGGTTGCGAAATGATTTACAACGGTGGAGTCGTGAGGTGTTTGGACGAGTTGACAGGGAGGTCGAGGCTATGAAAGCTGAGCTCAACTCTTTTTATGATGCTCTTGATGATCGGGACTTGTTGATTCGCAAGCAAAAGATCCTTGCGCGGATATGGAGCCAAAAGGCTCGGTTGAAGTGGCATAAACACGGGGATGTCTGCTCCCGTTTTTATCACAAGATTGCAAATCTAGGAGCTTCCAGAAATAAAATATTGTTGCTTCGTTCGGGCTCGTTTTCTCTTACAGACCCTATTGATATCAAGAACCATGATGCTAAGCATTTTAGCCTTTGTTTCACAAGGCCTGGTGGTTCTCGAGTCCACTCTCCCGACTTCCCTTAGCTAGATTGTCTGGTTTTCAAGCTTGTTTTCTGGAAGAGCCCTTTTCCTCCGATGAGATTTTTGCAGCCATTTGTGATTGTGGTTCGGAGAAAGCTCTAGGGCCTGACGGTTTTTCCATGTTTTTTATGAACTCTGCTGGGACACTATTAAGGAGGACATGCTCCGGTTCTTTTCTGATTTCTATGCCTCAAGGACTTTAGGGAAAAGACTTAATTCCACTTTCCTCACCTTGATCCCCAAGATTCGTAATGCTGACATAATTCAGGATTTCAGGCCAATCAGTCTCATCTCATGCCCTTCAAGTTCTAAATGATATCATCAGTGACTCTCAGTCAAGTTCTAAATGATTGCTTCTAAAGTTATTGATATGGTCCGTCATTCCAATGAGGAAGTGATTGTTCTCAAGCTCGAGTTTGAGAAGGCCTTTGAGAAGGTAAATTGGGATTATATTGAGGACGTAATGGATGCCATGAATTTTGGGCAAAAATGGCGTTCTTGGATGACCTCCTGCTTCAGAGCTTTTGTAGAAATTCTTGTGAATGGTTCTCCTAGTCATGATTTTCCCATTCTCAATGGGATTCGACAGGGATATCCCCTTTCACCTTTTATCTTTCTGATTGTCGTAGAGGGTCTCCACCAGGTGCTAGAGGAAGGCATCAGGCTAGCAGAGTTTTTTGGGGTACAAATAGGCCCTACTGGCCCGGTTATCTCCCACTTACAATTTGCTGATGACACCCTTCTTTTTGTAAAAGGCTCAGTTGATGATCTCTTGAGACTTAAGAGTACCCTCCTTACTTTTCAGCTCAGCTCGGGGCTTAAGATTAATTTTGATAAATCCACAACAGTTATCTTGAATGCCCGATCTTTCTCTCGTATGTCTGTTGCTTCTTCTCTGGGTTGTATGGTGGGATCGCTCCCTATTAAGTATCTTGGCTTTAGCTTGGGAGCCAACCCTATGCGTATCTCTTTTTGGGATCCGATTATGCAGAAATTCAAGAACTTCCTTGCTCTTTGGAAGACTAAGGACCTTTCTATGCCCGATAGGTTGGTCTTAATTAAGTCCACTTTATTTTCTCTTCCTATCTTTATTATGTCTCTTTTCAGGGCTCTTAAGGGTGTTATCCGAGAATTAGAGGCATGTAGGCGTCGTTTTTTATGACATAATAGGGAAAGAACTCGGGTTTTCTACAAGATCCGCTAGTCAACTGTTTGTCGGCCTTAGATTAAGGGTGGTCTAGGCATCCAAGGCTTGGAGAGGGTAAATAAAAACTTGTTGGCCAAATGGTTTTGGCGCTTTGCTTCTGAGAAGGACTCTCTTTGGAAGCGAGTTTTGTGTGCGAAGTATGGTTGGAGCATGTCCGAATGGGATCTCACTGCCCTTGACAAACCAGGTTCCTCGTTCCTTTTTAGTCACATTATGACTTTATCTGATGACCCGATTTTCAGGACTCTTTTTGGGAATCAAAGTCTACATTGGAGGTTAGGTTGTGGGATCGCATTCGTTTCTGGCAGGATGATTGGATTGGTCCGGTGGCCCTTCGGTACCGTTTTCCCCGACTTTATCTTATATGTCCGGGTAAATGGTTGAGTATTGGAGAGATGTGGCAGGATGGTTCTTGGAATATCGTTTATCGTCAAAAATTTCTCTTTGCTTATGAGTGTGATGATTCGGCTTTACTTATAGAGCTTTTGAGCTCAGTTTGTGTCACGTGGATTCACTTGACAAGGTTATTTGGTCACAAAGGGAAGCTGTTTTTTCTACAGCATCCACTTTTCTTCTATCGTCAGATACTTGAGTCCTCTCCTATTTCTTGGGCTGGTTTTCTTTGGGTTAAGAATTTACCACCCAAATATAGTTCCTTGGTTTGGTTACTGGCTCATAATGTCGTCCCTACCAAGAATTTTTTGGAGGAACGAGGACTTCCCATCTTTATTCAGGATATGCTTTGTGGCTTCTGCTTTCGGATTTTTGAGTACTCAACGCATCTTTTCCTCCATTGTGATTATTCTTGGTTGCTTTGGTCCAAGGTGTTTTTGTGGTGGTCTATTGTTTGGGTTATGCCCGGTGATTGTGTTTCCTCTTTATCGGCTTGGAGAGGATTAGGCCGAAGACGTTGGTGGAAATCATGGGTCAAGGTAGCTTACTTATGTTTTTGGCATATCTGGTTACATAGAAACTCAACAGTTTTCAGGCAACAATTTGAGTCTATTGATGCAGTTTTTTCCAAGCTTCAACTCCACAGTTTTGGAATCTATAAGTTGGCTGGTGATCTGGTTGAGGAGTCCAGCTTTACTATTTGGCTGACATCCCCTTCCATTTATTTTGTTTCTTTCGGCAAGAGATGATTTCTCCTCTTTTGGGAGTTTTCTATCTTTTGGAGGTTATTTGGGATCTTTCCCAACTTTGTAATTTGTAATTCCAAAGCTATTAAATAAAACCATCATTTATCAAAAAATAATAATAATAAATTGAAATAGTTCTCATTCGCCTATATTTCCTTCAATGCTTAGAAAAGTCTTATTCTAGATAGGCAAGCACATGTTCTTATTGCGCAAACTAAGAAGCAATTTGATCATGAGTTTAGAAAACTAACAAAAAAACGCTCCGCTACCTCGTATAAAGGTTCTCTTCTACCATAACTAGGATTCACGTTTTCCCCTACCGTCCTCGCAGTCCTCCACGTCGCCCGCTGCAACCATGCTGCTTCTCCTCCTCCACGCTACGCGTCCCTCCGCTCCTCAGTCGCCATTGATGGCTCACCCAGGAAACCGTCGTCAGGCTAATGGAGCCAGAGCTCGTTCACCGTGGTCGTCGGTGGATCCTCCCCGGATACTGCCCTCTCCGCTCGGGTTGGGCATGAGACCTAAGGCCATGCATCGTGGGGGCGTTTGGTCCATGCAGGGGCGGGCACCCAGGCCCTTGTGGCCGTACCTGCCGTATCGGTTCGAAGCGCCACCGATGGACCCTCGCCGGGAACCAGGAAACCGACCCCGGTACCAACGACCGGATCTGAGATGGGGTCGTGCTGAGTTCCATCGGGGCGACCACCACCCGATGATGGTCCCTTTCCATCCATCAGAGTTTTTTTTCCTCTGCCATGCATGGTGATCCCTCCACCGATCAGGGCGACTCGGCCGTCGGCGTCCTTCAGGAGGCATGCAAACCCTAGGTTGCATGCAAATCCCAGGACTCGAGGGGGCCTCTTTAGGGTTCCGGGTCCACGTCCGCCGTCACCAAGGCGACATGGTTCACTGTCTCCAAGATCCAGGACGTAGCCGGTGATCATCCAGAGGGAGGACTCCTCTAACCACAGCCCCCCCCCCCCCCCCCCCCCCCCCCCGCCCCCCGGACGACCTAGGCCCCCGGTGAATCGTTACACACAGGGGGAGTTACTGTGGTCCATCAAGGGATACTGCGGTACAACCCTGGCATTGCCCCCCGGCCTCGGCAGATCAAGACAAGACAGGAGCCAGAGGCACCTTATGGAGAATCTGAGAAACCGAAGTCCCCAGATACAACCGGGCAAGCTCAGGATCAGGTCATAAGCCCGGGGGCTATAGCCCCTCGAGGGGTGAATGATTTCCCAATGCGGGGGTGGGGTGAACCGTCTGGGGCCTATACCCACAGACCCGAGACAACTGCAACCGGGAGGTCTCGAGGAATCCGCACTAAAGGCTAAGTTACTCCTTGTTTTCCATGCTTTAGGTCGAATAATATTCTGGCTAGATAGGATTAGGGTTGTGGTTTATTTTTTGTTTGAAACGTTGGATCGAGGAACTCTTGAGTTTGGATCTGCGAGACAAAGCAGACTTCACGTATGGACCCATGAGCGCCTGGCGGGCTACGGCCGGTTGGGACAGAAATCTGATTTCCGGGACTGTTATGCTCTCTTTTGTAAGCTTGATATGATACTGTAATACAGTACTTCTTTCCCGTTTCAAAAAAAAAAAATAGGCCAGCACATTTTACATATTTCTAATTCACGTGTACTATTTTTACGATTAACTCTCAACTTGACAATTTGTCACAAATTAATTTTGCCATCAAAGCAGCCATTGTTGTCAACGAACACAAGAAATACGTAATAAATGAGACGGCTTGTTGAACTATCATTCTAGGTATATAAATAAACCTCTGTTAAAGTAGCACATACACGCTTCAATTAATTTAGAGTTTCTGGGTTGTGCCATGGCTGCCGCTTCATTCCTCTCTGCAGCGGGACGAAGGTTGTCTCAAATAAAAATATATAATTATGTTGTAAATCAAGTAGCTAGTTTAGTATCCTTGGACATTATTCTAAAGAGAAAGAAAGTATATTTGGACATCTAATTAAAGTTTTTTTTATCACTTGAACGTTTTAATTCTTTATTTGGCAGATTGGAGGGAAAAGTAGCGATAATAACGGGAGGAGCAAGCGGGATCGGCAAGTGCACGGCCGAGTTATTCACGCAACAAGGAGCCAAAGTCGTGATCGCCGACGTGCAAGACGAATTGGGCCGGTCGGTGGCGGCGGATCTGGGCCCCACAACCTGCTCCTACGTCCACTGCAACGTCGCCGACGAGGCCCAGGTAAAAAACGCCGTGGACAAAACCGTCGCCGCCCATGGAAAGCTGGACATAATGTTCAACAACGCGGGAATAGTCGATGACTTCAAACCAAGCATCATGGACAACGAGAGGTCCGATTTCGAGCGTGTGATGAGCGTGAACGTCACGGGCGTGTTCCTGGGCATGAAGCACGCGTCCAGGGTCATGATCCCGGCCCGGACTGGCTCCATAATCTCCACCTCCAGCGTAGCCTCGTGTCTCGCCGGAACGATTACTCACGCTTATACTGCGTCGAAGCATGCGGTGGTGGGACTGACGCGGAACGCGGCGGTTGAGCTGGGCCGGTTTGGTATCAGGGTTAATTGTGTGTCTCCGTTCGGTGTAGCCACACCTTTGAGCAACTCATACAATGGGTTCGAAGACGATGAGGGTTTTGAAACGATGATGGAGTCGATCGGGAACTTGAAGGGCGTGACGCTTAAAGCACAAGACGTGGCTCATGCGGCTCTGTATCTGGCTAGCGACGAGGCTTGTTATATAAGTGGACTCAACCTCCCCGTAGATGGAGCTTTTAGCGTTTATAATTCTTCCCTCCAAAGGTTTCAAGATCATAAATCTTCCTAATCTTTGTGAGACATGAAACTCAAGATAAGTGTCTAGTTTGATTTCCTAGCCTATTGTCAAACAAATGATCTTACATACTTATATAATAACGATCAAAATAACTAATAAGATATACTCGCCTTACCCTCAGATACGTGTGGCGTCCTCATTTTCTTTCGTCTCTCAACTCGTTATGCTCGTGCGTTGAGGCGCGTGTCTCTTTTCTCCCATGTTTTGGGTCGTCGTGTGGTGCTGGCCACGGATGAGATGCCTTCGGCATCTGAGTGTGATGAGTGGGGATGACTAAGTCCCAAAACACTCTTTTTAAGTGCATTAGGACATAGTTAACAAGCAATAGATAAAACGATTATGTACCGGTCGATCCCACATGAAGTAGAGGAATCACTAGTATTTTGCTAAAACCGAGGGACGTGGGCTATCACTTCCACATCCCTGAAATGAAAAAGAAAGGGTGGAAAAAGAAAAGTGTTGTTTTAAAGTCTAGACATAAATTAAATGTGCACATGCTACTGTTGAGTCTCGAGGTAGGGTTGGAGGTAAACCAACTCGCGACGGAAAATCAATGAAAACCAAGAGACGATTAAAACCATGAAACAACTAACAAAGAATGGATTCACAACTAAAAAATTCCGCACTATTACTTACCAAAACAAGAACACCGGGTAACAAATAATTGACTTGTGATTGTTATGTTGAAAAAAGATGACTTAAACATAACAAACTCCATCAACTTGTCAAGCTAAAAGCATGGGACAAGTATGGCGACAAGTAAGGTGTAAATAGGACAAAGTATGGCTAAACATGACGGGGTTAGGTGGTGAATCACCAACACCTTAATCCTTGTCTTGCTTACTTAGTACTAATTAATCAAGACTTGATTAATTAGTTTCATAGGCCTTGGTTGCATGGGCCTCTCATGAGCCTCTTGGAACATGGCCCGTGGCCGTTCCAAACGAGGTCTCGTGACGTTCTCATCGCCTCCATGCCTTTCATACCGGAAATGCCCAACATTATCCGATGTGATCAATCCCAAGACTCCAAGCCTTGTCTCGATCCGTAAAGTCCTATTCACTTACGGGCACATGACCCAAAACCCAGTTTTGGTCATGTCCCGAGACAACTCCCTTTTGGCCATTCTCCATAAATGTGTCAGTGAGTTTCACCCTCCGGTGTGACCCTTAGGTTTATGCATGTCAATAGATCAACGTAAAATCTCATTTTACTTGATCCTATTTAAGTGGCAAATAACGAGACTTTAGCATTGTCTGACACTACATAACGAATCGACCTTGTCGATTCTAACCTTTCCGTCATCCTTGTAGTTATCCTTTTATCTCCGATATCCTGATTGATATAAGGCATAGAGCCGTCATCCATATTATTCTCAATCATTGTTCCTTGATATGTGAGGTGACTGAATATATGATACCCAATATCATGTGCATGGCCATGCTATTATTTTAGTCACTCTCGATCAAGCGGCCGAGAACCGATATCTTTCTCATACCTTAGTATGAGGGATAAATCCCTTAGCCGTCTTTCGTGTCACTCATGCAGCCCGTCCCCAAGCCAATCCTGGCCGTTATGGAAGCCCTGTTACGGACAACGTTAGGCTCAGGTCAAAATCAGTTGTTGATTGCATAGCGATCACAAAGACTCATTGGTCTAAGGATACATGACAAGCTACGACACTGAATATGTTCACGACTTAATCTATGACACATATTCAGGGCGGGTCGTCCAATATCATGTCCCACATGATGTCTATGATTAGACTCTGGAATCCCATTTCAATGACTAACAGAACGTAAACCCACTATGGGTCTTGGAGGATTGAAGTTTTTGGGACTGATTTAGGAGGTTTTGGAGGTTAAAAATGAGGTTTTGAGGGGTTAAATTCGTGGAGAAGAAGTTGGAGGGAGAAGAAGGAAGAAACTGTCAGACCCGTCATGGATCCGTGATGGGAACTGTGACGGAGTACGTCACGGCTCCGTGACGGAGACCGTGATGGCACATGTGACGGTGCAGGTCACAGTTCCGTGTCCCGAACCGTGATGGAGCCTGTCAAGGCTCCGTGACCAACTCCTTGATGGATCAGAAATGGATCTTTTTGGGTCCATTTTGGGTGTTTTCGAGTAATTAGGAAGATTATCTTTAACCGAACGTTTTGGGGTTTAACTTGGGTGTTTACTTTTTAAACCACCCTTGAATTATTATTTATTCTCGCATTACTTTGTGATCTTAGATGTTGTTCCCGATCATGACGGAGGAGGTTACTAGGTGACTCGTGGTTGCCCGTGTTGGATAACGTTGAGGTAGGGAAAAGTAGCAATTACCGGTTTAATTATGGAAAGTTACTAGAATGCATATAGGTTATGAACAATCGGAATAATTGTAGAATCACATGTAGGTTGTGAGTAACTAGAGTAGTCGTTTAACTTATGGAACCACTTGCGGGCCATGTCGTGCCCGTAGGTGTGAGACTTGCTGTGCTGTAGAATCACATGTGGCCAGGTCGTGCCGTAGGATTGTGTGCTGATTGCGTTTGTTTGTGATTAGTAGCCTGTAATGTTGATATGTGGTATGTTCTGTGGTTAATTTAAGAATGTGGTGAATGTTGGTATGAATTGTTGGCTTGTGATATGATCGGGTGAATGATAGACCGATGTGGTGTGTTCAGTAAGATATGTCGGTATGATATGTTCGGTATGATATGTTCGGTATGATATGTGTGGTGTGAATTGTACCCCATGCTACGGGAAGATACCCGACCGACGGAGGATTCCGGTATGGTATGTTATGAGTTTCACCCCGATGCTGTGTGTCCGGGATGATATCTAGACCGATGCTATATTCTGGTATGATGTATTGTATGAGTTTCACCCCGATGCTGTGTGTCCGGGAAGACATCTAGACCGATGTTGTATTCCAGTATGATGTGTTTGTTTCACCTCGATGTTGTGTGTCCGGGAAGACATCTAGACTGGTGATGTATTCCGATATGATGTGTTTGTTTCACCCCGATGTTGTGTGTCCGGGAAGACATCTAGACCGATGCTGTATTCCGGTATGATGTGTTTGTTTCACCCCAATGTTGTGTGTCTGGGAAGACATCTAGACCGATGCTATATTCCGGTATGATGTGTTTGTTTCACCCCGATGTTGTGTGTCCGGGAAGATATCTAGACCGATGCTGTGTTCCGGTACGATATGTTGAGCCGTGCGGTGTGACCGTCGTGTCATGGTATACCTACCTTATGTCTGTATGGCATTGGGTTGAGTGGCATTCGTAGTTGGTGTTGCTGCAGACATATCCGTTGTATGTGTGTTTTCTTTGTCGTGGATCTAGTGTCAATAATGGTGTTCTCCTGTTTGTGTTTGTTTGTGTTGTTGCTTTACTAATATGCCATATTTGAACGGGTATTCGTGGTGACGAAGCGGAAGCTCATCCCTTTTACTACTTTTTCCTACTGAGCGAAAGCTCATCCCCTTCATTACTGTTTCTTACAGGTTTTGAGCGTGATTTGGTTTAGAGGATGGCTCGGAGCTCGGGAGCTCATCGAGAGTCCGGGTGTTATTTGCTTAGTAGAGACGTCTCCCTTTTATTGTACTAAACTTTGTTTTTATTTTGGATTTCGAGCGTTTGACTCGTGTTACTAGAGTTGTTTGGCTTGGAACTAAATTCGGAGATTTATTTCGTTTAAATTTACTTTTATTATTATTATTATTTTTAGTTCACGTCTCGAGTCCGGTCAAACCCGGATTTGGGGCGTGACAATTTGTTGACTAGGGACCTATCGAGTGTGATCTATCTCAATCTATGGTTCTATTCGCTTTGTGGGCATAGATCAGAACACACATCGATATATTACTCCAACACATAAGTAATATAAAGCCGCTTTAATTTTATTGCTAACGATGATATATACATTTGGACATTTAGGATTGAACTATGGGCACTAGGACTAACAACTACCACCTAAGACACATAACATTTGATTCACAAGAGTCGGTCACGGGTATAAGTAAACATGACTTCCAATCAACGCATGGTTTGGTTAACGAAGGTGAAATAAAATAATGCTTTCCTTATGGTCTTAGAACACTTAAGTTCCTATGTATGCACTATCATGAAATCAACCACATACTAGTCACGGGGAGATGGTACAAGACCATTTCCCTGACCGATATGCGAACCACCAATCATCAGAAAGAATTAAAATAGGGTGTAGTTCTACGATCTTGCTCGAAACTCGATCAATCACTGAACAAGAGATAACGACAGCGATGCATGTCACTCTCGCTACCAACTACCAAAAGTAGAGATAGCTACACCACTCGGCGAATCGACTCAGCTACGCCTAGTTCACTTCCTAATTCTCGAATGCCATAAACAAGATGAACATACGAAATCAAGTAGAACTAAATAAAGTATCGAATCACGATACTCTGGTAGTATACAAGCATGAGAGAACTCTAAATAAGTTGTCGAATTTACTTAGCTACGCATAGTTCAATCAACCTGACCTAATAAATCGATCATCAAAGAGAACTAAATAGAGCAACGAATCACGAAGCTCTAGTAATAAAAAGCGTAAGTAAACTCAAAATCAATTAACGAAACTACTTAGTTACGCCTAGTTCACTTATTGAAAACCAAACACCACTGAACAAGATGAGTTCGGTAATCAAGTAAAACTACATAGAGCACCGAATCACAAAACTCTAGTAATACGCCAGCGTAAATAAATTCTATAAACGTGAAATCTCGTCTCACACTAGATCGAATCATGGACCGCTCCAAACATCAATCTACATAGCGCATACAACAATCACGGGGAAATCCCCAAATCGTTCGGTCGACTTAAAACGCACAAGAGAATCAAGAAAGCACAACCTAGTGTATTCCTATATCGTCAATAGGAATTCAAGACATAAACATGTCGGAAATCCTAGATAAGTTCACTAAATTGCTAAAGTTTGCATTTTTACAAACTCTAGCCCAGAACTTGATATACACCCGAGAGACGAAATAGCTAGCACATAAATCGGGTTCAAAAACATGACAAATCGAAAAAAAGAACGAAAACCATGCATAAACATCGAGTAGCTTAAATATAGATGAATACTCATACAAACAATTAGATGCTAATTAAGCTCAAAAAACCCAAATCATGCTAAAAACATCATCAAACTCAAATCAACCATAAACCCATGCATTAATTTAAAGAAAATCAACATTTACACAACATCCATGAATAAAGATTGGAATCCAAGGTCATGAAATCCAAATCCTACTCAATCCTACAAAAAAAAACCCGAGATTTACAACAAAATAGAGAAGAATAGAGATTAGAACCGGATTGGGTTGAGAAAGCCAATCAAAAACTCCTCTAGCTTGCAAACCCACCATCTCCAACTATCCAAAGCTTCAACACATAAAAATGGAGTAGATGGAGATGGTGGGAGGCTCATGGATGCTTGAAACCTCCTTAGATCGCCTTAGTTATGGTCTTAGATGGTAGAAAATACTCTCAAGATGAAGAACACTCAAGAATAAATGAAAAAAACGAGAGAGAAATGAATAAATAAAAAATAAAAACTTGAAATTAATTTGATATCAAAAAAATCTGATCCAAATTCTAAGGTTACAACCGAAATATATAAGCAAAAGCGAAAAATGAAATATAAGGTAGAGTCTACTTCAGAATCACGCGTGAAGGAGCTGGAGGAGCCTCAGCTGGAGCTTGTGATCCCGTGCGAGCGACAACAGTAGACAGGACGGTCAATCAGGCTCTTGGCGAATTGATCTTATGGTCAACGAACGACGATCCAACGACTGGGAATGGTCAGATGCGCAATCAACTGATCCAACAGCCGCGAGAAGCACGCGGGCACGGGAGATGATGTGCTGCCGCAACATCTTACCAGATCTATAGTTGTATTCCAAGTATGCTCACCAAACCAACAATTTCACAGAGTCGTTCAACTCTTGTATCGGTAAGGGTCGAGACTATCCTATCTTCAGCATCTTAGAGTTATATAGGACTAAGCTAATGAAGTGGTTCTACACCAAGGGGAAGCTTATCCAAAGAGGAGATGAGGTGTTATGCCCAAGAATCAACAACAACATCGAAATCATTATGGAAGAAGCCAAGAGATGTCCTATTAGGCATAATGGTACGACGTTGTTTGAGAAAATTGTACATACAAAGTTGAAGTCCAAGATTGCACATATTTTTGTCTCTAGTGGCATTTAAGTGGCATACCTTGCAAGCATGCTATTGCAGTGATGCTTTGGACAAGGGGCAATTCGAAGAATGTTGTGCATGAGTACTACTCAGTAGAAACCTTCAAGAAGATATATCAGGGTCAAAATTTTCCAATCGAAGGTTTGAAGAAGTGTAGAAAATACCACATCCGGACCATATTTTGTTGCCTCATCTTGTTCATAAGCAACTTGGACGACCCCGAGTAAGGAGAAGGAAAGGTTTCATAGAGAGGTAAGGGATGTTGGATGCGAACGAGCGTTCATATCTGTCAAGGAAAGGGATTGTCATCAAATGCATCAAATGTGGTAAACCCCGTCACTACAGTGTCACCTCGAAGATATAACCAAGGCGAAAAGGACACAGTGGCAACAATGCTTCCCAACTTAGTCCACCAGCTCGGAAAGAGTCCTACAATGTCTTTGGTGAAGGGCCTTTTATTCCTCCAAAGCTTGACAAGAAAAGAGTTGATGCTGAAGTAAAGCGTGCAAAGGATAGAAAGCGTATAGCCTTGCTTGCACTGAAGAAAAAGAAGCTGCACGTACTGGTGAATCATCAAAGACAACGTGTGAAAGTATTGCTTAGTTGTAAAACCCGCTTTGTTTTTACGAGAGTGTTATTTTGAAATTTGAAACAATGAGGTGATTTTTTGCAACAAGTACAAAAAAATATGGTTTTAGGGTCAAACCAGGCTAGGCCTGACCCATCTGTTCGGCATTTGGGCCGAGAAGCCCAAAACCGATGTCTGAGGCCCAAGTTGAGTCAGGCACGCGAACTTATACCCCTTCTAGGGTTTCTGAACCTCACTCCCTTTCTTCACTCACGCCTCCATTCCCTCTCTCTCTCTCTCTTCTCTGAAACCGAACCACACCCTCTCCCATCTAAGCTCGCCGCCTTCTTCTCCGGTCAGACCTCGTCACCACCACCCTCTCCCGGCTCCCTCTCACCAGGTCCGACCAACTCCGACCGTCCTCTCTTCTCGCCGGACACCCGCGTCTCAGACCTCCCTCTCCCCTCTCCGTCCAACCTCGGCAGCCACCACCTCCATTTCCCACCGTCTTCCTCTTCTGCGTTGAAACCCAACCCCGTCGGTACCATCCTCGTCTCTGACGTCGCCGGCGCACGCCAGATCCGGTGAGTCTCGCCGGTCCCGTCCGTTCTTGAAGCGTCGATCTTCGCCGTACTCCTTTGCCGTACTTCCCCTACGGTGATAACCTCTATCACCGCGAGGGTTCGGCCGGTACTGTCACGCCGGTAACCGGCCGAGCTCAAACCCGAAACCCCCTTTTTCCTCTTCCCTTTATTTTCTCCGTGTGTCTTTGGATCTGTGTAGTGGGGAAAGCGAAGTGTTTTTTTTTGGATATTGACTATTCGAAGCAAAATCAAAGGAAAATTGAAAAGAAATTGAAACTGAAATCTTGTGGATCTAAACTGGTTGGAAGCGAAATCAATTGAAACTGAAAAGAAAATCCATTTTGAAACGAAAAGCAGTTTTAAACGAAAAAGGAAAAAGACATGAATTTTAAGATGAAAGGAAATTTTGTTAAAACGAAGATCAGATCTAAACCATTAAGGGTTTAAAATCAATTTGGTTTTAAAAACGGTTGAACGTTTGGGTTTGGACTGGTAATCGGACTTAGAACGGGATTTAAAAGTGGAAACGCTGAATCGAACACCTCGGGATCCGTGCCTCGAAGCTTGTGCCCCGGGATCCGTGCATCGAGAACCGTGCCTCGGGAAACATGCACCGGGTTCTGTGCTTGGGGTTCGGGTGCTCGAAACCGATTCGTCGTAATCCCGCTTTTATCCCGTTCGAGTTTAAAAAGGCAACGTGTTGATCTTATTTTGTACAACACCTTTTCTGATTGTAAGTTTAACTGTTAAAAACCCAGAGCTTGGACTTCGCCCTAGAAAACGAAGACCACTCTGGGACCCGTGTGAAGAACGGAGGAGAGGCCACTCGAGCTTTTCATCAGAGTATTATTAGAGGAAGACCACAAGGTAGGGAAAGTCCTAACGACTCGAGTATTTCATTACTAGTATGCATGTTAGGATAATAAAATCGGAAAGGTCCTAGAATGGCATATAGGATGCGAATAACTAGAATAATCGTCTTTCAATTATTAATAACTGGAAATGTCTAGAATGCATGCTTAGGATGAGAATAACTAGTGTAACTCGCTTTCGATACTTGGGAATTGATTTACTGGTAGAGAGGCCGTGATGAGCCCTCAGATTAGTTGTTGTGTTAGGATCACATGTTTGATTGCTTAATTTGAATAAGTTAAGAGTCTAACGAAACTAGCTAAATCGTACGCTTGATTAATTGATTGAATGTTTACACGTTGGTTGATTGATTGAATGTTGAGTGATCGAATGCTTGAACCTATGATCGAGTATGAATGATTGTGCCGAACGGTACGATCAGGTGGTCGATGGACCGATGGTTCGTGACAGGTAAGTATGACGGTAAGTGTAATTGTGGATATGAATCCTGTGTGGTGTGTATTGATGAACGTGTGTACTTCTAGGATTGATGATTAAGTGAATGTCTTTGACGTGTTGTGGTGAAAGTGTGATTCGATAAGCGTTGGTTGGTTGATGTGTTGTAATGTGTTTCCTTTATTCTTGTTCTTGAGATGTTTGGTTGTTCGGTTCGGTACTACACCGGGGGGGTAATCCGGTGGTGTTGTGGTCGTTGGTGTTTGGCAGATCTTGTGGGATAACGGTTGATTATTGGAGCCTGAGGGCATCGGTTATTGGATACTACGGGGATTGAATTAATGGAGCCTGAGGGCATTGGTTATTGGACCCTACGGGGCAGTTGGATGGGTTACTCTGTGAGAAATGGTTACTATGTTTTCACCCAAGTGTATGCGTCCTACGGGAGCACTACCTTGGTTCCCTATGACATATGATACTTTGGAGGTATTTCCGAGAATCCCGACGATGAGCGTCCCTATGGGATGGTTTCCGGTGCCCCGATGTATGTGCCTCCTCTGGACCGAGGGAAAATCCGATATGATATGGGTACTCTAGTGGATCGGAATATGGGAACCAATGTGATCCCAGAATCTATCCGTGGATCGGAGGCTTGAGAAAGCAAGTGGTTGGTGTGATATCATTTATTCCCATTTTAGTAGTTAAGATTCGTTTATAGTATTTTCATGGAATCTTTTAAGTTACTGTTATCTCTGAAAAAGCGATACTATTTTATTTACACGGATCCCATAGTATTTCATTGATTAATAGTATTTACTCGTTCCCAATTGTGATGATATTCTATTTTATTATAATGTTCTCTATTTATTCTCTGGGAAGTTATCCTTATCCTTGAGAATGCGCTATTGTTATCGTTGCTCTTTATTTATTTATTATATCTTTTGGTCTAAGGGTTTTAAGCACTTTTGTGACATCGAACTATAGCAGTTTTATTATTAAACTTGGAGGCTAAAGTTGTTTACGATTTTCCCTACTGAGCGTAAGCTCGCCCCTATTTGTTTATTTATTGTGTGTACATGTGTACTTGAGATCTGGGGAATTCGAGGCTCGGGAGCTTCCGGATGTCTTGAGGGTTGTATTAGAGATGTGTTGGTCCACATTGTTGAACTTTATTTATCTTATGTTACTTGTCAAGTTTTGACACTATATTTGAAATTTTGGATTGACTTATTGAGAAATATTTTGGACTCGCCTTCAGCTTTAAAAGAGTTTATTAATGTTTTGCTACTTTTATCCCGTTTGTTTCAGGTCACGTCTCGAGTCCGGCCAAAACCGGATTTGGGGCGTGACAACTCAATTGGTGATATCATCACTCAAGGAAATGCTATAAAGGGTGAGGTCTTGGGTTCAAGTCTCACCAACAACCTAGGTTGGTATTTGTCTGTGGACAGTACACCAGAGGGGTTGGGGTGTATTGGGCTGCAGACCTAACATCGCCGCGCGTGGGGCCTGGGTCTGGCACGGCGGGATGTTACATTAGTACCTCAGTTTTTTTTCATAAACGATATTCATGAACCATATCTAACTAATGAATACATACCCTTACAGCTACATCTTCTGAGGATGAAGCTAAGGAGCATGAGGAACAAACATTGGATGACGATTTGCAAGACATTGATGACTTCGTCCATGAGGCTCGTACCTTGGATGATGATTTCCAATTGATTGATGATTATGTCCATGACCAGGCTAATATTGGAGAAGACAATGATGATTTTTTTCATTCCAACTGAAGATGGTAATTTTCTGAATGCTCTTACCTTGGATGATGATTTCCAATTAATTTATAATTGTGAAGCTGTTGTAAATGATTATTAGTTGTAATTGTACCTGTAGGAGCTGTTGCTCCACAATTTAACAATCAAGGTGCTGCTGAAGTTTGTACTGAAATTCCTACAAGTGAAGCTGCTGCCACAATTGAAGGTCCAACAAAACTACCAATGGAAGAGGTTTTGAGTCAAGATTTCAGGAAATTGACCCCCTCCCAAACTGATACACATTCTATTTAGCAGCAATTGGACCATCTCATAGATGGGGTGTCGACACAACAACGTGCTTTTGAAAGGCACCTCCTCTTTGGTGATGAGTTATTTCCAACGGTTAAGGTAAATGTATTAACTTCCATATGCATATCAAATATATATGTTAATTCAACATATGTTATGGTCCAACACTGAACTTAAGTTATATGCAGATCTAGATGTGGGTAAATAGGCTACTTTATGTATGACTTTAAAATAGGTATTAACGTAAGAGTTGGAACTAGGTTTTCATATTTGTTTTTCATTAACCAAAACAATTGAACATTATGAACTGATTTTCTGAATTGAAAAATTTGTTAAGGTTCAATAAATAGTTGAGAAATTTTGAATTTCATGTGAACTGTCAATTCTTTCCAGGATAGCATACTAACTTTATATGATTTCCAAAATATGAATTGAAGAACAATTCTGTGATGATTAAGATTTTCACCTTCACCTTGTAATATATTCTGAAATTGTAGGATGTCCTTGATATCCCAAGGTTGCTGAACAAGCCGAGGACAGATTTGCATGAGAAGATTGCAAATCATAGAAACCAAACCATACAATAACCGAGGATATTTTTTGGCATATCTTGCTCGTCGGACATTTTCAACCGTAATAAACCAATTTTTCCTATTCAATCAAAGAAAACCAATAATCCGTTGGAGATCAATTAATCTGTGACATGGTTCAGTTTAGGCACCTCGACTCACGAATCCGTTAGCGACCAAACAACTACAATGAGCTCAACTCAGTCACACGTAAGCTCAATTCATAGATGACGAAACTGTGGAGAACCAAAATGAAATAACCATAAATTCAAACCCTCAACACTTACAACCAACAATCAGGCTATAAATCCAACTAAAAAGATAATTTAAGTTAGTTTTACAAACAAATTATACTCAACTCAGTTACATATAAACTCAATTCAGAGATGACGAAATTGCGCAGCACCAAATCAAAACAACCATGAATGGATTAAAACTTTCAACACTTCAAAACAACAATCATGCCATAAATTCAACTACAAATAGAATTTAAGCTAGTTTTGCATAAAAATTAAGCACAAATTTGCAAGAATTGACCGATCAAATTAAACATTACCAATTCACACCTGATAGAGCACATGATCTTCGCATCTGATACCTTAAATTAGAAAATAAAAACATAACAAACTCAAAACAAATTATACAAAAATAGTAGCAAAATCCTCAACATACAACATGGAAATGGTTATCTGAATTGATAGATACTACAACCATGACAAATTCAACTTCGAATCTTACCGTTCTTCGATAAAGAAAATGATTTTTAAATCATGGGTTTTGAGTCGATGGTCCACGACCATCTGAGTTCCCAACTGTCCATATTGGACCACCAAAGAACAACATTAACACTTGGGCTGAGAGGGCGTACAGAGAAGACGAAGAAGGAGGCTGGAAACAAGAAAAGAAGAAAAAGTGTTACCTAACCATCTCTAAAGCTAAAACCAACTTGTTCGTCCCTATCCTTTTCCTCCCATTTTTGTTCCTCTTTCCCGCTACCCGAACCCTAACATACAGATTGAAAGAGAGCGTCACTATAAAATTGAGAAAAGGGCTAGTTATATTCCGGCCAAGGAGGGGCATTCAAACTTCATCATTGACAAGTGATTCTAACTAACCGATTCAATGTTTGCAACTATCATAGGGAGAAATCAATGAGAGACGTAGAAAAGGACTGATGGAGTTTGGTTGAGAGCTTAGAATTGAGAAATATCAAGAGAGGAGGATGCCTCGATGGCATGTGTCTTGACCTTATATATGATTAGTAAAACATAATTATTTAGTACATCATACTTATTTTAATACATCAATAAGATTTAAAATATATAAATGATATTCATTGTATCTGAGAGTTTTACTATTAAATTACATACTTAGTGATTTCAAGAATAAATAATCATCCATTAAATAATAAAAAGTTGAGATGTAAATTTCGTAGATAACAGATGATAATTCAAATTTAAACATTAACTATTTTATATAGATTTCAAGAACAAAGTGGAATGCTCTCTCAAGACGTTGTCGGCCCTAGAGCCCTTATAGCTACGTCGCTATTATTCTCCAATCTGGTGCACTGACTGATAGTCGGAGCCAGCTTCCCGCGCTCTCGCTGTCACGCCCCAATTTCAGTAAACCGAACTCGGGACGTGAACGTTTTAAAAACATAAAAACACTTTAAACCTGTTTTCATTAAATCACTTTAAAAATACCAGTTTGGTTCAACAAAAAGATATTTACAACTTAAAATACATCCCAACACGTGGACAAAAGTACAGGGTATCCGTCACTAGACTCAAAGACAAAACCCGGACTCCGCTCCTAGCTCCACAAGCTTCGAGAGCTCACCTAGTTCGTCCCACGAACAGTACCTGTAGGAAAAGCAGCTAGGGGTGAGCGTTCGCTCACCACCACAGATAACAGACTGACTACGGCATAATTAGCAGACAAAGCAAGTAACACCAACAACAACTCAACACCGGGGAACACCATCCCCAACCCAAGTACTCTAACTGAACATACACCCACTGTTGCCTTCCCTGACCAACTCGACACCCTGACACGTAAAGTAGACCCGACACAACCATTGACGACCTCTTCCAAGGACTCAAAACAAAGTTACGCAACACCAAACAGCATCACAAAGGATCACACCCCAAACAAGATCACGAAGGATCGCACACCAAACAAGATCACAAAGGATCGCAAACCAGCTGCCAAGAACGCCCTCCCGGGACTCTAACCCGGTCCGGCCAACCCAAGAATGTTGCAACTTACCGGGACTCTAACCCGTAAGCTAGACGGAAAATTCTTGCACTTACCGGGACTTTAACCCGTAAGCCAGCCAAAGTATGCGTGCAACTTACCGGGACTCTAACCCGTAAGCCAGCCAAAGTATGCTCACAAACCCAAACCACACACGCGCGGCCAGGACCCCTTTATTGGCGGGCGGGCCCCCTACCTCGTCTGAACATGCAGACGCGTGTGCTCGTGGACCCCCGTTTCAGGAAGCGGGCCCCCAACTTCCGGTAACCACAAACACAATCACAATCACAATCACAATCACAATCACAAGAAAGTTCAACAACCAATAACAACACAAGTTCAACACTCACAGGCACTCATGGCCACCAAGACACCAACAGTGAAACTCGGACTCAACAACCCCACAGGCACTCACGCCCTCCCAAGACACACCGACAGTAAGACACGGACTCAACAGCCCCATAGGCACTCACGGCCTCCCAAGACACCAACCATAAAACACGCTTGCAACTTACCGAGACTCTAACTCGTAAGCCAGCTAAAGAGAGCTTGCAACCCCCCGAGACTCTAACTCGGTCAGGCCAGCCAAAGACACTAACCTTAGTACACGGGCTCTCAAGGCCACCCAAAACACCAAAGGTAAAGACACGGGTTCAACAACCCCACGGGCACTCATGGCCACCAAAAACTCAACAATAAAACACACTTGCAACTTACCAAGACTCTAACTCATAAGCCAGCTAAAACACCAACAGTAAAGTATGGGCTCTCATGGCCACCCAAACACGAATAATAACACGGTCTCTCATGGCCACCCAAAACGCCAAAATAAACAATCAACCTCCGGCTTAACTCAAGCCTCCAACAGTCCTAATATCAACAGTTTCACAATCAACCTCCGGGCATGGTCATATGCCTCCAGTATATCGATAAGTTCACAATCAACCTCCGGGCATGGTCATATGCCTCCAGTAAAACAATTAACGCTAAGTTCTCTGCTCCTACGACACTACTAAGTGTCACATGCTTTTCCAGTAATTACTAAGTTCCCGTAACATGCTTTTCTAATAAACGCTACAATCCCGTATCATACTTTTCTAATATTTAAATGAAACTATCAACCCACGACACCCCGGTGTCTCACATGCAATTCTACTGTTAACTTTCCCCAGTCAGGACCGAGATCCGGCTACTTTTCCCTACCTCAACTGAAGAGCAACCGCTATGTCTCCTAGCTGCTGACGTCCTGGCTCGCTACCTCCGGTCTTCTCTTCGATCGAAGCCGGACTCTAAATTTAACACGAAACCACAAATCAATAACGGTTCCACCGTTAAACTAAAGGTTACGATTAGTCTAGTTTAGAACCGACAGTCGTCCCTTAAACTCGAGCGGGATAAAAGCGGGGTCACGGCGAATCGGGTTTGAGTACCCCAGCACCGAAACCGGTGTATGTTTCCAAGGCACGGTCCCAATGCACGAATCCCGAGGTCCGATTCAGCGTTCCGCTGTTAAACCCATCCTAAGTCTGTTTCAAATCAGTCCAGATAAATAACGAATTTACGTCCGAAATACAAAGGTCGAACTTTTAATCCAAATCTCGTTTTATTTTCTTCACTAAAATTACAGTACAACTCGTCGTTTCAAAAAAATAAACAGATCCGTCGCTCGGGACAAAACACAGAAGCCAAAACAAGAAACGAACGGTACGGAAATTAAACCGGCCATCGACGAAGACGTCGCCGACGACTAAACCCCCAGGCACGAACCTCACGTGGAGGGAAGGACAACTGGGTGGTGCACGGCGGTGCACGGCGGCGGTGACTTCGGACGGCGAGGAGGTGTCGGGTTTACAGCCGTGAAGGTGGTGAGCACGGTGGGGACCTTCCTCGCCTCAGATCCGGACGGCCCCGGTGGCTCCGTCCCGGATCTGTCGAACGCGCCGGCGACCTGGCTCCGGTCGTTCACGACGACGGCGAAGAGAGGCGAAGACGAAGGAGAGGACGGCGGCGGTTCGGGAGACCTGAGGAGGCGGAGGCTACGACCTCAGATCCGGACGGGCGCTGGCGAGCCCTTCTCGTGCACGGCGAGGGCGGAGCGTGGCTGAGGGTTCTCCTCAGATCCAGACGAGCGCCGGCGAGCTCGAGCGGAGAGAGGGAACGGCGAGAGGGAGAGGGAGACGGACGACGCGCGTTGGGCTCGGACTGCCGGAGACGTGGAAGGGAGGGAACCGTTCGGTGAGGTTGAGGGGCGAGGTCGGGACGGCCGGTTTCCGGCGAGATGAGATGGCGCGGGGAGTGGGTCGGGAGAGGTTCGAAGGAGACGAAGAAGAAGCAGTGAGGGAAGGAGGCTGCGTTGGAAAAGAAATTAGGGTTTTACCCTAATTTCGTGCTTAAATAGCATGGGCCTCACGGGCCTCTCGGCCCAATAGCTAGTTCAGCTGGGTCAGGCCTGGCTGGGCCTGCGGTTCTGGTCGGGTCTGACCGGCCCAACTTCATTTTTTTTTACGAAACAACTCGTTCCCAACCTCGACGTTATTATTTAATAATTTAAACGTTAAATTTTTCTCGGTCTTTACAGTCTACCCCCCTTAAAGGAATTTCGTCCCCGAAATTTAAAATAACGTACTTCAGAAGTCGAACCGGTCGGGGTACTTCGCGCGAACCTCGTCCTCGCGTTCCCAAGTCGACTCGGCGTCGTGGTGTCGCCACAACACCAGCTCTAAGCGTATAACCTTTCCGCGCAGGACCTACTTTCGTGGATCCCTATCCCACATCAGATTCTCTTTACACGGGGCATCACCCGTCACTTCGGCATCTGCCCACTCAAAGACGTACTCAAGACCTCGAAAGGCCCGATACACCGCGGGGCCAACCCGCCTCCGCCGCGGTTGAAACGCACCAGTCTACCCTTCGGACTCAACTCAAGGGATACATGACCACCGACTGCTGACTCGAGAGGTCGGCGCCGTCTGTCAGCATAGCTCCTGCTGACTCTGCGCGGTCTTCAACCACTCATGCTTCGGCACATCCGACTCAGTTGTCTCTCGGTCCAATCTAGACCCAGTAAACTCTTATCCCTCACTTCTGCCCAGCAAATGGGCGATCGACACGGCCTACCATACAACGCTTCGAACGGTGCCATCATGATACTGCCCTGAAAGCTGTTGTTGTAGCCAAACTCGACTAATCGCTCACGAAACCCATCGTGACGTGCCCCCATTTCCACGGTGCAGCCCGCAGTGGCTGCAATAAACCAGCGGGACGCTGCTGTTCGGCTCTCACCTGCCGATGAGTGAGGCATCGCGATACTTACTCTGCGACCGCTCTCCGCATCCCGCTCCACTAGACATGCCACCTGATGTCGCGCTCCTCTTAGTGCTACCCACGTGCACTGTCAGGCGTGAATACTGCGACTCTCGCAGCTCGTCGCCGGTAACGGTCGGTATTGGCTCGGCACTTCGTCAGCCAATCCATTCCCACAACTATGTTGCTGTCATTTCGTAGTATCCTTCCCACGGACACAGGTACCAGTTTAGTCGCTGCCGAACTTCATGGAACCTCGCGGTCTCACTAAGACCTCGCTCCTCCACCGTTATCGTGCTTACCAATTCCGAACACACCCAAATCCTCGGGGTGAGGACTCGATCCAGCATCAGGGCTCTTGAGCCTTCTCTCGAACCTCCAGTATCAGCTCGATTCTCTAACTTCGCAGGCGCGACAGCCCCAGTTAACACCACCCCACCACCAACCGGCATGTCCCGACGCATGGGTGGACTCAACGGCACTAAACTCAGCCCCAACCTCTCAGCACAACTCGACAAACAAATGAGTGTGATATCCCGGCATCCAATGAATTTGACGCCCAAAATCGGAAGACGAACGCCCACTCCATTGGTCACTCTGGTAAGGTCTAGTGTAACCCTCACATGTTCCTCTAGGCATTTACTTGTAACTTTCCGCAACCAAACCAGTGTTCGCTACTCATCCCTTGCGGGAAAAGTAGTGAAGAGGATGAGCGTTATGCTCACCTCCACGGACACCCGTTCGATTATGGAATACTAGTAACACACTAAAGACTTACCGATCTAGCCAGGGCAACCCACTACCTCAAAACCGGATGCCAAACGTCACACTGCTCACGCTATTAATGCCTTAATTATAATAGTACGTAAGCGAAAAACTCAACAACGACTCAACCGTACGCCAGGCCTACGGCCTCTACAACCTACAACCGCGAACACAAACACGTAAAACCAACGCTCAAACCGCACGAACGTGAACCGAGTCACACAACCACATCCCTAAACGCACGAAGAAACAAAAACAACCAAAGAAAATTGAAGACGGCTCACTAGACCGGGCCGGTACACGACCCTGTCATGCCACTCTCTGGGCCGATAACCTAGCCGGGCCTTACCCCCTACCGGGCCTGAACCCAAAACCTGCCGGGCCTCTTACCGGGCCGGCGTCCAATACCAGCCGGGCCCCTTACCGGGCCGGCGCCAAATACATGCCGGGCCCCTTACCGGGCCGGCGACCAAACCGGTCCATTCTACCTACCGGACCAAACCAGTGACCCCGATAATATAGCGGTAATGATTTCCCACTACTTACACCCGCTATGTCTACCCTAGGGTATTCGTAACTTTCGCGGCTAATAGCGACCCGCACACAAGTACGTCGCAGACAACGACCACCAAACACATAACACAGTTACGGAAAATCAAGACCGACCTCAAACACAGGCCAACACGGCCGAGTAATAACAATACACGCCCACCGGGCCAAACACAATCAAACACACACGCCCACGGTGTCAAACAAAATCAAGTACGCTCACCGGACCAACCAAACTTACACACACGCCCACAAGGCCAATCAAAATCAATTACGCCCACCGGGCCAACCAACTTTAAAACTTTCTCCACTTCATTTTTAAAACCTCATACTTGACATCACGCAGTTACAACCCGGTCCAAGCGTCCCCGAACTACGTTGTACCGACTTGATATCAGCACCGTCACGTTTGACTACAGGAGCGCTCCTGAGTCGACCCGCGACAGCTTAAAAACGTTTCACGCAGCAACAACAATCAGCAAGCCAGCAAGAAAACACTGCACGTACACACAAACAAAACAAAACTCAAGACATTAAGGGTTTACACACGGTTCCCGACCTGCGTACCCAACGCACGACGGGACTTTACTGACTCGACTCTCCCCACCTAATTGACTGACAGTCCGAGGTGTGAAACCTCGAGCTCTGATACCAAGCTGTCACGCCCCAATTTCAGTAAACCGAACTCGGGACGTGAACGTTTTAAAAACATAAAAACACTTGAAACCTGTTTTCATTAAATCACTTTAAAAATACCAGTTTGGTTCAACAAAAAAGATATTTACAACTTAAAATACATCCCAACACGTGGACAAAAGTACAGGGTATCCGTCACTAGACTCAAAGACAAAACCCGGACTCCGCTCCTAGCTCCACAAGCTTCGAGAGCTCACCTAGTCCGTCCCACGAACAGTACCTGTAGGAAAAGCAGCTAGGGGTGAGCGTTCGCTCACCACCACAGATAACAGACTGACTACGGCATAATTAGCAGACAAAGCAAGTAACACCAACAACAAATCAACACCGGGGAACACCATCCCCAACCCAAGTACTCTAACTGAACATACACCCACTGTTGCCTTCCCTGACCAACTCAACACCCTGACACGTAAAGTAGACCCGACACAACCATTGACGACCTCTTCCAAGGACTCAAAACAAAGTTACGCAACACCAAACAGCATCACAAAGGATCACACCCCAAACAAGATCACGAAGGATCGCACACCAAACAAGATCACAAAGGATCGCAAACCAGCTGCCAAGAACGCCCTCCCGGACTCTAACCCGGTCAGGCCAACCCAAGAATGTTGCAACTTACCAGGACTCTAACCCGTAAGCTAGACGGAAAATTATTGCACTTACCGGGACTCTAACACGTAAGCCAGCCAAAGTATGCGTGCAACTTACCGGGACTCTAACCCGTAAGCCAGCCAAAGTATGCTCACAAACCCAAACCACACACGCGCGGCCAGGACCCCTTTATTGGCGGGCGGGCCCCTACCCTGTCTGAACATGCAGACGCGTGTGCTCGTGGACCCCTGTTTCAGGAAGCGGGCCCCCAACCTCCGGTAACCACAAACACAATCACAATCACAATCACAATCACAAGAAAGTTTAACAACTAATAACAATACAAGTTCAACACTCACAGGCACTCATGGCCACCAAGACACCAACAGTGAAACTCGGACTCAAAAGCCCCACATGCAGTCACGGCCTCCTAAGACACACCGACAGTAAGACACGGACTCAACAGCCCCACAGGCACTCACGGCCTCCCAAGACACCAACCATAAAACACGCTTGCAACTTACCGAGACTCTAACTCGTAAGCCAGCTAAAGAGAGCTTGCAACCCCCCGAGACTCTAACTCGGTTAGGCCAGCCAAAGACACTAACCTTAGTACACGGGCTCTCAAGGCCACCCAAAACACCAAAGGTAAAGACACGGGTTCAACAACCCCACGGGCACTCATGGCCACCCAAAACTCAACAATAAAACACGCTTGCAACTTACCGAGACTTTAACTCGTAAGCCAGCTAAAACACCAACAGTAAAGTACGGGCTCTCATGGCCACCCAAACACGAATAATAACACGGGCTCTCATGGCCACCCAGAACGCCAAAATAAACAATCAACCTCCAGCTTAACCCAAGCCTCCAACAGTCCTAATATCAACAGTTTCACAATCAACCTCCGGGCATGGTTATATGCCTCCAGTACTCCTAATATCGATAAGTTCACAATCAACCTCCGGGCATGGTCATATGCCTCCAGTAAAACAATTAACGCTAAGTTCTCTGCTCCTACGACACTACTAAGTGTCACATGCTTTTCCAGTAATTACTAAGTTCCCGTAACATGCTTTTCTAATAAACTCTACAATCCCGTATCATACTTTTCTAATATTTAAATGAAATCACTCAACCCACGACACCCCGGTGTCACATGCAATTCTACTGTTAACTTTCCCCAGTCAGGGCCGAGATCCGGCTACTTTTCCCTACCTCAACTGAAGAGCAACTGCTATGTCTCCTAGCTGCTGACGTCCTGGCTCGCTACCTCCGGTCTTCTCTTCGATCGAAGCCGGACTCTAAATTTAACACGAAGCCACAAATAAATAACGGTTCCACCGTTAAACTAAAGGTTACGATTAGTCTAGTTTAGAACCGACAGTTGTCCCTTAAACTCGAGCGGGATAAAAGCGGGGTCACGGCGAATCGGGTTTGAGTACCCGAGCACCGAAACCGGTGCATGTTTCCGAGGCACGGTCCCAATGCATGAATCCCGAGGTCCGATTCAGCGTTCCGCTGTTAAACCCATCCTAAGTCTGTTCAACAGTCCGGTTATTCGTTCCACGCTCAACAGTTCAAGGTCCATTTTAAATCAAATCTGATTGTTCTCCTTAAATCGATTTTCTAAAACCAAAGTTTTATCTCCGATGATTTCAGTCCCAAACCATAAAACCAACGTCGTTTTAGTTTATTCTCAAACACCTCGATTCAAAACCGTTTTTAAAACGAAATTGATTTTAATTCCCTTTTATTTTAAATCCTTTTTCCTTAAATCTGATTTTTCGTTTTAATACCTCTTTCACTTCAATTTAAAACCCTTGATTTTGATCCAACCAAAAACCGATCCAAAGGTTTTCTGTTTCAAATCAGTCCATATCAATAACGAATTTACGTCCGAAATACAAAGGTCGAACTTTTAATCCAAATCTCGTTTTATTTTCTTCACTGAAATTACAGTACAACTCGTCGTTTCAAGAAAATAAACAGATCCGTCGCTCGGGACAAAACACAGAAGCCAAAACAAGAAACGAACGGTACGGAAATTAAACCGACCGCCGGCGAAGACGTCGCCGGCGACTAAACCCCCAGGCACGAACCTCACGTGGAGGGAAGGACGGCTGGGCTGTGCACGTCAGCGGTGACTTCGGACGACAAGGAGGTGTCGGGTTTACAGCCGTGGAGGTGGGGAGCACGGCGGGGACCTTCCTCGCCTCAGATCCGGACGGCCCCGGTGGCTCCGTCCCGGATCTGTCGAACGCGCCGGCAACCTGGCTCTGGTCGGTCACGGCGATGGCGAAGAGAGGCGAAGACGAAGGAGAGGACGGCGGCGGTTCGGGAGACTTGAGGAGGCGGAGGCTACGGCCTCAGATCCGGACGGGAGCCGGCGAGCCTTCTTGTGCACAGCGAGGGCGGAGCGTGGCTGAGGGTTCTCCTCAGATCCAGACGAGCGCCGGCGAGCTCGAGCGGAGAGAGGGAACGGCGATAGGGAGAGGGAGACGGACGGCGCGCGTCAGGCTCGGACTGCCGGAGACGGGGAAGGGAGGGAACCGGTCGGTGAGGTTGAGGGGCGAGGTCGGGACGGCCGGTTTCCGGCGAGATGAGTTGGCGAGGGGAGTGGGTCGGGAGAGGTTCGAAGGAGACGAAGAAGAAGCAGTGAGGGAAGGAGGCTGCGTTGGAAAAGAAATTAGGGTTTTACCCTAATTTGTGCTTAAATAGCACGGGCCTCATGGGCCTCTCGGCCCAACAGCTAGTTCAGCTGGGTCAGGCCTGGCTGGGCCTGCGGTTCTGGTCGGGCCTGCGGTTCTGGTCGTGTCTGACCGGCCCAACTTCATTTTTTTTACGAAACAACTCGTTCCCAACCTCGACGTTATTATTTAATAATTTAAACGTTAAATTTTTCTCGGTCTTTACACTCGCCATCATTGATCTCGGGGTATGTTTCCTTTCTCCATGCAAGTAGACCTCTTACAGTGTATACGTGCCTTAACTTCGGAATCTCCTACCGTCGTGATCTTCCCAACGATCCAATATCTGTCGTAATCCTTGTCGCACCTAGGATGGGGTTGGCTGCCCCGCTCGCTTCCATTTGTGTCTCCTCCACTGCGATGAAGCCTGAGGTAACTCCTGATCCGCTTAAGATTAATTATACCTGTGCTCAATGGGACTCGGTGGCGTCTCCACCAGCTTTAGTGGTTGGGGATATCAGTGTTACCCCCCATCCACCACATAGCCGCCACATGTACCCTATCACCCTCGTAGACAGAACCCTGATAATACATATTGGGGACATATCCATCAACTTGACTACCGAAATTACAAGGTCGCTAGTGTCACAGTCGAGACATTGAAATCAGGATGACCATACAACGACATCTCACTCCCTTTTCGGCACCACCCCGATCCTTAGGGGATCCAACTCGGGGACCGCACCAACCCAAATAACCGACCAAGATACCAAGGGACAATTAGCAAAAGCCCCCACTATCCACATCGCGGTCTGGTGCAATCCAACTTACCTCGAGTTCCAAACCGATTGTACACATCCTTGCTTGGAATTGCCAAGGAGCCGCATCCAATAACCATCGACAACATTTGAAGGTCCTTATTAACACCTACCAACCACAAGTATTGTTCCTCTCTGAAATAATGTTGGTAACACCGGAAAAGGAAAATCTTCGACACAACCTAGGGTTCCAAGATGGTAGGTGAGTCCCGTCGATTGAAAGACACAAAGGGGTCTTGCCCTCTTATGGGGATTGGATGTATCGGTGACTAGTAAGGATACTGAGCAATGTTAAATTGATTCTACGATAACCATTCCAGGCTCCCTTACCCACCAGATAGAGGAGTCTCGCTGTTACTTTTCCTCTCTAGGGACAGAAGAATCTGATACCCCTACCTAAGACAACCTGGAGTCCATGGACACTACTAGGGAAGACGACCCTGATGGGTTAGTAGCGAGGTAAGGTGAGCCGCCTCGCGGGTCGTCTTGAGTTACTTAGGGCACCTCGGGGTGCCTATAAGGATCCACACCCCAGCCTCTGTGAATTAGATACCTTCTAATTCCCAACCTCCTTCTTTCCCTGACATACTCCTTGATTGACTGCTACAACATGACAGTATCGGCCAAGTCGAGATGGAGAAAGATCCATGGATTCACAACGTTAAGCACAATTAGAATAGGAAACCACCATCATCTCCATGGTTGTAACCGGGTATTTAGGTATAGGATCAATGTTTCTTGTTGGGTCTCGAGGTTGTGGACAAAAGAAACACAAAATTCAACAGAAATTAACTACGAATCACTCGAGAAGAAGCTGCCAAATATTGAAAAACAAGACTGAAAATTCAGCAAGAGTTGGCGTTCATCACATTCTAGTTTTGATGAGAATTGAAAAGAGAAACACTAGTCTTTGAATGGCCTGAGCCCCCTGGACGCCTACGTATCCTTACCAGAATCAAAGCCAACGTAGTTCTTGAGTTTGTAGACTCAAGAACATGCAATAATTTAGCTTGCTTCTCTTTGGAGTGTTCGACCAAGGTGGGAGAAAAAGATGAAGTTGTGTGCAATATTTCTCAAGCTTTGCATGTTATGAATTGCCAACACTCTTGCATGGAGAGTTAAGTGGAAGAGGTCATCTCACTTAATCTTCATCAAGTTGTTAAGTGTTCATGCTAATTGCATGCTAAACTTAATAAACTAACAAGGTTTATTAAGTAGTGGAAAGTAGGTCCTACCCACTTTTGACCAACAAGACTACTTGTTCAATGCAAGATCTTTGGTTCTTGTTGGGCCTAGGCTATATGTGCTAGCCATGGACCTCTCCAAGAGATCTCATGCCGAGCCCATCATGTACTATCCCGTCCACTATGGCAATTCCTGAAACAACTCCCTCCAAGCCAAGCTACGTTGCGTTCTTATCGAGTTACAAACTTTTGGTGTGACCCTTAGGTCTATACATGTCAGTAAGATCAACGTAAAATCTCATTTTACTTGATTTTACCTGTATGGAAACTAATGAGACTTAGTATAACCTTACACTGCATAACGAATCGACCCTTGTCGATTTCAACCTTTCCGTCGTCCTTTTCTTTATCTCTTTATCTCCGATATCCTGATTGAGATAAGACATAGAGTCGTCATCCTTATTATTCTCAATCACTGTTCCTTGATACGTGAGATAACTGAATATATGATACCCCGTATCATGCACATGGCCATGCTTTTCCTTTAGTCACTCTCGATCAAGCGGTTGTGAACATGATATCTTTCCCATATCGTAGTATGAGGGATATATCCCTTATCCGTCTCTCATGATGCTCATGCAGTCATTACCCAAGTTAATCCTGGCCGTTATGGAAACCCAGTCACGGTGCAACGTTAGGCTCTGGTCAAACTTAGTTGTTTACTGCATAGCAATCATAGAGACCCCCCGGTCTAAGGATACATGACAAGCCACGACTCTAATTATGTTCATGACTGGATCTATGGAACATAATCAGGTCGAGTCGTCCAATATCATGTCCCACATGATATCTATGATCAGACTCCGGAACGCATTCCAATGGTCAATAGAACGTAAGCCATCAAGAGTCATCTTTCATACTAGTCGTTTCCAGTGAAGGTTATTGACTAAGGACCCCATCGAGTGTGATCCATCTCGATCTATGGTTCTATTCGCATGGTGGGCATAGATCGGGAACACACATTGATATATTACTCCAACACTTGAGTAATATGAAAGCTGCTTTATTATATTGTCAACAGTGATATTTACATTTGAATGTTTACGATCAGACTATAGACACTAAGACTAACATTTCGACCATCACCAATATTATATCTCATCTTGTTAATTGCTTTTCACTTCTGTACGGTCGTTATATGACCGTTTTACTTCCATATCAATAAAAAGTTTGATCCGTCTACTAATTTTTTTATATATAAAGTTTAACTTATAGAGAGGAGAAATCAAATACAAATCATGTCTTAACCTAAAAACTAGAAAACCAATCTAAGCCATCCATTTTAAGAATGGATGGATGAGATGCAATTGAGTAGTTGACTGCAAAAAAAAAACAGCACTTTTTAGTAAGTGGTAAGGGCTTTTTAGTAAAACTATCATGTTATTTTTTTAATCAATTCACTAATTTAATTTTTCCCGCTTCGTTTGAACTCCGATTGGCTTCAAACTTGCGCCATTAGTTTTGTTTTTTTAAGGGCTTTAAATCAAGATCAGTCATGAATATATTTTGAAGCACGAAAAAAAAAATTATTTCGGTGTTGATTTTTTTTAAAAAAATCTGGGTAATTTTTATCAACACTTTGCTCTGGATTTATCAACACTTTTACACTGGTTTTATCAACACTTTACACTAGTTTTATCACCTCATTTTCCAAAACTGATCATGTTTTTATCACCTCATCGCGTGCTTTTTATGAACACTAGTTTTATCAACACTAAACACTAGGTTTATTATTCAATTACATGTGTTTTATCATCCCCATCACATGGTTTTTTTGAAACACGAAAAAAATATTATTTTGGGGCTGGTTTTTAAAGAAATTATATCTGGCTAATTTTTATCAACACTTTGCTCTGTTTTTATCAACACTTTACACTGGTTTTATCAACACTCTACACCGGTTTTATCACCCTATTCTCCAAAAGTGATCATGATTAGTTTATCACACTTATTATCAAAATTGAACATGATTTTTATCACCTCAGTACATGTTTTTATCAACATTTAGCACTAGTTTGATACCTCCGATATAAAACATTTATTAGTGAAGATTTATCAACACTCAACATTTTTTTTATCACTCCGATATAGCTTTTTATTTTCGTGCTTCAAAATATATTCATGATTGATCTTGATTTAAAGCCCTTGAAAAAATAAAAATATTGGCGCAAGTTTGAAGCTAATCGGAGCTCAAACGAATCGAGAAATATTAAATTAGTGAATTGGTGAAGAAAAAAAATGGACACTTGTCCACATGACAACATGCTTTTACAATTATGCCCTTACTTGTGTGAGAAAGAATGAAAGTGGCGTGAGCTTGGGTGAAATTGGGGTGATGGTGTGGCATCATGGGAAATGTTGGATGTTAGATGTGTGTGACTAGGATTGGTTCTCTAATTTTTAGGTTAAGAGTGATTTGTAGCCGATTTCACCTCTTGTTGTAGATTCTTTTGAGGTGATATCTTATTATTATTATAGATAGATAAGTACCTCTCACGTTTTTCAATTCCACGTCTATAAGTTTTACAATTAAGTCTCAGCTTGACAATTTGGCACAAATTAATTTTGCCTTTATTGTCAACAAAAACAAGAAAAACGTAATAATTTAGACGGCTTCATGTTTATTTAAACCTCTGTTAAGTAAACTACAATTTCTCAATTAATTTAGAGTTTCTGGTCCATGGCCGCCGCTTCATTCCTATCTGCAGCGGGACGAAGGTTGTTGCCGTGGTTTCAAATTATATAGAGTTGTAGAATTTTAGTGTTTGGACATTCTAATTAAGTTTTTATTATCAGTCATCATTGAGTTCATATATCACTTATTCTAACATTTCTGTTTGCCAGGCTGGAGGGAAAAGTAGCGATAATAACGGGAGGAGCAAGCGGGATCGGCAAGTGCACGGCCGAGTTATTCGCGCAACAAGGAGCCAAAGTCGTGATCGCCGACGTCCAAGACGAATTGGGCCGGTCGGTGGCGGCGGATCTGGGCCCCACAACCTGCTCCTACGTCCACTGCAACGTCGCCGACGAGGCCCAGGTAAAAAACGCCGTGGACAAAACCGTCGCCGCCCATGGAAAGCTGGACATAATGTTCAACAACGCGGGAATAGTCGATGACTTCAAACCAAGCATCATGGACAACGAGAGGTCCGATTTCGAGCGTGTGATGAGCGTGAACGTCACGGGCGTGTTCCTGGGCATGAAGCACGCGTCCAGGGTCATGATCCCGGCCCGGACTGGCTCCATAATCTCCACCTCCAGCGTAGCCTCGTGTCTCGCCGGAACGATTACTCACGCTTATACTGCGTCGAAGCATGCGGTGGTGGGACTGACGCGGAACGCGGCGGTTGAGCTGGGCCGGTTTGGTATCAGGGTTAATTGTGTGTCTCCGTTCGGTGTAGCCACACCTTTGAGCAACTCATACAATGGGTTCGAAGACGATGAGGGTTTTGAAACGATGATGGAGTCGATCGGGAACTTGAAGGGCGTGACGCTTAAAGCACAAGACGTGGCTCATGCGGCTCTGTATCTGGCTAGCGACGAGGCTTGTTATATAAGTGGACTCAACCTCCCCGTAGATGGAGCTTTTAGCGTTTATAATTCTTCCCTCCAAAGGTTTCAAGATCATAAATCTTCCTAATCTTTGTGAGACATATGAAACTCAAGATAAGTGTCTAGTTTGATTTCCTAGCCTATTGTCAAACAAGTGTTCTTACACAATTATATAGTAACACACACCTTGTATGTAATTTTTTTTTGAAACGGAAAAGAGGTAGTTGTATTACGATTCAAGGAGGGACCTAACAGTCCCGGATACCAGCTTTTTGTCCCAACCGGTCGTAGCCCGTCGGGCGCACATGGTTCCGTACAGTAGTCTGCTTTGATTCGCAGATCCGAACTCAAGAGTTCCTCGATCCAACGTTACAAAAAACTAATAATCCAAAGTCCTAAACTTATAGAGCCAAGCGATTATTCGATCTAAAACAGTGAAACCTACTAGAGAATTAGCCTTGAGTGCAGATTCCCCGAGACCTCCCTGTTGCAAAAGCTTGGTCGGGGTTGAGAGTCCCGAATTCGGGTGCCGTTGAAATAGGCCCTAGCCGACCGTCCCTCCTCCCGGATCCCAGATCCACCGAGCGGGCGGACCCATGCCGGCGAGGGGTGACCCTGGGGCAGGAGGCCGCTGCAGCTAGAAGACGGCGTGTGGAGCCCGTATTCTGGAAAACAGCAGGGGGCCACGGTGATTGATACACCTAAATTCGGATCCATGAGAACAAAGTAATAAAGTCTCAACAAACAACAAAGGTATTTGTGAATCATTTTCTTTTTAAGTTCGGTTTAATTTCCTTTAGACGGACTTATTTGACCTCACTTTTTTTATCAGTAATATTTTTTATAATCCAAGTTTTTGAAATAAAGGAAAAGGATGAGGGATCCCCTCAAAACAAAGTCACAACACTAAACAACTCTAAATAACTCTAAACAACGAAATACAATAGGTTACTTGCCTTGCAAGACACCCCACCCGATTACAATTCAACCCCAAATTACCGTACCAAGAAGTTGTCAATTGAAACCACAACCTCAAAACCAGTTAGTTTGACACAAAAAGTTTCTCTTGATCCCAAGGCTCATTTGTACCCATCTGTGGCTCACCCATAGAGGAGAAATCCATGTCTACAGAATGAGATCGATGGGTAATTCACTTGCAGCGGCGATAAAATAATTTGTACGATTAGGAGGCCAATCTTCACCACCTGGCATCAAAAATAGCAAGTATGGGTTTCGCTCCTTCCCCGATTGGCATAAATGGAATTGTTTGGACTTACTCCCCACCCCCCCCCCCCCCCCCCCCCCCCCCAAAACCAGTTAGTTTGACACAAAAGTTTCTCTTGATCCCGAGGCTCATTTGTACCCATTTGTGGCTCATCCATAGATGAAAAATCCATGTATAGAGAATGAGGTCCGCTAACTCACTTGCAGCGGCGATAAAACAATTGTTTGGACTTGCCCCCCTCAAATTTAACAAATGAAGTACACAAAGTCTCTACAATTTTCTGGAAACGATACCCAACCCTTGGCCACCAAGAGTTCCAAGATCACCACAACCAGGCCTTCCCAATTATGCATTATGCAATAACAAGTAAACAGGCTTCCAAAAGATAGAGGTATCACCAGTAACATCCCAAGGAAGAAGCTGATCTTTTTTTACAAGGGTTAGGAAAATCAAAGTAGGATAAATTCATCTTATAAAACAGCTACCCACACACATACAACAAGTCAACTACAACTAGAGCTTGCCCACACACAGAAGAGTAATGATCGAAAGACCAAATCAACCACAAAATGGAAAAATCCATACCAAACTCACCTCAGTACCTAACCCCACTTAGAACCCCCACCCAGCAAACAATAGACAGAAGTAATACAAATAATTACTCAGATGCAAGAGTGCCTTGCATATCAAGAAACCATCCAAAGTGCTATGCCAATGAAGACTTACCAGTGAAAGTACAAGATTTAGAATTTGTAATCCAAGAGCGAAAGGAGAAAGAATGCGTCTTACTGAATCTGGCCCAAAGAAGCTGAAAGGAATCATTCTGAATGTGTTGAAGAATGACTTCAGTATGTTCAACCTTACTGTTGAAAATAATATTATTCCTGCACAACCAAATTTTCCAAATCACAATAGTTCTAGCATAGACCATTAGAGAGATGACCCTTTAGGACCCAACAAAGTACTGAATTTCTAGAATTCACGGTCTAATGTAACCCCACAACACCAAAATCATTAGCAAAATTAGGGGAAGACTGAAGAGATTCAATGTGCCTTAAGAAACATTGACTGATGTGTACCATACATTTTGACAAATCCCAAGCTGAAGCCTCCCAGCCATATTTAGCAAAAACTAGTTGTTTCCATAAGGAATCTCTTTCTAAGGAAAATCTCCACCACCATCTGGAAAACAAAGCTTTATTCATAATGTGAAAATTCTTGATCCCCAATCCACCAGAGCTTTTAGGTCTACAAATAAGGTTCTATCTAACTTTGTGCAGAACCTTTTTTTGTAATTGTACCATTCCACAAGATCTTCCTCTACCATATTTCCATCTCATTGACAACTCCCTTAGGAGCCTTGTAATATGACATGTAGCATAAAGGCAATGAGCTTAGAGAGGACTTTATCAATGTGATTCTGCCACCAAAAGATCTACTTTTAGCTTGCCATATACTCAGTTGCAGTTTGATTTTTTTTATAACAGATTCTCATGTCTTCTTCCTTCTAGGATTAGCCCCTAATTGAAACCCTAAATATTTAAAGAGTGGTTCCATTGATGAGCAACCCAAGATATCAGTGATTTCTTCTATACTAACAATGCTTGGATTGAGTAATAAAACTTTTGATTTTTGGAAATTTATCTTCAAACCAGTAGCTTGTTGCAAACATTTTAGGGTATGTTTTAAGTTAAATACTTATTGTGTGCTTGCCTCAATGAAGATCAGGGTGTCATCTGCAAATTGTAGATGATAAATTTGGGGACTATGACTGTTGCATTTCACCCCTGAAAACATACATGATTCTATAGTACCTTTCTCAATGAGTTGATGTAAGCATTCAACAATCAAGTCAAAAAACAATGGAGATAAAGAACAACCTTTCTTGAGTCCCCTCAATAGGTGAAAATCACATGATGGAGAGCCATTAGTAAGTACTGAGGACCAACTTTGATGCATTCAGAAATCCATGGGATCTATACATCCCCAAAGCCCATTCTCTTGAGTAATTTCAATAAAACATCCCAATGAACATGGTCATATGCTTTTTCAAAATCCACCTTGAAAACAATCACCTACAGCCATGATAACTTGATTGAATGAATAAGTGTTAGTCTTAGTGCTCGTAGTCCAATTGTAAATGTCCAAATGTAAATATCATCGTTGGCAATATAACAAAGCGGCTTTCATATTACTTAAGTGTTGGAGTAATATATGGTCATATTCGCATGATGGACATAGATCGGAAACACACACAATATATATATATATAGGGTTGGTATCAGGTACAAACCCCCCTTATTGTGTAAACTACGAACCCACGAGAGCCATAGGATCCCCCAAAAGTGATGTCAGCAGAGCGCACCAGATGCTGACATGTGGACAATAAATATATAAAACACCGCACCTTATTGTGCAAACTACGAACTCACTAGGTGCTGACACGTGGCGCGCACAGTGCTGATAGTTTGCGCAGCACGATGCTAATAGTTTAGCACAAATGCAAACTATCAGCACTGTGCGCGCAAACTATTAGCACCGTGCTGCGCAAACTATCAGCACTGTGCGCACCACGTGTCAGCACCTGGTGAGTTCGTAGTTTGCACAATAAGGGTGGTTTTTACTAGATAGCTACCCTATATATATATATATATCGTGTGTGTTTCCGATCTATGTCCACCATGCGAATAGAACCATAGATTAGGATGAATCACACTTGATGAGGTCCCTAGTCAATAGTCTTCACTAGAAGTGACTCGTATGAAAGATGACTCTTAATGGCTTACGCTCTATTGGTCATTGGAAAGGGTTTCGGACTCTGATCATAAATATCATGTGGGACATGATATTCGACGACCCGACCTGAATATGTTCCATAGATTAAGTCATTAAAATACTCAGAGTCATAGCTTGTCAGGTTTCCTTAGACCGAGGAGTCTCTGTGGTAGATATGTAGTAAACAACTGAGTTGACCTGAAAGCCTAACGTTGCACCGTGACTGGGCTTCTATAACAACCAGGATTGGCTTGGAGAATGATGCATGGGTGACACGAGAGATATATAAAGGGATTTATCCCTCATACTACGGTATGGATAAGATATCTGGTTCACGGCCGCTTGATCGAGAGTAACTGAAAGAAAAGCATGGCCATGCACATGATACTGGGTATCATACATTTAGTCATCTCACATATCAAGGAACAATGATTGAGAATGATAAGGATGACGACTCTGTGCCTTATCTCAATTAGGATATCGGAGATAAAAGGATAATGACAAGGACGACGGGAAGGTCAGAATCGACAAGGTCGATTCGTTATGCAGTATCAGGATAAACTAATTCTCGCTAGTTGCCAATAGGGTACGATCAAGTAAAGTGGGACTTTACGTTGATCGTACCGACATGCGTAGACCTAAGGGTCATACCAAAGGTTTGTAAACTCGATAAGAACGCAACGTAGCTTGGCTTGGAAGGGGTCATGTCGAGAATTTCCATAATGGACGACTAGGACATGATGGGCTCGACATGGGCTCTCTTAGAGAGGCCCATGGACGACCCATATAGCCTAGGCCCAACAAGAACCAAAGATCAAAGGTTGACTAAGTAGTCTTGTTGATCAAAGTGGGTTGGACCTACTTTCCACTAATTAATAAACTAACATAGTTTATTAAGTCCACCTTCGATTTTTGCATGGACACTTGGCTCTTGATGGAGATTAAATGAGATGACCCAATTTCAGTGGGTAATAACTCTTTGGACTCAATCATCCCATCAATATTATAAAAAATTCAAATTGTTCATCGGTATTCAATATAGTGGGATGGTCTCTATGAACCCATACTTTAGATTGTTTTTTCCATTGATTCGAACATCTCTCTCACATCTCTCTCTCTGATTTTCTTGAGTATTCGTTTACTTTTAAATTACTTTTCACATTTACGTGTTTGAAACCAAAAATCATTTACTGAACGGAATAGCTTAATAACAACTCTAGATAGAAATTGCCTGACTCGTGCTTCCTTGGGTACGATAATTTGGACTTAATTCCTAAATACTACTTGATGACCGGACCGGTACGCTTGTCGAACCATTTTCTATACTAAAACCGCAGGATGTCAAGTTAATGGTACGGGTCAGGACTTAAGTCTTACCCTTTTATTTTGTTATTTTTGTTTGCAGTCCTTTATCGGTCTTCCCTTTTCTGATGCGTTTGTATTTTAAACTTCCTTTCAATAAAATTCCTATATGTTCAAAAAAAATAATAAGTCTAATTTGAATTTAATTTATCTTACTAATCATTATAGACAAAAAATTTGTCTTTCTGATGTGACAATATGTGGTTTCTCTTCTAGTGCTAAGAAGACAATATTTTGTAGGATTTGTTTGGGAAATTCATAATCACTAATGAGATGATATTTTATATGGCTTCAGATTGCAAAATCAATCAGAGTGAATGGGTGAACATTATACATTCACGTGTTCTATGCTAAACTTGCATGCACTTTAATTGGCGAATACTGTCCGAAACTGAAGTAAGAAGACAAGTCCGGCAGGCCACTACGTGAAATGAAGGGCCCATACAAATTGTTTTAATTCGAGATCGGCAGTAAATGCCCATCAGCCTGTGTAGGTGCCACTGACAGATTCTTCTGTTTGCATTACCACATCTTTTATGTAAATATTTATTTAGCGAAAATCTCATTTCATTTCTAATCCTTCGACAATTTTTTATTTATCAAATTGTATTTTAAAATAGATACATTTTTATATAAGTAAGAGAAAAAATTTTAATCATAGAAGATAATTGGGATAATTTATAAAATATTGCATGATAAGAAACTCAATTAACCTCAAAAGATATTTTTGTGTCCAATTTAAATTAGGGATGGCAATGGGTCGGGTTTGGGCCGGACTTTGTGATACACTGACCCGGCCCTATTTTCCTACATACGGCCCGAGCCGGCCCGGGACCTGATAGTGGAGTGTTTGCTGCCCGACCCACTTTTTCTCCGATCGGGTCGGGTATTACCTTACCCGCCCGGTATAAGAGTTGTATTTTTTTTCTTCCAATGTTAAAGCCCAATCCAACCCAAAAGCTCAAACTGATGGGTGGAGGCATCAAGATGTATATCAATGGGTCAATTTATCCACATACTTTTGATGTGGGACTCACACTTCAACACTCCCCCTCACGTGTAGGGGTGGACATCTACACGTGGGCCATAGCAGGACTGGACATCTGCATATGGGCCGGAGACCACAGGGTGGAGGTGACAAACAGGCCTTAGGCCGAACCAGCTCTGATAAATTTTATTTATTTATTTTAAAACGGGTCACTTATATCGGGTCGGGCTTCCACAACTAAAAGGTCAACCTTGCTAGTTGGGTGTGGCCCTAGCCTTTATAAGTATCATTTTATCCTTATATTTTCCCGATGTGGGTTTATACTTCAACACTCCCCCTCACGTGTAGGACTGGACATCTACACGTGGGCCATAGCAGGACTGGACATCTGCATATGGACCGGAGACCACAGGGTGGAGGTGACAAATTGGTCGTGGGCTGAACCAGCTCTGATACCATGTAAATTTTGTTTAAAACGGGCTACTTATATCGGGTCGGGCTTCCATACTAAAAGGTCAACCTTGGTAGTTGGGTGTGGCCCTAGCCTTTATAAGTAGCATTGTATCCTTATATTTTCCCGATGTGGGTTTACACTTCCATATCCAAGATAGCATCTTAGTTTGAGGAAAAAAAAAGTTTGAAAAAACAGCATTTTACTTTGAGAAAATATAGTTTGAGAAAATAGCGTTTCCGGTTTGAGAATTTTTTTTTGTCTGAGGATATTCAACTTAAACCGGGGATGCTGTTTTCTCAAACCGCATACACTATTTTCGCGAGTTCATCATTTATCAAAAAAAACTATTTTCACGAGTTCGTAGGTTCACACCATAACAGTTGGTTTACACCTGATTGCAAGCCTATATATATACAACAAGTAACAACAAAGTTACAATTTACAAACCTGAGTGTAGTACTACATAAGAGAATTGGACAAAAAAAGGGACAAAACACAGAGTCGTGAAGATCAACTGATCTAGAGGGTGGAGCAACGAAAAAGAGGTGTACCAATCAATTGTCATTGTGTATATAACTATATGTAGGTAGGAAGTAGAAACGTAACAATTAACAAATAAATTTAGTTTTTTATTTTTTTATTTAGTACTCTACGGGACGGGTTTCGGACTGAAGCCGATTAAAAGCCCGACAAACTAACCCGACCCTGGTCCGGTTGTAAAAATATCCGGCCCCGGCCCAGTTTTTTCGAGTCGACAGATCGCATCTCCCTCGGATCCGGGTATCATTGCCATCCCTAAATTAAATACAATTGTCATATACTACAGTAGATACAATGAAAAGTTGAAAACAATATACCTTGAAGTACAAGATTGTGAATGATAGAATAGATAATAAGGCGTAGGTACGCCTTATAGTATATAATGATGCTGACCCGCCTCTGCAGTGCATCGTCTTCACGTTTTGTAGAACCACCAGCCAGCGTTAAATAAACTTTCTCTCTACGTTTCACTCACTGAGCTGAGCGATGGCAGCTGGTTCAGTCCTCTCCGCCGTCGGAAGAAGGTGATTTAGCCATTAATTTAATTCTGTTTCTTTGTCTGATCTTTTAAGGTTTTCTTCATTAATGATTTATTACCGTAAAAATAATAAAAGAAAACTTGTTTGAAGGTTGGAGGGAAAGGTCGCGCTAATAACCGGCGGAGCGAGTGGTATCGGCGAGTGCACGGCCAGATTGTTCACCCAACAAGGAGCCAAGGTCGTGATCGCCGACGTCCAAGACGAGTTGGGCCTGTCGGTGACCCAAGACTTGGGCCCAACCAACTGCTCCTACGTTCGCTGCGACGTCACCGACGAGGCCCAAATAAAAAACGCGGTCGACCAAACCGTCAACAAGCACGGAAAGCTGGACATCATGCTCAACAATGCGGGCATGATGGCCCCCCACAAACCGAGAATAATCGACAACGACAAGTCCGATTTCGAGCGCGTGCTGAGCGTGAACGTGACCGGGGTCTTCCTCGGGATGAAGCACGCGGCCCGAGTGATGACCCCGAACCGGACCGGGTCCATAATCTCGACCGCTAGCGTAAGCTCGCTCTTGGGAGGAGCGGCTCCGCATGGTTATTGTGCGTCGAAGCACGCGGTTGTTGGGCTGACGAGGAACGCGGCGGTGGAGCTGGGGCAGTTCGGGATTAGGGTGAATTGTTTGTCGCCGTACGGCATAGCCACGCCTATGGCGACAAAGTATCTTGGGCTGGACGAAGAGTCGGTAGAAAGGGAGATGAACATGACTGCGAATTTGAAGGGCGTGACGCTGAAAACGCAAGACGTGGCCAATGCAGCTTTGTATTTGGCTAGCGATGAGGCTCGGTATATAAGCGGTGTCAATCTCCCCGTCGATGGTGCTTTTACTGTCCACAATGGTGCATGGCAGATATTTCAGTATCCCGAATTTTCCTAAAAATCTAGTATCTCATCTCATACCTATGAGTGGTCAGGAATATATGTATTTTTGGATTCCATTTGGCTTGATGTTGAGTAAAACTACTCCGACCATCAATCCATCTTTTGTTCCAATTTGAGTTTGGTATAATGTCACATCTGTCCGAATTTATTTAGATTAATTATAATTTAATCCGCCTCAGTGATACATAATGTATTTATGTGAAATCCGCCTCAGTGATACATAATGTATTTATGTGAAATAAAATTCAGGTCAATGTCGGTTAGAGTTTCTCTCTCTTCGCGGCGTCAGTCGCCCTCGGTGGCCCCGATCTCCCTGCTTTTTCCCGGTCAACACCCCGTCTCCTGGATTAGTCCCAGCCAGTGCTCCAATCCCCTAGGTAAACCCTGTATCAGTTCGATCCCACTCTCCCCTGAGTCGGGATTGCAGGATATCCTCTCTCAAACTTCGCCTGATGCTTCACTGTCGTTACCCCCACCCCCGTGGAGATGGGCGAACATGCCTCGGTGCTGCCTCTACAGGACCTAGGGAGCTTGTTCGCTTCTGTTCGGGGCTCGCAGCGTAATTGGGACTCGGGGCTTCCTCTGCCCCTTCGGCACCGTATAAACCGAATGTTCGAGTACTGGCTTTGAATTGACAAGGGATGGGGACTAGACTATATAAGCAACATCTCCGTATAATTCTGAGAGATTATCAACCCACATTGTTTTTTTTGTCGGAAATTCTTTTGTCTGCTCGGAATTGTTCATTACTCTGTAGGTCTTTGGGTTTCCAGGATTGTATTTGCGTCCCACATTCGGATACTAGTCGAGGCCTTGTATTGTTCTGGGTTGGTGGCATTGATGTGCTTTTCAGGGAATCAGGTACAAATTATATTGATGTCGAGGTTTCGGCGCCGGGCTATACGAATCTTCGCCTAACAGGTATCTACGGGGAGGCTCACCGGGACCTTCGGTTCAAAACATGGGAGAAGATCCGACGCCTGCACCAATCCAATCGACCAAATTGGATCCTCATTGGGGACGTTAACGAGATTCTAGAACCGAATGAAACGACAGGAGGTCGCTATCCTATTAGTTTGATCGACGATTTTTGTTCTCTCATTGATGACCTGGAGCTGGTTGATGTACCAATGTCTGGTCACCAGTATACATGGTTTCGGGGGCGGAACCATACTAGGCGCATTCAAGCTAGATTGGATAGGGCTTTGGTCTCCAGCTCGCTATACTATTCGCATCCGGATCTAGACTTCTGCAACACGGGAACGCCAACCTCTGACCATTGGCCGATCCTCCTCTCTTTGGACCGTAAGATTCTCCATCGCGGACCACCGAAATTTAGGTTTCAATCTTAGTGGGTCCGGGATCCGGATTGTGGGAGAGTGATAGAGGAACACTAGGACAAGGGTTCGGCAGTACCAATTGGGGATGTTATTCGCACAGTGGGAACCCACCTGAATAGTTGGAGTAAACACCATTTCCGTTAGAATATTAATCAAATTAAGTGGTGTCAACGACGCATCGCAGAATTGAATGGGCGAACGGATCGGGTTGAGGTACATAGGCGTGAGGCGACCCAAATTCAGTATAAGCGCGCCCTGGGGGAACAGGAGGCCTTTTGGCGACAAAGAGCGAAGTAACACTGGTTGGCAAAAGGTGATGGGAATAACAAATTTTTTCAGGCAGCATGCTCCTACCGTCGGCGAGGTAACACTGTGGTGGCACTGAAGGATGCGACAGGTTTATTGTTGAAATGAGAAACGGGGATGCGAGATCTGATTATGAGTTATTTTGGTCAGTTTTTCCTAAGTGGTCAACCGAATCTTGGTGGATTTCCGATACTCTTTCCAACAAATATCCTGGCGGCAGGCAATGACCTCCTCCTAGTCCCATGTTTGGCAGCAGAGGTGCTTTCAACGGTGTTCCCGATGTGGCTGGATAAGTTCCCGGGACCGGATGGGATCAACCCACGATTTTACCAACACTATTGGCCAATGGTCTACAAAGAGGTTATCCGGTTTATTCAGACATTGCTAACTATAAAAGGTTTTGACCCTAACCTTAATTATACATTGATTGTCCTTATTCCTAAAAAACATGACCCGGATGTGGTGACGGACTTGTGCCCTACTGCTCTCAGCAACGTGATCTTTATGATATTATCCAAAATTCTGTCTATTCGGCTGCGCCCCCTTCTCCATAATGTTATTTCAGAAACTCAAGGGGCTTTCATTCATGGTCGCTGTATACAGCATAACATCCTGGTGGTGTTTGAAACTATCCATTATCTTCGCAGGAAACATCAAGGTAAGCTCGGTTTTATGGCCCTTAAGTTAGATATGAGTAAAGCTTATGACATCGTGGAGTAGGACTATTTGTTAACTGTTATGGCCCGTATGGGGTTTAGTCAGGATTGTATTGATCTGGTCAGCTATTGTATCAAGACGGTCCGTTACACTATGTCGTCCAAGGGACGGGAGACCCCTAGATTCACTCCCTCCCGAGGCTTGAGGCAGGGGGATCCATTGTCGCCGTACTTGTTCCTCCTTTTGTATTGAGGGGCTATCATCACTTCTTAAAACGGTGCAGGGAGAGGGTAAAATAAAGGGGGTTCAGGTGGCTCGAGGGGGCACCGGAAATATCTCATATGTTCTTTGCGGATGATTGTTACATATTCTGTAGGGCGACTCTGGAGGAGACAGGTCAGATTAGGGACATGTTGGGTATTTTCGGGCAATTGTCTGGCCAGGTTCTTAACTTTTAGAAGTCTTCTATCTTTTTTAGCCATAATACCCCTGAGGAGACCCGCCATCTTTGTTGTCAGATCTTGGATATAGCAGAAACATCAGAATCATCTATGTATTTAGGCGTCCCTAACATGATTGGGAGGAATCAAAATGCTGCAATGTCCTATTTGGGGGACCGGATCACAAAACAGATTCATTCTTGGGATGGAAAACTCCTATCGCCAGCCGGCCGAGAGGTTATGATCCGCTCTGTGCTGACCTCCCTGCCGTTTTTCGTTATGTCTGTCTTTCGGGTACCTCACAGGATCATACATCGAATTCATGTGGCCTTGGCGAGGTTTTGGTTGGGAGGTAAATTGACACGTCCAATTATATGGCAGGACTGGGACAAACTGTGTATGTCCAAGGAGGCTAGGGAAATGGTGTTTCGACACCAGAAAGACGTCAATACTGCTCTGTTAGACAAACAAGGGTGGAGTCTGGTTCAAGACCCAGTCACTGATGGCCCAGGTCTTGAAGGCTCGATATTTCACCGGTATGGACTTCCTTAACGCGAAGATAGGGGCTAATACCAGATTTACTTGGGCCAATATATTTTCTACTCAAAGATTGCTTCAGCAGGGTCTTCATATTGCTATAGGGGATGGGCGGGATACTTTGATGATATGGACGCTCTGGCTTTTGGGTCCGGTCCCGGTAGTGACGTCCACGTATCCCACTTGTAATAACCACTTCTGGTCAACGTCAGTCAAACCTGCGAAAAACAGGAAAATTTAAAATTTTTAAGACAAACACTTAACTTAACCTAAATTGACCCCGAGGGTCATACCAGACTTAAGTTGACCCCGTTATCGACCAAAATGAGTTCCGGGGGACTCAGGGCAACTTTCTGATCAACTTGGGAAATGTTGACTTTTCGCTGGAAAAGTCAACCGAGCGACGTTTTGGTCCATTCGAGGACCGTTTGGGATCCAAAAAGTTTAGCCGTCGTCGCAGCGGTCTTAGTTGAGCCGTTTCCTTGTAGCCCGTCAAGTTTCGTAATTTCTTGGGAAAAGTGCCCGTTCGGGGCCCGAAACGTCCGTTTTTCGCGAAACTGATTGGAAAATATCTAGTTGATATTTTCCAAAAGGTGTGGGACCCACCTTGACACTTGTCAATTAATTGGTGGTGTTAGTTTTGGGGGGAAAATGTGTGGTTGTAAGGGGTGGCCGAATATAGGGTAAAAGGAAGGGAAATTGGAGTTAGTTGTTAGTTGTTTTAAAAATTAGAAAGAAGAAGAGAGAGTTAGAGAGAGAAGAAGAGAGAAGAAGTGAAAGCTAGGGTTGGAAGTTTATTCAACCATTGGATCGATTCAAAGCAAAGAGCAAATCTCTTCCCCTCGTCTTCCTCATCGGTAAGACCTAAACCGATCGTCGTTTCGTTTATTTTCCAAAAGCTAGGGTTTGGTTATAAACTATAGGTTAGGGTTGTAGTGAGTTTGGGGGATAGTTGGAGACGTTTTGGAGGTGGTTGGAGGTGAAGAATGACGTTTTCCGGTGACGTTTTCCGTGGGTGGTGGCCGGCCGGCCATGTGGTGGCTGGCCGGAGCTGGCAGCAGCCACCACATGGTGGCCGAGCCCCTCCCCTTGAACCCTAGGGCACGATCAAGCATCTTGGGTGGGGCCCACGTGCTCGGTTGCTCGGGTTTTAATGTCCGGGTAGTTTAAAACGTTCCCCGGACCATTTATCCTAAATCGAATCGAAATTTGGAATTAAATTGGAGAAGTTGTAATTAACGGGTTTTAGAAACTTTAAACGTTAATAATTTGACTTAGAAGTCGGAATTCGATTCCGTCAAGTGCGTTGGGTTCCTTGAAATATTCTAAGACCGTAGAAACGAAAACGGGGGCTTTTGGAGCCCCGGAAGGCAATTAACGAAACCCGGGCAGATTCGCCATGTCGGGCGAATCGGGCCTTTACGGGTCCTTTATCGAAAATGTCGAGTAATTGGGAAGTTTGGGAGTGATCGAATTTATCGGGGTTACGTTTGGGCGTTAAGAATGTTAATTTTCGGTTTACTCGTACTAGTTTAAAAGTACTTTGAATTTGCGTTCTTTTAGATCGTGCTGCGGACCGAGGCAAAGGGAAGCTCGGCGAGTGACTGGGATCATCTCGGGTTTTTAGTGGAGCGCTTTTGGAGCTATTTACGAGGTAAGGAAAAGTAGCCGGATCTCGGCCCTGATTAGGGAAAGTTAATAGTAGAATTGCATGTGACACCGGGGTGTCGTGGGTTGAGTAGAATTATTTAATATTAGAAAGGCATGATACGGGATTTGAAGCGTTTAAGATAAAAGCATGTGACACTTAGTAGTGTCGTAGGAGCAGAGAACTTAGCGATATTAGAAGTACTGGAGGCATATGACCATGCCCGGAGGTTGACTGTTTAATTTCTGTCTTGGGTGGCCATGAGAGCCGTGTTATTTAATTTGGTGTTTGGTGGCCATGAGAGCCGTGTTATTTAATTTGGTGTTTGGTGGCCATGAGAGCCGTGTTATTTTAATTTGGTGTTTGGGTGGCCATGAGAGCCGTGTTATTTTAATTTATTTTGGTGTTTGGGTGGCCATGAGAGCCCGTGTATTTATGGTTGTGTCTTGGGAGGCCATGATGGCCCGTGGGGTTGTTGAACCCGAGTCTTGACTGTTGAGGTGTCTTGAGTGGCCCTGAGTGCCTGTTTGTTGAACTTGCTTGTGTTTGTGGTCGTGTTTTGCCCGATCCGACTATGTGTCGGGGAGTTGTGGGGATTTTGGCAGGTTACGAGCATTCTTCGGCTGGCCTGACCAAACTCGAGCCTAGGCAGGTTCTGAGCATTCTTTGGCTAGCCTGTTCCGTGTCCGGATCCCGAAAGGTTATGAGCATTCTTCGGCTAGCCTGATCCATGACCGGGTCCCGGCAGGTTACGAGCATTCTTCGGCTGGCCTGACCGTGTACGAGGCTCGGCAGGTTCTGAGCATTCTTCGGCTAGCCTGATCCGTGTTCGTGTCTTTGGGGAAGGTCATTGTTGGTTGTGTTTGTTTTACTTGGAAAGTTTGAGGTTGAGTATGTTGTGGAAGGTAACGGGTTGTGGTTCAGTTGAGTACTTGAGTTGGTGTTGGTTTTGGTGTTGGTTTTAGTTTTGGTGTTACTGGCTTTATCTACTAATTATGCCATAGTCAGTCTGTTATCCGTGGAGGTGAGCGAACGCTCACCCCTAACTGCTTTTCCTACAGGTACTGATCACCGGACGGACTAGGTTAGCTCTTGAAGCTTGTGGAGCTTGGAGCGGAGTCTGGTCTTTATTTTTTGTTGAGTCTAGTGACGGATATTGTACCTTGTCCACTTGTTGGGACGTTTTTGTATTGTAAATACTATTATTATTTTGGGAAGTAAATGGAAATGTCAAGCTTTTATTCAAAATAGGTTCAAGTGTTTTTATGTTTGTAAATGTTCGCGTCCCGAGTTCGGTTCGCTGAATTTGGGGCGTGACACCACTCTAGTGGGCGCCAGAGTCGCTGGTCTGATGGTTCCGTGTACTCGCACATGGGATGTTAACTTGATCGCTCAGATGTTTTGGGCGGATGAAATATAACATATTCTACAAATCCTGCTATCACCCCTTCGCCCTAAGGACACATGGTACTGGGCATCTGATATAACGGGCATTTATACGACTAAAGCCGGGTATCGAACCTGGCAGGGGAGAGACAACCGGCCTGCCAGAGTACGACCCTAGTTGCTTGGACCTTCATTTGGGATATCCTTGTGCCAGGGCGGTTGCGGATCTTTTTGTGGCGCTGTCTTACTAATACTCTGCAGGTCTCGGTAAATTTGAATAAGCGGTTTGTCCCAGTCTCCCCGGCCTATGATATTTGTGGGCGTGCGCCAGAGTCGGTAGACCACCAGTTCTTGGAATGTGGATTTGGTGGGCCTCCTCTTCCTGCTTCTTCAGCAGGCTTTGTGTCCTGGTGGGAGGGGTTCGATGCATCGAATTCTCGAACACGGGTTGCAGATACACTCTCAGTTTTATGGGAAATATGCAAGGCGAGGAATGAGCTGCAATAAGAGGGCAGAGCCCAGACGGCTCTAAATACCGGCGGCTCATGCTCATCTTGTGGCATGGCGAGAGGCGTGCGCTGCCATCCTGAAACCTCGTTCACCTCTCGTACACTGGACGCGAAATGGACTCGTCCACCCCAAGGGACGATAATTGTGAATGTCGATTGGCTATATTTCAGGTGACAAATCAATCGGCATGGGTCTGATTGCTCTGGATGCGGACGGCAAGGTGCGACTTGCGGCGAACGGTCTTTAGTTGAGGGTCTGGATGCCCGTTATGGCTGAAGCATGTGCTCTGGCTACGGCCCTGAGGAACACCAAAACACTGGGTACATGGCCTATAATCATCCAATCTGATTTTCAGGTCCTGTTAAACATGATCCGACATAGGGAACCACCACCATCGACAGTTGGAAGGCTGATCCGGGACATTCTTCTGATGCTCTCTCATAATGAGGGGATTTTCCTTCAATTTGTAAAAATAACTGGGAATAGAACCTCTCACTGATTAGTCAGGAAGGCTCGTTCTATTACTGTTCTTCCGTAGACAGGACCCTTATTGATGCATTTCAATGGATTATTGCTTCTGAATTTTAATAAAAACAACACCTTTTAATAAAAAAAAGTATTTATGTGAATTTTAAAGGTATATTTTTGGACTTCCAACCATTGGAAATATCAGCGACTAAGAGTTCAAGAAGTTTTCGAGGAACCCCTAGGTATTAGAGTAAGAATTGGCAGGTCTTACAAGTTAAAAGCTATTATATTCGTTGATCAACCAATAAAAAATATTTGATACTTGATTACAACCGACAACAAACAAATTTTGTGAAAATACACACCAAACCAAAATCCTTAAACTTTGTGAAAGTAAATTTCCAAGACAAAAACATACAACTAAAGACATTAACGTGGTCGTCAAGTAATTAGTGTATCAACACACTTTCAACTTGGGACATCCTTTTGACATTCTTCACGTACAAGTCTCCGCACGTGGAACATTCAGACATTAAAGAAATAAAGTTGTTATATTTACATGAGCCAAAGAAGCTCAAACGGGTTCTAAAGAGAGAAGTTCACGACTCTCTTTAGAATCTTCCCAGCCCTAACCTTAAAGCCTCTCCCTTTTTTTCTATCACCGTTGATAACTTCCATGTCTCCGACCGTGAATCTCCGGTTCTTCATTCTTCTCCCTCCAGTTCTGTTTCTTCTCTCGTTCCCTTATCCCCTCTAGAGAAGTTGCGGCGACTCCTTTCATCACCATTAGAGGCGGTTCTTACATATATCTAGTGGGACGCCTTTTTCCACCTTTATAGGTGTGGATTGACGCGGATCTGGTCCATCCCACCGCCTGATTTTCTCTCAGAACTTGTCTAGAGCTTTAGTTGTTGGCCGTGAAGTTGTCTCCAACACTAGGTACGTCTCAAATCAGATCTGGTATGGGACACTTTTCAACCTGTTACATGTCGTTAATGGCCACATATCTGCTCGAGCCCCGTTCTTGGGCTTCCGACGACGGCGTTATGGTGTCACCTGCCCCAAGTCCTCTTTTTATTCTCCTCTTCTTGGAATTGTTAGTTAACTAAGCCTCTTCGGAGAGTGTTGGCCTCTGACGAGGGGTTTGGCCTTAGTTTGAAGGTTTGAGGGCTTGTGGTTGGGGATTTCATCTTCGCTTTTTTGGTTTCTAGCGATTAATTTGGTTGGAGCTGCTCCTGGTTTTCGGCCTCCTCTCTTGTATGGTTCTTATCCTCTTAACCTCCCTTTTGTCTTCAGTATCAGAGTCATCGGACTGGTCGTTTCCAATGTTGGTTGGCAGCTCTTTGATCTATTTTGGGGGTTTTAGGGTTCTGGCATGATTTTGGGCACTTTAATTCTCTCGGTATTATTTTGATACTGATTCCTCCCCCTTGGAGTTACCTCTCAATGTTGGCAGGAGGTAGGTTACCTATCTGGTAACGGAGGACCAAGCTTTTTAATTTTCCCGTCTAGTAGGTGGTGTTCTCGATCAGGGTGAAGCGTGAGGGTGGTTGGAGATTGTCTTGTGTGGTGGGGTCTTCGTCCCGCGGTTTCGAGGCGTCTGCATTTCCGTGGATCGAGGTGCACTCTGCCCGATAGGTGTGTCACTCGTGGTGAAGGGTGTTGTCAGATTGCTTCGAGGGGAAGTTATCTTTCTCTTTTGCTTTTTTTTGGACCTTAGGCCTTTGGGCTACTATTCGGGCTTTATGGTTGGTAAATCAAGTTTTTGGTTTTCTCTTTGTATTTCTATAGCTCCTTGGTTCGTCTTGTTAGTTAAATCAGGGCATTAGAGCATTATTACTCATAGTTTTTTTTTGGGGGTAGTTGTTTGTTAGACCCTACTTCTCCTTCTGTATGAGATTGTTATGCACTAGCTGCATCTTGTATTGGTTTCTCTGGTGACATTAGTCACTGGTCTGATTTTATTCATTTCGAAGAACATACCTTAATATATTGCATCACTGATATAAAAAAAGACATTGAAGAGATATTCCTTAACAAGGACACCAACCAACTCTAATACCATGTTAAAAAATATTGTTACTTAATTACAATTTTGGATAATCAAACTTAGAGGAGGTGACATTTGGATATTGTTGGTGACGGTGAAACAGTGTTTTAATAATCCGATTCAATATGTATTTCCGATCAACTTTTATGTTAAGCCCAACTTATTAGAACATCTCGTCTACTCTTTTAGAGTCAGTATAACCATGCAATATACTACAGAACCCATCAATTATCTTCCCTTGATGATAATTGTAATAAAATATCAATAATATATGTGAATGAACTTGGGGGTTCACTCGTATCTGAAAAAAAATCAATTAAGCGGTTCTCACTAAATTAAAAAAAAATAAATAAAAGGGTTATTATTTTGAACTACCTAAACCAATATATAATGTATGTTTGGATACCTGTCATCACATAAAAACGTAACGAATACATACCCTAACTTATGAAGTTGTAACGCCATCTAAATTTCTGTCGATGAACATTTAAAAAAGTCAAGTTGGAGGCACATGGCTGATTAGTTTTTTGTAAATGTCCAGAATGCCCTTGATGTATTTGTCTTCTTCATTCTTCATGATTGTGCGTGTATTGCGGAGAGAGAGAGAGAGAGAGAGAGAGAGAGAGAGAGAGAGAGAGAGAGAGAGAGAGAGAGAGAGAGAGAGAGAGAGAGAGAGAGATGTTAGGACTTAGGGATCAAATAAACGATAAACCCTAAATCATATATATAAAGCTTTGTTGAATTAAAAGGAATAACAAATAAATAACAGCGGAATTGTTACTTACTTGATGCCATTGGTGAACGATGAACGAAGAATCTCCAAGCTGTAGTTTGGTCTTCCAATAAAGTAGACGCTCTCTAATTTGGTTATTCTCTCAGATGGGGGTGAAACAGAATAAGGGATAACACGTCTATTTATTGGGGACCATAACCACAACAACCCTAATTAGGTTTCCAAGTTTATATAATTTGTTATTCGGCCCCTCAACAATTAACAAATTATGAATCCGATATCTACACATTAAATGCCATGATAATATATATATGATACCTATGATACAATACTTTAAATTGGTCACTTTAATTTGTATCCACCTTTATGATAACATGTACATTAAATTACATATGTGCCCAATAGGATTTTAATCCAACAATCTCCCACTTGGGCAACATATGTTTTTCCCGACAAATGTACAACCTTATGAGCTCAAAATTGTTATCACATAATAGGTATCCTGTAACAATCTCGTCCATCAACCATACTCATATAGAACCAAAGCAGTAGTCGTCAAATTACTTATAACTAAACCATCAATGATCACGTATACAAATATAGCCAAACGACATAGATCAATCATGGATGTGTAGCATGAAAATAACATGCAATGTGATCCGACATGTCTATTTCCAACTGGTCCTCCTTAAACTTAAATGAGGTCAATAACCAAAATAGAATGCATGAACTGAATACTTTATTTCTGATCAGAATATATCCAAATACTTTAACTTTAACTTTAAACATAAACATAAAGCAATCAAAATACAAACTCCCACTAAACCAAAATATCCTCAAGTGATATAACACCCATATGAGCAGTGTGCTCATGAAAGACCTTGGGTGGTAAACCCTTTGTGAGCGGATCCGCTATCATGGAGTTTGTCCCAATATGCTTTATGGATATTTGTCCATTTTGCACTCTTTCTTTCACAACAAGGAACTTTATGTCTATATGTTTAGACTTTGATGAGCTCCTGTTGTTATTGGAATATAAAACTGCTGAGTTATTGTCACAAAATAACTTTAGTGGTCTTTCAACATTTTCCAAAATGCGCAGCCCAATGACAAAGTTTCGCAGCCATATTCCATGGTTTGATGCCTCATAGTATGCTACAAATTCTGCTGCCATAGTTGAAGAAGCTACTAGTGTTTGTTTAACACTTTTCCAAGATATAGCTCCTCCAGCCAATAAGTAAATGTAACCTGATGTAGACTTTCTGCTATCTTGGCACCCAGCGAAATCAGAATATGAATACCCAATAACCTCCAAGCGATCTGATTTCCTGTAAGTGAGCATGTAATGCTTTGTCCTCTTTAGATATCTCATAACCCTCTTGGCTGCTATCCAATGGTCCATACCAGGGTTGCTTAGATATCTGCCTAACATCCCAACAATATACGCTATATCCGGACGCGTACATACTTGAGCATACATTAGACTCCCAACAGCTGATGCATAGGGAATCTCTTGCATTTTCTGAATCTCAAGGTTATCTTCAGGACATTGTGCAAGACATAATTTGTCTCCTTTAGCCACAGGGGTGTCACCTGGTTTACAACCTTCCATGCCAAACCTTTTAAGTACCTTATCGATGTAGCTCTTTTGTGATAATCCAAGAACGCCTCGAGATCGATCTCGGTGTATCTGGATTCCTAAAACAAAAGAGGCGTCCCCAAGATCTTTCATCTCAAAATGAGCAGATAGAAATTTCTTGGTTTCGTGCAATAGCCCTACATCATTAGTGGCAAGTAATATGTCATCGACATACAAAACCAGGAACATATACTTACTCCCACTGAACTTGTGATACACACAATCATCAACCATATTTGTCTCAAAACCGAACGAGACAATTACTTTGTTAAATTTTTGGTACTATTGACGGGAAGTTTGCTTGAGTCCATAGATGGATTTCTTTAATTTACAAACCATTTTCTTTGGGTCACCGAACTCAAAGTTTTCTGGTTGTACCATATACATTGTTTCTTCAATGTCACCATTGAGAAACGCAGTCTTAACATCCATCTGATGCAACTCAAGATCAAGATGAGCGACAAGTGCCATAATTATCCTGAAAGAGTCTTTCGATGAAACCGGAGAGAAAGTCTCTGTAAATTCAATGCCTTCCTTTTGAGTATAGCCTTTAGCTACAAGACGTGCCTTATACTTTTCCACATTACCATTTCCATCCCTCTTGGTTTTAAAAATCCATTTACAACCAATTGGTTTCGTACCTTCAGGTAATGGGACAAGTTCCCAAACTTTATTGTCTTGCATAGACTTATACTCTTCTTGCATGGCATCAATCCATTTTAGAGAGTTTGAACTTTTCATGGCTTGAGGAAAGTTGATTGGATCATCTTCCCTTATTCCATCCTCGTGTTCTTGGAGAAATATGACATAATCATCTGGAATAACACTTCTCCTCTCTCTTGTGGATCTCCTTAGTGGCACATGTTGTTGAGGTAGTTGAATTTGTTCTTCTGGAACAACTATTTTAGCCTGAATGGGGAGTTGTTCAACATTGTCTTGTTGAGGCTCCGGATTCACTTCTTGATCAATGACAGGTGTATGATCCTGAACATTATCAAAAGTGATAATAGGAATTGAGTTTGACGTCATTTCCTCCTCAAAGACAATGTTTCTAGCCTTATTTCTCCCCCAAATTCAACATCCTCAAAAACTGTTGCAGTTCCCGCCTCAAAAATGTTTTTATTTATGGGATCATAAAACTTATAGCCTCTAGAGTGCTCTGAATAACCAATAAAGTAGCTGCTTACAGTTTTGGAGTCCAATTTCTTTTCTTGCGGCCTGCAAGGCATTGCCTCGGCTGGACATCCCCATATATGAAAATGCTTTAAACTAGGCTTTCGGCCTGTCCAAAGCTCATAAGGTGTTTTTGCAACTGCTTTACTTGGTACTCTGTTTAGAATATAAGCTGCTGTCTTTAGTGCTTCTCCCCAGAGAGACTCGGGTAAGGTAGAATGAGCAATCATACTCCTTACCATGTCCTTAAGAGTCCTATTTCTTCTTTCAGCTACACCATTCATGCTAGGTGATCTAGGCATGGTGTACTGCGGAACGATACCACATTCCTCTAGGAATTTAGCAAATGGACCTGGACGTTGTTCTCCTGAGCCATCATACCTACCGTAGTACTCACCACCACGATCAGATCTGACTTTCTTAATTCTGAGGTTGAGTTGATTCTCAACCTCAGCCTTATAAGCTTTGAACACGTCCAAAGACTGAGATTTTTCATGAATGAGATATAGGTACCCAAAACGTGAGTAATCGTCTATGAATGTTATGAAATATTGTTGACCATTCCAAGAAGCTGTAGGGAATGGCCCACAAATATCCGTATGAATCAATTCTAAGACGCCTGATGATCTGTTGGCACCTAATCTCTTTGGTTTGGTCTGTTTTCCCTTGATGCAATCAACACAAACTTCAAAATCTGTGAAGTCGAGTGATTCCAGAATTCCATCAGCCACAAGACGTTCCATTCTACCTTTTGAGATATGACCCAAGCGCTTATGCCATAATGATGATGAAATTTCCTTATTTAATTTGCGTTTAGTGCCCTGTGATTCCACATGCAAGGCTTCATTGTAAGATGCAATCGTTTCCAACAAGTAAAGGTTGTCATAAGCACTTAAATAACCAGTCCCGATAACATTTGAATCAAAAGACACACTCAACTTACTGTTTCCAAATGAACAAAAATATCCCAACTTGTCCATTAAAGGAACAGAAACCAAATTCCGTCTGAAAGACGGTACCACAAAAGTGTCTTTTAAATCCAAATAGAAACCGGTTGTCAACAACAACCTAAAATGTCCAATTGCTTGCACCTCCACCGATTTTCCATCGCCCACATAGATATTTCTTTCAACATCACTTGGCTTTCGGTGACTCAGACAACCTTGCATAGAAACACTTATGTGGGTAGTGGCAGCCGAATCCATCCACCAAGTGTTTCTAGGCACTGAAGCTAAATTAACCTCAGAACAGACCAAAGAAAAATTCTCACTTTTCTCTGCAGCTTGAAACTGAACTTTATCGTTTTCAGCAAAACGATGTTCGATTTCGTCAAGGAAATCTTTGGCCTTAATAATCCTTTCGGATTCCTTTCCTCTAAAGGCTTCTGGAATAGTGCGTTTCATTATCATGAGACACATGCGGTTTGAACGTTCCCACCTCTTACAATACCCTTTCTCATCATATGAGCCTTTTGTAGTGAGAAGTGTAGATTGTTCTCCCCTTAACGCAAGGTCCATATTCATGAAACCAATCACTATTTCTAAATGTCCTTTCCAATCCTTAAAATTTGTACCATTAAACATAGGTATAGAATCGATGTTAGCAGATATCGACACAGCAGAATAATTGTCTGAAATGTAACAAAGCAAGTAAAACAAGCTCACGTCAAAATCCTGAGTAAACAATAAATTCAAAATAATGGTGACTCCCATCTCAAGATACCAAACGCTACATTAATGTCTAGCCTTTGGGCATATCAACATTAACAGCAAACGGTACTCTTGGTGCAGTAATCAAACATTGACAATAAAAATATGCCAAACAAACACCTATCTTTGGACCAGTGCATTGCTCACATAAAAATTGCTCACATTGAACACCTTATAATTGTCACACATTTATCACCGCAGTTGTCATATGAAATTCGGCCAAATATTAACTCGCCTTTGGGTCCGTTAATAAACGCATGAATAACAAAGACAAACAAATTCATCTTGATATTTTAATTAAACTAATCTACACAAAAGAGGTCACTTTAGCGACATTATGCTTCAATTAATTTACAAAATACCAGACATCACCAAAATATGAATTTAGTCGTTTTCGAAAAACTGAATTCGTACAATCATAATTATGCTGTACTAACGCTTTATATGATTATACTAGGAGCTAATACATATATAAGCATACAAAGTATATATACATATAAACAAATATATATAGATGAATTACGAAGCCATATAGATTAAATCTATAACAAACCAAAACTTGCACAAGTCATCATGTATAAGCCCAGATAACCGAATATTACATTTATTGTATTCAATGACAATCAAACATGCCATTTAATACATATAACCCATGATATTCTAAAACCGAGAACTCCACTGTGTTGTATAAACCAAAAGCACATGTATGCAACCAACCAAACATATATACATAAACAATCATGAAGATAATCGGTAATTAAATAGTAGTTAGACAATAGTCTCCGCCACCAAAACTAAAACAACAAGCAATAGTTTCGGTTTCAATCACCAAGGTTTGAAAACAGCGTATATCAATCCAACAATCATGAAATAAATAAACAAATTATATTTCATGAATCAAAGTATCGAATTCACAATTAACCCAACAAAGACGGCTCTGATACCACTTGTTAGGATTTAGTGATCAAATAAACGATAAACCCTAAATCATATATATAAAGCTTTGTTGAATTAAAAGGAATAACAAATAAATAACAGCGGAATTGTTACTAACTTGATGCCATTGGTGAACGATGAACGAAGAATCTCCAAGCTGTAGTTTGGTCTTCCAATAAAGTAGACGCTCTCTATTTGGTTATTCTCTCAGATGGGGTGAAACAGAATAAGAGATAACACGTCTATTTATTGGGGACCATAACCACAACAACCCTAATTAGGTTTCCAAGTTTATATAATTTGTTATTCGGCCCCTCAACAATTAACAAATTATGAATCCGGTATCTACACATTAAATACCATGATAATATATATATGATACCTATGATACAATACTTTAAATTTGTCACTTTAATTTGTATCCACCTTTATGATAACATGTACATTAAATTACATATGTGCCCAATAGGATTTTAATCCAACAAGAGAGAGAGAGAGAGAGAGGTGTCAATGATGTAGGAGAAGATGGACAACAAAGTCTTGAGGTGTTTTTGCAGTCTGCCAGCTTAGGTTCGAACTTCCTTGACGAACGAAAACTCTAGGCGGAGATTTACAGGTGGCGCTAGGTATAGGTGCAATAGCAAGATGTCTTATACAATGTTCAGACTTGTTGACAGAATCCTTGCTTTAGAACAGTATGGAAACAAAAATAATAACAAACGAGCAAAATAAAGACACACAAGTTTGTTACTCGATTCGGTTCATCATCACCTACATATGGGGGCATTATTCCAGTGGAAATGTTACACTATATGTAATCAATCACAACTTACAAGTTTCAGATCATCTAAATCAAACCTTATGCTATTATTACAAGTGCAAACATATCTCAAGGACTCCCCTTGAGATAGAGATCCTCACTCAATTCCACTCTTCGAGCTCTCGCTTGTGTCAGATTACTCTTTGTTCTGTAGAGGTTCTTCATGAGTGTTCAATCACACAAACACAATTGGATCAACTTAACCACTCATTTAGTTACGAATAGTGTTGGTGAACAATAACCTTGTTCTTTGTTCGGCACATTTTGCCTCCCAACACGCTAGTCTAACACGCTTAGGAGTTATGAAGGTTAAAACCAAGAACAACGTACATGGATACAATAGCCTGAATGACGACAATATTTAATAATGACAACAATGATCATAACGGAGCTTAGGGTGTCTCTTGATCTTTTATTGCTCAATTAAATGCTAATCATGTCTCTTTAAGGTTTTCGTAAACTTAAGAGTCACGATCTAGCTCAATTTTCAAGCTTTCTTGTGTTAGAACAATTCTAAATAGAACATATCGTAGAAGTATGTTTAAATGAGGAAACGAATCTTCAACACCAAACACATGTACGATGTCCGATGATATTCAATTAGCCATCTTTTCTATCTTTGCTGATCGAAATCATGAGCAACATCTTGCTTGAAACATAAATTACCAACCTAGATGTAACAACAATATCCCCCCTTTGGCTATTTTTGTAGGCAAACACTTCAAATTCTTCAATTCAGGGGATAACAAAACAAAAAACAGAATAAAATCTTCTTCTTCAACTAAATAGAAGATTCTTCTAAAATATCAGCATGCTTCTCCAAAACAGATTAACAACTTCTTCAAATACCAACATGCTTACTCAAAATATCATATATTCTCCCTGATTTTCTCAAAAACTTGCCAAACATAGAAAAACAAAAACTTCTAATCATAGAGGCATTGGAGCAATAGCTAACCAAACATACTATAGGACATCATCATGTCAAAAACAAAAGCAGTGTCTCGGAACAAAATGTGTTATATGTACATCAGCCAATAGAAGCTGGTACAAACCCCGAGGCAATAGTGTTAAAAACATAAATCCAGCAGAAGTAGTTCACAGATCATAGAGTTTAAGAGAACATAACTTCAAACATCATCAGATTCGGTTGAGGAGATATCATGAACCACATCTTCTTTAGCTTCTTGTCAAGCCAACAAATCTTGGAGTAAGTCTTCAAGAATCTTTTTGGCTTGCCCATGGCTATGATTGAAGCACATAATTTTAAATGAATATTCCTTGATGCCTTAGCCATCTCGAGCTGCTACTACCTTAAGACTTCTTGCCAGATGTCCGAACATCTTCACGGACATGTGTGCTTCAAAATGTTTCTTGCTAAAGGTTAGCAAGCAGGTTTCTTCCCGTTTAGTCATAATCCCTTAGCAATTTGGGATGTTGGCTCAGTACAAGTCCAAAAATTAGGGAAGGGAAACCAGTTGGCAGCTTTTTGGCAAATGATCTTGCATAGCGAGGGAGATGGTCAATAAAAAATGCACCAAAGGTTAAGGGAGTTGACATACCTATGCCATAGATGACTCTAGCCAATTTTGGAGTGATACTTGATCCATGTGAAGAGGGTGCCCAATTAGCCAATCCAATCCTGAAGAGAATGGAATACACAAGTGTGAGCTCAGAGGAAGATAGCTTCCTTTTGGATGGCCAAAGCTTCTCTGGATTTCCAATGATTTCCTTTACCATAGTGTGAAGAATAACATCCTTCCAGTGAACATATGTTGTTGGCCTTCCTAATTAAGATTTTATGGCATCTTTACTGTCATCTATCTCCTTTCCTCGCACAACCAATTTGTGGAAATCAGGATCTTCTGGGTCATCAAACCCAGGGAAAACATTAACGATAAAGTCCCTCACCAGATGTGGATAAAATGGACCAATGTGTCTGACAGTCTTCACCATTTTGGTATCTTTTAGGACATTCATGACTTGCTTTATGGTCTTGGCTTCTTCAGACAATTCCCTTTCTGGATTGATGTTGCGCAGGTACACATACCTCCATTTTTGAACAAATCCTACATGATGAAAGGAGACATTGTCCAAAGGAGCATCAGGTACTCCAACTGGAGCCCTCCTTACACCCAGAAACCTCTTTTCTCGAAACAAAGGCATTGACACACCTTCTTCATCATCTTCTTCCCTAGAAGAGGATTAATAAATAAGATGCAGGGTAGGTTTGGCTTCTTTCTTAGAACGGATACACTTGGGGCTTTCTTTCATGCTGCTTTCCTCTTAAGGGTACTAATGGGAGTAACAACTCTTCTTCTTCTATAGAAACTTTAGACTTGAGTCTCTCCTTACATTGGGGGCAACACTTTTTCCTTTTCTATTCTTCTCCTTTTCCTCAACAACATCGAGGTCCACAGGGTCGACCTCTTCTTCAGCTTGAACATTAGTCTCCTTCTGAACATATGTCTCAACGTACATGAGACCTTCTTGTCTAGCAGGATAGAACATCTGGACTAACATTTTTTTATATTGATTTTAAAAACTCTTCTACGACATCAGAAAAAGGATCATGTATTCTAAATTCAGATTCAACCTCCTTGAGAATGTCTACAAAGGTTTATGAAATAATATCTTTTTTCTACAAGCTTAGCTTTCCCTTTACCCTTAGCATGCACAGATTTTTCAGTTGATGTAGTTGAAGGAACAATATCGGTTTTGCTAGAATCTAACATAGAATCCTTTAAACTTGACTGATCTTTAGTAACCTCATCCTCAACTAGTTCTTCAAAAGGGGTTTCAGGATTACCTTTCTCAATATCTACAGAATGAGCAGAGACAGTAGCTTCTGATGGAGGAATTTGAGAGGCTTCGGGTTCATAAATGGGCTGCCCTTGAGGAGGAATATTCTCCAAATCGGCTTCTGACTTGAACTTGAGGATTTTCTACCGAGCTTGGAACTTCTTGGCGAGCTTCATGAGTTTTATCTTTTTAGAGTCTTTCATGATGCTTGAGAGAGACGAGAGAATGCAATGCTTCAGAGAAACAAACTTATGGGAGAATTTTGAGAGTTAAAACCCTAAGAGCTTGAACGAGAAGAGGAACAAAGTTTGATCGATCTAGACACATATTTCCTTTTCTATAAACCTTTCTTTTTCGCTAAGCTTCCTAAAACCGTTTCCCTTATTATCCCTTTTTCTTCGAGATTGTGATTGCACAACTTCTCCCACTACCATTAGATTTCGGATGCAGAACATTGACACTTGGCTTCAGAATTTCCAGTCAATCTATGCACATGTACTGACAAGGACATAACACAAATTAACTGAATTGAAACCATAAATTTCCCTTGTCAGACCCAGACGTCTTGAGGAACATCTTAATGTATAATGGTGCACAATCCTGATGCAACCCTCGATTTTTCAAAACGAGCAACATCAAGAGATTTAGTGAAGATGTCAACCAATTGTCTTTTAGGAGGGATATATTCAAGTTGAATTATCTTGTTCTCCACTAAATCCATGATAAAATGATGTCTGATGTCAATGTGCTTTGTCTTGCTAGGTTGAACTAGGTTCTTCGAAATGTTTATAGAACTGACATTGTCACAGAATAATGTCATAACATCTTGACGGACATCATACCCAAATAACATTTAATTCATCCATAACAATCGAGTACAACTACTTCAAGTAGCAATATATTCTAATCAATAATAGAAAGAGAAATGCAATTTTGGTTTTTACTGAACAAAGAGATTACGTTGTTGCCAAGATAAAAAAACTCACCAAAAGTTCTTCTTCTATCAGTAGCACTCCTGGCCCAATCAGCATCATCATATCCAACCAGTGTAGATGATGTATCAAAAGTATACAATAGACCAAGATTAGTAGTACCTGCTACATGTCACGCCCCAATTTCAGTAAATCGAACTCGGGACGCGAACATTTAAAAAGATACAATACTTGAAACCTGTTTTCATTTAATCACTTAAAATACTAGTTTGGTTGAACAAAAGAATAATATTTACATCTCAAAAAATAAGTCCCACACTTGGACAAAAACGAGGTACACGTCACTAGACTCAAACACCCAGAAGCCCGCTTCAAGCTCTTCAAGCTTCAGAAGCTCACCTAGTCCAGACTGCGAACGATACCTGTAGGAAAAGCAGCTAGGGGTGAGCGTTCGCTCACCACCACAGATAACAGACTGACTACGGCATACTTAGCAAACAAGGCCGGTGACACCAACAACGACTCAAAAGACACACACACGACCAACACTTTTCTCAACCGACTCAAACACTCGGACACGTGATGTAGACCCCACACAACAATTGACGAACTCCTCCAAAGACACAACTGACAACCACGCAATACCAAGACCACAAAGGATCGCACACCAAACAAGATCACAAAGGATCGCATACCAGCTGCTCAGTAACCATCTCTGTATCTCGCCCTTTCCGATCTCCGTCGGGCCAGGCGGTCGACCTGTCTCAGTAAGCTCTCTGTCCCTTGCCCTTTCCGATCCCAGTCGGGCCAGGCGGTCGACCTGTCTCACAACTTCCCCCGATCCCAGTCGGGGAGCTAGCCCACAACCTCTCCGCTTCTCCCGATCCCAATCGGGAGGCTAGCTATACCACACAACCTCCACCAAGATCAAGTAACCAAACACAATCACAAACAAAGTTCAACAGACAGTAACGACACCAGTCTCAACTCCACAGACACTCAAGTCCAACAAGACACCAACAACAAAACACGGGTTCAACAACCCTACGGGCCCTCATGGCCACCCAAGACTCCAACGGTAAAGTACGGGTTCACAACCCCACGGGCACTCACGGCCACCCAACTCCAATAATAACAACACGGGCTCTCATGGCCACCCAAGACTCAACAATAATAACACGGGCTCTCAAGGCCACCCAAAACTCAACAATAATAACACGGGCTCTCAAGGCCACCCAAAACTCAGCAATAATAACACGGGCTCTCAAGGCCACCCAAAACTCAACAATAATAACACGGGCTCTCAAGGCCACCCAAAACTCAACAATAATAACACGGGCTCTCAAGGCCACCCAAACACTCAGCAATAATAACACGGGCTCTCAAGGCCACCCAAAACTCAACAATAATAACACGGGCTCTCAAGGCCACCCAAAACTCAACAATAATAAAACGGGCTCTCAAGGCCACCCAAAACTCAACAATAATAACACGGGCTCTCAAGGCCACCCAAAACTCAACAATAATAACACAACAACCTCCGGCATACTCAATGCCTCCAACAGTCCTAAAATCACTAGTTTCACAAACAACCTCCGGGCATGGTCATATGCCTCCAGTAATTCTAATATCGCTAAGTTCTCTGCTCCTACGACACTACTAAGTGTCACATGCATTCCCAATAATTGCTACGTTCCCGTATCATGCTTTTTGAATATTCGATAACCTAAATAACCCACGACACCCCGGTGTCACATGCAATTCTACAAGTAACTTTCCCTAGTCAGGGCCGAGATCCGGCTACTTTTCCCTACCTCGTATACGACTCCAAAAGCGCTCCACTAAACCTCGAGGTGATCCCAGTCACTCGCCGAGCTTCCCTTTGCCTCGGTCCGCAGCACGATCTAAAAGAATACAAATTTAAGGCACTTTTAAACTAGTACGAATAAACCGAAATTCAATAAACTTAATGCCCAAACGTAACCCCGACAATGTCGATCACTCCCAAACTTCCCAATTACTCGACATTGTCGATAAAGGACCCGTAAATGCCCGATTCGCCCGACATGGCGAATCTGCCCGGGTTTTGAAAAAGGCCTTCCGGGGCTCTAAAAGCCCCGTTTTCGTTCCTACGGTCTTAGAATAGTTCAAGGATCCTAATGCACTTGACGGGATTTAATTCCGACTTCCGAGTCAATTAATTAACGTTTAAAGTTTCTAAAACCCGTTAAGTACAACTTTTCCAATTTAATTCCAAATTTCGATTCGGTTAAGGATAAATGGTCCGGGGAACGTTTTAAACCACCCGAACGTTAAAACCTGAGCACCCGAGCACGTGGGCCCCACCCAACCCACTTGGCCGAGATCCCTAGGGTTCAAGGGGGGCTCGGCCACCATGGTGGTGGCCGGCCATAGCTCCGGCCAGCCACCTCCTATGGTGGCCGAAGCTCCTCCCGAGCTCTCGGTCGCCGGAAAACGTTCAAACAACCCTCCAAACACCTCTAAAACGTCTCCCATAAACCCCCAACCTTAATACAACCCTAACTCATCAATTAAACTCAAACCCTAACATTTGAAAATTAACAAAACGGGAATCGGTTCGGTGCTTACTCAAGAGGAGAACGAGGGGAACGAGGTTGCTCCTTGTCTTGAGACGATACAAAGGTGAGATCTCCTCCAAACCCTAACCCTTTCTTCTTCTCTCTTCTTCTTCTCTCTCTAAACTCTCTCTTCTCTCTTTCTATTTTCAAACAACTAACTCATTTCTCTTTTTTTTTTCCTTTTTAATACATGTGGCCGGCCACACCTCTTGTCCCCTCTAGTTCCCCCCCCCCAAAAACTAACACCACCACAATTAGGACAAGTGTCAAGGTGGGTCCCACACCTTTTGGAAAATATCTACTTGATATTTTCCAATCAGATTCGCGAAAAACAGACGTTTCGGGCCACGAACGGGCACTTTTCCCAAGACATTACGAAACTTGACGGGCTACAAGGATATGGCTCATTTAAGACCGGTGCGACAACGGCTAAGCTTTTTGGATCCAAAACGGTCCTCGAATGGACCAAAACGTCGCTCGGTTGACTTATCCAGCGAAAAGTCAACATTTCCCAAATTGATCAGAAAGTTGCCCTAAGTCCCCTGGAACTCATTTTGGTCGATAACGGGGTCAACTTAAGTCCGGTATGACCCTTGGGGTCAATTTAGGTTAAGTTAAGTGTCTGTCTTAAAAATTTTAAATTTTCCTGTTTTTCGTAGGTTTGACTGACGTTGACCAGAAGTGGTTTTTCATCTCGGACCAGATGCAAGAAAGGATTCGTTCTTTTTCCTTCTCGCAAACTACAGGAGCGTCTAGCGCCCGGAGGGTAAAGAATGCTAATTTTCCTTTCAGGGTAAAGTGGGGGATCAAAAAGGGCTGGCCCGTCAAAAGTAGGGCTCCATCGCAAACGAAATTTAAAACAGACGTACCTCGGGAGTCGAACAGGTTGGGATACTTCGCGCGAACCTCGTCCTCGCGTTCCCACGTCGACTCAGCCCCGTGATGTTTCCACTGCACTCGTACCAGGCGGATAATCTTGCCTCCCCGCAGAATATGCTCCAGTGTGTCCATGATCCGAACCCGCTGTTCCTCATAGGAGACATCATCAGCCACCTCGATATCTGTCCACTCAATGACGTGGAAGGGGTCTGCGTTGTACTGCCGCAAATGGGACACGTGGAAGACGTTATGGACTCTCCCAAGTTGCGGTGGCAACGCCAGACGATAGGCCACTGCTCCCACTCTGCCCAAGATCTCGAACGGGCTTATGTACCTCGGGGACAACTTGCCCCCGCCGCGTCGGAATCGCACCAGCCCTTTCCTCGGGCTCACCTTCAGGAACACGCGATCCCCGACTGTGAACTCAAGAGGTCGACGTCGCCTGTCGGCATAACTCTTCTGCCGGCTCTGCGCGGTCCTCAACCGATCGTGTATCAGCGCGACCTTCTCTGTCGTCTCTCTGACAAGATCTGGCCCCAGCAGGCTCTTGTCCCCCACCTCCGCCCAACACAGTAGCGATCGACACGACCTCCCATACAACGCTTCGAACGGTGCCATCCCGATACTGGCCTGGAAGCTGTTGTTGTAGGCGAACTCGGCTAACGGAAGGTGGGTCTCCCATGATCCTCTGAAATCCAGCACACATGCCCGCATCATGTCCTCCAATATCTGAATAGTGCGCTCAGACTGACCGTCTGTCTGGGGATGATGTGTCGTACTGAGTAGAACCTCGGTCCCCAATGCCTTCTGCAGACTCGGCCAAAACCTAGACGTGAAGCGGGGATCCCTGTCAGACACTATCGACACCGGGACCCCGTGGAGACGCACTATCTCCCGAACATACAAGCTGCTCAACTTGTCGACCGGGTCAGTCATCCTCATAGCCAGGAAGTGGGCCGACTTGGTCAACTGGTCGACTACCACCCACACATCGTCGTTTCCCTTCGGCGATCTCGGTAGTCCACACACGAAGTCCATCGTAATGTGCTCCCACTTCCACTGAGCAATCGGTAGTGGCTGCAACAATCCCGCTGGACGCTGATGCTCGGCCTTCACCTGCTGACAGACGAGGCATCTCGACACAAACTCTGCTACTGCTCTCCGCATCCTGCGCCACCAGAAACTGCCGTTTGAGGTCACGGTACATCTTGTTGCCCCCCGGGTGCACTGTAAGACGCGAGTGATGTGCCTCTCGCAACACGTCGTCTCTACAGTTAACCGGCACGAACAGTCCTCCTCGGTACTATAGTCCCCAATCTGTACTGATCTCCCAACCTACTACCTCGTCGTCGTTGACGACCCTCTCTCGGATCTGTGCCGTCTCAACGTCCTCTGTCTGCGCCTCCAACACTTGGGCAAGCAGTGAGGGCTGAGCCACAAAAGAGCACATGGCCATGTCACCCGTAACCTCCTCTAGCTCGAGCCCGAACGTGCTCAGCTCCCCTATCATGTCCCACTCTCGGACTGATATGCTGGCGAGGCTCGGAGCCTACTTCCTACTCAAGGCGTCAGCGACCACGTTCGCCTTGCTTGGATGGTAGTGTAGCTCGAAGTCGTACTCCTCGAGTAGCTCCATCTACCGTCGCTGACGCATGTTCAGGTCTCGCCGGGAAAATATGTACTTGAGGCTCTTGTGATCCGAGAACACCTGAAACCCCTCACCATACAGATAATATCGCCAGCTCTTTAGCGCAAACACGACTGCTGCTAACTCCAAGTCGTGAGTAGGATAGTTGCGCTCGTGCGTCTTCAGCTGCCTGGAGCCATAAGCCACAACTCTGCCCAACTGCATCAGCACGCAACCCAGTCCCTCTCCGGACGCATCATAGTAGACATCATAACCGATCCCTCGCTCAGGCACCACTAATACTGGAGCGGTAGTCAGTCGAGTCTTCAACTCCGCGAATGCACGCTCACAGTCATCTGTCCACACAAACCCGACTCCTTTGCGCGTCAATAGAGTCATCGGTGCGGCTAATCGTGCAAAGTCCTGGACGAATCTCCGATAATAGCCTGCCAACCCCAGAAAGCTGCGGATCTCGAAGACACTCGTGGGCCGTGCCCACTTCGAGACCACGTCAATCTTCGACGGATCGACCAGGATACTGTCACGGGACACGATGTGACCGAGGAATCTCACCTCAGAGAGCCAGAACTCGCACTTTTCCCGGTTGGCATACAGTTGATGCTCGCGCAGTAGTATCAGAACAACCCTCAGATGTGACTGATGCGCCGCCTCATTCTGCGAATAGATCAGGATGTCGTCCACGAACACTACCACAAACTGATCTAGGTATGGCCGGAAGATGCTGTTCATCAGGTCCATGAACGTTGCAGGTGCGTTCGTCAGTCCGAATGGCATCACCAGGAACTCGTAGTACCCATAGCGTGTCCGGAATGCAGTCTTTGCGACGTCCCCCTCACGGACTCGCAACTGATAATAACCGGATCGCAGATCGATCTTCGAGAAGTAGGTCGCCCCTCTCAACTGGTCGAACAAGTCATCGATCCTCGGCATCGGGTATCGGTTCTTCACCGTAACCCGGTTCAGTTTCCGGTACTCTATACACATCCGTAGCTCTCCACTCTTCTTCTTCACGAAGAATGCTGGTGCTCCCCACGGCGATGCACTCGGACGGATAAACCCCTTCTGCTGAAGCTCCTCTAGCTGACGCTTCAGCTCAGTCAACTCTGTCGGCGCAAACCTGTAAGGCGCCATCGATATCGCCGCCGTTCCTGGCTCCAGGACAATCCCGAACTCCACCTCACGAACCGGTGGCAGCCCGCTCAGCTCCTCAGGAAAGACATCGGGGAACTCGCATACCACTCGCGGTAACTCTCGGCTCTGCACAGCCGATACTTCCTCCTCTACGGACAACGCCGACAGGAGGACCCCGCTCTTACTACCTAGAACACACGTCACCTTCGTACCACCCACTGACACTGTCACTCGTCGTCTATAGCAATCGATATTGGCTCGGTACCTCGACAACCAATCCATACCCAAGATCACATCAAAGGTCGTCATTCCCAGCACGAGAAGATCACCAGGGCAAGGACAGTCTGCGACTCTAATCTCGCAGGCACGACATACTCTAGTCAACGATGCACCACCCCCAACTGGGGTGTCTAGGCATAGGGGTGGACTCAACGGCTCTAAGCTCAACCCCAACCTCTCGGCACAACCCGACGAAATAAAATAGTGCGACGCCCCGGTATCAAACAAGAATAAATCCCATAAATGATACAATAAACACGTACCCTGGATGGTCTCGCGGTATGTGCTAGGTTTTGGGGCTCTGGAGTCGGTGACCGCATACACTCTCCCCTGCGAGGCCTGCTGCCTCTGACCCGGCGCACTGGCCGCTGAATACCCATGACTCTGCTGCTGTCTCGGAATCGGCACGCTCGTAGAAGGCTGTGACGGTCTGGACTGCTGACTCTGACGAGGACGACCCCTGGGCGACTGTACTGTACGAGACTGCTGTTGTCGTTGCGCTGACGTTGCCCTCGACGGCTCACGGCACCATGCAATGGTGTGCCCAACCCGGCCGCATCGGAAACAGTCGGTCTCGTCGGCTCTCGACTCCGTGCCCTGGCCCGTACGGCTGGTCGCCGGCTGCATCGTGGGCCCTCCTTCCATCGGACACTCGCGACGGAGGTGGCCTCGCTGCCCACAGGTATAGCACTTCGACGCCCTCTCTGACGCGACTGGCCCAACTGATGCCACTGACCCCCGCTGTCTCGCTCCACCTTGATGAGGCGGTGGTAGTAAGAACCCCGTGGTCCTCTGTCTCCGCGAGTCTCGTGAGTCGGACGGCCCTGTAAAGCTGGTCGGCCGCTATCGAACCTCGCGGGTCCTGGCCGCATCCCGGATCCCCTGATCCACCGTCGCTGCGATGTCCACGAGATCTGTATACTTCCGCAGTCTCAAGGCGAGAACCTGGTTCCGAATCCCTAGCCTCAGTCCTCCCTGGAACCGCATGCAACGGTTCTGCTCGGTCATCACCATCTCTGGCGCGAATCTGGCCAAGGCTGTGAACCTGGCCTCGTACTCTGCTACCGTCATCCTCCTGCTCCAGGTCTAGGAACTGCCGATGTCGCTCCAACCGAGCCGACTCGGGAAAGTACTGTTCCAGAAAAACTGTCTGGAAGATGCTGTAGTCATAACCGACCATGTCCTTCACACACACCCACCAGTGGTAGGCGCTGTCTCTCAGCTGGTGGGCCGCGAAGGACACTCTGCGACGGCCATCCTCGACACCCGATGTATCCAGGTTTCGCGTGACCTGCTCTAGCCACCTCTCGGCTAGGTCGGGGTTCGGCTCCACGACAAAAGTAGGTATCCCGAGCTTCAGGAAATCTAGTAGTGCTCGGGATGTATGATCCTCTGTCTGAACGGCCCTCACCGGGACCGCGACTGCCTCTGGTGCTGGTGAAGCCGACTCTCGGCTGGCGATGACCGCCACCAAACTCTGGACCATCCTGGTCATCTCATCCAGGGCAGTCATGACGGGAGGGTCTGCGACGGGCGGAACACCGGGTGTGCCTGCAGACGGCCCCGCGTCGCTTCTCCTGTCTTCTCCGACAGGAGTGCCCTGCGCCTCCGCGTACTCGGCGGGCTCAACGGTTGGCACCCTCCCCGGTGTCCCCGCTGACCGTCCTCGTCGGCCCCGCGTGGGCGCCTGACCCCGTGCTCCCGCTGCTCGTCCGCGTCTACCGCGAGCCATAGTCCGTATCCTCTGCACGGATACACGCAAACGTTCAGTTTGCGAACTCAAATAAACACAACAAGTTCAAATACGCTAACGTTCACACGGTCTAAGTTTACTCTAGCGTGTATATCACTAATACGTCACACCGCTCACGCTATTAATACTTTAAATATTAGTATTAGTAAAAGAAACCTCAAAGAGACCGCACCAACGTGCACCAAAACACGCGACGACAAACCCAACCACACAACGAAACAACAACAACAACCAAATCGACAACTCAAGACCGACCTCAAACATAAGCCAACACGGCCGAGTAACAACAATATACGCCCACTAGGCCAACCAAAGTCACACACACCCACCGGGCCAAACAAAGTCACACACGCCCACCGGGCCAAACAAAGTCACACACGCCCACCAGGCCAAACAAAGTCACACACGCTCACCGGGCCAACCAAACCCAAAACACGCCCATAGGGCCAACAAATTGTAAAATACGCCCACAGGGCCAACAAATTTAAAAACTTTCATTTCTCGACATCAGGTAGTCACAACCCAGTCCAGGCGTCCCCGAACCACGTTGTAGCCACTTGATATCAACACCGTCACGCTCGACCACAGGAGCGCTCCTGAGTCGAGTCGCGACAGTTCAAAAACGTTTCACGCAACAACACACAAACACTGTGCCAGTAACCCCGTACTGCACAAGCACAAAACAAAACAGGACTCAAATCCTAACGGGTCTACACACGAGTTCCGACTTGCGTACCCAACGCACGACGTGACTTTACAGACTCGACTCTCCCACCAAATTGACGTGCAGTCCGAGGTGTGAAACCTCGAGCTCTGATACCAAGCTGTCACGCCCCAATTTCAGTAAATCGAACTCGAGACGCGAACATTTAAAAAGATACAATATTTTAAACCTGTTTTCATTAAATCACTTTAAAATACCAGTTTAGTTGAACAAAAGAATAATATTTACATCTCAAAATATAAGTCCCACACTTGGACAAAAACGAGGTACACGTCACTAGACTCAAACACCCAAAAGCCCGCTTCAAGCTCTTCAAGCTTCAGAAGCTCACCTAGTCCAGACTGCGAACGGTACCTGTAGGAAAAGCAGCTAGGGGTGAGCGTTCGCTCACCACCACAGATAACAGACTTACTACGGCATACTTAGCAAACAAGGCCGGTGACACCAACAACGACTCAAAAGACAGACACACGACCAACACTTTTCTCAACCGACTCAAACACTCAGACACGTGATGTAGACCCCACACAACAATTGACGAACTCCTCCAAAGACACGACTAACAACCACGCAATACCATGATCACAAAGGATCGCACACTAAAAAAGATCACAAAGGATCGCATACCAGCTGCTCAGTAACCATCTCTGTATCTCGCCCTTTCCGATCTCAGTCGGGCTAGGCGGTCGACCTGTCTCAGTAACCTCTCTGTCCCTCGCCCTTTCCGATCCCAGTCGGGCCAGGTGGTCGACCTGTCTCACAACTTCCCCCGATCCCAGTCGGGGAGCTAGCCCACAACCTCTCCGCTTCTCCCGATCCCAGTCGGGAGGCTAGCTACACCACACAACCTCCACCAAGATCAAGTAACCAAACACAATCACAAACAAAGTTCAACAGACAGTAACGACACCAGTCTCAACTCCCCAGACACTCAAGGCCACCAAGACACCAACAACAAAACACGGGTTCAACAATCCTACGGGCCCTCATGGCCACCCAAGACTCCAACGGTAAAGTACTGGTTCACAACCCCACGGGCACTCACGGCCACCCAACTCCAATAATAACAACACGGGATCTCATGGCCACCCAAGACTCAACAATAATAACACGGGTTCTCAAGGCCACCCAAAACTCAACAATAATAACACGGGCTCTCAAGGCCACCCAAAACTCAGCAATAATAACACGGGCTCTCAAGGCCACCCAAAACTCAGCAATAATAACACGGGCTCTCAAGGCCACCCAAAACTCAACAATAATAACACGGGCTCTCAAGGCCACCCAAAACTCAACAATAATAAAACAGGCTCTCAAGGCCACCCAAAACTCAACAATAATAACACGGGCTCTCAAGGCCACCCAAAACTCAACAATAATAACACAACAACCTCCGGCATACTCAATGCCTCCAACAGTCCTAAAATCACTAGTTTCACAAACAACCTCCGGGCATGGTCATATGCCTCCAGTAATTCTAATATCGCTAAGTTCTCTGCTCCTACGACACTACTAAGTGTCACATGCATTCCCAATAATTGCTACGTTCCCGTATCATGCTTTTTGAATATTCGATAACCTAAATAACCCACGACACCCCGGTGTCACATGCAATTCTACAAGTAACTTTCCCTAGTCAGGGCCGAGATCCGGCTACTTTTCCCTACCTCGTATACAACTCCAAAAGCGCTCCACTAAACATCGAGGTGATCCCAGTCACTCGCCGAGCTTCCCTTTGCCTCGGTCCGCAGCACGATCTAAAAGAATACAAATTTAAGGCACTTTTAAACTAGTACGAATAAACCGAAATTCAATAAACTTAACGCCCAAACGTAACCCCGACAATGTCGATCACTCCCAAACTTCCCAATTACTCGACATTGTCGATAAAGGCCCCGTAAAGGCCCGATTTGCCCGACATGGCGAATCTGCCCGGGTTTTGAAAAAGGCCTTCCGGGGCTCCAAAAGCCCCCGTTTTCGTTCCTACGGTCTTAGAATAGTTCAAGGATCCTAATGCACTTGACGGGATTTAATTCCGACTTTCGAGTCAATTAATTAACGTTTAAAGTTTCTAAAACCCGTTAGTTACAACTTTTCCAATTTAATTCCAAATTTCGATTCGGTTAAGGATAAATGGTCCGGGGAACGTTTTAAACCACCCGAATGTTAAAACCCGAGCACCCGAGCACGTGGGCCCCACCCAACCCACTTGGCCGAGAGCCCTAAGGTTCAAGGGGGGCTCGGCCACCATGGTGGTGGCCGGCCATAGCTCCGGCCAGCCACCTCCTATGTTGGCCGGCCACCTCCTAAGGTGGCCGAAGCTCCTCCGGAGATCTCGGTCGCCGGAAAACGTTCAAACAACCCTCCAAACACCTCTAAAACGTCTCCCATAAACTCCCAACCTTACTACAACCCTAACTCATCAATTAAACTCAAACCCTAACATTTGAAAATTAACAAAACGGGAATCGGTTCGGTGCTTACTCAAGAGGAGAACGAGGGGAACGAGGTTGCTCCTTGTCTTGAGACGATCCAAAGGTGAGATCTCCTCCAAACCCTAACCCTTTCTTCTTCTCTCTTCTTCTTCTTCTCATTTCTCTTTTTTTTTTCCTTTTTAATACATGTGGCCGGCCACACCTCTTGTCCCCTCTAGTTTCCCCCCAAAACTAACACCACCACAATTAGGACAAGTGTCAAGGTGGGTCCCACACCTTTTGGAAAATACCTACTTGATATTTTCCAATCAGATTCGCGAAAAACAGACGTTTCGGGCCCCGAACGGGCACTTTTCCCAAGAAATTACGAAAATTGACGGGCGACAAGGAAACGGCTCAACTAAGACCGCTGCGACGACGGCTAAGATTTTTGGATCCAAAATGGCCCTCGAATGGACCAAAACGTCGCTCGGTTGACTTTTCCAACGAAAAGTCAACATTTCCCAAATTGATCAGAAAGTTGCCCTAAGTCCCCTGGAACTCATTTTGGTCGATAAAGGGGTCAACTTAAGTCCGGTATGACCCTCGGGGTCAATTTAGGTTAAGTTAAGTGTCTGTCTTAAAAATTTTAAATTTTCCTGTTTTTCGCAGGTTTGACTGACGTTGACCAGAAGTGGTTATTACACTACATAACTGCTACATAACTCGTGGAGCTTGTTTGAGACAATATGATGAGTGGGGATGACTATGCGTTAAAACCCTCTTTTCACGTGCATCAGTACACGGTCATCAAGAAATTAATAAAACTGTTTAGTATCGGTCGAAATCGCTTACCCATGGTTTACACACAAAATAATACTCATAACAAAAATATGCTTTCTGACTCTACATCCAAGACTCAAACAACTTAATTGTCCTTTATGCTTGTAATCAATCCCCTCCCCCACACTTCGTTGCCGGTTAAGGTGGCATGCATTTCTCAAGAGTCCTAAGCTAAATGATGCACGGAAATGCTCAAACAAGATCCTATATCTCTACAGCACGGCAAATCCCAGTAGGCATCTTTTATTTTAGAGTAGCCGTCTTAAACATTTAAACTCCAAGGGATTACGAATACCGCCCCTTTTAATGTAGATGCTACAATTGGACTTCAATTTAGAAGAACATAGATTCTCCTTGTTGCAAGCCAAGCGAATGAAGAGGTTGCCTTCATGAATACTCCAAGTGAGAACTGTGCTCCATATATCAATGAATCAACTATTCGATTCACCTACAAGAGAGGCAAGCAAGCATGAGAGATCACAAAGGTAATTAAGCTAGCTAAAAAGGTACAAAATACTAATGACGCATGTTACTCCTCGACAACGGCGCCATCTTCATGAGTGAGGATGACTATGCTCAAAACCTCTTTTTACGTGCATCTATACACGGTCATCAAGCAATAGGTAAAAAGATTAAGTACCGGTCGAACCCACATGGACTAGAGGAATCACTAGTATTTTGCTAAAACCTGGGGACGTGGACTGTCACTTCCACATTCTCGAAAGGGAAAATAAAAGGCAGGGAAATAAAAGTGTTGTTTTAAAGTCTAGGCATAAAGTAAAATATGTACACGCTACCACCTAAGACACATAACATTTGATTCATACAAAGAGTCGGTCACGGGTATAAGTAAACATGACTTCCAATCAACTCATGGTTTGCTTAACGAAGGTGAAATAAAATAATTCTTTCCTTATGGTCTTTGAACACTTAATTCTTTACTTAAGGTCTTTGAACACTTAAGTTCCTTATGGTGTTTGAACACAAGACCATTGCCTGGACCAATATTGTCACGCCCCAAATCCGGTATTGACCGGACTCGAGACGTGACTTAGTGAAATAACAGATTAATGATTTAAAAGATGTAAAACTTCAAAGCTGTTCCAATAACCAACGGTAATAAATACAAATCGAGTCAAATGCAAGGTTCAAAATACACAGTACGTCTCTAATGTTAAAAAAAAACAACTCCCGGACTCTCGCTAGCCCCATGCTCCACGATGTCCTCTAATCCAAATCATAGCTAACACCTGTAGAAAACATGGTAAGGGGTGAGCTTGACGCTCAGTAGGAAAATACAACAACACTTGCCCCAATAAAGTCGCATTAGCACGTTTCCGAATTAAGATTTTAACAATTCCAAGGAGACAGACAACAATGGGACAATTAACTCCAAGATAACCAAACCTCGCTTTACTCCACTACAACCTATCCCGGAAGGCCTTGTCCCACAACACTTTCACGACTAACTCACAGATAAACCAAAACAAAAATGAAACCACACACATGAAAACCATCCGCAGACAATCACAATCCAGTCATACGCTATAATCCACAACTCGTACAAAGGCACGGTCTCGGGAGAAACCCGCTCGGCCCGATGTAGCCGCACGCAACTTCCCCCCGACACATAGTCGGGAGAGGCGGTCGACCCCATCACGGAACACATCGTTTTACCGATACACGGAAGGCAGTGAAATCGCCTCTTCGCGGCACGTCACATCGCGGAACCACACACAACGTTTTACCGAGTGCTAGTCGGAAGGTAGGGAAACCACCTCTTCGCGGGACACAGCGTTTTACCGAATCTAGGTCGGAAGGTAGGGAAACCACCTTTCTCATGCAATCAAAGCACCCATAATCACAATCACAATCACGATCACATTCTCAACATACTCACATAACCATCACACACTTACCATCACTTACTGACACCACACTCAACGTGGTAACCCCACCGGCTTAACCGGCATCCATTCCCCAAAATCCACACTCACATATTACACATATATCATCAACTCATTCACGAACCTAATATACATCACTAAGTTCACCTCTACTCATTTTCATGCTCGTTATTTATTAACCGGTTTAACAGCACAGAGCACACAAGCAAACACAATCAACAAACAATCCTACAGGCGCGACATGGCCCGGTTCTACCAGCACGGCAATTCCACTATCTCCGGGCACGACATGGCCCATCGATCGTTTATAGAAATTTAACGGCTACACTAGTTATTCGCATCCTACATGCATTCTAGTTATTTAACCGGTTATTAGGTTTCCCTATATGCATTCTAATACAACTGTAAAAGACTAAGTATCGAGGTATATCCCTACCTCTCAAAATCTATCTGGATCTCCTAACTGCTGACGTCCGGGCCTACCTCCGGTCTTCTCCACGATCGAGGTCAAAGTCTGATTTTAACAAGTAAAGGTAGTAATCAGTCCCGGTCCAGTCCGAATCCGTCCTCTAATTTATCAATTAAGTCCTTTAGATTTTCCCCTTTAAATCCTTTAAAATCTCCAATTTAAATAATTTAATATTAATTAAATAATTTGTTAACCCGGCCCCGACCCGAGTCCGACCCGGATCCGACCCGTATCCGGAAACCGGATCCAAATCTGACCCGGATCCGAATCTAGACCCGAACCTGACCCGAGCCCGAGCCCGACCCGGCCCCAGACCCGACCCAGACCCAGGTCCAGACCCGACAGTGCCAAAACATGACCACAAGGAGTTGGATCTGAGGCATAATAAGAGGAGGACGGTCTGGAGATGGAGCTAGCTTGAAGATCATGATGGACATGAGCATGACCCATGCTCGGTGGACAATAAAAGTATCGATGAATAGTCGAGAGGTGAGGATCTGACGGAAGAAGAAATCAGAGGTTAGGGGAAGAAGAACAGAAGGAAGGAGAGAGAGGAAGACAAATGGAAGAAGGGGGAGGGAGCCACCACTGATAATAATCACGGTGGGAGGCCACGACTGTTACCGACAACAATAGAGAAGGAAGAGGAAGGGTTGAGCAGAGATTGAAAAGGTATAGTCAAGAGCTTTTTTTTGGAAGATCTTATATGTTGCGTATTGATTGGGATATTTTAAGAGACATTTCTCAATTATTATCAAGCTTGTTGTAATTTGAAAACCTAAAAAACAAGAATCATATATATATTTGAGATAATTTGTTAAAAATAAAAATAGATTTTTACTTTTTTTTATCAGCTCAGGTTTTTATTAAAATGAAGAAACTTCCAGAGAGGGATGCATCCGGGGGTCAAAGACCAGGACAACGATTACATATAGAACTCCCACAATGGAGCTAAAGGCCATAACCCTTTGAAAAAGAACACAATAAATGAAAGGAAAAAAAAACCCCAACCCTACCAACCAGATAAAGCTTTGAAGTCCTTATGACCCTTAGCCGCCGCCAGGTTCCACATCTCTATAGCGGAAGGGACGTTTTGAGTAGTACATTCACGTCTAAAGGAACAAGTTACTGACCTATGAAAAGTTAAAGTTCATGTCGAAGGCTTCAACATTGCACGACCCACACGAGGCTACTCGTGAAGCAAAGCAGCCTTCCACGGAGGCTCAACAGTTGGACCTTGAGTAATGTCCAAAGCACCATCCATTACCGGAATAGCTTCAACACCTGCACCGACCATATTAGAGCATGCTGCTACTACGGGTCCAGCAGTAACTGGCCCACTCATTTGGATCGAATATGGGTCCAAAAGCACCTTAGACACACCATCAACTAGCCCAATAAGGCCAAGCCTGTCCAAAGTAGACTTGGCACTAGAAAGCCCATCATGATCAACCCCAACTGAATCAGATACTTTCACTATGGGCCCACAAAACTGATCTTGTGAAAGGCCCCAAGAGTTCGGACCAAAATCACCAACCTAAAGCGTGTCCTCTTCAACCTCCGGGTTATGCTGACGATCCTCATGATTCGAAATCAAAAACTTTGTGATCGTGATCCCAAGAATCACGGAAGCAACAATCCCGCCTGGATCAACGGAAAGAGACTTAAAGATGTACCGGGACAGGTCATCGGAATCCAGCAACGACAGTTGGACCTGAAAATTATCCCACTCAATACGAATTGTTGTACTAGCCACCTAATGAATCGCAACCGCACAAGAGCTCACTGTCCTTACTCCAGAAGTCCGATTGACCAGGCTTGAATCGGAACTCCGAGACACAGTAAAAACAGAGCGTATGCTCTGTTTTGGTGCATTAGCCGTCAACGATGTCGGAGCTGCAGAAGGAGAAACCCTACGCCGAGAAAAAGCTACGAAAAGTGAAGAATATGAAACTAGTGATCAAAGGTAATTGTGTATTACTTGATGATTTTATACATCCCTTTGGTACATATTTATACAAGGAGAATATGGATTATACAAGGAAACTAGTAATGCGATTGAGGTCAACAATATGTATAAGGAAAGGTGGATATGATTGGGGAGCCTTGATTCAAGAGAAGGAGGAAATCAAGTGATTCTGTCAATACACCCCCTTCAAGTTGGAGCATAGAGGTCGAGAATGCCTAACTTGCGAAGTAAGTCTTGAAAACGATCGTGGGCAAGAGCTTTGGTAAAGATATTATCCAGTTGATGTCGACTCGCTATTGGACAAAGTGACAATCCATTTCAATGTGTTTGGTTTATTCATGGAACACAGGGTTGGAAGCAATGTGGATGGCTGCACGATTATCGCAGAAGAGGGGTATATCCGCTGGCTCGGGGACACCTAAGTCATGGAGCAGATCTCGAAGCCAGACCATCTCACGGCTGGTAGCTGCCATGGCACGATATTCGGCCTCAGCCGAAGACCAAGAGACAACATTTTGTTTCTTAGAACGCCAAGAAATAGGAGATGATCCTAGGAAGATAATGAAGCACGTGGTAGATCTTCTAGTGTCTGGGCATCCTGCCCAATCAGCATCACAATATGCTTGTAAAGATAAAGGAGTGTCGGATGGGAGAAATATACCCTGTCCTGGACATCCTTTAAGATATTGAAGTACATGTAAGGCTGCATCGAGATGGGGTTGCCTTAGAGTGTGCATAAACTGGCTCAGAATGTGTACGGCATAACTGATGTCTGGCCGTGTGATGGTGAGATATAGTAGGTGTCCGATGAGACGACGATACTGACTAATGTCCTGACAATCTGGTCCAGAGGTGTCAGAAAGACGATGTTGTTGTGGTAAGGGAAATCTGGCAGGTTTGCAACCGGTGAGCCCACAATCTGACAAGATATCAAGGCCATACTTGCATTGGGTGAGTACAATACCACTCGGTGAGCGAGTGACTTCGAGACCCAAGAAATATTTTAATGGTCCCAAATCTTTGATACGGAATTTCTGATCCAAGTATACTTTGAGATTCTGGATGTGCGTATCGTCAGTGCCTGTGATGATGATGTCATCGACATATATGAGGACTGCGACAAAAGATCCCTTCGCCGTGTATGTGAACAAAGAGTGGTCTGCAGAGGAAGGTCGAAATCCAAGGGCAAGGATAGACTCAGTGAATTTGTGATACCAGTTCCGAGAAGCCTGACGAAGCCCGTAGATGGATTTGTGGAGGCGACAAACGCGAGTATCTCCTTGTTTCGAAAATCCTTGAGGAACCTTCATGTAAACTTCTTCCTTCAAATCCCCATGTAGGAAAGCATTATTTACGTCCAGTTGGTGCAAAGGCCAATGTTTGGCAGCGGCGACAACAAGAAGGCAACGAACTGTGACCATTTTAGCTAGAGGGGCATAAGTGTCTGTGTAGTCAACCCCTTCAACCTGTGTGTAACCTTTAGCAACTAGTCGGGCTTTGAAGCGTTCAATTGTACCATCAGGTTTATATTTGACCTTGTATACCAATTTTGAATCAACAACACGTTTTTCTGGGGGAAGAGTGATCAAGCTCCAAGTTTTGTTGGCTTCAAGAGCAGTAATTTCCTGCATCATAGCATCTCTCCAGTGCTGATCATAAGTAGGTATCTTACCAAACAAGAGTTCGTATGGTGTTTTATTCTGAATAATTATGAGTGGCGTCCTATTGATGAGGTAAGTGGCCGTGACCACGCACTCTCCCTAAAAACGATAAGGTAGCCGAGCTTGGATGTGGAGTGCGCGAGCAACCTCGAGTAAGTGTCGATGTTTCCGTTCAACTACTCTATTTTGTTGCGGGGTATCGGTACAACTGGTTTGAAACTCCACACCATTGGTGTCATAATACGTCAAGAGTTCATTGTGGAGGAATTCCAAACCTCCATCTGTACGTAAGGTCTTGATGGTTGTATGGAATTGGCCACTCACCCGATGGAAGAAATGCAATAGGTGTGTTTTTGTTTCGGATTTGTGCGTCATTAAGAAAACCCATGTCGCACGGCTGTAATCATCCACAATAGACAAAAAGAAATGACAACCAGAAAGTGATGGTGTACGATACAAACCCCAAATGTCACAATGTATTAAAGCAAAAGGTTGCAAGGATTTATTCGTTCGGGTTGGAAAAACAAGACGTGTTGATTTTGCCCTACAACAAGCATCAAAAAGTCCCAATCCGTGTTTATTTAATGTTGTTGGTAAGTTTGGAACCAAAGAGAGTCGGTTGACTGGTATGTGACCCAAGCGTCGATGCCAAAACTGTGTGTCATTATTACCATGAGCCATTAATGCCTTCCCCGCCTCCGTTGGCTCCAAATAATAGAGTTCGTTCTGCATCCTACCCATTCCAATCAGCATCCTCGAGAGTAAGTCTTGAATCACACAACAATTTGAATAAAAGGTTAGAGCACAATTTAAATCCCTCGTGATTCGACTCACAGAAAGTAAGTTGAAACAGAATTATGGTACTGCAAGAACATGTTCAAGTGTCAAATTCTCATCAATTTTGACATTCCCAACGGCCTTGATTGGAACGGTTTTACCATTCGGCATTTCAACCGATGGAAATTTATTGAAAGGTGAAATATCTTGTAACTGATGATGATCATAAGTAATATGGTCCGTTGCACCGGTATCAATAACTCAAGGCAGAGTGTTATTACCAGAAAAATTCATGTTCGAAGAACCTGTGTTGATGGTAGACGAGGCTCCCGCAAAAGGGCTGCTTGTATTATTGTCTTCAGGCTCCTTTAAAAGGCGCAACAGATGAGCCCTTTGGGCTTGAGTGAGCTGACCCGCCAAAGCTTTCATGACCGGGTCTGCTAGTGGGCCTTGTGGATCAGGTTTATTAGGGACTTCACTCTCAACGCCCAGAAACGCAGCACGATATCCAGTCGCGGCGATTCTGGCATTCCAATCGGACACGGGCGGTCCTCTTCCGTGTCTGTCAGCGCTGGCGGCTTCACGGCTGTGCTTCGACCAATGCTCCGGGTAGCCAATTAAGGCGTAGCAGGAGTCGGTTGTGTGACCGGTTTTCCCACAGTGAGTGCAGTGACGCACGGTTCCGTGCCATCCCGTCGTTCGTCGTCCATGGCCTGTGTTGCCATCAATTCGGTGCCGGCTGCCTCTGTCATCGCGTCGGACTGCCATGGCTGCAGCTTCATAAGCAGGATGTCGGGATGCCATCACTGACCGTTGCGATTCCTCTTGAGCAGCAACCGCATAGGCTCGGCCAAGTACATGTAAGGGCTCCAAACTCAGAATTTGGGATCGAACAGTAGTATAATCCTCATCCAAGCCCATTAAGAAACCGCACACTTGCTCTTCCTCACGCATTGCCTGCATTTTCTGAGTGATATTGCAGGTACAAAGGCCACAAGAGCAAACATGTATTGGGTGTAAACCTTGTAACTCATCCCATGATGAATTCAGCTTACCATAGTAGAGAGAGACTGAGCGTCTCTCTTGTTGTAACAAAGCAATGACACGACGCAAGGCATATACGCGGGGTGTTATCCCTTGAGTGAACCGTTGCTCGAGGTCCTCCCAAATTTGCCTCGCTGTTTCAGCATGAACACAGCCAAGTTGAAACTCTTTGCTCAGAGAATTGAGCAACCAAGACTTCACCAACGCATTGCATTGAAGCCATAATTGGTAGTTCCCGGACTGGACATCGGGTTTGGGTACAGATCCGTCAATGAATCCAACCTTCTGTTTATATTGAAGTGCATCTTGAAGATGACAACGCCAGGCGAAATAGTTGTCGCCGGATGCATTGAGCGGCTGCGTGATAAACACCATTCCGGGGTTATCGGATGGGTGTAGGTAGAATGGAGAAGTATTGTTGATGGCTGCCCCTGTGGTGTTGGTAGCCATCCCCAATCCCTCGTTGTTCTCACCTACGTCGTCTCCCATTTGAGAGCGGGTTTGCTCTGATACCATGAAGAATATAAAACTGGTGATCAAAGGTAATTGTGTATTACTTGATGATTCTATACATCCCTTTGGTACATATTTATACAAGGAGAATATGGATTATACAAGAAAACTAGTAATGGGATTGAGGTCAACAGTATGTATAAGGAAAGGTGGATATGATTGGGGGGCCTTGATTCAAGAGATGGAGGAAATCAAGTTATTCTTTCAATAAAAAGAACGTACCCATTCACCTTAAATCCGTTTAAAGTATCTATAGCCATGGACGCAGACGTCTGAGAAAATAATCGAAGAAAACCAAACATAAGGCTTTATGATTCGACCTCTTCAAAATAGACAAAGAAACGATCTCTCCAAACGGATAGAACATCCCTCAAACCCAGTCCTCCGTTGTAGTGTAGGGCAGATTACGAATATATAATTCATTATCACTGACAATGAATGACTCACCAGAACTACGCCGATGTCGATCTACCTTGCCCTGTCATGTGTATTCTTTACCAAGAGCATCCAAGGAACATTCTGATCCAACTCCATCCTTGGTCTTCACAGTTGGGATCGTGGCCAAAGACGAAGCCATCTTGTTCATAAGGGCTTGTTCAACATGCAAAGATTTTCCCTTGAACCCCGTAATAATGGGTCTACTTGAGCTCTTCGGAGCGATACCTTTGACGTCCCTTTTTTTGACCACCGCATAAAAAAGCTTTAGACTGTAAAATAGATTTTTACCAAAACATGAAGTATGATACTTACAACTTTATAACCAAGGTCTTAAATTTGCTCTTTTAAATCAGAGCTAAATAAGGTCTTGAGAAATTAAATAATTAACATCTATCTGATTTTATTTTTGAAATATAACCGTAAACAATAAATTAATGAAAAGAAATACCCGGAGACACTGAATCAAAACGGGTCACGTAGGAGATACAAATTTTAACTGAAACAATTGTAAGAAAACAACTAAAAATCCACACTTTGGCATGAAACTGAAATGCTCTTTCACCAAAGTGCTGCTAGGATGTCGATAAGGGAATGATGCGATAGCGGCCGAGGCAACTGGTATAGTGAATGAATACCGAGCGAGACCATGAACATAATAGGCACCGATCGACTTTAGGATGTGCTCTAGGAAAACACTAAAACATGAGACTAGCGGTCTGGGAAGCCTTGTAACCAGATATTGTAATGCCTCAATTGAACTATGCATCCTCTCGAGGAGCCAATTGACGTCGTCCCCCTTGCGATGTTAATGTGGGCCTTTAGAAACGAAAAAGAGTTTTGGTTCTCGATCAGATTGGAGAATACCGCACCGGTACTAAGTGGAATTGATGCCACTTTATGTTCAATAAGGAGGGAATCCCTGCGGACCGCTCATAGACCCCCTGATTACTCATTGGAAAAGGCGAGGGTGCGTGCCGCCCCTCGCCGGTAATGGCGATGCCCGATCACGATCTGTAAAGACCTGAGTTTTTATATCGATATTTTATCGTTGGGAACGTCGTTGGGTTGGAGGATCAAGTCGAATTTTGAATCGACTTCAAAAAAAAGGAAAAAGAAGTGCAAAAAAAAGAAAGAAAAGGGATTTGGGGTTGGGCTGGGCCAGGCCAGACCCAACCCGTTTCAGCGCGCAAGTCCAGAACCCACGCGCGGCCCAACCCTAGCAACAAAAGGCTGAGAGCACCGCTTCAGATCCCATTTTCGTGCACGCTTCCCAATACCCATCTTCTTCCTCCCGACCCTCTCTCTCTCTCTCGCTCCTCGTCTCCCTCGCGAACCAGTCCAGTCCGCGTCGTCGTCCTTTCTGCCCCGACCATCTTCACCTCCCTTCCTCTCTTCTCCACCTTCCTCTCCTTCTTTTACTTCCCTCTCGACAAAACCCCAACCCAGAAAACCCATTCCCTTTCTCTCGCCCTCGAATCAAAGCAAGTCACCGCCGCCCCTTTCCGTTCAAGCTTCGCCGTGCCAGTTTTGAGAAGAACCTGTGACGGTGAGTTAGTTTTCCGTCCGGTTTCTCCTCTTCCGTCACTCCCTCCTGAGAATCGAGCTCGTGCAAGTTCGTTTGGGGGTGGAGAGCTTCTCCGAAACTCTCAGTTCTCAGATCTGAGATTTTCTCGCCGGCGAGCTGCTCACGCCACCAGATCTGAGCGCAGGGCCGTAGAACCCGCACCAGCAACCATCTCTCGTCGTCACCGAGCCTCCTGAGGCGCTCGCCACCGTCAAAAAACCCGATTTTTTTACCTGACGCCGTCGTTGCCGGAGTTCTCCAGAACCCTAGCCCCGTCCATCTCCGTTCCCAGCTCAGACAGGACGAGACAGAGTCATTGGGCTCGGGCCTGAAATTGGTTTGGGCCTCAGGCCTGGGCTGGGTTTGGGCCTCGGCCTGGACTGAATCTGGGTTCGGGTCTGGACTCGAGTCTGGATCTAGGTCTGGGTCGGGCACGTGTCACGCCCCAAATCCGGTTCTTGCCCGGACTCGAGGCATGACTAGAAGAATATAAATAAAGGAGATAACAATTTAAATCAAAATCCAGAAAACTCCAATAAATAACTCGAATCCATGAAAATGTAGTTCAAAACATAAATAACCCTCTAGGGGTGTAATAATAATCCTCCACAGTTTGGTTCAAAACATGAAAATGTAAAGTACGAAGTCTCTATCATGTACCCCCGCCGAGAAGCGCCCAAGCTTCTACTCCTCAATCAAGACTGTAGACACAACAGTAAATCATAGGGGTGAGCTCACGCTCAGTAGGGAAAACGCATAACATAGTGAACCTTATACTCAAAGAATCAACAGCAATGCCCACAAGATCCATGATTCACCAACACAGTCCACAAGGTAATTCATAACATTACAAGTAAACTCATTGGTAAAGTTAACATATAGTTCTTAACAATCATAGAAAATAGATAGACCAGTCAATGCCGTGGCACATGAGGTCACTGTTAGTCTTAGTGCCCGTAGTTCAATCCTAAATGTCCAAATGTATATATCATCGTTAGCAATAAAATTAAAGCGGCTTTATATTACTTATGTGTTGGAGTAATATATCGATGTGTGCTCTGATCTATGCCCACCATGCGAATAGAACCATAGATCGAGATAGATCACACTCGATGGGTCCCTAGTCAACAAAGCTTCACTAGAAGCGACTAGTATGAAAGATGGCTCTTTATGGCTTACGTTCTGTTAGTCATTGGAATGGGATTCCGGAGTCTGATAATAGATATCATGTGGGACATGATATTGGACGACCCGCCCTGAATATGTGCCATAGATTAAGTCATGAACATATTCAGTGTTGTAGCTTGTTATGTATCCTTAGACCAAGGAGTCTTTGTGATCGCTATGTAGTCAACAACTGAGTTTGACCTGAGCCTAACGTTGTCCGTAACAGGGCTTCCATAACGGCCAGGATTGGCTTGGGGACGGGCTACATGAGTGACACGAAAGACGGCTAAGGGATTTATCCCTCGTACTAAGGTATGGGAAAGATATCGGTTCTCGGCCGCTTGATCGAGAGTGACTGGAAGAATAGCATGGCCATGCACATGATACTGGGCATCATATCTTCAGTCATCTCACATATCAAGGAACGGTGATTGAGAATAATAAGGATGACGGCTCTATGCCTTATCTCAATCAGGATATCGGAGATAAAAGGATAATGACAGGGACGACGGAAAGGTTAGAATCAACACGGTCGATTCGTTATGTAGTGTCAGTCAATACTAAAGTCTCGTTAGTTGCCACTTAAATAGGATCAAGTAAAATGGGATTTTACGTTGATCTATTGACATGCATAAACCTAAGGGTCACACCGGAGGATGAAACTCATTGACACATTTATGGAGAATGGCCAAAAGGGAGTTGTCTCGGGACATGACCAAAACTGGGTTTTGGGTCATGTACCCATAAGTGAATAGGACTTTACGGATCGAGACAAGGCTTGGAGTCTTGGGATTGATCGCGTCGGATAATGTTGGACATTTCCGGTATGGAAGGCATGTAGGCGATGAGCGAATCACGGGACCTCGTTGGAAATGGCCACGGGCCATGTTCCAAGAGGCCCATGAAAGGCCCATGCAACCAAGGCCCATGGAACTAATTAATCAAGTCTTGATTAATTAGTACTAAGTAAGCAAGACAAGGATTAAGGTGTTGGTGATTCACCACTTAACCCAATCTTGTCTTGCCATACTTTGTCCTATTTACACCTTACTTGACACCATACTTGTCCCATGCCTTTAGTTGGACAAGTATGAGTTTTGTTATGTTTAAGTCATCTTTTTTCAACATAACAAAGACAAGACAAGAATAGAAAACACATTTTCTCTCCCTCTTCCATGGCCATTTCGGGTTTGGCTAGTTTCCTTCTCCATTTTTGTGTTCTTGAGTCCTCAAAGAGAAGAACTACGTGGCTTTGATTCCCATGTGGATACGTAGGCGTCTTGGAGACTCAAGCCAATCATTCGTTAACCGGTGTTCTTGTTTTGGTAAGAACTAGTGCTGAATTTTTCTCTTGTGAATCCATTCTTTGTTAGTTGTTTCATGGTTTTAATCGTCTCTTGGTTTTCATTGAATTTCCACTGCGAGTTGGTTCATCTCCAACCCTACCTCGAGACCCAACAGTTGTATCAGAGCCGTGCTACCTTCGGGATTCACAAGACGGTGTTCAAAGTTTCGGTTTTGCTTGACAGTTTCGTTTTTGGCATGTTGTTTTGCTAAATTGTTTGATAACATGTTTTAAATTATTGTGTATGGATTTAATACATGTAAAATGAATTTTTGAAAATTATTTCAAATCTGGAAATTTTGAAAAAGATTTGATTTTTCGGGTCTCGGGAGCGGGACTCTCGGGGAGCCGAAACCGGGACCGAACGGGGCTCCGTTGGACGGAGCTAGGCTAAGAATGACCATTGGATGGTTGATATGCCAATGCTAAACCGTTTTGTTAGTTATGACGAGTTTGGAACCATCATGACGAACTCGAAGATCAAATGTTCAAAAGTTTCATTTTTGAACGGTTTCGATAAACCGAGCATCAAAATTTTTCGAAACTTGGCTATTGATTAAAACCGGAAAATCACATGATGTTTGATAACATGCTTGTTTGATAACACGATGTGTGATGTGATGTTGGCATGGTGTACATAATATCTCTGAGCTCGATTTAATTATTTATCGCTTGTCACGGCATGCGAGCCGTTAGAGTTAGCGTGTAATTATTATTTCAAGGTGTGGTCGTCGAAACACTTGTTTGTAATATTTATTTATTCTCGACCTGCGAGTCGTGTATTAAATTGTAATATTTTACTCAAGACGAAGAAAGGGTGAAAAGGTCATTTGGTGGCTTTTCGGGTGTTGGCATCGGCTTGGAGTCGGTGGAGCTCAAGAAGATAGTGGGAGTTAGTTTAAGGGGCTATTATGTGCACATTTATCGCTTTATGCTTGGTTTAGTTTATGCATGATTAATTCTATGTGTTTTAGAATTGCATGCTTAACTTTATTTACCGAGCATATCACCTCACATGCAAAGATAAAATTGGAATTTTAATCCTTGTGTGTGAACCCTTAGAACCGTCATTGCATTGGATGTAGTTGACGGGTTCAAAGGAAGAATTACATTGGATATAATTTGAGGCATCATTGCATTTGGAATGTAGTTGATGTGCTCATCACATCTAGGATGTGCCAAAGTTTTGAACACAACTGGACAAGTAAAAGCGGGTCATGTCCGATACCTCCCAATCATCAACACCTTACTACCACCCCGTCCTATGGGTGTCGTGCGCATTAGCGGAGCATCCATGGGGAAGCGGGGTAGTAGGTTTGGACGACATATGTGGGTGTCGTGCGCATTAGCGGAGCACCTGCATAGTGACGAGCCATAGTTGAAAATTGGTGGACCCGACAACGATTCTCAGCCTGAGGTTGAGCTAGGGTAACAGATAGGGTAAGTCGTGTACATAAGTACATACCCTAGCCAGGAGTCACATTGGATGTGATTGGATGGAGTCCTACCTACATAGCTCGATTAAGTGGTGAGCATTAGTTCAGCTTAATCGAGTGAATCAAGGATCTTGGTTTCAGATTCTAAAGGTTTAGAATCGATTGTTGGTGTTTAAGCTTGATCTTCATAAAATTTATTCAGTTTACTGATTGAATTTTATCTGTTATAGATCAAATGGAAAATTCAGCGAACATTAATAGTTTGTCATTAAAAACCATTCTTGACAGGGTCAAGCTAAATGGGACAAACTATTTGGACTGGTACAGAATTTTGAGGATAGTCCTCAAGTCTGAACGCAAAGAATATGTCCTTGACAAGGCTGTCTCTAAGACCATATCAGAGTTACATGAAGTGTCCTTAATTGCTGAGAAGAATAAATCAGGGATCTGGGATCCAAGGATATTCTGATGGTCAACAAGGGAATTGGAAGTGGCAAGGGCGGGGCCCATGCACACTTGGCAGGAAAGATGAGACACATAAGAATGTCTGCTTCTACTGCCAATAGCCTGGTCATTGGAACCGGGATTACAGGAAGTTCACGGCTGATCTGAAGAAGGGCAGTGGGACTGCGCCTTCATCAAATAGCGTGGATGATCTGAAGAAGGGCAGTAGGACTACGCCTTCATCAGGAAACCTGGATGATCTAAGGAAGGGCGGTGGGACCGTGCCTTCATCCGGTATTAACTCTATATAGCTACATCTCTCTACTTCCAAAGATTCATGGGTATTAGATACCAGGACTGAATCTCACACATGCACTTATATATGGTGGCTGAAAGTTGGAGAGGTTTGGAAAGCACGAAGTGGACCTCAGAGTTGTGGCAACTGCTGTAGGATCCATGAGTCTTGCTTTGCCAAGAGGCCTTGTCTTAGTACTGTATAATGTATATTGCATACCTACTTTTAGTAGGAATATTATATTTGTATCCGTGTTTGACAAGGAAGGATATAATGTTAATATTGGAAATGGAGTTTTCAATGTTCTATGCAATGATATGTTTTATACCAGTACTGACTTGGTTGGGGGATTGTACATATTAGATATGGGTAACAATGCCTCAAGTTCTATATATTCCGTTAATACCAAGAGGTCTAAATCCAACGATTTAAACCTAACTCGGTTATGGCACTGTCATTTAGGTCGCATAAACAAGAAGCACCTATCAGCACTTCAGAAGTGCAGACTTTCAGGTTCATTCAAATTCCATTCGATCGATAGGTGCAAGGTTTTTTTGATAGGCAAAATGACTAAAGTGCCCCTTTATCGATCGCGATGAAAGGGCGGGTGAATTATTGGGGCTGATACACTCGAATGTGTGTAGACCAATAAGTTCACTTGCCAGGAGGGGTTTTAGCTACTTTATCACATTTACTGATGATTACAGTAAATATGGTTATGTCTATTCGGTGAGACATAAGTCTGAAGCTTTTGATAAATTCAAAGAGTTTAAGACTATAGTAGAAAACCAGCTCGACAAAGGTATTAAGGCACTTCGATTGGATCGAGGTGGAAAATACTTGACCATAGAGTTATTAGATCATCTAAAAGAGAATGGGATCCTTTTGGAATGGACTCCTCCTAGGTCACTGTAGTTGAAAGGTGTAGCCAAACGGAGAAATCGGACATTGTTAGACGATGGTCCGTTCCATTATTAGTTGGACTGATCTCCCAATCTCTTTCTGGAATTATGCTCTAGAGGCGACCGCATTCATAGTGAATCGGGCTTCGACGAAGGGTGTGGAAGGGACACCATTTTAAAATGATATGGGATGATGCCCGCTTTGTCCTTCCTAAAGATTTGTGGTTGCGAGGCTTATGTGAAACATTTGGTTTCGACTAAGCTCGAACCAAGTTCTGAGATATGCACCTTCGTGTGGTATCCCAAAGCAACAAGGGGATACTATTTCTACAATCCCAGTGAGAACATGGTGTTCATTGCATGGGGTGGGGTCTTTATGGAAAAGGAGTTTTGTTTACAAAGACGTCATTGGGAGGACTGTGCATCTCGAAGAAATTCAGGATGGTACAGATCTGTCTAAACCAATTGGCAACCCAGTAGAAAGAAGCCAGAGATTGTCGTACAGTAAGAACCAATTCCTGTTACAATTCTGGAAGGTCCAAGGCGATTTGAAAGGATCAATCTTCCTCCTCCAAGATATGGTATCCGGAGGTGACAATGAAGTCATGGTGGATCACGATGATCCAGCCACCTTTCAGGAAGTCGTGGATGGGCCCAACTCCGAGTTATGGCTGGGAGCCATGAGGGAGGAAATGCAATCCATGTCGGACAACCGAGTCTGGGAACCGGTTGATCCCATCAATGGTGTGAGGACCATCGGATGCAAATGGATCTTCAAGGTGAAGATGGACATGGACGGCAAACCTCTGACCTACAAAGCTCAACTGGTGGCGAAAGGTTATAGGCATGGATTGACTATGAGGAAATTTGACTGAGTACGTTTGTATGTCTCGGCCCAAAGGTTTTGACGATCCGAAGAATAAAGGAAAGATTTATAAGTTGTTGAAATCCATTTATGGATTGAAACGAATTTCTCGGAGTTGGATCCTTCGTTTTGATGATGCTGTAATTGGATTTGGCTTAATCAAGAGCGAGGATGAATCTTGTGTTTATAAGAAGGCTAGTGGGAGCAAGATTACCTTTCTGGTTCTCATTGAAAACGACATCCCAACCTTGCACGAGACTAAAGCTTGGTTGAGGAAGTGTTTTTCAATAAAGGACTTAGGCGATGCTTCTTATATCTTAAGGATTAAGATATGTAGAGATCGCACCAAGAGGGTCTTGGATTTAAGTCAGGGAACCTATGTGAACAAGGCATTGAGTAGGTTCTTAATGCTCGATTCAAAGAAAGGAGTCTTACCCACTAGTCATGGCATTCATCTCAGCAAGACTCAGTGTCCTAAGACACTTGATGAGCTGAAAAGGATGATGAAAATCCTATGCGCCTGGGGGCAGGATCGATCATATATGCCATGACATGTATGAGACCAGACGTCTCGTAAGCCTTATGTTGTACCAGTAGACATCATTCTAACCCGGGGGAAAGATGATGCTGAACTAGTCGTCGAAGGATGAGTAGATGCTAGTTTTCCAAGACAAATCCAGATGACTTTAGAAGTCAATCAGGATATGTGTTTACGTTGAATGGCAGAGCTTTAGCTGGGACAGCGTAAAGCAAGATATCATTGCCGAATCTACGACAGAGGCCAAGTACATGGATGCTGCATGGGCAGCTAAGGAGGCTATGTGGATTTGGAAATTCATGGCAGGGCTGGGTGTAATTAAAAACCCATCCAGCCCGGTGAATCCATCTTGCGACAACACAAGGGCCATTGCGCAAGCTAAAAGCCTAGATCGTATAACAAATCCAAACATGTACTGCGGCGTATCCACCTCATTAGATAAATACTGAACTGAGGTGAAGTGAAGATAACCGATATTGCAACAGATGATAACATAGCCAACCCTTTGACTAAGGCAGTGTCACTGCCTGAACATGTTAGACATGTAAAGTCGATGGGGACATATTGGAGTTTAGATTGGAACTAAGGCAAGTGGGAGATTGTTAGTCTTAGTGCTCGTAGTTCAATCCTAAGGATGACGGCTCTATGCCTTATCTCAATCAAGGAACGGTGATTGAGAATAATAAGGATGACGGCTCTATGCCTTATCTCAATCAGGATATCGGAGATAAAAGGATAATGACAGGGACGATGGAAAGGTTAGAATCGACAGGGTCGATTCGTTATGTAGTGTCAGGCAATACTAAAGTCTCGTTAGTTGCCACTTAAATAGGATCAAGTAAAATGGGATTTTACGTTGATCTATTGACATGCATAAACCTAAGGGTCACACCGGAGGATGAAACTCATTGACACATTTATGGAGAATGGCCAAAAGGGAGTTGTCTCGGGACATGACCAAAACTGGGTTTTGGGTCATGTGCCCGTAAGTGAATAGGACTTTACGGATCGAGACAAGGCTTGGAGTCTTGGGATTGATCGCGTCGGATAATGTTGGACATTTCCGGTATGGAAGGCATGGAGGCGATGAGCGAATCACGGGACCTCGTTGGAAATGGCCACGGGCCATGTTCCAAGAGGCCCATGAAAGGCCCATGCAACCAAGGCCCATGGAACTAATTAATCAAGTCTTGATTAATTAGTACTAAGTAAGCAAGACAAGGATTAAGGTGTTGGTGATTCACCACTTAACCCAATCTTGTCTTGCCATACTTTGTCCTATTTACACCTTACTTGACACCATACTTGTCCCATGCCTTTAGTTGGACAAGTATGAGTTTTGTTATGTTTAAGTCATCTTTTTTCAACATAACAAAGACAAGAAAAGAATAGGAAACACATTTTCTCTCCCTCTTCCATGGCCATTTCGGGTTTGGCTAGTTTCCTCCTCCATTTTTGTGTTCTTGAGTCCTCAAAGAGAAGAACTACGTGGCTTTGATTCCCATGTGGATACGTAGGCGTCTTGGAGACTCAAGTCAATCATTCGTTAACCGGTGTTCTTGTTTTGGTAAGAACTAGTGCTGAATTTTTCTCTTGTGAATCCATTCTTTGTTAGTTGTTTCATGGTTTTAATCGTCTCTTGGTTTTCATTGAATTTCCGCTGCGAGTTGGTTCATCTCCAACCCTACCTCGAGACCCAACAGTCACCACCCTCCGATCCACATCTTATGTGTCCTCTCGGATTTTCCCTCCAATCCAGAGGAGACGCATATCATTGAGACTATCGGAAACACCCTTCAGGGCACATATCGTCGGAAGTCTCAGAAACGTCTCCAAGGAATTTTAGATCATCGGGAACCCAGGGCCATACTCCCATAGGAAGCGCACACGTGTGCAATTTAATGATAAGCAGTTAATAATCGAATAACACACTCAACCGAAATAATAAGTAATACAAGCTCAACAACCACCAGTCCAAGTCCACACACGGCTCAACCATCACCAATTCACCACAACACATAGTTCACGAATCACGCCACCATAGCACACCAAATACACAATTCCAACTTACCGTTCACTTACCAGTTTCGAACCACCGGGGCATCGATCACCTGATTGCACCGCTCGGTACAACCAGTCATACTCGATGCTCCAAACAACCAATCAAGTAAATCAAGTAATCATTCGAATACCAATCAACGAGCAAGTACGAGTATAATCAACTAATCATAAAGCCTTCAAAAGAGCATTCAAGCATGCAAATCCACTAGTTTCATTAGACTCTTTAGCCTATCCACTAAGCAATCAACAACCAAACATGTGATCCTAGCACGCAACTAATCCGAGGGCTTTGCCAAGGCTCCTCTACCAGAAAATCATATCCCAAGTATTGAAAGCGAATTACACTAGTGATTGGCATCCTAATCGGTCACCACTAGACTCTTCCGGTTATTAGCAATTGAAAGACGATTAAGCTAGTTATTCGCATCCTATATGCATATCTAGGACCTTTTCCAATTTTATTAACCTCGCATGCATACTAAGCATCATAAACGAGAGGTTAAGGCTTTCCCTACCTCAAGGTCCTCCTCTTCAACGCTTTGATGAAGCCCGGTGATCACCACTTCGCTCTTCCCTCGGGTCTCGGCGTGATCCTTGCTCCTCTAGCTCGATCCCCAAAGTCTTGGACACAAGGAAACAATAATTAGACTCCACTTAAACAGCAAGAAAGGCCCCCAAAACCCTTCCAAAGTTCAGCTCAAAACCAAGATGTAAAACCTTCGAAAAACCCTCAAGAAACCCTCACCCTGGTCTGTCACGGATCTGGTCACGGATCCGTGAGGTTAACCATCACGGTTACCATCACGGAGCCGTGACGAGTGCCGTCACGGACTCCCTCACGGAGCCGTGACGTCGCCCGTCACGGGATCCGTCACGGATCCGTGGCGCACCAGGGCAGTTTCGCCCTTCTTCAACCTCCAGCTCCAAAACTCCGAAAAACCACAATCAAACCCAGAAATTTACCCTTCCCAACCCCCAAAACATTCCAAATCCTTCAATACTCCTCTACCCATGGTAGGAATCAACACACAAATAAGTTTCCAATGATTCATCAAATCAAACCCACTTCAAAATCTCCAACAACCATTGATTTCTCCACAAAAACTTAACCAAGCTCTTCATCAACACCATCTCCCATCATTTCTACTCAAACCCAACTTCATCTAGCACTTTTCACCCAAAACCCAAGAAAATAGATGAAGAGAAATGAGGATTAGAGAGTTCCATTACCTCTAGGATGTGGAGATGAAGAAGATGCTAGTGCTTTTGAGGGTGGAAGGCTAGAGGAAGACTCCAAATGGCTCCTTCTTCTTTGATTTTCCTTCAAGCTTCCATGAGAGCTCTCCTTCCTTGCTTCCTCTCTAAGTTTCGGCTACCACAAAGCAAAATGAAATGATTTTGCTTCTCCAATCCAATATAATACCTAGATGTAGTAAATGACCAAAAGCCCTTGAGCTAGAAACCCATGTAGAAGCTTTTGGGAGGGTAAAATGGTCAAGGACTACTCACTTTTCCCTCCTTCAACCACAAAGAGACATGTGTCCACCTAGGTCATTTAAATTTCCAAAATAATTTCCAGCACTTTTAAAATTGAAGTTTTAGTCGATATAAAGTCTCGTTTTGACCAAAATTGACTTTATCCAATATTATACTCAAACGAAAGAGTTTTCTCCCCTGAAGCCAACCGTGATAATGGCTACTTCGTTTGGTTTCCGGAAAAGTCCCGAGTGACTTCCGGAGTCACCGGTTCGACCGGAAGCGGGTCTTACAGCACGGGTCGGTCCGGGTCTGGACTCGGATCCGGGTCGGTTTAGGATCCGGGTTCCGGATTCGGGCTGGGTTCGGGTCTGACTCGGGTCAGCCGGGTCGGACAGAAAGAATTATTTAAATTTAATAAATTTAATTACGATTTGGACTAAAATCAGATAAATCTTGGACCTATTAGTTAAACTAAAAGACGACTTTGGTAAATTAGAGGACTTTGGACATTACTTGGAAAACTGCTAAACTCATCTGAAAAGGTTAAATAACACTGATAGCATGCCAATAGGATGATAATAACCGGAAAGGTCCTAGATTGCATATAGGATGTGATTCACTAGAATAATCGCTTTTCAATTACAATAATAACCGGACGTGTCTAGCATGCATGTAGGATGGGATTCACTAGATTAAAGCGCTTTCAATACTTGGGAATTTGTCGTGCTGGTAGAATGGCCGTGATGAGCCTTAGGATTGTTTGTGATTGCCTCACATGCCTTGTTTGCTTAGCCTTTAGGTTAAGACAAGAGTCTGACTAAACTAGATAAATTGTGATGCTTGTGACATGAATGATTGAATGAATGCTTGAATGATTTAGTGATTGAATGAATGCTTGAATGATTGACTGATTGAATGAATGCCTGAATGTGATGTGATTGTGCCTTGTGGTATGATCGGGTGAGTGATAAACCGATGAACGTGGTGGGTAAGTCATACTGGTAAGCGTGATTATTGACATGAATTTTGTGTGACGTGTTGTGGTAAACTTGATCGACATTATGAGTCGTTATATTGTGTTTGATATGCCATTGTGTGGTGTTGGTTATTTACCTCGAGGTGGACATGCCGGGAAGACATCTAGACCGAGGTGCGGTTCCGGTATGATGTGAGTGTGGACCCCGAGGTTGATATACCGGGAAGGTACCTAGTCCGATGTGTGGTTCCGGTATGGTATACGATTATGTACCCCGAGGTGCGTTTCCGGGAAGACGTCTAGGCCGATGTGCGTTTCCAGTATGGCGTGTGACTGTTCACCCCGAGGGGGTAGTCCGAGAAGATATCTAGGCCGATGTGCGTTTCCGGTACGATATGTTACTGGTTACTGGTTTCGTCCCAATGATTTGTGGTCCTTTGGAGACATTTCCGGGATCTCCGACGATACGCATTTTGAGGGAATGCTTCGGGAAGTCCTGACGACATGTGCCTCCTCTGGACCGAGGGACAATATGATATGATGTACCGATCAGTGTACAGATCAGGGTCTTGGGTTGATATTGATCATTTCGATATTCGTATGCTTCTTTAATTTAATTAGTTCCTCATTACACTTGTTAGTTCTGCGTAATATTCCTGAGTGTTACCTTTTCCAGATTATTATGATTCTTATTTAATTTCTGCTGATTACCTGTATCATTCGGTTTTACTGTTAAAACGGGGGCCTTTTTAATCTTATTACTTTTTCCTACTGCGCGAAAGCTCACCCCCTTTGTGTTTACTGTTGTTTTACAGGTTTTTTGGCAGAGTGGGTTGTAGGACGTCTCAGAGCTCGGGAGCTTACTGAGGGTCTGGGAGTTATTTTATTAGAGACGTACTTTCTCCTGTTTATTTAAAAACCTGATGTTGCTATTATATTTTTGAGACTCTGACTTGTTAATTGGTTTCGACTTATGCTTTTATCCGAGATTTTGTGTATAAAGTTTATTGTAGTGTTTGTTATTTAACTTCTTTAAAGCTCACGTCTCGAATCCGGTCAAAACTGGATTTGGGGCGTGACAGGATCTGTAAAGCCCACTGGTTCTGTGGTTTCAACACTACTGCACACAACTTCATTATCGCGCTCCGTGCCATCGTCATCAACCACCCCATCTACGACCGAGAAACCTCGTTCGAACGACCTTACTGCTAAGTATGGCAAGCCGCGGAGAGGATGAGTTCAATATTGTCATCTTCATTGAAAAGACGTGGTAAGACGGGGGAGACAAGCAGTTCTCCATCACCCGTGCCAGCCATGGCTTAGGATCTCGGGTTGGAGTCCGCGAAACTAACCCATAAGGGCTCCTCAGAAAAACCCTCAGCCGGAGACCTCTACCTCCCACCGCCATAGGGAAATCGGTCTCCCTCACCTGGGCCACAAAAGCAATCTCTACCTTCGTTGTCGTCGTTAGTCCGATCAGATATATGCCCGGGGATAGAGAGAAGAAACACTGGTCGCACTGGTGGCTCCACCAATCACTCTGTAGATAGCCGTCGCCACCACTATTTTTGCACCTTGAGGCACGCGCTACGAACCCAACCAAAAGAGTGACTACTATTTGATTTATAGGGACATCCATGCGCCACCATACCGATTGGGCAAGGAACAGGGAGGAAGGATCCCATGATGGCGTGATTGTTGCCTCCAAAACCACCTAAAGTTTCGATCCATTACCCTCATGTATCCTTCCCTCTATCCCCAAACACTACTAATAAAGACATATATTGCAAAGGTCACCCAACAGGCCGGTCCTATGGACAAAGCATGGTAATCCGCCACCAAAATCAGAACAGGTGATAGGCGAAGCGAACCAACCCTATTTGTTGCAAAATCATGTGAGACGTGTCAACCCTAGAAGGGAGCGTCACCATGCTTTTTAGAGCATATACATCAAGGGGAGCAACAAGCAGGGTCCAGGGTGCATATCCATGTGCTAACTGAGATGGATTCTGCTCCTACCCCTAAAACAGAGAGTTTTCCACATCAAGGAGGTAGGTATGAGGATCATGGTAACCAGATCCATGTGCTGATTGGATATTAATTATGGTGTTGCTGAATTTATTAAACTCATATTTAAAACACTAACTACTAAATAAAATTGAAATAAAATACATAAATTAATTAATTAATAAATAAATTAACTAAAATGCAAAACTAATTAATGAATACAATTAAATAACTAAAATGGATAATAAAACTTGAAATTTCATTACAACTCGTCGTCGTTGTTTGTTATGGAAACTGATTTTTTAAATTTAAAATTTATTTTTTAAATAAAAATGATTTTTTTAAATTAAATATTTAATTTTTAAATTTAAAACTATTTGTTTTTAAATTAAAAGCTGATTTTAAAAAACAGTTTTATAAATTTAAAACATATTTTATAGATTTAAAACCAATTTATATATAAATGAATAAAAACTAAAAAACTGGTCGCGTGTCAACACATGAGAGCGCGCCGGTGTGGCACGAGGCCAAATTCGGCTTCGTGCTCCTGCCCCAGCATCGCGAGGCACGTGGTCCTGTCTCGTGGTCCGCGCACCCTCCATGCCACATCGACCGAACCCCGAACCTCATACCCTCTACTTCGTACTCCTACCCCGGTCTATTGCCCCTCTCGATCTGTATGTTCTTACACCACTTGCAAATAGAGTGGACATACCGACTCCTTGTCGTGACGACATCCATGTACATAGGTTAGCAAAAAATCTCCTACCACCGACTTCCAGAGCGTCTTCTTCTCATGATCGGACTCCCAATCTACCACAACATACATGTAAAAGCAGTGGCAGAGCTAGCTTTTTCAGTGGGGGGGGGGGGGGGGAGTACCGAAGTTTTTCAATGTCAATACGTGACTGTAAAAAAATATTGAAGGGAGGCACAACTACAAAATTAGCAAGAAATTAAGGGGTATTTTTGAGATAAAATAAAAAAATATACAATAATTTTTCAAAAAAAAATTGGGAGGGGCACTCGCCCCCGGGCACCAAGTGGCTCCGCTACTGTGTAGAAGCACCATGATCATGCACAATAACAATTAGCGGTGGTAAAAAGGCCTAACCCTAACCGCCGCTGAACTCATCCTCTCGTTTTCTTCAAAAGTTAAATTACTTTATCTGATTTTGTTTTTTCCACCTACTTCTTATACATAAATCGAATAGTTTATCTTGTCACCTAACATAACAAGAGCTACAGATAGAAAATTAAGAATGATCACACACCCAATTAAGAGAGCTTATACAAATTTGTGTTGTACTACTCAACAATTTCTGTCCTTCGTTGTGCCTTTTCTGTGTATAGGGAGAAAATTTTGCATCTGAATTAAACTCTTCCAGCAACCCCGTTATCACTGAAAAGAATATTGCGTTCGACATTGATGACCTTCCCTGTCTCTACCAAGATGAGCTTGAAGATGCCAACTCTATGATCTTCCACCTCCCCCTAAGCGAAGGGTGTGTGGCATTGAATCTGCGTCTGTCAACTCGCAGTGGACCTCCAGCGATTGCACAATCACACACCTCAAACATTGTTTTCGCAATAGGGCTGAGGGATAGAGAAAGAAAAAAGAGTTTCAAACTCATATTTTTCCAAACCCAACCGGCCTTAAGCATTTAATTATTCACCTTGACCAGTGATCAATTCTTAATGAATATTTCTTGTCTTTTTTTTTTTTTGAGAGTAATGAGAAATTTTATTTAAATATCGGCATTGAGGATGCTTTGAAGTGGTTCAGGGATATGACCCCCAGACCAATTCCAGACAGGTGAGGAACAGGCCGCCCTGGCAAGCCAGTGAGCTGCTTTGTTCGCTGTCCGCTTTACAAAGACGAGTTGCACGTACTCGAGTTGAGATAAAAGGGAAATACAATCATTGATAATTGTCCCTAAAGGGGAGAGAAGACTCCCTCCCTTCCTGACCATATCCACTATGATCTTGCAGTCGCTTCTCACAATTGCCCTCTGTCGGGGGTGTTGCTTGAGCCACTTCAGCGCGTCCCTGATTGCATACGCCTCCACCAGGGTCGGGTTTTGGGGGCCAGGGATGGATGTCGACCTAGCCCCCAGGATTCGACCCTGGTCATCCCTACCAATCCATCCCGTCCCCATCAGGTTCGCCGCCGCGAATAGAGCTCCATCTGTGTTTACTGCCAATGATCCCTGGGGCGGGGGCTCCCATACTTCTGCCCCAGTGGTGCTGCCTTGATCAGGCCGTGATAGCTTTTGTTTCTTGCGTTTCATTGCCTCCAACCATCCAGCTTGTAAGTGGAAAGCCGTTTGGAAAATCGATGCCGCTGTCTGGGTCTTCTGTTCCCACACCACCTTGTTTCGCGCCTTCCACACCTCCCACAGGATACAGCCAATCAGACCTCCGCAGGCCGGAGGGTTACTACTCAGCGTCTTCTGCACCCAGTCCGAGATTGATTGGGCATCACTTGGGGTATTCAGTCCCGACTTAGCCCAACATTCTGCCGCCATCGGACACTCTACCAGTAGATGAAGTTCCGACTCCTCAGCCCTTGAACAAACCGGACAGACTGCCTCCGTTTCTATATGTCTGCGTCTGAGGTTCACCGCCACTTGCAGACACCCTGCACACGTCCTCCACAGAAACATGCAAATTTTTGGTAGGACGTCTAGCTTCCAGATTCTCGTCCATATGTCTGTCTGGGGTTGAAAGGTTGCCTGACCTTGTTGGCACAGGCCATAGGCCGCTTTCACCGTATATTGTCCCAGATAGTCCCCCACCCAGTACCAGGAGTCAGATACGGCAAACTTGCTGAGGGGGACCGCCAGTATTGCCTGTTGAACATCCTCGTCAAACAACTGTCGGATTTTCTCGACGTCCCATCTTCTTTCATTTGGCAGCATAATATCCGCCACCGGGCGATAAGCTAGATCCGTCCTAGTTGTCTACACACGAGGTTCCACCCCTACCAACCATGGGTGGACACCAATAAGTGTAGATGTCCCTGGGCCAATAGATCTCCTTGCCCCTTCCTTAACCATTTCTTGAGCCGAGAGCAGGCTTTTCCATACGAAGCTTTGATTCGGTTTCCGAACCGCCTCCAATACCGAAGTCTCCGGGTAGTATCGTGCTTTCAGCACCCGAGCAACTAGGCTAGTGTCATCTTGGAGTAATCTCCACAATTGCTTACCCAACATGGCTGTATTGAAGTCGAACATGCTCTTAAACCCCAGACCCCCCTCCTCCTTTGGTCGGGACATAGTCGTCCACGATTTCCAAATAACCCCCTTGCCTCCTTCCCCACTCGACTTCCACCAGAATCGGGCCAAAGCCACGTTCATCTTCTCTAGTAGTCCTTTCGGCAGCCGCATAACACTCATCGTGTAGGTGGGAATAGCCTGAAGCACTGACTTGACGAGGACCTCCTTACCCGCCCCATTTAGGAGCTTACCATCCCATCTCTGAATTCGCCGCAGGACCCTCGAGAGGATGTATGTCAGCCCCTGCTTCCTGCTACGTCCCATCATATTTGGAATGCCCAGATAAGGAGAAGGGTTAATGAGTTCCGGGATACCCAGTATCCGTATCCCATCCTCACGCCGGGCGGGAGATGTATTGGCACTGAAGAATAGCGAAGACTTCTGCGGATTTACTATCTGCCCTGACGCTTCCTCAAACGCCCTCAGGTACTCCTGCACCCGCCCCATCTCCAGCGGGGTCGCCTTGCAGTACACATAACAGTCATCTTGCCGGATCCCCCTCTCTGGTTGCACAAATCCCGCTTGCTGGCCTCCCGCCACTATATCGTACGTGACCGAGTACGTGCAGCGACGTACCAGATCGATCCATCCCTCACTGAGGCCGAAGCCTCTCATCATGTCCCACATAAAGCCCCACTCTGCACGATCGTAAGCCTTACTCATGTCCAGCTTTAGAGCCACCCACCCTTCCTTACCCAGTTTCTTATTCTTCAGATAATGCAGAGTCTCATACGATAATATGATGTTGTCCTGTATTGACCGACCCGGGACGAAAGCACCTTGCGTCGTCGAAATTAGTCCATCCAGCAGGCCCTTTAGCCGATTAGCCGCCACTTTCGACACTATCTTGAAAATCACATTACAGAGGGCGATAGGCCTCAGATCCTTCAGGGACATCGGACACTCCACCTTCGGTATCAGGACTAGGGTTGTCCTATTCAATCCTGGTGCTATGTCCTCCCCCGCAAAGACCCGCCGAGCCCACCGAGTGACATCCCCACCCACCGTATCCCAATATTTCTGGTAGAAGAACGGGTTCAACCCATCTGGACCGGGCGACTTATGCGGACCCATCGCGAATGTGGCTTCACGAACTTCCTCCGACGTCACGTCCCTCATCAGGGCCCGATTCTGAGCCTCAGTCACTTGTTGTGGGAACCTAGGGCCATTAATCCCGTCACCCCGAGTTTTCCTGGACAGGGCCTTGTAGAAATCCAGAATATGCTCCCCCAATCCCGTATCCCAGGACAATACATTCCCATCCCCGTCCTTCAGCTACGTCACACGATTTAAGTTCTTCCGTTGAGACGCCGACGCCTGAAAGAATTTAGTATTCTGGTCACTTTCCGTCAGCCAATGTTGCTTGGCTCTCTGCCTCCAGAACTCTCCCTTCTTCTCCAGGGCTGCCACATAGAGCTTTTGTAGCGCTCTCCTTCGGCGAATACTAGGTCTATCCGTACGCCCATATAACCACAGGATATCCTTTTCGTACCTGGAAATCTTTCTGGCTAGCGCGTTGTAAACCTCCTTCCCCCAGACATCCAAAGCTTCGCCAGTCTCCTTAGTTTTTGTGCCTATGTCGCGATCCCCCGGGGACCCCCAACAGGCCTGAACCAGCCGACCACACTCTGGATCCTCCGCCCACATATTCTCAAACCGAAACCGTCTCGACCCCACCGGGTCCACCCGACGTTCCGAGTCCATTAAAATAGGCAGATGGTCCGATGTGGAAATCCCGATGTTGACCAAATTTCCATCAGGCCAGGCATCCATCAGTTCCCGCGAGATAAGACCCCGGTCCAACTGAACCGCCATACGAGTTTCCGGTTCGCTCCCCCTATGCCATGTGAGTCCATACCCCTGTAGCGGTACGTCCTCCACCTGGATCACCCTCATTGAATCCCGAAAGCCCTGAATGAGATGGGGGGGGTATGGATTCCCCCCCCCCCCCCCCCCTCTTCTCCCGCTGCTTCAAAATTACGTTGAAATCACCCATCAACAGCCACTTCTTCGGAACATCCACCCGTGCTCCCAAGGACCAGATCATCTCCCAGGTCTGCCAACGAAGATCCCGATTCGCCTCCCCATAGATGCCCGTAAACCGGAGCTCCTCCCCCTCTGGTCCTCGGACCTCGACATCAATGAACCTCTCCTGGCAGTCAATCTTCGTTACCAACACCCCAGTCGCCCAGAGTAGAATAACACCCCCTTGCTGGCCCACAGCCGGGGATTCACAACCCCTTGCAAACCCCGTCTTCAGCTTCAAAATCTCCACATCTCCTGTCCGAGCGATCGACTCGCTGAGAAAAACGACCTGCGGCTTTCGACGACGAATCACCCCTTTCAAGTATTCCACCGTGGCTAATTGCCCCATTCCCCGACAATTCCACGAAAGAAACCTCATCGAACAGCACTCCACACCAAAATCAAATCTGACACAGGAACACCACTCCGCTCAAACGGACGCCCGCAACGACGAAGCTTCCACCGTCGCCGTGCCCACACCCGTCAACCACGTCCCGAGGAACCCCTCAGACAGCAGGACGACAACTCGTCTGTTTCCCCGGACCGGAAAAATGACCCCCACCGAAACCCAATTTCACCGGAAACAGAGCAGCACCGGCCAAACAACGATCCCCACCCGAAATAGCAAGACAATCCCTACCCAACCTCAAATCAAAGTCGAGAAACAGGACAAGAGGGACGTACCTTCCTTGCCCAACTCACAGCCCGCCACGCCGACGAACCACGCTCCCGGAGCGCCCTAGCAGTTCCGACGACTGACCCAGACGAGAGCTCCTATTTCTTCTCTCTTGTCTTTTCTGATTGCTAATAAATACATTTTTTTTGAAACGGTAGGTCGTAGATTACTATTTGAAATGAGATAGAATACATTTTAGTGGATCCGGAACAATAAAGCCGGACCACGACTGGACAGACATAGAACGGGCTTTTCGAGCTAGCCAGTGGGCGGTTCCGTTCGCTGACCTAGAAATATACTCGAGTTTAACATCCTCCAGAATAGCAAGGAGAGACCGACAATCTTCACCTAATCGGCCTAGAGGGGAGAAAACCTGGTGGGTCCCCTGAATCAGATGTGCCAGGTATTGAGCGTCACTTCGGATAATGACTCTAAGGAGATGTTTCGATTGAATCCATTGCAGAGCCTGCTAGATTGCCATAGCTTCAGCAAACTCAGGCCCCAACATGCCTAAGCCTGTACCGCTCCTACCATCCAAGATTTCACCTGTTTCCGTTTTGCAGATCCATCCCCATCCAAATTGTCTGGAATCGGCGAAGGTGGTACCGTCCACATTGATAGTCGACCAAGCCGGGGGGTGGGCTCCAACCTGTTTGCCTGCATTGGGGTACGGTCGTCGGTTTTACTCGGCCACTGTGTGCCTCGGCCCAACTGGATTGGTTACTGAGAAATGTGGCTAGTATGCTCTGAGGAGTGGAGAGATTGTTGTACCAAACCTTCCCGTTTTGCGGTTTCCATCGTTCCCATAGAATCATTGTCATCCTGCTCTTATCCTTCATATATGGCTGATTTAGTACCAAATATAGCCAGACATGTAAATTGAATTGAAGGGGGATAGGAACTTGTGTACCCGGTAATTCCCAGACGGCCTGGGCAAAGGGTGAGTGAAGGAGCAGGTGGGCCGTAGTCTCCTGGTCAGACTGGCAGATCAGAAAAGTACTCGATATCGAGACGAATTTAGTGCGCAGGTTGACTGCTACTTGGAGGGTACGTGACAGCGTCCGCTAGAGGAATATTTTTGTGCGCGGTTGGATATCTAGATCCCATATGCCCGTCCATACCATTGCTCCCACCGAAGCTTTCCATCGGCCATTTTCCTGGGAAAGAGCTCTATACCCCTCCTTGACTGAATAATCACCCTAGATATTATACTTCCATGACCATTTGTCTTTGTGATGGGGTAGCGGAGGCGGAACTTGTAGTATATCATCCACTATACCCGGAGGGAAGTTTTGGTGTAGTTTCGGTATGTCCCATGACGTACCCTGTGTCGTGGCGAAATCCGAGACCTTCATATTTGGGGTAAGGCAGGTATGAGGTGGGATGATTGGGTCGTTCCCTAGTAGCCAAGAGGTACCTTCAACCAGAGTCGAGAATCTATCCCCAATAGTACGAATCAGACCATGTCGAAGAAGGGCCTGAGTAGCCCGGATACCCGTCCATATCTGACTTTGGTTATTACCCCCGCCTATAGACAAGAAATCCCCTATGGGAAAATATCGAGCTTTGAAAAGAAGAGCCACCAGGCTACTTGGTTGAGTCAAGATATTTCCATCCATTTTAGCCAGCATGGCTATGTTCATATCTCACATATCTCGGAAGCCCATTCCTCCGTTCTCTTTCGGCCTGCACATCTTCTTCCAATCCTGCCAAATAATTGGTTTGTTTCCCCGGGGGGATCCCGTCCACCAATACCTTGCTAGCGCAACATGAATTTTTTATGGACTCCCGGGGCTGTAAGAAGACGCTCATTGCATATATCGGCATTTCTTGGAGCACTGACCGTATCATCACCTCTTTCCCTCCTGCTGATAGCATCTGCCCATCCCAATATCTTATCTTAGTCACGATACGGTCGCATAGAAACTGGAGATTCTGGCCTTTGCGTCTTCCCAACATATTCGGGACTCCCAGATACATGGATGGACCAGATATCTCCTGAATGCCTAGTATGCCGCAACAAGCTGTCCGGTCCTCCTGCGTAGAATTGGTACTGAAAAAGATTGAGGACTTGCCCTTGTTGACTACCTGTCCCGACATTTGTCCGAAGGAATGCAGAATTTAATGGACTTGTTCAGCTTCATCCCTGTCAGCCCTATAGAAAATGTAACCGTCATCTGCGAAAAAAATGTGAGACACAACCGGGGGGCTCTGGCAATTGACACCCCATGTAGATTCCCATTCCTTTCAGCTTGATTGAGCATTCGGGAGAGACCTTCCATACAGAATGGAAACGAGTAAGGGGACAAAGGGTCTCCTTGACGAGTCCCTCGGCCAGCAGTAAAGGGGGTTGTATTCTTGACATTTGAACTGACTGTGAATTGTATGGACCGCATACAAGCTAGTACCAAGGACCTCCACCATTGGTCAAAACCAAAAGCTCCCATCATGGCCAGCAGGAATGACCACTCCACCCGGTCGTAGGCCTTGCTCATGTCCAACTTTAGAGCCATAAACCTCTCTTTCCCTGAGACCGACGTCTGAGTGAATGAATATCTCGTATGATATAAAATCGTCATCCTGTATGTGGCAGCCTGGAACGAAGGCTCCTTGATTAGTGGAGATGATCAGGTCCAGGAGTGGTTTAAGTCGGTTGGCAAGAACTTTGGACAGGATTCTGAAATGACATTGCAGAGAGCAATGGGTCGAAGGTCCGCGATTTTCCTAGCCACTATCTTTTTTGGAATCAAAACAAGGGTAGTCTTGTTGATATCACAGTCAATATTTCCGGTTTCCACCGCCGACTTGTCGATGTCGCGCTCGTCCCATGACCTACCGGTAGAACCACTCCTGGTAATCCTGTACCCCCATGGAATCCCAGGGCTCGGTGGAGGATGGCCAATATTGATTTGGAATTGTAGGATTCCACATGACGCGTTTCCGTCAGAAAAACAACGTCCGGTTTGAGACGTCCAACCAAGTCCTTGAGTTGGTGATGGTTATGGTCCGCCACCAGCCCACGACAGTTCCAAGCAAGGAATGTCGGCATACACAACTGGGATAACACATAGAGCTCTCTGACACCCGGAACGAACTCGGGATAAGAAAGCCAAAATCGAAAACCGAAAGCAGGCGACCAAACTAGGGAAATGGATCACAAGCACTGTTGAAACCAGATACACGAAGGGAAGAAAAAGGTGGTCGTTGTACATGATTGGCCGTAAACCTGGACGGCGGCGGGTTCACGGCCCACTGATGGGGACCGAACCGCGTGAAACGACGCCGTGAAGCGTGAGGTGATCAGCGACGCTACGGTAGGCACCGCAATGGCGAGGACTAGGAGCGGGCTGATTGGCAACGCTGGGATGGTGCGAGGGCGCCGCATAGAGGAGACGAAGAGCAGGCGAAGATCGGAGACCGCGTCGATCAAGAGAAGATCGGCGACGATAGGTCATACCCCTGAAGGGTTTTGGGAGGAAACCCTAGACGGGTTCCAAGAAGAGCGCTTTCATTCGATTTTTATTGCTAATAAATACATAATAATTGCAGTGTAGTTTTTATATTCAACTCAACACTTTGTTTTCCTTACATGATTTGTCCACATATTTATATATGTTTTTTGAATACTTCCTCAAATAGGTTTACTTTTATTCTTTTTTGAAACGAGTAATTGAAGTATTGTATTACTGTGAAACGTAAATCATACATGATAGGACGTAACAGCCCATGATTCTAGATATTTGTCCAGGTCGACCGTAGTCCGCCCGGCGCTCAAGGATCCGTAGAAATAGTCTGCATGTGGTCGCAGATGTTAACTCAGGAAATCCTCTTACCGACATTTCTAAAGTACGAAACAGAAATTAAATAATCCAGCATACAATAAAAACTAACCAAACCAAACTAAAATAGAAAAAAAACAAGCGCATGCCGGGTTCTCGGAATGCTCCAACAGGACGATATGCTTCCTTCATCCTCCCGGGAGGACCAAGCAACCGTGGAGACATACCCCAACCTAACGCCCCTCGTCCCGGATCCCAAACCCATCGAGAGAGCGGAACCATGAAAGAACCTGAAGGTTCAAGAGAAACCAGAGGGTTCTTGTAGGTCCCCAAATCACAGAGCTCTGGACCGTGCTGACAGATCTGACTGGCGAGGTGGAGGTAGGTCCTAAGAACACCAAGCCGAGATCGGGGACGGGAGGGGGTGGCCGGAAAGGGATGGTGGCGGCGTAAGGGCAGCGGGTGTTGGGTGGGTTTGGCCTACAAGAGGGCGAACCCGGGTGGACCGACGATGTGGGTGGGAGAGGCCAACGCCGATGGTGGTCGGCAGGGGCTGGGGGTGTGTCGGGGCAGAATTTTTCCAGTAGATCTTGCCGGCTAGAGTGTTGGGCCGGCAGATCTACCCGGCGAGGACGAGGGGCAGTAACTTGAGCGGAGTCGATAGAAACGAGAGGAGGTTGGGTGCAGCAGCGGTGGGGAAGAGCTCCACCGGAAGCCCTCGAGACCGGAGCCACAATGGTCGCCGATAGAGTCGACGCGAAGGGGAAGCGAAACCAGTATGGTTCGCACAAGGAGAAACAGGCAAAACCATCTAAACCATAATTAATTAAAAGAAGGAAATGGTTTGTTTTTATTAATTTTTCACCGATAGATACTTATCTGAGAAAAAACTATCTCTCACGGTGTATTGTGTGTCTCTCTCGAGAAATCTCTAGTCTTATCTATGGTATATTCTTTTTTTGTAACCGTTGTCGACAACATCGAGCTAGTGTTTGACCCTGACCCATCACATCCCCTACCATTCAATTCTCTGCATTGCTGACCGTCCTATCCTCACGACCTTCATCTGACGTCTTGAGCCCCTTAGAGGCACGACGTAAGAGGAGGCCGAAGCCAACCTCTACCAAACTACGTCCATCGCTACCATATTCCATGGAGATTGTGGTTTTCTCTTCAGAGCTCACCACACTGCCGGAGTCACCACTATTAAAGCCTCAGAGGGGCCGTCCGGTGAAAACCCTAGTCGTTGCTTCCGCTTCACGCAACCCTCCACCAGCCTCTCCTCCGATCACCAGATACGGTCTCGAGTCTCTACCTCCACTGCGGATGGACCCTAGTTGAGGGAAGGCACTCGTCAACGATGGATGGAGAAAGGAGATTGAGACGCCTTTGCATGATGCCCTCTCCCTCCCCAATGCTAATTGGATCCCAGTAATCCCGACCTTACTCACTGTTCTTGTAGGCATTGTTTGGCGAGGAGGAACGACGCTGCCGCCGGATGAAACCCTAACACCAGAAGTCCGGGTCCCACCAGGCTTGCTTGTGTCCACCTTGGAAAGTCTCCAAGATTGTCTCTCTTCATGCTCTCTCGTGGAGGAAGAGGTAACAGATGTGTTGGTTCCCTACTCACCGATTAATCTATCTGTGTTGGCACGCCAACAATTTGGTATGATGGGTAAGCTCTAGGCCCCGAGGGCTCCACAAAAGGAATTCCTACTACCATCATCACCAATGCATAGGGACGATAGACAGCGGGTTTGGTTATCAAGGACATAGGCCCGGGGGGTCTTTGTGTTCTACTTTAAATCGGCAGAAGCTCAGGCATGGGTTCGGGGCAATGAACATTGGTGCTTTGATGGTTGTCATCTTCTCCTTGGGGACATTGTGCGGGGTCTCGGTGGAGGGTATAAACAAATAATTGCAGCGGAAAATTACTCACGAGACCATTCCAGGGAAAACTACCAAGTTAGAAACACAGGAGAATAAACAAATTCATGGTTTCCTTACCAAGTTAAGAACTCCGAGTAAGGAATGATCGGGCTTCAGTCTCCAACATGCTTACGTATCCACTTGGGAATCAAAGCCACATAATTCTTCTTGTGAGGACTCAAGAACACCAAAAATGGAGGAAGAACTTGTCTTGGCCGAAATTACAAGGGAAAGGAGGGAGAAGTTGTTCTTCCTTTTGTGTGGTGTGTCTTATTATGTTGAAGGGATGACTTTTAAGCCATCTTATCCCATCAACATAATAGAACAATGGTAAATAGGACATAGGATGGTGTAAAGTGGATAGAAGTTGGTAGTAAGTTGGTGGATTGAATCACCAACTACCTAATATAACTAGTATAGTTAGAACCATTTAGTTAAGGTTTAACTAGTTGGTTTCATGGGACTTTGGTGGCATGGGAGGCCCATGGGCCTCGCGGCTGATGGCTCTGGCTATTCCTGATGAAGTCCTGTGTTGCGCTCATCGCCTCCACGCCTTCCATCCCGGATATGTCCAACGCGATCAATCCTATGACTCCAAGTCTTGTCTTGATCCGTAAAGGCCTAATTACTTACGGGCACATGACCTACAACCCAGTTTTGGTTATGCCCCGTGACAACTTCCCTCTTGGCCATTCTCTATAAATGTGTTATCCCCCGGTTTGACCCTTATGTTTATGCATGTCAATAGATCAGTGTAAGATCTCATTTTAATTAATCCTATATAAGTGGAAACTAACGAGACTTTAGTATTTCCTAACACTACATAACGAATCGACCCTGTCGATTCTAACCTTTCCGTCGTCTATGTAATTATCCTTATATCTCTAGATATCTTGATTGAGATAATGCATAGAACCGGCATCCTTATTGTTCTCAATCACTGTTCCTTGATATATGAGATTACTGAATCTTTGATACCCATTATCATGTGCATGGCCGTGCTATTCTTTCAGACACTTTCGATCAAGCGGCCGAGAACCGATATCTTTCCCACATCATAGTATGAGGGATAAATACCTTAGCCGTTTTTCGTGTCACTCATGCAATCTTTCCCCAAGCCAATCTTGGCCCATATGGAAGCCCTGTTACGAGCAACATTGGACTCGGGTCAAACTCAGTTGTTTATTGCATAGCGATCACAAAGACTCATTGGTCTAAGGATACATGACAAGTTATGACATTGAATATGTTCATGACTTAATCTATGGCACATATTCAGGGCGCGTCTTCCAATATCATGTGCTACATGATATCTATGATCATACTCGAGAATCTCATTCCAATGACTAACAGAACATAAGCCATAAAGAGCCACCTTTCATACTAGTCTCTTCTAACGAAACTTTATCGACTAGGAAGCCATCGAGTATGATCCATCTCGATCTATGGTTATATTCGCATGGTGGGCATAGATCAAAACACACATTGATGTATTACTTCAACACATAAGTAATATAAAGCCACATTACTTTTATTGTTAACGCTGATATATACATTTAGATGTTTATGATTGAACTACGGGCACTAAGACTAACACATTGACCCGTTGGCCAGGGCACTTCCTGCCCTGGATCATCTGTAGCTATGAGTCCATCCCCACGGTCTCCCTTCATTGTTCTGGATGAACTCGATAAAAGAAAAAATTGGTGCGGCTTTTAGTACCTGTGTAGAGGTATCGTGCGATGAGTAGGGTTTGTGTTGGGGAGGGGCAGTAAAGGTTCGGTTCTGGTCTCCCATGGAATCGTCGACATCTGCTACTGCATTTTAGGGAGTACCCTGACCCTATTCAAGTTTCGCTCACCTACACGAAGCTCCCCTCATTCTGCTTCAACTGTGGGAGGATCGGTCATGGGGCTCAGGAGTGTGACTGGGAGATGTGTAGAACCCCACGCTTTGATGACTTGATGCTAGAGTTTTAGAAGGATCAGAAGGCCAAGCAGTACGCGACCAATTGGGAGGTCAAGGTGGCTTCGGACGTCCCACCAAGTTTCGGACCCCTATCCTCGACAAATGTACCTAAGGGTGCCTCACATCGAGGTAGATGCCTGATAATATCACCGAACATTGCACCTAATGGTATAGGAAAACAGGTACGTATCCCAGCCGAACTAGGTGATCCCAGCTGGAAAAACTTAGTGCCAGCTCTCTAGAGACAAGGAAACTGAACTTTCTGCTTCCTTCCCGATTGGAATTGAGGAGTAAATAGGGGCTCAGCTGGAGAACCCTACGAAGATCAGGCGAGGGCTGGAAAACAGCCTCGCCAAGAGAAATTTTAGGACACTATGCCTTCCGGGACTTGTCTTCGGAAGGGTCCTTGGTGAAAGTAATTCCTCCTACTATTGATGAGTTTATGTTCGGTCGTATCGCACAAACCCTTATGCAGCGTTTAGGCAATACCGTGAGCAATACTCCCAGTTCCGTTTTCCAACCCCCTTCATCCATGCCTATGTGGCGATTTCCATACCGTCTATGACAGATATATTGTCTTAGAGTTATGTATTATGAGCCCTTCGGGGACTCTTTCTGTGTGCTTGCTCTCCTATTCTTAATAAAATCTGCACCTTTCAAGTTAAAAAAAAAAGAGGTTACTCCATGTCCTAACCACCTACTGCACTTAATAGTCAAAATCTGTACCCAAGCTTTGGAAAATTGTCAAATAGTAACGAATTTCAAAACTAAATTATTAAAAACCAAAAAGTGAACATTTAAATTGACTATTTCCGTGAACAATGAATCACGTGCGTCTCACGTGACTCATTTTATAATGAAGTTTGGACGAGCTGAGGTCACGAAGAGATGGAATTCGAAGCTCGGACACAAAAAGATGAAGTTCAAAGAGCTGAGATGAGATGAAGAGATAAGGTTAAGAAGAGATGAAGTTAGGCCAAGTTAACGTCCGTTTAAAATTAGAAACAATTGGCAATTTCAGTTAATTGACCGTTACAACATGGCAATTTCAATAGTATAGGGTTTGGATTTAACAATTTCTGAAAGTTGGGCGTTAGGACATGGAGTAACCCCTAAAAAATAGATACTTATCTGGGTATAGTAGTATACCAACAAAAACTAAAAAAATTATGACACAAAGTAAACGATTCATATTTGTTTTAACTAACTTTATATTCACTAACAACTACTTATAATGAGTTTATTATCGAACTTTTTAAGACAAAACGCCTAAAATTATGTTGAATAGTTCATAGAAACCTAGAACTGGACATGGAGATTCAAAGCTCGAAACATACAAACACATACATACATATATAAAGTTAAATTTTAATCTTGATTTGACCACTAATGATTTAATGTATAAGAAAGTGATAGTGTAACTCTTTTGGAGTTTGATCAATGTGAGATTTGACGATTTGTAGAGAGATTTGACATAACACTTTTGTGTGTTTGATTCTTGTGTGAGTAACAGTCTTGCCCCTACATGAGTGAAGAATGCTAAAGTGTGCATGGTTTGATCTTACGTGTGTATAGTTGAGATTAGTTCTCATTGTTCTTAGGTTAAGGATGATTTTCAATATATTTTACCTACTTGTATATTTACTAGCCGCTGAAACAAAGCCTTTAAACCCTAGCTTCTCCACCCTCTCCCGTCGGCGGCTTTCTAGGTCCTCTAGGTCGTTTGAGGAAGTCGTTGGCGGTCATCTCCATCTCCTTCTTCTCATTCCTACTTCTTCCTTGACCTTCCTCCCCTCTCCCTGGTTTTTCGCTGTACCTTCCCTTTGCCCCTTTCTGTCTTGCTCGTCAACTCCCTAGATCTAGGGTTTCTTCTCAGATCTGGCCAACTCTTTCATCTCCAAAGAGATTTCTGCTTGTTTCACTTCTTTCCCCTCTCCTTTCTCGTCTGGTGGAGCTTTGGGAGCCTAAAGGCGAACTCTCTTTGATGATCGTCGTGGGTACTAGCTCCAGCGGGGTTGTTGAGCAGTGCCGGGAGGCTCTCGCTTTGGGTGTGGGTGGGTTCGAATTCGTTGTGGGTCGCTGCTCTTCGTTGGGTTCGATTTCTCTTCTCGTCTTTTCGGCGATGATTTTGGAATTTCAACCCTCATTCTCTTCCCAATGGTGTTGGCTAAGGGGTTTCCTGAAACTAGTGCAACGCCGGAGATATTTTGCTTTCGGAGTGAAGACTTCTGTGGTTCTCTTCTTCCTCTTCTTTTGAGTTTGCTCCCCTTATCCTCAACCGTGAGTGTTCGGGGACACCAGTTGTGGTGGTTTCCGCGTATTTGACTTGTTTTGAGCTGCTGAGTTGAGGGTTTGAGGAAACTGGTGGAGTTTTTTGGCATTTTGAGAAGGTTCGAGGAAGGTGCGGCAACACGTTTCTAGAGTTCTGTTCTGAGTCCCTGGTTTTATTGGTTAAGGTAGCTTTTCTTGTATTGTTTTTTCCTTTGGCTTTGTTGCCCTGTTCCGTTCTTCTTTTTGCCCATGGTTGGGCTTTCAAGTTCTTCAAGGTAGTATTTTCTAGGATTAAGTCTTTTGTCTTTTTGCCCATGGTGGAGTCTGGGGTTTCTTTTTTTGGATCGCCCCTGTCTATAAGTGTTGTACCTTGTTTCTCATGAAGGGCAACCCTTGTTCTTGTTCTTTTTCTCTAAGACAAGAATCAATAATAAAAATCTTCTTTCGCTGATTAAAAGAAATAGATTGTCCAAATTTTACAAAAAAAATAATAATAATAATAATAATGACATAAATTATAAATATATAGAAATTTAAATATAAACTACCCGTAAAAGATGTGGATTATTAATTTCACTTGATCTAATTGCCTAAATGAATTTATAATTTTATTAAAAGAGTCAATTTAGACGAGAATGCCCTTATTTATCTTTATGTTTGTCCACTAACACATTGATGCATTTTAAATGAGAAATGTTTTTTTTTACTAAAAGATGCAAATTTTATTAAATAAAGAGTAGTTCAAGTAAGGAGTTCCCGAAAGGCTCACCACACATAACTCTGAGACAAAGTAACTGTCAGAAACGGTATTAAACTCGTCGCATAGGCATGAAGGAAAGGCAGGGGTTGGAAAACGGAACTGAAAGTCATATTCAAGGTAATGCCTAAACAATCCATATGGGGGGCAAAACGACCAAACTTGAGCTCATCATCAGTTGTATTGGGAGGATATACGTGATTCAAGGTTCCCTCCCAAGAAAGGTCCTTGAATCTCTGCTCACTAGTCATTGACCCTGCAAATAAGAAACCAGATGAAATAAAAAAGACCCAATAGATTAACCTGATCCAAAATCGAGAGAGGGGTCGACGAGGGTGCCACGGTGGAGGCCAAGGAGATGGACATGCTGGTGACGGATTCAAAGACAGCGGGGGTTGCTCAAGAGAGATGATCCGATACAATTTTTTCCATTGCAAGCTGAATCTGCAGTAGGTACAAGAAACAGGGGTGCACCGAATCTGTACGCTTTTCGTACGTATCGGTGGAGGCCAAAGAGGTAGGGACAACGGTAGCGGTGATGTGGCTGTTTCAGAGACGGCGGGGAGATCGAGGGGCTCCGAGGCGGCGAGTTCGATGGATGCCGAAGTGAGCCAAACAACATCCACCGGAGTTGCAGATGGGGGACCAAATAAAATCGGGAGACATGTCGTTGGTGATGGGAGGGGAACAACATCGCGGTGGTTAGATACGATTCGAAGAGAACCTTAATAGAAAAAACCTTAACCGAGCGTATATCTCCTCTTCCCCATAACTAACGTGTCCTTTTATCTATCACGAAACGGGCGGTAAGAGGGATCAATCAAGTAATGGACCATTGTTTAATAAATTAGGCAGCTATCCTAACTATAGTTCTAGCTAGTTATTTAAACCGCGAACTATCACCTCCATCTTCAAGTAAAATACACAACATTTTGTCCCTTTAGAGAGCGTCGTGCTATATGGCAGCCACTCCATTCCTCTCAGCAGCTGGAAGAAGGTTATTGTTGTTCTTGTTTATTTTTTTTCAAATTATTTTGGTTTGGTGTAAGATATAGTAATCGACCTTACATGCTTAATTCTTTACAGTACATTAAAAATATAATTAAATTGATATTTATGAAACTTATATATGTTGGATTGCCAACCTCCCCACACAAATATCGATTTAATCATACTATTCATATAATATAAAACATCTTACACTTGGGTCAGTACATGTACATGTTATAGAGTTTCAAGTTCCAAGAGACTTTAACACTTATATTAAGTGGTATCATATTTGGTTGGTTAAGTCATTGTTTAACACCCGTTTTAGGCCGGGCTTTTTAGGTCTTGTAAGTATTTATGCAGACAGTCAGGTCTTCCTGTTTAGACACATAAGTTTTAGAGGTTTTGTTTATGGTTAGATTTCTCAACAGCCTTCTTATCTCATCCCGATAATAGAAGTATTTATAAAACTTTTTTGATAAAAAAAATTATTTAACAGGTTGGAGGGAAAAGTAGCGATAATAACGGGAGGAGCAAGCGGGATCGGCAAGTGCACGGCCGAGTTATTCGCGCAACAAGGAGCCAAAGTCGTGATCGCCGACGTCCAAGACGAACTGGGCCGACCAGTGGCAGAAGCTCTAGGCCCAGCAAACTGCTCCTACGTCCACTGCGACGTCACAGACGAGGCCCAAATCAAAAACGCCGTGGACAAAGCCGTCGCCACCTACGGAAAACTCGACATAATGATCAACAACGCCGGCGTATCTGACGTGTTCAAGCCGCGCGTGATTGACAACGACAAGTCCGATTTCGAGCGGGTGATGAGCGTGAACGTCACCGGCGTGTTCTTGGGCATAAAGCACGCGTCCCGGGTGATGATCCCGGCCCGGACCGGGTCCATAATCTCGACCGCCAGCTTAGCCTCGTTCGTTGGAGGAGTAACCTCGCACGCTTACTGCGCCTCAAAACATGCGGTGTTGGGGCTGACGCGAAATGCAGCGGTTGAGCTGGGGCAGTTCGGTGTCAGGGTTAACTGCGTGTCGCCGTACGCGGTGGCGACGCCTCTGGGTACCAAATATAATGGGTTTGAAGACGATGAGGTGATGGAAACGTATATGGAGTCGGTGGGGAATTTGAAGGGCGTGAGGCTTAAAGCACAAGACGTGGCTGAGGCATTGTTGTATCTGGCTAGCGATGAGGCCACCTATATAAGTGGACTTAACCTCCCCATCGACGGTGGTTTTAGTGTGTCTAACTCTGCCCCTAAAAGGTTTCAGTATCCACAATCTTCTTAGCTTTGTGGATGCCTATTCAGTCAATAAAAACATGTTTAGTGTTAGTTTCTTTGTCTTGAGTGTCTTTCTGTTCGGTTTAATCTAGGCTTCAAGTTGAACTTAAATAAAATTGGTTTCTTAATTTCTCGTTTTCTTTACTAATATTGGAATTTGGTCTAATAGTGGACCACCTTTGCTTCCAATCAAGATGATTTGAGGAGATGGGCTAGTTCTTCATTTATATCATTGAATTATACGTAAAATATGAGTAATACATAAAAGATCTCTGGCTTAGCCTGGTTTCACGATTCCGTTAATGTTGAGCACAACTGAATATCAAAGCTGGACAAGAACCACCTAATAGTATGATGACACGTCGCAGCCAGTTTCAAAACCTTTCTCTCGAGATAAAGATACTTCTCATGGTTCTCAAGATTTTTTACCCACACTCGAATATCATATGGTAAGTTGACTTGAAATAGTGGTGTACAAAGTTACTCATACCGTGTGGACGCTTAGGTTTTAGTAGATAAAGATTACGCTGAAGCAAAAAAGGAGACTTAGTATTTATAGGGTAATAAGGCTTAAATATTCACAATAAAGAAAATTAATATAAGCTTCCAAATAAGACCTGACCCAACGTATGATAGTGTCCGATGATAAATTTAATCTCCACAGTTTGTGTGGATTACAAAAAGGGTTAATTTCATCTCACTATCTAGAGGTTTTAGATTCCATTTCTACTACCCTAAAAAAATAATCTCGCTACCCTAAAATTTCATTTGTCTCAATTTAATACTTAACATTAATTTTCCTTCTATTTTTTGATGAAAAATGATCATATGCGGAGCACATGACCGTACTCTTTCATAAAATGACAAATTTACACTTAATCTCTAAAACCCCTAAATTCCCTTATAGCCCTTTCATTTCTTCTCCCTGTTCTTTTCTTCACGCTGCTCTCGTTCTCCAGATTTTCGTCTCCGAGTTGAGTCCTGGATGTGCCCATCTACTTCATCTCACAAACGTTGTTGAAGCACGTGTGCTTGTCGGTGTTGGATTTGGCGATAAGCGGGGTGGTGGATATGGCCATATGTGTGTGGCGACGGTTGGGGGGAGAGCACATGTTCTTGTTAGTGCTAGAGGGGAACAACGGACCGATCAAGTGTCTGGCGGTGGAGAAGGAACAGGACTCGCCGCTAGGGGAGTAGAGGTGGTGGTGCTCATCGTCTGGTTCAAAAATCGGTTGCTTTAACACGTCAATTCTCTCAGCCCCAAAGTTGCAGTTAATTTAAAGATGATTCTCTGAGGTTTTGTTGAGATATTGAAACGATGCATTTTGGTTTCAAGCCTCTTAGTGAAACGGGGCGTTTTAATACCTTGGAAGTGAAGCTGGCATGAGAGTCGTTGCTGCGTGTCTGACCGATTAAGACCCTTTTATAAAGTTGACTTGAACCTGCAAGAGTTCTCAATGGGTTTTGCTTACTGATCGTGCTGGTGCAGCGTGGGTGGTGGATAAATGATTAGGAGGAGCTTTGTGTTCTTTGTCGAATTTGTATTAAATTATCTTGCATTTTAATTTTTAGAGAGAATTGTATATGGGGAAGATAGAACCCTAAAGCAATTTTTATCATTTATCAGTAAGAATTCCTCCATTCCCATTCCATTTCTCTTGTAAATTAGTTGTAGTTGTTACACTAGTATTAGAGACTGCGTTCCTGCGACCTATGGTGAAATCTTATGAAAAAGATGTAGAAAGCGTGGGTAGTAATGGATCTGAGCTCAAACAACACAACCAAAGGCTTGAAATGGAACTGGAAGTTGTCTAAACAGCTTAAAGGAAAGAAAGATCTTTAGAGGGGCATGGCTGAACTGATTAGAGAGAGGGAGAACTTCTTGGTTGCTTGTGGAGCTGGGAACCTTCAAATGCCTATAATCCTTGAGGCTGACACTTCTTAGACACATGGCCCTCGAGGTAGAGTTCTTGTGCACCCACCAATGATTTATCAAGTATATATGGCTAAGGGACATATTTCTGAAGCACCTAATCCTCCTATACATCAACCATCACCTCTCCTCCCAAAAAACCTACATTTACCCTCTTTATACTGACTCCACGACCCAGTCAGGCCCATCCCCCACCTTTGATACCTCAAAACATCCATTACAGACAGACCACATCACCTTCCAATAAAAAAAATCAAACCTTTCAACAACCACAGCTACCAAACCAACCTTACTTCGCTAAAAATGTCACTCCGCCACCCATTTGTCCACCACCTAACAATAACCTTCCATCTAATACTCAACCATTTCACTACAGAACTCCCATTTTATAGTTCCCTGAGTTTGAGGAGAAAGATGTAAGGTGTTGGATAAGAAAATGTTCCATCTACTTCTCTTATTGTGAAGTTCCTGAAGAACACAAGGTGAGCCTTTCATCTATGCATCTCACGGGTAATCCTAGCATATGGTTTGGTGAATACTCCATGGGAAATGGAGTCATATTATGGGAACAGTTTTGTCATGGCCTGGTTTAGAAGTTTGAGGTCGTAGGTCATGAAGACTTGTCCATTGAGTTCAAGCATTTACAGCAGAAAAGAAGTGCGCAAGAGTATGAGATGCAGTTTGGAGAGCTAAAGATGCTGATGATGAACAAGTATCCACAGATCCCTGATGATTATTACATTTCTAATTTCATTGGGGGATTGAAAACTCACTTAAGAGCTGGGGGTAAGACTTTTATGCCCACATATTCTAGTTAATACTATATATTTAGCAAGATACGAAGAGCATAGGTTGCAACAGTATCAGGCTTTCATTGGTCCAAGATCCACCCAGGCAAGCTCTTTCAGGCCTAGACAACCTCTCAGATTGCCCGTACCCCTAAAAAGGAAGCAACTCACCTATTACAAAGATCAATAACCATTCACCAATGTGAATCCTATGAGCATTGATGAGAAGACTAAAAGAGGGCTTTGTTACACTTGTCCAACCAAGTATACAAGAGATCATGTTTGTCCAAACAAAAACAAACTGTTCTTGTTGGATAGGGAGGCTGAGATTGAGGAGGTGATTGAGGAGAAGGAAGAGGAGGTGGTTGAAGAGGAAGATGCTAATATTGAATCAAAGGTGGTAGAAGAAGCTGAATTATGCAGTCTATAGATTGAGAAATTTAAGACCTTGATGGGGGAAGCCGGTGAATCTTCCATTAAGCTTGTGGGGAAGGTGAAAAAAAAAGGTGTCAGTTCTGGTAGACTCTGGAGCTACTAAGTGCTTCTTATATTTAACATCAGAAAAGAAATTGTAGTTGACACTCATTCAAGACATCCCCATGATGGTTAAAATGGGAAATGGGGAAAAGCATTTGTGCTCAACCTCTAGCTGACTCAGTTGGGAAATGGAAGGAGTGATGTTCAGGTACAAATTCAGAGTGATGCCAAATAGAGATTATGATGTGGTTCTAGGGGTGGATTTGTTGAAGACTATCTCTCCAATCCGTCTTGATTATGAGATGAGATCAATTTCAGTCATTGTAGAAAAGAAGTTGATGGTGTTGTAGGAAGAAGAGGATAAGAGGGCTTGTAAAATGATCACCCTTCAAGGAATTTTGAGTAAACTTAAACAAGGCCAAATCCTCTACATAGGGATGTTCTATGATGAAAGGAAGGGAGAAAATGAAGACAAGGAGAGAGTGCAGTCAGAGATGCAAGAGCTATTGACAAAATATGCTCAAGTGTTTGAGGTGCCTAAGACCTTACCTCCTTCCAGAGAATGTGATCACACTATTCCATTTATTTCAGGAAGTAAACACTCATCCATCAGGCCTTACATGCTCAACTTCCAACAGAAAATGTAGTAGAAGGCATCATTCAGAAAATGTGGAGTAGGGAAGTAATCAGAGAAATTAGCAGCCATTTTCCTTTCATGTCTTGTTGGTAAAAAAGAAGGATGGAAACTGGAGGATGTGTGTGGACTATAGGGAGCTGAATGATCTCAACATCAAGAACAAATTCTATTTCCCACAATAGAGGAATCGTTGGATGAGCTAGATGGGAGTTGCTTCTACTCTAAGATAGACGTGGGAGCAGGTTATCACCAGATCAGGATCAAGGATGGGTAAGAAGAGAAGACTGCATTTAGAACTCACCTTGGACATTATGAGTTCAAAGTCATGCCATTTGGGCTCACCAATGCAATAACCTCATTCCAAGCATTGATTAATCAGGTGCTAAAGAAATATTCCAGAAGGTTTCCTATGGTATTTTTTGATGGTATTTTGGTTTATAGCAAATCATTGCCTGAGCATCTGAAGCATGTAAAAGTTATACTTAAAACTCTGAAGGAAAGACATTTATATGTCAATTCGAAAATGTTGATTACTTGGAAACCAATCATTTATAAATTCAAAAAGAGACTTGGATTATGGCAAGCTAAAATGCTCTCATTTGGAGGAAGAATTACATTAATCAGATGAACCCTCAGTGCATTGTCATTATATTATTGGGTTATTTACGATAAGGTACCCAAATGTTTTGTCCAGGAACGATAAGGTACCCATATGTTTCAAATGACCAATTTGGTACCCAAATGATTTGTCCACGGACGGAATTGGCATATTCCGTTAGAAAACTAACGGAATATTCCTCCAAATCAGTCATGTGCAGTTAAGTGGAGTGTGAAATGACGATTTTACCCTTCCTTATTATAGCCTTATAAATTGTACATATGAAATTACCATTTTACCCTTCTTTAATAATAATAAATTAAATTAATATTATATTATTTAGTAATAAAGAAGAAAAAATATATAAAAAAATATTATACTATTTTTTCAATTCCTTTATTTTCCATTAATAATTTATTTATTTATTTATTTTAGTTTAATTTTAAAAAAAAATTAATTTTTTTTTGTTAATAATTTCGAAATTCCTTTTTTATACTTTTATTTTTATTTTTATATTATTAATTAATTACAGAAAAAACAGTTCATCTTTTATCATTTTTTTATGGGCAAATTCCACCTCAATACCCTAACTATCGGTTTATTTCACCTCAATACCCTAACTAATTTTCGTGGCACCTCAATACCCTAGAAATTGCATTTTCCGTCACTTTAGTACCTACCGTCAACTTTCCATCCATTTTGGATGGAAAATAGTCATGTGCTTCGCACATGACCTTAATTTTTTTTAAAATTCCATTTTTACCCTTGTTCTCTTATAACCCTAACCCCTCACATTCATACCCTCATCCTCTCATCTCTCCAAACTTTATCAAACCTTATCTCTCCAAAATAAAACCTCACCTTATCTCTTCAAAATCAAACCTCACCCTTTATCTCTCCAAAATCAAACCTCACCCTTATCTCTCCAAAATCGACCCCCCCTAAATTGCCTAAGGTGGTTCGTGCTCTAGAGATGAAGCATCACGGCGACAGCGACGACGACGTCCACGGCGAGCTCGAGCTCACGGCGGCGACGCGAGATCCACGGCTCAGGCTTCTTCTCTCACCCTTCTCGAGTTCTCTCTCGAATCTGTTCGTTTGTGCCAGATCTGGGGGATTTTTTTTTTGGGGGGGGGGGGTGGGGGGGTTGTGCCATAATTGAGGGTAGTGAAGCCTCTCACGCCCTCATCTTCATATTTTTGAGCCATATCTGTAAGCCTTCAAAACCAGATCTGGTTCTCACAGAGAAAACGATGATGTCTTCTATTTTTTTAATTTCTTTTGTAAATATTTATATCCTAATTTTTTGAATCCATATCTTTAGAGCATATGTTGAATCTAATTTGTGGCTGGGGAATATGGAAATGTCAAATTTTAAGATCCAACTTTTCGATTTTCTTTGTTGATGTTCTTAAAATTGAACTGGTTCAGGGGAAGAAGACGAAGAGTAAAACTGAATAAAAAAAATAAGGGTAGTGAATTGAAAAACAAAATTAGGTAGTGTTCTGATGTTGAAGAAGGGTAGCAAATTGAAAAAAAAAACGAATTTAATAAGATCTGACTATTTAAACTGATTTTGAATAATTAAAGTTGATTTTGTAATAATTAAAACTAATTTTTAATAATTAAAACTGATTTTGAATAATTAAAACTGATTTTTAATAATTAATATTGATTTTTTAATAATTAAAACTGATTTTGAATAATTAAAACTGATTTTTAATAATTAAAATTGATTTGTAATAATTAAAACTGATTTTTAATAATTAAAATTGATTTGTAATAATTAAAATATGATTTTCTTAAGTGAATTCTGATTTTTTTTAAACACAAAATGATTTTAAAAAAATAAAATCTAATTTTTATAAAATAAAAAACTGATTTTATAAAATAAATAAAAGAAAATAGTTTTTGAAATTCAATGGCATGGGTTTGAAATTTTGTAGGGTAGTGAGGGGTATTTTGGACTTTTTAGGTGTTTGGATGGAAAAATGGATGGAAAATTGACTGAAACTAACGGCAGGTATCAAAGTGACGGAAAATGCAATTTTAGGGTATTGAGGTGCCACGAAAATTAGTTAGGGTATTGAGGTGAAATAAACCGATAGTTAGGGGATTGAGGTGGAATTTGCCCTTTTTTATCTTTTACTCCTTTGTATATTGTAATTAATATGAACAATTCTATCATTGATGAAGAACAGATGAAAGAACATTGTTCATATTGTGTAACAAATACAGATGTTAAAAATATGGATCGATAATTCTCAAACCAAACATGTACAAATCTTAATAAAAAATATAGCCACCAAAAAATTTTGATTCCCCTTGGACGGATTGAATAAACGAAACCCAGATCTAGTTCATACGGATTCAAAAAAAACCCAAATATGTGGGTCGGACATATTCGCTCGACGGAGAATGACGGCGGTAGCTCGGTGTCGGTCACAAACATATATGTGAAGCCGTCTCACTATTGGTGCTTGCCGAAGAAGCAACGTGGTCGGAGCTCGGATGGTTTCACACTGGAGAAGAAGCCCATGCCGACTGACTGCTCGTGTTCTTCAGATCTGCCATGAGGTAACCACCACCCCTCGCCATCGAGGACCACCATGCAAGGGAAATATCAAGTGGATGTGGTGGCGGTGGGGTGTTGAGATGGGGTTGAGGGTTCAAAAAACAGGGAGGATAGAGCACGGATTTTCACTGAGGAGAGAGGCACAACAGGTCAAATCCAGATCAAGTCTCGCCCAAATCTTCAAATTCGCTGGTCACCGGTGGCAACATACATGTGAAGAGGAAGGAAGAGCTTCAGGGTTCGTCCGTGTGAAGACCGGAGCTTGACGTCGCACTCAGACCGAGAACCTACGCCGCCATCATCGATCTCGGCTAGAAAGGGGAGATGAAGTAGATGTGGAGCTTGAGATGTGCGTAAGAGAGAGGAAGATGAACAGATCTGTGCGCAAGAGAGTTTAGGTAGAGATCTTTTAATTACTTTTGTTGTTAATAATTAAAGTTGTTTTTATATTATTTAATTAGTTTAATTAATGATTTTTATGTCTTTGATTATTATATAGATATAAATTCTGTTTTTTTTAAATTAGTAAAAGGGTAAAACAGCCTTTTTACAATTAAGTCAAAAGTCAACTAAAATGGTCTTTTCACGTAGATCTGTTAGTTTTTTAACAGCATTAACCCAAATCGTTTGTGGACGAAACATTTGGGTACCATATTGGAAAAAAAATCATAAGGGTACCTTATCGTTCGTGGACGAATCATTTGGGTACCTTATCGTAAATAACCCTATATTATTTTTATCTACTAAGAGCACCAAAAGCAATTCTACAGACTATGGACAGATGGCAAAGAAGGTTCTTATGGCATGGAGCAGCACCATCCTAGCTCTTCTGCAAGGTTGGATGGAATCAGGTCTTTAAATCCAAATCAGATGGGGGTCTAAATATCAATCTTATGAATATCTCTCTACTGGCAAAATGGTGGTGGAGATTTATATTAGAATAAAATTCATTATGGAAACAAAAAATATGTGCCAAATGGGATGGAATTACAACGAATGGAACTTATCCAAATTCTTTGAAATAGGAAGACCTAGTTCTATCTCCCATTTTTTTATCATTACTCAGAGATCAAAGATTTGCTTATTACTTTGGGGAGATGGGTTTTGCATGGGTGCTTGAAAGAGGTAACAGAATTCAGTTTTGGGAGGTTCTTTGGTGGGGGATGTAGCTTTCAAGAGCCTCTTTCCCAGAATTTATTCACTTGCAAACTCAAAGAACAAAACCATGGATGAAATTTGGGAAGGGGATGTCTAGGAATTAAATCCAAGGAGAACTCCTAGGGGAAGGGAATAACAAGAATGGGGGGTTCTCTCTGTAATTTTAGATTCTACCCACCTAGGGGAAGCTGAGGACAAACTTTGTTGAAAGGCTGATGAGAAAGGTTTCTCAGATAGTAGGATATGTACATTACTTGCATAGCAATCTAAGAAGTGGTCTAGACTTCAAAAATGTGGGTACCTGGGGTTCCTCCAAAGATCTCTGCCTTATTCACCCACAATTACCATTTCACCTTACAAAATTAGGTATCATCTCTTTGGATATATGTCAAAAGATAATTAGTCTACATGATTTTGACTCCTCACTTCATCTCATAATCATCCACTACTCCTCTCTGATCATGTAAAACTTTCTCAACTCTTCTTCAACTAGTTATGAGTTGATGCTTGTTCCTCATTGGGGTATGTTTTGGGTTGGGTGCTGGGTGCGTGGGGTGAGGTTTTTAGGGTTATGTGAGGTTAGGAGTGTTATTAAGTTCTTTTGGAAGCCTTACTTTTACTGGTTTGTGGTTATTGAGGGTGGCTTCTCTTTCACATCTCTTATCCTTTCTATTTTATGTGAGGGTAGTTTTTCCTAGCTTTTTGAGTGTTTTTTCTCTTCTGCTGGTTTGCTGGTTTACTGGTTTGCTTATTAACCTTGTAGGAACATCACTTTTGGCCTCATCAACTCAGCAAATCATTTCAGCCTGGGGATTTTAAATTTCTTCATCACAAGCAACCTCACAACTACATCCTACATAACTTGAAGCTCAAGGACCACTTTAGACCAGCCACATCCTACACAACTTGAATCTCAAGAAACACTTTGGACCATCCCTTTTTACTCCATCATCAGATCAGCAACTCCTCTGTCTCACTACTTGGAAAAAATAGTAACAATCATACTTGGACAACAAAGAATAAAAGACAAGACTTACTGAGATTAGACAAACAAGGAACACTCATAAACAGTTAGGGGGATCACAGATTATCAGTATATTTCAACACCTCAGTCTTCAACACTTGCTTCGAGTTCAAGTTATGTTACCAATGGTGGATAAACTCAATTGTACCTCCTCTGCATATTCTCAAGGATGCATAAGAAAATTTGTTGTTGAACACAATTTCCCAACTGCACTTACTCTACACATTCTCAAGATTTCTTTTGAAGTTTTGCTGTTGAACACAATTTCACATTCACAAGGATGGCACACAACACAAGGATGCAAAACTTAAGGCCTCACTAGGAATTTTCTCTTTATTTTATTTTATTCTGTTTCTGTTTTTAGTTGGGTAGTTTTCTTCGACCTCAAGTTCCTTGTTCATCGGGATTACCTTCTCAAAGTATTGCACTTAGGCTTAACATTTCATTTTGTTAATTCACAAACTGTAGCTAGGTTGTGGATTATAGGTTGAATCTTTTCTACCTCAGAAGAGGTTTAATTAAATTTGCTTTCGTTGATAAAAAAACAAGTGCACTTTTATACAAACAAGTGTGATCTTAAAATAAGTTTTAAAAAATAATTACATTATAAGGCCTCATTAATTTAAGCCCGATACTTTTGACTACCTTGGCTAATGAATAGGCCAAGAAATGAAATCGTACACTTTATCCTCTCAAACCGCCGCCCTTCCTCTCGCCCCTCATCCGCACGTCCTTATCGATGGCCTCTTTTCTCTTCTCTGAAGGTCTCCAGCCATCCTCCTTCCTATCTTCTCATAGTTGCTTTGTCAACTGTCCATCGCGACTCATCATTTCTCCGACCACCACTTCCACCAATCGCGAGTTGAGCGGGAGTTTCGGCCATGGAAACTCCGGTTTCGTCTCTCTCTCACTCTCCTTCCCAGTCGGCCCGAGCCTCCTTGTCGTGTTCCTTGCTTGAGATCTGTTCCGCCTCTCCCCCCCCCCCCCCCCCGTCGGCTTCCGCCGCTCTCCCGACCGCTATTTGTCTCCTCTATGGGCCAGATCCCCACCATCCATCCCTCTTAGGCCAGATCACCCTCCTCCGCCCGTCCCAGACAATTTGGCCCCCTCCCCCGCCCTTCTCTGGTCGGATCTCCCTTATGCACCGACCTCCATCCTCACCGGGTCCTTCTTCCGCCCTCATCTATCACAGCGCCGATAACCGACAGCCCGTTCCCCAGGCCTTAACTCCCGACGATGACGAGCCAAACTACTCTAGACGAGCCTCTTCGCCACATTCCTTTTCTTTCCAGATAGTAAGAGCTACTCCCATCATCCGCCGGAGCTTGGTAGTCAGAGTTATACTCCTACTTACCGTGCTCACCCGGCCATTCCCATGCCATCGGAGGCCGGCCACCAATTCTTTAGTGTCGTGGTTGTTGTTGTTTTGTTATGTTGTATTGTTTTTCCAACAAGTCTCGTCTACCGAAATCGCGTCGTTGTTGTTGTTAGTCTTAGTGCCCGTAGTTCAATCATAAATGTCCAAAGGTATATATCATCGTTAGCAATAAAATTAAAGCGGCTTTGTATTACTTATGTGTTGGTGTAATATATCGATGTGTGCTCTGATCTATGCCCACCATGCGAATAAAACCATGGATCGAGATAGATCACACTCGATGGGTCCCTAGTCAACAATGCTTTACTAGAAGCGACTAGTATGAAAGATGACTCTTTATGGCTTACGTTCTGTTAGTCATTAGAATGAAATTCCGGAGTTTGATCATAGATATCATGTGGGACATGATATTGGACGACCAGACATGAATATGTGCCATAGATTAAGTCATGAACATATTTATTGTCGTATCTTGTCATGTATCCTTAGACCAAGGAGTCTTTGTGATCGATATGCAGTAAACAACTGAATTTGACCTGAGCCTAACGTTGTACGTAACATGGCTTCCATAACGGCCAGGATTGGCTTGGGGGCGGACTGCATGAGTGACACGAAAAACGTCTAACGGATTTATCCCTTATATTACGGTATGGGAAAGATATCGGTTCTCGGCCGCTTGATCGAGAGTGACTGAAAGAATAACATGGCCATGCACATGATACTAGGTATCATATATTCAGTCATCTCACATATCAAGGAACAATGATTGAGAATAATAAGGATGACGGCTCTATGCCTTATCTCAATCAGGATACCAGAGATAAAAGGATAATGACAGGGACGACGGAAAGGTTAGAATCGACAGGGTCGATTCGTTATGCAGTATCAGGCAATACTAAAGTCTCGTTAGTTGCCACTTAAATATGATCAAGTAAAATGGGATTTTACGTTGATCTATTAACATGCATAAACCTAAGGGTCACACCGGAGGGTGAAACTCATTGACACATTTATGGAGAATGGACAAAAGGGAGTTGTCTCGGGACATGACCAAAACTGGGTTTTGGGTCATGTGCCCGTAAGTGAATAAGACTTTACGGATCAAGACAAGGCTTGGAGTCTTGGGATTGATCGCGTCGGATAATGTTGGACATTTCCGGTATGGAAGGCTTGGAGGCGATGAGCGAATCACGAGACCTCGTTGGAAATGGCCACGGGCCATGTTCCAAGAGGCCCATGAAAGGCCCATGGAACTAATTAATCAAGTCTTGATTAATTAGTACTAAGTAAGCAAGACAAGGATTAAGGTGTTAGTGATTCACCACCTAACCCAATCTTGTCTAGCCATACTTTGTCCTATTTACAACTTACTCGTCACCATACTTGTCCCATGCTTTTATTTTGACAAGTATGGGGTTTGTTATGTTTAAGTCTTCTTTTTTCAACATAACAAACACAAGACAAGAATAGGAAACACAATTTTCTCTCCCTCCCCTCCCCAATTTCGGTCAAGGCAAGCTTTCATCTCGATTTTGTGTTCTTGAGTCCTCAAAGAGAAGAACTACGTGACTTTGATTACCATGTGGATACGTAGGCATCTTAGAGACTCAAGTCAAGTCATTCATTACCCGGTGTTCTTGTTTTGGTAAGAAATAGTGCTGAATTTTTCTCTTGTGAATCCATTCTTTGTTAGTTGTTTCATGGTTTTAATCGTCTCTTGGTTTTCATTAATTTTTCGCTGCGAGTTGGTTCATCTCCAACCCTACCTCGAGACCCAACAGTTATGTTGTATTGTTTTTCCAGCAAGTCTCGTCTACCGAAATCACGTCGTTGTTGTTATGTTATGTTGTTTTGTTTTCCTCTATAAGTCCGGTCTACTGAAATCTCGTTGTTAAAAACTTGTCTTTGACCATAGGTCTCTATTAGGCGTGGTTGCCACTTTTTGGTGGCGTGGTCAGTTGGGTCTCTCTATCAATGATTCTTTTCGGAGCGCCGATAAAAAATACCGATCTGATAGTTGGTTGTTTAGGCGCTACGTCGTCTTGTTTGAGAGCAATCATCTCATTGGTTGTTCCTCGGGTTCCTGAGAACGACCGATAGATACACCACTTGTATCATTGTATGGTATGGTTTTAAGGTTTGTTATGTTTAATAAATATTTTTTTTTCAAAAAAAACTTGGCTAATGAGCAAGGTTGTAAAAAAACTTGGCTAATGCGGCTTTGTATTTGGCTAGCGACGAAGCTCGGTATATGAGTGGATTCAACCTCCCCGTCGATGGTGGGTTTAGCGTTCATAATGTTGCATTTGAGATATTCAACTATCCTGAATCTTCCTAAATTTCTTCCAAGCTAATTCACTATCTTCTACTTGGGTGTAATGGTGTGAAATAAAGTGTGCGTTGATGTAATTTGATGCAAATTTATATATGCAATTTGATGTTCCTTCATGTATCAAGAACAAGAAGGGTTTAAATTCTATTCGGCTTTTTTTTATGAGCAACCACAATTGAGTAGTAAACTTAGGTTAACAAACTTCTCATATGTAAAGAGGGAGTGATCGGCATTGTCGGGCCCCCAACCTTAGGCAATCACAATCACAACCAAAGTTCAACAACAAGCGACAACACCGGTTTAACACCCCACAGGCACACAAGGCAACCCACGACACACAAACAGTAATACACGGGTCAACACCCCAAAGGCACACATGGCCACCCACGACACACCGACAGTAATACACGGGTCAACACCCCAAAGGCACACATGGCCACCCACGACACACCAACAGTAGTACATGGGTCAACACCCCAAAGGCACACGCGACCACCCACGACACACAAACTGAAAAACACGGGTTCAACTCCCCACGGGCACTCATGGCCACCCACGACACACAAACAGTAAAACACGGGTTCAACACCCCAACGGCACTCATGGCCACCCACGACACACCAACAATAATAAACGGGTTCGACACCCCAACGACACTCATGGCCACCCAAGACACACAAACGATTCAATCAACCTCCGGGCACAACCAATGTCTCCAGTATTTATAATGTTCGATAAGTACGCTTATCCTACGACACTACTAAGTGTCACATACCTTTCTATTGTTCGATATGTTCGCGTATCATACGATACCACCCGGTGTTGCCTGCCTTTCTGTTATTCGATAAATTTACCTATCACACGACACCCAAGTGTCACATGCATTTCTACTGTAAACTTTCCCTAATCAGGGCCGAGATCCGGCTACTTTTCCCTACCTCGTAACGCTTTCCCAAAAGTTCACGCCCAAGCTCCGGCGTGCTCCAGAATTACCCGCTTAGCCTCCTTTTCCCACGGTCGGCGACACGGTCTACAATGATTACAATTAACACACTTTTTAAATAAGTAGGCGAAACCCGAATTTAATGAACTTAACGCTCGAACGCAACCCCGACAATGCCGATCACTCCCAAACTTCCCAATTACTCGACATTGTCAATAATGGGTCCGGAAAGGCCCGATTCGCCCGACTCGGCGAATCTGCCCGGGATTGGAAAACACCCTTCCAGGCCTCCGAAAATTCCCGTTTTCGTTTCTACAATCTTAGAATAATTCAAGGGTTCCAATGCAATCGACAGAATCAATTTCCGACTTTCGAGCGATTTAATTCGCGTTTAAAGTTTCTAAACCCAAAATTTCCAACTTTCACAATTTAATTTCACAATTCGTTCCGGGTGTGAATTAACGACTTGGGGATCGTCCAAAACCACCCGAACACGAAAAACCCGAGGCTCGACCAAGTGGGCCCCACACGGCCACAACGAAAAATGTTCCTTTTCTCCCAAAAACGTTCCTAACGAACCTCAATCCTTAACCCAACCTTAATCAACCCATTTAAACTCAAACCCTAAAATTCAAACGTTCCAAAACGAGAAAAAGACGAGTTCTCACCGTAGGGAATGCCGATGGGAGCTCGATTCTTCAACCGTTGAGACGATCCGTCGGTCGGATTGTCGAGAAATCCTCAAACCCTAACCTTCTCTCTTCTTCCTTTTCCTTTTCTCGTTTCTCTTTCTTCTCTCTTCTTTCTCTCTCCTTCTTCTCTTTTTTTTCTCAAATGGACGACAGCCGCCCCCCTTTCATTTCCTTTTGTTTTGTTCAAAAACTAACCACTACCTCTTATTTACAAAACTACCACTCCTTTGCTTTTCTTTATTTTAAAAACCAACCACCAAATGTGTGACAAGTGTCAAGTGGGTCCCACCCTTTAAACAAATATCTTTATAGATATTTTTCTGTTAGATTCGCGAAATTCGGTCGTCTCGGGCCCCGAACGGGCCCATTTTCCAAGAAATTACGAAACTTCACGTGCTACAAGGAAACGGCCCAACTAAGACCTCTATTACGACGGCTAAGCTTTTTGGATCCAAAACGGGCCTCGAACGGACCAAAACGTCGCTCAGTTGACTTTTCCGGCAAAAAGTCAACCTTTCGCAAATTGGTCAAAAGTTGCCCAGAGTCCCCCAGAACTCACTTTGGTCGTTACTGGGGTCAAATTAAGTCCGGTATGACCCTCGAGGTCAAATTTTGGTTCATTTAAGTGTATGTCCTAAAATTTTAAATTTTCCAGTTTTTCGCCGATTTGACTGGCGTTGACCGGGAGTGGTTCTTACAATCTACCCCCTTAAAGGAATTTAGTCCGCGAAATTTAAAGCAGACGTACCTCAGGAGTCGAACAGGTCGGGGTACTTCGCGCGAACCTTGTCCTCGCGCTCACGAGTCAACTCAGCCTCGTGGTGCCGCCACTGCACCCGTTCTAAGCGGATAACCTTTCCGCGCAGGACCTGCTCCCGTGGATCCATTTCCCAAACCGGTTTCTCCTTATACGAGACATCACCCGTTACCTCGACATCTGCCCACTCAATGACGTGCGAGGGGTCCGCATATACTTCTGCAACTGGGAAACGTGGATATTCCCAAGCTGCGGTGGCAGTGCAAGTTGGTATGCAACTACTCCCACTCTACTCAAGACCTCGAAAGGCTCGATACACCGCGGGGTTAACCTGCCTCCGCCGCGGTTGAAACGCACCAGTCCACCTTTCGGACTCACCTCCAGGGATACATGGTCACCGACTGCTGACTCAAGAGGTCGGCGCCGTCTGTCAGCATAGCTCCTGCCGACTATGCGCGGTCTTCAACCGCTCACGCTTCGGCACGACCGACTCAGCTGTCTCTCGGTCCAGTTCTAGACCCAGTAAGCCCTCATTCCTCACTTCCGCCCCACACACGGGCGATCGACCCGGCCTACCATACAACGCTCCGAACGGTGCCATCCTGATACTGGCCTGAAAGCTGTTGTTGTAGGTGAACTCGGCTAACCGCTCACAAAATCCATCGTGACGTGCCCCCATTTCCACTGTGCAACCCGCAGTGGTTGCAATAATCCAGCGGGACGATGTTGTTCGGCTCTCACCTGCTGACGAGTGAGGCACCGCGATACTAACTCCGCAACCGCTTTCCGCATCCCGCTCCACTAGATATGCCGCCTGCTGTCGCGCTCCTCTTATTGCTACCCACGTGCACTGCCAGACGCGAATAATGCGACTCTCGCGGCTCGTCACCTCCACCGTTACGCGGTATGAACAAACCTCCACGATACCGTAACTCCCAATTAGCACGACGATCCCAATCGACACCACATCACCCCCAACCGGCGTGTCCAGACGCAGGGGTGAACTCAACGGCTCTAAACTCAGCCCCAACATCTCAGCACAACTCGACAAAGCAAACGAGTGTGACGCCCCGATGTCCAATAAAAATGACGCCCAAATCAGCGACCGAACAACCACTCCATTAGTCACACCGATAAGGTATAGCACAACCCTCACACAATCCTCTATGCATTTACTTATAACTTTCCGCAACCAAACCAGTATTCGCTACTCGTCCCCTGCGGGAAAAGTAGTAAAGGGGATGAGCGTTCTGCTCACCTCCACGGACACCCGTTCGATTATGGCATACTAGTAAAGCACTAACGACTTACCAATCTAACCAAGGCAAACCACTACCTCAAAACATGATACCAAAACGTCACACTGCTCACGCTATCAATACCTCAAATACTTGCTTACATAAGGGAAACCTCGAATGGGCATCATATTCTCAACTCCGCAAGCCACTATTGCTCACAACCTCAATACCCTAATTACCCGATCACGTAGGGAAACCTCAAACGGGGATCATGTTCTCAACTCAGCAAGCCACTATTGCTCACAACCTCAATACCCCAATTACCCGATCACGTAGGGAAACCTCAAATAACCCACTCACGAGAAGGAAACTTCAAACCACCCGTTCCCGCGAGAGAAACCTCGAATAACCAACTCACGTGAAGGAAACCTCAAACCACCTATTCACGTGAGGGAAACCTCGAACACCCGTTCACATAGGGGAAACCTAGTTCGTATGGCGCCGCATCGCATCAACCCTAACCCCTCTCCGTGGTGAGACTCTCACACCGAGGCGCTGTATCACTGTAAAGACTGGCTAAATTAAAAGGAAGTAAAATATTAATTTTATTCTACTGCAGTGTCGAGGGTAGAAATCGAGTGGGAAAATTAGATCGACTTCAAAAAAAAAGGAGAACCGGGTCGGATGGACCGGACCCGAATAGGTGACCCGGCCAGACCCGGCCAGGCCCGGCCGACCCAGTACCTCTGCACTTGGGCCGTAAGGCCCGCTTCATCTTCTGAGGCCCAAAGGGGCATCTGGCCCGCTTTACTTAAAGAGGAGATCAGGGTTTAGAAACCCTAATCCCACTTTCTTCTCCTCCTTCGTTTCTGGGGTCGCCGACCTCTCCCGATTCCCTCTTCTTCTTCGGCGAACCCTCACCCTCTCAACCCACGGCCGACCGTCCCCGACCTCCATCTCTGACCTCCGTTCAACCCACGGCCGACCGTCCCCGACCTCCATCTCCGACCTCCGTTCAACCACGGTAGCCAGCCACCGCCCTCTCATCTTCTTCTTCTTCGTTCACTCCGTCGCCGGCCACGACCCAACGCCATCTCTTCCTCCTCCACCAGCCACGGCCATGGCCTCCTCCGTCCACCTTCTTCGCCCCGAGTTCTCGGCCGCCCTCTCGCCCCCGTCTTCGACCACCGCCGCCGCGCAACACCTCCGAACTCCCTCTCTAAGATCTGTCCCGCCGCCCTCTTCCCGTTCACTCGCCGGATCTGAGACGAAGCTCGCCGTCCAGATCCGTTACGGAGAGCTTCCGTGCTCCGCCGTGCTCAGCTCCGCTCCGCCGCCGCCCTTCGGTGTTCTATGGTGAGCGTTACACCGTGAAGCCTTGGTCGGATTGGTCACCGCCGGTGGCCGGATTTTTGACTGAACCCTTTTTCCGTTCTGTTTCCTTATTTCGAACTTCCGATTGGTTCTGGGCACACCTGTTTAAAATGGATCTGAATCGTTGAGCTTTCAAAAGAACATAAAGGAGTTAAGTTAAAATAAAATCAGTGTTAATCTTCAAAAAGGGATGTTGAAAAGAAATTAAAGGAAAAGAGTTTTTGAGTTTCGATTCGTTGAAAACGAGTTCTTTTGATCTGTTTCGGTTGGAAATAAAATCATTTGAAGTTGAAGGGAAAATCAAGATAAAATTGGATCTGATTTAATTTAAAAGGTTTTAAAACGAAAAACAGTGAAATAAAAAAGGGTTTGAAATCAGATTTGTTTTAGACGGTTTTAGACTCTGGAACGAACCGAAATCGTTTTTTGTAACCGAGTGTTTAAACTGGACGTTAATCGGACCTAGAACAGAACAAAAGCGGACCGTTGAATCGGACCTCGGGATTCCTACATTGGGACCGTGCTTCAGAAACATGCACCGGTTTCGGTGCTCGGGGACTCAAACCCGATTCGCCGTAATACGCTTTTAGCCCGCTCGAGTTTAAAAGACAACTGTCGGATTTAAAATTGGAGTAATCGTAACCTTTAATTTAATGGCGGAACCGTTATTAATTTGTAACTTTCTGTGTAAAGTAGAGTGCGGCGTCGATCGAAGAGAAAACCGGAGTTACACCCAGACGCGGACTTCGCCCTGGAAGATGGCGTTGGCCCGGTCGTCAGCAGCTAGGAGACGCTGCTGTGGTTTCGTCGTGAGGTAGGGAAAAGTAGCCGGATCTCGGCCCTGACTAGGGAAAGTTAACTGTAGAATTGCATGTGACACCGGGGTGTCGTGGGTTGTTTAGGTTATCGAATATTAGAAAGGCATGATACGGGAACGTAGCAATTATTAGCAAAACATGTGACACTTAGTAGTGTCGTAGGAGCAGTGAACTTAGCGATACTAGAATTATTGGAGGCATATGACCATGCCCGGAGGTTGATTGTGAAACTGTTGATAGTAGGACTGCTGGAGGCATATGACCATGCCCGGAGGTTGTTTGTGAAGCTAGTGATCTTAGGACTGTTGGAGGCATCGATTATGCTGGAGGTTGTTGTGCGTTATTTGTTGTTGAGTTTGGGTGGTCTTGAGAGCCCGTGTTATTTGTTGTTGAGTTTGGGTGGCCTTGAGAGCCCGTGTTATTTATTGTCGAGTTTGGGTGGCCTTGAGAGCCCGTGTTATTTATTGTCGAGTTTGGGTGGCCTTGAGAGCCCGTGTTATTTATTGCTGAGTCTTGGGTGGCCATGAGCGCCCGTGTTGTCGTTTCGGTGTTTTGGTGGCCGTGAGTGCCCGTGGGGTTGTGAACCCGTACTTTACCGTTGGTGTCTTGGGTGGCCATGAGGGCCCGTAGGGTTGTTGAACCTGTGTTTGGCTGTTGGTGTCTTGTTGGCCTTGAGTGCCTGTGGAGTTGTCACCGGTGTCGTCACTGTCTGTTTGAACTTGTTTGTGATTGTGTTTGGTTACCTGATACTGGTGGAGGTTGTGTGGTGTAGCTAGCCTCCCGACTGGGATCGGGAGAAGCGGAGGGGTTGTGGGCTAGCTCCCCGACTAGGATCGGGGGAAGGACGCGCGGGTGTGGTTAACCACCCGACTGGGATCGGGTGAAGCGGAGAGGTTGTGGGTTAGCCTCCCGACTAGGATCGGGAGAAGTTGCGCGACAGGTCGACCGCCTGACCACGTCTATGATCGGTAAAGGGCGAGAGACAGAGATTGGTTACTGAGCAGCCGGTTTGCGATCCTTTGTGATATTGGTTGGTATTGTGTGGTCAGTCGTGTCTTGGAGGAGGTCGTCGATCGTAGTGTGGGGTCTACATCACGTGTCCGAATGTCGAGTCAGTTGAGGAAAGTTTGGGTCGTGTGTGTGTCTTTTGAGTCGTTGTTGGTGTTACCGGCATTGTCTGCTAATTATGCCGTAGTCAGTCTGTTATCTGTGGTGGTGAGCGAACGCTCACCCCTAGCTGCTTTTCCTACAGTTACCGTTCGCAGTCTGGATTAGGTGAGCTTCTGAAGCTTGAAGAGCTTGAAGCGGGTTGCTGGGTGTTTTGAGTCTAAAGACGTGTACCTCGTTTTGTCGAAGTGTGGGACTAATGTTTTTGAGTTGTAAATAATATTATTTTGTGGAACTAAACTGGCTTTTAAAGTGATATAATGAAAACAGGTTTCAAGTATTGTAACTTTTTAAACGTTCGCGTCCCTAGTTCGGTTCGCTGAAATTGGGGCGTGACAATCACTACAGTAGGTTATTGATGAGTCTCAAACCCAAGACCTCACCCTTTAACACCAAACTTACGGCCTCTACAACCAACACAGTCATTAACACAGCCACGCAAAACCAATACACAAACTGCACAGTCAAGACGGTGGAACAAGTCAGGAATCACGGATCCGTGACAGACCCCGTCACGGTCCTGTTTTCCAAATTCATTTCAGACTCGATCTTTACCCCTTTTTACCCTAAAATCAACATTAAGCGTCACACACGCTCGATCACCAAAATTATCAAACACACGCACAACAACTCTCAGACAACATCAAGTCACCCAACCTCAATCACAAGCCCACAAGGCCAACCAACTTCAAAACACGCCCACCGGGCCAACAAATTTAAAAACACGCCCACAGGGCCAACCAATTTAAAAACACGCCCACAGGGCCAACCAATTTTAAAACTTTTCTCTCTTTCATCATGAAATCTCATTTTTGACATCACGTAGTTACAACCCGGTCCAGGCATCCCCGAACTACATTGTACCCACTTGATATCAGCACCGTCACGTTCGACTACAGGAGCGATCCTGAGTCGAGTCGCGACAGGTTAAAAACGTTTCACGCAACAACACATAATCAGTATGCCAGTAATAATAATACTGCACATACACACAATCACAAATAGGACTCATGTCACTACGGGTCTACACACGGTTTCCGACTTGCGCAACCAACGCACGACGAGACTTTTAATGACTCAACTCTCCCCACCTAATTGACGTACAGTCCGAGATGTGAAACCTCGTGCTCTGATACCAAACTGTCACGTCCCGAATTCGATAGAACCGAACCCGGAACGCGAACGGTGAAACAATAAAACAGTTTTCAAACATTTTAATAAACCGCTTAAAATTACCACTTTGAGTTAAACAAAATAATATTTTACAACTGAAAACACGTCCAAAACAAGCGGACAAAAAACAAAGTGTACGTCACTAAACTCCCAAAAACCCGGACTCCCGCTCCCAGCTATTCAAGCTTCGAGAGTTCCCCTAGTCCGTCTCGCGACCAGTACCTATAGGAAAAGCAGCTAGGGGTGAGCGTTCGCTCACCACCACGGATACCAGACTCACTACGGCATACTAGCAGAAAATGCCGGAAACACCAACAACAAACCAAACACCAGGGACTACTATCCCCAAACTCAAGTAACCCGACTGTCACACGAAAACTGTTATTTTCCTCAACCAACTCAAACCCGGACACGTAATGTAGACCCGACACAGTAGTTACGACCCCGACCCAAAACGCGAATGATAACCACGCAACACCCAAGATCACAAAGGATCGCACACGGAAAACAAGATCACAAAGGATCGCACTCCAGCTACTCAGTGCCGGTTGCTAACCGGCTGGGCTTGAGCCTACCCCACGCAACTTTCCCCGATCCCTGTCGGGCCAGGGGGTCAACCTGTTAGCGATATATTCCGCAATACTTCTCCGATAGCTAGTCGGAAGGGGAGCCGCCCTTCATCGCCGAAGAATGCACAACTTTACCGGTGGTTAACCCGGAAGGTTAGCCAACCCCCACGACACGCGGCCACATGACCCCTTTATTGTCAGGCGGGCCCCCAACCTCGGTAGAAGAATGCACACACGCGCGACCACAGTACCCCTTTCTTGGCAGGCGGGCCCCCAACATCAGGCAATCACAATCACAACCAAAGTTCAACAACAAGCGACAACACCGGTTTAACACCCCACAGGCACACAAGGCCACCCACGACACACAAACAGTAATACACGGGTCAACACCCCAAAGGCACACATGGCCACCCACGACACACCAACAGTAGTACACGGGTCAACACCCCAAAGGCACACCTGACCACCCACGACACACAAACAGAAAAACACGGGTTCAACTCCCCACGGGCACTCATGGCCACCCACGACACACAAACAGTAAAACACGGGTTCAACACCCCAACGACACTCATGGCCACCCACGACACACCAACAATAATAAACGGGTTCGACACCCCAACGACACTCATGGCCACCCAAGACACACAAACGATTCAATCAACCTCCGGGCACAACCAATGTCTCCAGTATTTATAATGTTCGATAAGTACGCTTATCCTACGACACTACTAAGTGTCACATACCTTTCTATTGTTCGATATGTTCGCGTATCATACGATACCACCCGGTGTTGCCTGCCTTTCTGTTATTCGATAAATTTACCTATCACACGACACCCAAGTGTCACATGCATTTCTACTGTAAAGTTTCCCTAATCAGGGCCGAGATCCGGCTACTTTTCCCTACCTCGTAACGCTTTCCCAAAAGTCCACGCCCAAGCTCTGGCGTGCTCCAAAATTACCCGCTTAGCCTCCTCTTCCCACTGTCGGCGACACGGTCTACAATGATTACAATTAACACACTTTTTAAATAAGTAGGCGAAACCCGAATTTAATGAACTTAACGCTCGAACGCAACCCCGACAATGCCGATCACTCCCAAACTTCCCAATTACTCGACATTGTCAATAATGGGTCCGGAAAGGCCCGATTCGCCCGGCTTGGCGAATCTGCCCGGGATTGGAAAACGCCCTTCCGGGCCTCCGAAAATTCCCGTTTTCGTTTCTACGATCTTAGAATAATTCAAGGGTTCCAATGCGATCGACGGAATCAATTTCCGTCGTCCGAGCAATTTAATTCGCGTTTAAAGTTTCTAAACCCGAAATTTCCAACTTTCACAATTTAATTCCATAATTCGTTCCGGGTGTGAATTAACGACTTGAGGATCGTCCAAAACCACCCGAACACGAAAAACCCGAGGCTCGACCAAGTGGGCCCCACACGGCCACAACGAAAAATGTTCCTTTTCGCCCCAAAACGTTCGTAACGAACCCCAACCCTTAACCCAACCTTAATCAACCCATTTAAACTCAAACCCTAAAATTCAAACGTTCCAAAACGAGAAAAATACGGGTTCTCATCATAGGGAATGACGATGGGAGCTCGATTCTTCAACCGTTGAGACGATCCGTCGGTCGGATTGTCGGGAAATCCCCAAACCCTAACCTTCTCTCTTCTTCCTTTTCCTTTTCTCCTTTCTCTTTCTTCTCTCTTCTTTCTCTCCCCTTCTTCTCTTTTTTTCTCAAATGGCCGACACCCCCCCCTTTCATTTCCTTTTGTTTTGTTCAAAAACTAACCACTACCTCTTATTTACAAAACTATCACTCCTTTGCTTTTCTTTATTTTAAAAACCAACCACCAAATGTGTGACAAGTGTCAAGTGGGTCCCACCCTTTAAACAAATATCTTTGTAGATATTTTTCTGTTAGATTCGCGAAATTCGGCCGTCTTGGGCCCCGAACGGGCCCATTTTCCAAGAAATTATGAAACTTCATGTGCTACAAGGAAACGGGCCAACTAAGACCACTATAACGATGGATAAGCTTTTTGGATCCAAAACGGGCCTCGAACGGACCAAAACGTCGCTCGGTTGACTTTTCCGGCAAAAAGTCAGCCTTTCCCAAATTGGTCAAAAGTTGCCCAGAGTCCCCCAGAACTCACTTTGGTCGATACTGGGGTCAACTTAAGTCCGGTATGACCCTCGGGGTCAAATTTTGGTTCATTTAAGTGTATGGCCTAAAATTTTAAATTTTCCAGTTTTTCGCCGATTTGACTGGCGTTGACCGGAAGTGGTTCTTACACCCTTGGTGAAGATATCTGCAAGTTGTTGTCGACTAGGAACTGGTTGTGGGCGAAGCACTCCACTCTACAACTATTGACAAACGAAATGGCAATCGATCTCGATATGCTTTGTTCGTTCATGGAAGACCGGATTAGAGGCAATGTGTATAGCGGCATGGTTGTCACAGAGGAGAGGAACTGTCGTACTCTGATGAGAGTGGAGATCTATGAGGAGTTGTCGTAGCCAAACTATCTCCCGACTGGCTGCTACCACATCCCTATATTCGGCCTCTGATGTGGAACAAGATACCACAGTCTTTTTCTTCGAACGCCAAGCGACGGAAGATGAGCCAAAGAACATTATGTAACCTGTGGTAGATTTTCTAGTATCTGGACACCCTGCCCAATCAGCATCACAGTATGCTTCTAAGGTGAGAGTGTTGTCAGCCGGAAAGAATAACCCTTGCCATGGGCTGCTCTTAAGGTAACAAAGAACATGGAAGGCAGCATCGAAGTGTGCCTCGCGGGGGGCATGTAGGAACTGGCTCAAGATGTGAACGACATAACTAATATTTGGTCGGGTGATGGTTAGGTACAATAAGCGCCCTACCAGACGACGACACTAATAATAGGGCTTGTACCTCATCATCGAATTTAATGTCCAGTGACACTAATCTACATAGTATCGTATTAAATTCGTTCACATGATCGGTAACATTAGCACCTTCCCTCATCTTCATATTAACTAATAGACGAATCAAATATACCTTGTTTGATGCGGACGACTTTTCGTACATATTTGATAGCGCCTTTATCAATGTGTAGGTAGTTTTCTCCTTCATTACGTTGTAGGCAATGTTCCTTGTCAATGTCAACCTCACCGCACCAAGTGCTTGTCGATCTAGCAACTGCCAATCAGCGAACTTAGCTTCTCTGGTTTGGTCTCTAACAATGGTTCTTGTAGCTTCTTCTGGTACAGATAATTCTCAATCTGCATCTTCCAGAATCCAAAATCTTTCCCATCGAATTTGTCGATTCGAACTCTCCCATCTTCTGCCATTGCTCCCACTTGCCACGAACCGGGCTCTGATACCAGTTTTTGGGGTATAACAACGTGGAACAATATTCAAGTAAGAAGAAACCAAGAGAAAATAAGCAATCACTCAAGAATTTACGTGGTTCAGCAATTTTCCTACGTCCACGGTCTCACTACTCTCTTCTTATTTCTCTCACAATAAATGAATGATTTGGGTTTACAAGTACACGATATTTATAGGAGAAGACAATTGGTAAATAAGATAGGAATTATGTTTCCTAATCTAATAGAAAATCTCTTCTAATTGTCTATTCAAATCTCTTACCTAAATATTAGGGAGTCTAAACCTTTTATAAATAAAATAGGAAGTCTCCATACAAACCCACCAATTGTATCATTGTATGGTATTAAGGTTTGTTATGGTTAATAAAAAAAATTTCAAAAAAAAATTTGGCTAATGAGCAAGGTTGTAAAAAACAACCTTGGCTAATTAGTAATGATCCATTAAGGTAAAAAGATTCGAACTATTTGTCTTCTTATGAACAAAACTTGTAGACTCTTTGGTGTTAAGAATATTTAGTCCCTCGAATAAAACAAATGAGACCGGGTTTGCCGCTCCATCTAAATGAAGGACTATTCAAATTGGATTAACTAGACTTTGATGACGAAATGCATAGGATTTGGTACTACCGAATATTATATTTATCTCTAGCTGCCACTTTTGACCTTATGTTCTGTTATTATTTATTAGTTTTCAGCCATCAGCAGGCGACACGAAGAAAATAAAAAGATGCTAGTTGGCTCTTCACAATCTTAAGTTTTGTAGATCCACCATCCATTCTGAAACAAAGTCTCTCTACTCTTGAGTCTCTTAGCTGAGCCATGGCAGTCCTCTCCGCAGTCGGAAGAAGGTACTTTTGCCATCATGTTTCTTTGTTGTTAGCTCTTATATATGTTCTTCGTTAATGATTTGATCCCAAATTAAGTATAATATGTAAATAAAACTTGTGTGAAGGCTGGAGGGAAAGATCGCGTTAATAACCGGCGGAGCCAGCGGGATCGGCGAGTGCATGGCGAGATTGTTCACCCAACAAGGAGCCAAGGTCGTGATCGCCGACGTCCAAGACGAATTGGGCCGATCGGTGACCCAAGCCTTGGGCCCAGCCAACTGCTCCTACGTCCGTTGCGACGTCACCGACGAGGCCCAAATAAAAAACGCAGTCGACCAAGCCGTCAATACGCACGGGAAGCTGGACATCATGGTCAACAACGCAGGCATAGCAGACCCGAACAAGCCGCGAATAATCGACAACGAGAAGTCCGATTTCGAGCGCGTGCTGAGCGTGAACGTGACCGGGGTGTTCCTGGGCATGAAGCACGCGGCCCGAGTGATGATCCCGAACCGGACCGGGTCCATAATCTCGACCGCTAGCATAAGCTCGACCATCGGAGGAGCGGCTTCGCATGCTTACTGTGCGTCGAAGCACGCGGTGCTTGGGCTGACGAGGAACGCGGCGGTGGAGCTGGGGCAGTTCGGGATCAGGGTCAACTGCCTGTCGCCGTACGCGATGGCGACACCTCTGGCGACCAAGTTTGTTGGGCTGGACGATGAGTCCCTCGAAAACGCGATGGGCGTGCTTGCGAATTTGAAGGGCGTGACGCTGACGACACAGGACGTGGCTAATGCGGCTTTGTATTTGGCTAGCGACGAAGCTCGGTATATGAGTGGAGTCAACCTCCCCGTCGATGGTGGATTTAGCGTTCACAATGCTGCATTTCAGATATTCAACTATCCTGAATCTTCCTAAATTTCTTCCTAGCTAATTCACTGTCTTCTACTTGGGTGTAATGGTGTGAAATAAAAAGCGTGTGTGAGATGTAATTTGGTGCAAATTTATATATGCAACTTCATGTTCGTTTATGTATCAAGAACAAGGAGGATTCATATTCTGTTCGGCCTTTTCTTATCAGCAACCACAATTGGGTAGTAATCTTAGGTTAACAAACTTCCTCATAAGTGGATGATTCATTAGAGGATCGAAAATCCACAAATGTCACACACAATCTTTAACATATCTTTCCACGTGCATCCTTCAACAATATCAGCATGCCACATGGTATAACAACAACAAGCACGTGATGGAGTACATGGGCACTAATGCGACTTCACATGAAACCTCACTTCCGGGTATATTTATTGTTTCCTTATTTTCTCTGTGTTTAAATTCTAGTTCAAATAAAGTTATAAATTGGGTTTCTTACGTGTATTTTTTTATAGGTTACTCTTGGTCGTGCTTTCCAATACTTGTCTCTTCCTACTATTTTTTTTGAAACGGGTAACCGGCGACTTTCATTAAAATCAATAGATAATCAAACAGGATGAGGCGTGACCGCCTCGGTTTCCAGATGTATGTCCAGGCCGACCGTAGCAAGCCCTGCGCTCATGAACCCATAATAATAGCCCACTTGAAATCGTGGGCGCAAACTCAAGACAACTCCTTACCAACGTCTCAAAACAGCGAGACTTGAAATGAAAAGTCCTAATCAACATAAGCAACATAATGTCTAACCAACAATTTATTCGACCTAAAACAGGATAAAAAAATTAGCACACGATCGAAAGAACAAACTACCAAATCTGCGATGCCAGTTCTTCTAGGCCCCGTGCCATTGGAGCGATCTGGTATCGTCAAATCTTCGTCTTGAGTCGCCCGGATCTTTCGAAGTAGTGCGGGAGACGGGAGCAACGATTCGACCCGCAACGGTTTGTTCGGGATCGAGAGTCCCGACTTCGGGTGTCGTGATGTTAGACCCCGACCTATCATCCTTCCTCCCGGATCCCGGATCCCAGATCCATCGAGGGAGCGGGCCCAAGCCGACGAGAGGTGGCCCTGGGGCAGGACGCCGCTGCAGAAGGAGGACGACACATGGAGCCCGTATCCCGGAGAACGGCGGCAGGAGGGCCATGGTGGCTATTGAAGGATGCATCGAATCGCGAGCGGTGGGGAGGAAGGCCGATCGGAATCGAGAAGAGGAGCAAGCTCGGTGGGGAAGATGAGGCCTGGGCGCGAGATCGGCTTCGTGGAGGCGATGATGAGAACGAGGAAGGAGACGGTGATCGAGCAAGAGACGGAGTGTCAGGGACCGAGGAAGGAGACGTGCAGCAGCAAGCGTGAAGTCGAAGACGCTGACAGAGACGGACCTCTGTGGCAGCGACGTGATGGCAGGGAGGCGTGGGATGGAGGCGGCGGTGATCGCCGGAGGCAGAAGGTAACGACGGCGGTGAACCATAAGTAGGGTGGATTGGAACCTCACCTGAAGGTGTGTGGAGAGCGTTTTTGAATAAAAAAATATATCACTAGAATTGGAAATATTCCTCTTCCTACTATTTTAGTTAGTTATCACGGTATTAAATTTTTTTTTTTCATAAATAATTTACTAGTGACAACTATGTACATGGGTCCACAAATCGACGAAATCAAAGAGTTATTGTCAACAATGAAGAGAATGAAAGGCCGTGTAGGCTCCGAAGTGAATATGGTACACCTCGGACAAACGTGACACATTTAAGCACTAACAACCATAACACATTCATTCAAAATCAACTTTCGCTTATCAATCTACTTCAACATGTTGATTTCAGCGACAACCCCTATTAGGATCCAACATTTAATTTAACCGAATTTTTAGAAATTTGTTCTATTTTCATGTACAATAGAGTCTCAAATGACTCAATCAGCTTTTTCCATGAGTGATAAAGTTTATGCTTGGACCTTTATTCTACCTTGTCAAACAATTAGAATATGAGACAATTTGGCGCAAAGGCTTTTAATCATATGATTTTATCAGAAACCACAATTGAGTAGTAAACTTAGGTTAATAAACTTTCTCTTAAGAGGATGATTCATTAGAGAATCAAAAATCCACAAATGCCACAAACAATCTTTAACCCAATACATATCTTTTCACGTGCGTCCTTCAACATCATGGCACATGGTATAACAACAACAATCACATGATGGATAGTACATGAACACTAAGGGTGTGCAATGGCCGGTGACTGTCCCCATATGCAATTTCAGGTCAACGGCCAATTTATACGGTTGTGACTAACGGTTATACGTCCATGGCCACGGTTAATGGTTGAATAGTTGGCCATTGGCTGTTTTGAATATAGGTTATATGGGTTAATAACCGACATAACCGAGGGAACTGGGCCGGTATTGGGCTTCTGGTTTTGGGCCCAAGTACAACCCAAAACCTTAAGCAATGTAATTGAAATTTATACCAAAAAGCCTGAAATTTACCTAGAACTAATACCTCAAATAAATGAACTTAAAAGTCATTACATTAGTTTTTCTTAACAGAAATAGAAATTAAAATTGGACAAATTAAACTAAAAACAGATTCAGCTTCAAAGTGTTGATAAATCTTCAAGCTCTTTCAACCTTCCAACTTCAAAGTGTTGATAAAGCCCTTTCCATGGTATTGTACCTGTCAAAACATGAAAACAAAAATTAGTGATCTAATTTAAAAACTTATAACAGAATCAGATTGGCAGATTCAATGATTCATACTAACCAATCTTTGAAATTAGATAAACATGGGGCACCAATTGTACTTGCTTCCCTTTCAATGATTATACATATTGACCATGATACAATGTTTAGTACATCAAACAATAAAAGAAAGTATGAAGTATTAAAAAAATAGATCCCAATTAAAGAAATTACCATCTTCTTCTATTTGAAGTTGTTCCATGTCTTTCACCAACTTATCCATAAAAGGAAGAGTTAGAGGACCCTCGAACCAATCTCGTGTGCATATAAGGGCTTGCACCGTCCTTGTGCTTAATGAACCCCTAAAAGGGTCAATTATCCTACCCGCATTACTAAAAGCACTCTCACTAGACACTGAGGTCATTGGAATGGCTAAGATATCTCTAGCTATTCTAGATAAAACAGGGAATCGTTGAGCGTTTTCTTTCCACCATGAAATAATACTGAATTCATCACTATCATCTTCTCTATCCTCACTAAGATACCTTTCTAATTCAGATTTAGAAGATCCAACATGTGAGATACAGAGTTTTTTGAATTTTACAAAATTGCGATGTTTAGATGGCCTGACACCAACACTCGTGGAACAGTCCGCTCGTGCTAGTGGCTCATCACTTGCACCATATTCGGCTTTATAATTGTCAAACATACCATTAAGAGATATGTTGACTAATGGCTTTATAATTGCACAATGTTCAACATAATACATCTCCCCTAAGAGATAATTTACAAAATCCAGCTTCTTACGGGGATCAAAAATAGGTGACAGAACTGTAAACATGTTTAACATTGTCAAATTCCCAAAATATTTACCGAATTTTGCACGCATTTTAAGGGAAATGTTTATCATGTCCCCTAGTTTACCCAACTTATTCAAATTCAATTTCCCTTGTCTAAGATCTACTATTTTATTTGCTGGTTTCTTAGGGAATTTACCAGCATGATTTCTAAGGGTACTAGTGCCATGCTTGATAAACTCGGCAGGATAGTTCTTAGGGCATTACTTGCAATAAGCCCTTTCCTTACCATCTACTAATATAAAATCAAAATATGCCCAAACAGTAGAAGTTTGCTTAGAGGGTATAGCTTTACCTGAGGATGCAGTTGCTGCTGCTGCATCCTAAACACCATTCACATTTTCCTTTGATGCTCCCCCACCTCCTATTTGTATCGCTTGCGATCCTTGACCAATTTCATTGACTGGTCCTGGTTGGACAATCCACTGCCAATCAACAACCATAAAAGTAATTACTAACTGAAACAGATATCATATAACACTTCAATTGAAATTATAATACCAATCAGATTCAAAGTTGTTTTTTTAAAACCAGTACTTGAACTTCATTTTAAATCTATTACTCAAATTGTTTTACAAATAATAGTTAATAATCAGAATTAGTTGCAAATCAACTTTGAAGGATATGGAAATAATTTGAAAAAACAATTTATGAACATAATTTGAAAAAATGTAAATCAAAATCAGTTTGAAAAGGTTGGCTCAAAAAAAATTTCCACTCATATGAAAACAAGTTCTGATTAACAAAAACAATTAACTTAATTTGTTAACCAAACCATTATGTGAACCTAAACAGAAATTGAACCTAATTTAAACCTAACCCTAACCTAAATTGATAACAAATCCCTAATTGTTGAAACAAATCCCTAATTTATCAAATACAATTAATCAAAGAAATACCTAAACAAAAATTGAACCTAATTTAAACCTAACCTAACCTAAATTGATAACAAATACCTAATTTAACAAACAAATTCCAAATTTATTAGCTATATTTAATTAAATAAATCCCTAAGCAGAAACTGAACCTAATTTAAACATAACCTTAACCTAAATTAAAAAAAACTCTAATTTAGCAAACAAATCTCTAACCTAAATTAATTAAACAAATCGGGGATAGGGTTAGGGCTAGGGTTTACCTTTCCATTGCTTCTCTCCATGACCTTCTGCACGGTTGAACTTGGTTGATTCGTTCGACTTGTTGAAGAACTGAAGAATGAGTGAAGAAGGATTGAAGAAGAAGAAGAGGTATCCTGAACACCTGTGGCTTTTAAGAACTCCTCTGATCTTCCAGAATAAATGCTACACAACGGCTAGCCGGTGAGGTTTATGAGAGAGAGAACCCATCGTGTGATCGTGAGGTGGAGAAACGTTTGAGAAGACGAGGAGCCAGTGGTCGTGCATCAGGAAGAAGGAGAAAATTGATGAGAGAGATGAATCGTGCGTGAGAGAGATGAGAGCGTGAGGTGAGGCAGGTCTGAGTCGTGTCCGAATACATGGCATCCTTAGGGTTTTCTGAAAGGTTGTGATCGACACAGAAGACACATTTGTAATCTAACTGTAAAGTCTGCTCCCGTTAAGTCTATTAATATTTAAATTTATCAGTTTGGACCGTCGTTGGTTGGAAAAAGAATCGAATTTTGGGCCAAATTCAAAGAAAATAAAAAAAAGGAAAGGAGGGTCAGGCCTGGACTAGGCCCAGCACGCATGCCTAAGCTAAGTCAACCGACCCGGTCCGTTCCCCTCTTTGGGCCGTGAGGCCCAACGGTTCGTCAGAAGCCCGTTTGCAATTCCGGCCCGTGCTACTTAAGCACCAATTTAGGGTTTCTGAACCCATTTCTTCTTTCCCCTCTTCCCTCACGCCGCTTTGTTCTCTCTCCCCTCTCAGACGTCCCTCTCTCTCTCCTCTCGCAACTATCTCTCTCCCCTCTCAGACGTCTCCCCCTCTCCTCTCAAACGCTAGAGATCGCCCTCTCTCTCACCCTCATCCTTCTTCTCCATCGCTTCTTCTTCTCCAGCGCGTAGTCCGAGCCCCCCACCGTCGCCGTCTCCGTTGCCGGGCGTTGCAGCCGTGTCGAGGCCATCTCGGTGCCGTGAGCCTCCGGCACCGTCGCGTGGCCTCTCGGAGATCCTCTCCGCGCGCGTCCGGAGCCGAGACCCGCGCCGTCGCGCTCGCCAGATCTGAGACGGGGACTCGCCGCGCCTGTCCAGATCTAAGGCGAGAAGACTCGCTGTGCTCCGCCGCTCCCAAGACGGCAACCACCTCCCAGCCGCCCCTTTCTCCCTGGTGAGCCTCTCGGCGTGCCCTTGAGGCCATAGTCGCCGGCGTCTCCGCCGGTGGTCGGTCGGAGACCAAACCCGAGCCTTCCTTCTCGGATTCCCATCTCGTTTCTCTGTTTTTTTTCCTTTTCCCGAGCAATTTTGTTGATCAGAACAAACTGAAGCAAAAATTAAAGAAATAAAAGAAAAGAAATTAAAACAAAAAGCAGAATTAAATAAAAAGGTTTTTTTTTTACTGTTGAACAAATCCGGAACGTTTGGATGACAGAATCACCGGACGTATAAAATCGGACTTGGGACCGTGGTTGAGAACCTGAATTTTGAGTACGGGATTAAAAGCGGGAACGCCGAACTGGACACCTCGTGAATCGTGCCTCGGGACCCGTGCATTGGGAACCGTGCATCGGGTTCCGTGGGGCTCGGGTGCTCGAACCCGATTCGTCGTATAATCCCTCTTTTGACCCGTTCGAGTTTAAAAGGCAAGTTGTTGAATTTAAATTGCATTGTACGTAACTTTTAAATTAACTTTGGAGTCGTTGTTAATTATAGCTTTCCGTGTTAATTTAGAGTCTGGCTTCGATCGTGGTGAAGACCGGAGGTAGCGAGCCAGGACATTAGCAGCTAGGAGACGTAGCTGTTTGTTCTTCTTGAGGTAGGGAAAGTAGCGAATACCGCTTTAATTACAGAAAGTTAGTAGTATGCATGATTAGGGAATAATAATAACTGGAAAGGTCCTAGTTGGCATATAGGATGTGATTCACTAGAATAACCACTTTCAATTACTAAATAACCGGACGAGTCTTAGTAACATGTAGGATGTGACTCACTAGAATACCTGTTTCAATACTTGGGAAATTGCCGTGCTAGTAGAATGGCCATGTCGAGCCTTAGGGTTGCGTGCTGATTGAGATGCATGATGCGTGTTATAACCGTTGTGTGAGAGTCTAAATACGATTATACTCGGTGTAGCATGTTGTGACTTGTGTGGGCAAGTGTGCCGTGGTTGATATGATGTGAACCCTTGGTTGTGTTATGATCGGGTGAGTGATAGACCGATTGTGTGTTATGGTGACTTGACTCGGTTCGTATACCGTGGTCGAACTTTGGTTTTGTGACGCGTGTTATTTCCCTTGATGCTCTGTGTTCCAAGAGGATGTGTGTCCGGAATGATACCTACTATGAGAGAGTATGCCGGTGTAGAGTATCGAGGACGAGGACGATGTGACCGTTATCCCGATTCTCTGTGACGGGAAGACTTACGATCGAGGTATGTGACGGTCCGTTGTACGTGAGGCCCTGATTCTACTTGACAGGAAGACGCCCGACTGAGGGATTTCCGGTCTGGAATGTTACCCCGATTCTAGCTGACGGGAAGATGTCGGGACCGATGCTTTGTGTTTTGGTACGATATAAATGGGAAAGGGTTGTGATAGCCCTTACTGTGCGGAACGGTTGTACTAAACTATGTGTTACTCTATGGTGTGCTCTGTGCGTGCTGGTTGACGGTGTGCGTGTTTTGTGTATGATTGTGACGTTTGAGAGTGATGGCTGGTATGCACTTGTCCCGTGGGCGTGGTTAGTTGTGAGATAACCGTGGTTGTAATCCAGTGGAGATTGTTTGGGTGACGGGTGCTAAGGGCATAATTGAGGAGAATTGTATATGAGTCGGTTTAGTGTCAAGTTGTATTTACGGTTTGCTCCCGAGTGTGGTCAAGTGTTGTCTTTGGGTTACTGTTTAAATGGTTCTTGTTATGCTTTGGTAGTATGCCCTAATTGGACGGTTACTCGTGGTGGTGAATTGAAGTTCATAACCTTTACTACTTTTCCTACTGAACGTAAGCTCACCCCCTTACTTTGTTGTATTTCAGGTGTTGAGCGAGACCAGTACTAGCAGGATTCTCGGAGCTTGGGAGCCGGTGAGGGTTTTGACTAGTGTCTAGAGACGTACAGTTTTATTATTGTTTCGACTCTTTTATTATATATTTTATCGAGCTGTTGACTCGTTTGATTTTTTTGGAACTTTAAATTGCAATTGAGACCCTCTTTATCATCTAAATTACTTTTTTTTTAAGTTCGCGTCTCGAATCCGGTCAAAACCGTATTTGGGGCGTGACACTAACGGTTGAGAATTTATGAATCAAAACATTTGGGTTGGGCTGCACAAAACGGACTAAGCTTAGTATACTGGGCCTCATAATACGTGTGGGTTGCGTGAGGCCCAAACGGGGTTCGGTTTTTAACCGAGAACCGACGGTTTTTATGTCCCAAAACCGACACTAACAATTTTCAGGGCCGGTTTTCACAAACTTTGACCGTCCCTAACCGTTTTTGTGGTGGTTCTGGTGATTTCGGTGCCGATTCCGGCCGGTTTTGGGTGACGACGGTTAAAACGGATTAATTTGCTCACCTCTAATGGACACTAATGCGACTTTACATGCGACCTCTACTTCCGAGTATATTCATACGTTCCTTATTTTCTCCGGGTTTAAATTCTAGTTCAAATAAGGTTAGAAATTGGGTTTCTTAGGTGTATTTTTTATTGGTTACACTTGTGATCGTGCTTTCCAATACTTATTTGTCTCTTCCTACCTTTAGTTAGTTCTCACGGTATTAGAATATTGTTTTTTCGTAAATTTACTAGTGACAAGTATGTACAAGGGTCCACAAATCGACAAAATCAAAGAGTTGTTGTCAACAATGAAGAGAATGAATGGTCGTGAAGGCTCCGAAGTGAATATGGTATACCTCCGACAAAAGTGATGTACTTAGGCATTTAAGAACTAATAATCATAACACATTCATTCAAAATCAACACTTCGCTAATCAATCTTCAACATGTTGCTTTCAGCGGAAATCCTTATTTAGATCCAATATTTTATTTAACCGGATTTTTAAAAATTTGTTTTTTTCATATGTAATAGAGTTTCACATGACTCAATCAGCTTTCTCCATGACTGATAAATTTTATGCTTGGATCTCCATTCTACCTCCTCAAAAAATTAGAATATGAGACAATTTGACGCAAAGGTTTTTAATCATATTATTTTCATCCATTTTAACTAAGGGGTTGCGGTCCACAAGATCCAAGATTTCATCAAAACAATTTTCAATTCACAAAGTGCTCCTCTCCCTTCATTTTTTATGACTATATGCCCATCAACTTGATGGGTGGACCCGATATAATTTTATCTAAGCTATTGGCTACCAGGTTAAAGGCCCAAATTCGTTTCTTAATGGGAGATGAACAAATTGGCTTCATTGTTGGTAGGCATATTGTAGATGGCATCTTAATAGCCTATGAGGTTGTGCAGTATCTTAAAAAATCCAAGGACAAGACTATAATTTTTAAAGCAGATTTTGAGAAGGCTTTTGATAATGTCTCATGGATTGATGTCATGAATCCCCTAACAAGAATGAGTTTTGGAGTCAAATGGAGGCTTTGGATGATATCTTGCTTTAGAGCATCAATTTCAGTCCTAATTAATAGTACCCCTTGTCCTGAATTTCATCTACATAAGGGGCTTAAACAAGGCTTGCTCCCTCCCTATTAATTTTTGTTCTGTTGGCAGAAGGTCTCAATCAACTAGTCAAAGATGCATTAGCTTTAAATTACATCAAAGGAGTTCAAATGTCTCCAACCTGCCCTATCATTTATCATCTGCAATTTGCAGATGACATAGTGTTCTTCATTCAAGCCGATTTCAATGGACCTCAGACACTCAAGTATATCCTTAATCTATTTCAGCTCTCTTCTGGTCTCCTAGTAAACTTTGAGAAATCTCAGGTTAAAACCTTCAATTACTCTGATACTAAGGAAGTTGCTTTGATTACTTCAATGGAATGCCTAGCAGGCTCATTACACTTCATCTACTTGGGCTTTCCTTATGGTGCCAGTACAAAAAGATTGATTACTTGGGCACCAATCTTGTCAAAATTCAAAAAGACCTTGGGACTTTGGCAGGCTAAGATGTTATCTTTGGGAGGAAGAATAACCCTCATCAACTCCACATTGGGCTCTCTACCTCTATATTTTTTTCTCAATCTTCGAAGCCCTAAATGTATCATAAAGTCCATGGTTAGCTGGCAGATGAGGTTCCTATGGCATAAATCATCAAATCCAAAATCATTCGCAAGGTCCAATGGGATTATGTTTATAGACCTAAATCCCATGGAGGCTCAAGTATCGAAAACTGAACTCTGATGAACTGTGCTCTCTTGGCTAAGTAGTCGTGGAGGTTTGCCTTGGAGAAAAATTCTCTTTAAAAGCTTGTAATTTGTGCTAAAGTCGGAAAATGTTGTTTCCGCTCATATTATTCATCTAATCAAGGATCCTCTTTTTGCTAATTTCTTTAGCGATAAAGGCCTGCACTAGAGATTGGGGAATGGGGAAATGGTCTTTTTCTGGGAGGATGTATGGTGGGTGATATATCCTTCATATTCCTTTTCCCAAGATTATATTTACTCTCTCAATCCAAGAAGATGTTGGTGGCTGAAGGTTCGGATGGTTTGCAATCATAAACCTAAGGAGAGACCTTAGAGGTTCATACTCTCTGCTGGGGATCTCTATTTAAGTGTGTGGGATTACTACTCTCTTTTTTTCCTTTTTCGTGTGGGTACTTATTTCATTAGGTTGAGAGTTTTTCATTTGTTTTGTTCACCTTTGTTATTGCAGTGGTTTTTTCTTACGTAATCCTGCCTCAATTGTAAACTTTCACCTCATGACAGTACTTCATCTACAAGTACCTCTTCCTGACAGTTCCTCAATTGCAAGTCCTCTTGGTTCCAACACTTTCAGGTAGTATATGCTCTTATGATCAGCTTCAGGACCTCACACTTGGCTCATTGGAGGATCATCACTTCTCTACCCTCAGCAGCTCCTTACTTAGGTTTTGTGGAACTCACATTTAGGTTTCTTCGGTTGCAAGAAACAGCTTGAATAGTTCTACATGCTGCAACACTTCTTCCAATCAGGATCAAGGCCTACCTCACACTCTCATTGAGGTTGAACCTTGTCTTAAGAGTTTTTGTTGCTTTTGTTATTGTTGGTGGGTTTGATTGGTTTTGTTGTAGTTCGGTACTTAGGATGTTGCATTTACTAACCCTCTTGTTTTGGTAGTTCCCGTTATCAGTATTTACTGGTTTACTCCTCTGTTGGAGGTTTTGTGGGTCTTTAGCATGACCCTTATCTATATCCCTCTTCTACATCATAAGAGGTCCTATTTATATATTGCCTTACTGATAAAAAAAAAAGGGAGAGATTCTTAGGACTATTAAGAAATTGTCCTCATCATGACCTAGAATTGTGGTTGTATATACAGACATGTTACAACAGATCATTCAGATTCCATAATCTGATTTTTCGCACTATTTTGTTCTCTTTTAAATATAAGAACCTACAATTCATCAAAAACACAATATAAATATAAAATAGTAAAGAACGGGCTAGAAGCAGGGCTAAAAGTCCATGTAGACTCAATAAAATTGTAAGATTATGAGGTTCTAAAACGCAGCGAAAAAAAGCATAACCCTAAATTTTCGAGGTGGTCCCGGATTCTCCGCACCAAAAGTGTATTATCACTATCCATCAACTATGTTACGGATTCACGACCGATAGCGTAGACAAAATTTTTAAAATGATGGAAACAATGACACCGGTGTATGTTAAGAAGTTCAGTTTGGGCCTCATTTGAGTGTTTGGTCCAATATATCTCCAAAAACCAAACGAGAATGATATTACCCACTTATTGCATGGAAAAAAGGACGTGGGTATTAAATACCACACGATTATGTCTCTTTATTCATAATACCAATACGCCTTCTTCCTAATGAACATCGATTATGCCTCTTTCTCACAACTTTCACTGAGTGTTCCTCATCCTCCACAACTATCACCGAATATGCCTATACCTCCCCAACCATTTATAATACGCCCCTCTCCAATATCATCATGGATTCTGCCTATTACTTCCTCCCATAAATGGTTGTTGAATATCCTCTCACCACAACAACAAATGGATCTTGTTTGGACTCCGGAAGAGGAGAACCGTCTGGTGTGCACATATCTTTTCACTACTGCTGATAAGTAGTTGGCAATAGATCCTGGCCTTTTTTTCGTTGTCCTATGTTATCAATGAGGCTTCTGTTGGGGAGGAGCGGTGAAAGTGAGATTCTGGCATCTCGTGGAGCGCCCCCTGCGCTGTCATCTACTACAGAGGTTCAGCGAATTTCTGGAACTGGTCTGTGTCTCCCTCACCTACAAAAAGTTGTCTTCCTTCTGTTTTCAATGTGGGTTGACCGGCCATGGCATCCAAGAGTGTGATCGGGGGATGGTGGGTACCCCACCGTTCGAATCCTCTATTTTGGAGCTCCAAAAGGATCGGAATATTAAGTCATATACAACCGATTGGGGGAAGCAGGGGCCTCAGAGCTCGCCTATAGAAGGATGGTTTATATCCCCGAGTATTGCACCTAAGGGCGCCTTGGGTTGGGAAGAGGCCCGATTGTATCCTCGAGTACTGTACTTAAGGGTACAAATCCTCGAGTCAACATTCAAGCTGAGATAGTCGAACTAGGCTGGAAAAATTTGGTGGTTGGTCAGCTCTCTGATAACAAGGAAACCGAAGTTTCAGGTCTGCCTAGGCACAAAGATAATCAGGCGATGATCAGGAGCTGGAGGTGGAAATAGAGGAGTGGAAAGGGGGTATGTTGGTGAACCCCGGGATGATCAAGCGAGGGCAGGTAAGCAACCCTGCCAAGAGGAATGTTAGGGTCCTCTGGCTTCAGGGGCTGACTTTGGGAATGGTACATGGTTGAAGCCTTGCTTCCTACAATTGATGTAGTTCAAGTTTGGTCGCTTTGCCCCTCAAATGCAGTGTGTAAGCACTACCGAGCAAGACTTCCAGTTTCATTTTTCAACCCCCACCTTTCCTTTATATTGTCTATGTGGCGTCTGAATACCGTTCATAACGATTATATTGTTACAAGAACTACGAACTTTTATATTTTATGTCTGCTCTTTTTTAATGGCCAAGAAATACTAACCTTGGCGAACTTGATTCTAGTTGCTTTTGGAGTTTAGTAAAATTGCACATTTCGTTCAAAAAAAAATAAGGAAGAGAAGTAAAGTGAGGTGAATTGTCATATATATATTTTTTATAGTTTTATTGTAAACTTTTTTTTCTCATTTCCCATAGTTCAAGTGAAAAACATAATAAATCAATTTCATATGTATGTTTCTTTTGTTTGTTTTTTTGTATTTAAAATTTAAACTGATATGTCAGTTGGGATAGTTTGGACCCAACATAATTATGATAGTTGGTTTAAAACGATTACCGACCGATTCATCAATTGATTGGGTTTACATGGATTTTCCAATACTAATCTGAATTCTTTAAAAACTGATATTACCGAGATAATGGCGAGAGATGGAGTAGTGGTCGGTTGGCCGCCCGTATTAGGGCTTTAGGCGTTGTTTGCAACGTGAGAAATGGAATCTTGCACCATCAAGCGGTCCTCTTTCATTTTCTCGTTTAGATACGCATCCAAGTTTCATACCCCATTGGGCCGAAACAATAAGCACTAAAGCCCATTAAGGAACTGGCTTAACCAAAAAACTCAGCCCAAACAAACCTGGGATCCAAATCCAAGCACCAACTGTCCACCGCATGGCGGCAACAGCACAACGTTAATTTAGTGGGAGCTTCTTGACAAACGACAGCGTACAGCACACTATTTTTTATTAAAAGTAATTAAATAGGTTTTGTCGGTTGAAGTTGGGGCAAGTTATGGGGTATGACTTTACTGTTCCTCGTTTGGTCGTTGTTGGACCCATTTGGTTAGACTCGCATGTTTCCACCATTTCCTCCTGTCCTACCCTTCCATCCACATCCATTTCACCAAATACTCTTAGGATCCCCCAAAACTCACACCCACAAACAATGGGCGATTTCTGCACCAGCCTCAAGATGGCCATTTCTTAACCCGATAATATATAACTTTGAGTTTTATATCTAAAAGATCAGTCTTTCTAACCTAAGGTGACTCTTAAATATCAAATGTTATTTGAATAATTCCCTTACATACGGAATATTACATAACAACCAAGTAAACTTCTACAAATATGTCAACAAATTTTACAACAAAACATATCAGTTTTATTAATCATGTGTAATCTTTATCAGATTAATGAATATTTCTGCATAGATACACATATAAAGTATCTCAATCATATTTAATACAAGTGAATAAACTTGTCAATAAAGATTATGGGAATGAGAGCAACGTAAAGAGTACAAACCACGCTTATAAAAAGCCCATACTTGGAGGATAAAAGTACACAGTGGTGTTAAAGCTTTCCTTATAAATTGCCTACCTAGTGTACAACTGCGCAATGAGAGCATAGCAACAAAGTCCACAATATATTCACAATCATGAATGCTTCTGCTTCCTCATTGGCTCCGGTTGCCGAAAGGTCCATTCATTTTTCCGATCAATACTAATTTCATAAGTTTACTAGATTAATTTATTTTGGTAATGAAACTTTCAGGTTACAAGGCAAGGTGGCAATAATCACCGGGGGTGCGAGCGGCATCGGCGAGAGCACGGCCAGATTATTCCTCCGGCACGGCGCCAAGGTTGTAGTAGCTGACGTCCAAGACGACCTCGGAAAGACTCTCTGTGAAGAGCTCAGCTCTGACAACGCTAGTGACGCCCGGAACACCAGCAATATTTGCTACGTCCACTGCGACGTCACAAGCGACACCCACGTCAGGAACGCCGTCGACGTCGCCGTTTCCAAGTACGGACACCTCGACATCATGTTCAACAACGCCGGGATCTCCGGAGACGTGGACCCCACGATACTGGGCTCCGATAACGACAACTTCAAGAGGGTGTTCGGGGTCAACGTGTACGGCGCCTTCCTCGGCGCCAAACACGCGGCCAGGGTCATGATCCCGGCGGGAAAGGGCGGTGTGATCCTGTTCACCTCCAGCGTCTCCTCCGTGAGCTGCGGAGAGTCGCCGCACGCCTATACGACGTCGAAGCATGCGGTGGTGGGGCTGATGAAGAGCCTGTGCGTCGAGCTGGGGCACCACGGCATCAGAGTCAACGCCGTTTCGCCTTGCGCTATGGCAACGCCATTGCTGAGGAATGCTATGGGGATGGATAAGGGAACGGTGGAGGCGGCTATTTGTGCGGCGGCGGTGCTCAAAGGGGTGGTGCCTCGGCCGGATGACGTGGCGGAGGCGGTGCTGTACTTGGCCAGCGACGAGTCTAAGGTTGTTAGCGGACTGAACCTGATGGTGGACGGAGGATATAGCACAACCAATCTGTCTTTCAGTATGGTGCTCAAAAATCTTCTCTCTCAAAATTAACCAGTCCATGTTTTATTGTTTTATCTAGCTAGTGATGGTCCTTTTAATTCTAATTGCTTGTGTGGGGTTATTAATTGACATTCTCAACTCAGTGATGTCGTGGTTGATTGCCAAAAGAATGTCTAATGTTAAAGATCATTTGGTCTAGTAGTAAAAGCTTTCAAACTTTGAAGATGATATAAAAATCAACTTTAAAAATGAGATATATTGTTGATACGAAAATGTGGACATTCATGAGCATATTTCGGTTCGATAATATGGTGCTAAATTAATAACTTTTTTAATTAATAAATTTTGATGGTCATATAACTATTAATTTATAAAATTTCTATTGTAATTAAGTATGGCTCGTAATTGCTTAGTCTTTTTGTTTCATTTATTTGGTGATTGTTAAAGATGTAAATATTAATCAAAAGAGTATATGTATATTATTTTTTTATCAGTAATTTTTGATTTTGTATTGAGAATTCTAATCCTTCAAAACGAAGGGAAAGAAGAAAGACCAAATAAATTAGTACCTTCAAATATAAGAACAGGGACAAAACTCCCAACAACAATACAGACAAGCCACACAAGATGAAGAAAAGCATACAAACATGAGCGTGCTTGACAGACACCTCGAAATAGAAAAACCAAAACCCATCAATGGGTGCAATACAGGTCTAATTACCCAGATTTCACTAACATGAAGAAAACTGATAACTAGAACAAACAATAACCAAACCAGACAAAAATCCACACAAGAGGCTGGACTCTTACCGAAGGAGATTTAACCACCATAAAGAAAACTAATGCCAGCAAGGGGAAAACAAACGAACCAACCAAGAACAGAACAGGATCTAAAAGAGCCCAGAAAACCCTAATCACCCAAGCACCAACACCTTGTCCCGGACAAACACGAACTAGTGGGGACAAAAAAATCACTCAGTCCTCCGTTACTCGATAGGTAACTCACCTCCAGCCAACATAGAGAGGAGATCCAAAGGAGGAGAACCAGCATCATAGAAGATACCTAGTGAAAAATTTATCCCCAGAAACCCCCAAGATTAGACCATAGTGCCACCGGCCAGCACCAGGAAAACGGCTAAAGAAGGGTATAAAATCTTGGCTAGCATTCTCCATCAAACTCTCCAGCATAGGGACGTACTCACGTGGGCCTCATTATGGACCATATCGGTCCCACCACGTCTACGGATCTTCCTATGGAGATGTCTCACAGATACACTACAGGTGGCATCCAACTTAAATCATCGGTTTGTTCGTGTCTCTCCGACTTGTGCTCTCTATGGTCAAGCCCAAGAAACAGTAAGTCATTTACTCCTCTCTTGTGACTTCTCCAAAAATTGTTGGTCCCAATTGGGGGGGGGGGGGGGCGTCCAACCCTATGGTAATGATGTTTTGTTCCTACATGGTGGGAATCTATTACACTAGGCATAACCTCGGAACGGGTGGCAGACATCCTCATCGTCCTTTAGGCGATATTGAAGGCTCGTAATGCACTTGTATGGGGAGAAGTCACGCATGTTGCTATTAGGGTGGTCTCGGCCGCCATGGATAAGTTATTGGCATGGCAGGAAGCGAACGCATGAGTATTGAAACCTCATATGACATCCCCTAAGTGGTCGTCTAAATGGATACCACTCCCCTACTAGAACGACAGTCATCAACGAGGATGACGTTATTTTTCAAGACTCATATCAATCGGCATGAGGACTTATCACTCAATCAGCTGGCGGAGTGGTGCGACTAATTGCAAATGGGGTCCTCTTCGTAATTTGGTCACCTCTTAGGAATACGCGACCTCAAGCTGGGAATCCCTCTTCTCTTTGTTACTTTTCAAGAATCGTGAATAGTTCACCGATGGGAATCGTGACCAAAGGTAAGTCATAGTTAAGATGGTGGAATCAAAGGTGAACGGCAATCTGGCCATTTACGAAAATATTTAAAGCCATGTGACGGTCACGTGCAAAAAACATGAACGGTGTCGTTTGAAATAACAGATTTTGTTACTTTCCAAGAATCACGAATAATTCACCGATGGGAATTGTGACCAAAGGTCAGTCGCAGCTAGGATGGTGGAATAAAATGTGAAACATAGTTGGGATATGGCGTTTCCCCTTACTCCAATGGGGAAGGGTGAGTGACGCTCCGCTGGTTATTTCCTCGTTGGTCTTCTCAAATCTGGTCCTCTAGGACTCAGATCTGTTCACCTCTACCTTCTGGTGGTGTTGACCCCAGTTGGCTTTACTCGGCGACCTTAGGAGATGATTAGGGTTGTTCGTTGTTGTTGCCGTGAAGATGGGTCTGGGTTCCTGCTAGGACCTCTTGTAGTTCGGTTGGGTTCTTCAAGTGTTGGTTGTGCTTCGGCGTTGCTGAGGAAAAGGTGGGTGTGTTCCCAAGGTCGTTGTGGTGCTGGGGTTCGAGGTGGAGCCAGACACGTCTTCCTCTTGTTGGAGGCTTTCCATCAAGGATTGTCACAGATCGTCTCGATTTTTGCGGTCCACTCTGGCCCTTCCTTCTCTACCGTCGTTCTGAGTTGTATTCAGCTGAGGGTGAGGTGCTCAGTCTCTAGCTCTATTGGTAATTTCTAATTCCTCCCTGCCCTTATATTTACTCGATTTATTTCTCTTCTTCTACTTTACCTAGGTTGGTCGAGATCGTCGGCTAGAAGGTGTTGGCCACCGACGAGTGTTCAAGGTTGTGGTTTTCCTTTGTCTGATATCAATCGTGTCTTTGTGTGGGTTAGGCAAGCTCAAGTGGTTATCTGCCATAGTTGTTACTATCGTTATCGTTCCTGGCCGCTGGTGTATTAGTGTTTATCGGATTCCTTAGTAAGGATCTGGTGACTCTAATGTTTCAAGGATGTAGAAACTCCTTCGGGGTGTATGGTAGCAGTGTCCCTTCTATGACTTCTGGTCTTCATGGTGGTTAAATCTGGGTGTTTCAGACCCTTTCGTTTTCAATTTGAAGTGAGCTTCAAGGTTGGGAAATTTGGGTGTCAGACCTCGTTAAGTTTTTACAGTTTCAATTTCTTGGTAGTGTTCAGGTTGTTGTTCTTCTGGTGGGTGTTCTTTCTTCTGGTTGGTAACTGTTTGGCCGGTTGTTTTCTGGGTTTTCAGTTGGGGTGTTCTCTTGCTTGGGTTGTGTTCTTGGTTGTATTCTTGTTGTAATCTTGCTGTTTTCTTGTTGTACCTGGTAAAAAAATTGCGTCTTTCTTGGGTTTTTGTGGTCCGTTGTTGGATTTCTTTGTACTTATTTTCTTCCTCGTGAGAGGTTTAATTTCAATTTTCTTTGCTGATAAAAAAATAATAACATGTAACAAAAAATTACACTAGTTAAACTATCATCGTTTGTGAGCATCAAATTTATTTAATTAATTTCATATTAGAAGGTCAAGTTGCAGTATTATTAATCATCCTAGAGTCTTATCCCGTCTTTCTGAAAACCCTAAACATGATCTCCCTCCTTTTCTAGTTGTCGCCACCACCGGTGGCAGCTCGGGCTCTGAACTTCGGAGCATCTAGTAGGGGCTTGTTCTTTTCATCAATCAGAGTATCATCTCCTCATGTCACCCTCTGTCGACATTTCCCTTGACTCTCGTCGTCATCCACACCACTGCTCAACCACTGGCTCTCTTGCCTACTACCAACCATCCCCTCTCCTTCGTCGTCATGCTCACTCCCCCCTCCCGGAGCAGCATCGCCTTTGTCTGAGGGAGCTAGATGTGCTCTGATCGGTCTTGTCGTGGCTTCCCTTGGATAGGTTTCGCCAGAAATAGAAGTGCTCCTGTCGTTACAGAGCTCTCTAGACTCGCTCGCTCTTAATGGACTTGCAGAGGTCTCCTATGGTCGGGCTTTGCCGGACTGTGACACGCTCTGGCCGTTACAACGAGTATCGGACCCGACCTCTCCCCTCACCAGAGCACGTTCCCCAACGTGGTTTGAGACCAGATCTGGTCTGGATGGTCTATCCGACGAATCCTCGTCCCAAGAACCGTCGGATCTGCCCATGCTCTGGTTGTTACAGCTATCGTCGAACTCGACCTCACTGGTGGGGGACAAGCGGGTTTGTGGTTCTTCTTCTTGTTCTCTCTACCCAAGGTCGGCCGATAAGGTGGTTCCTCCACTCGGGGATCAGATAAATCTCTTTTTCGTTGTTTGTGGTCGCCTCCTTGTGGGAAACTATTGTGGCCGCCTCCTCGTGAGCCGAAATTGTATTCGCCTTTATGTGGACGAGATATCTCCGTTTCTGGACCAAGATCTTTAGAGCATGTTTGTTTTTTCTAATCTCCTGGCTCCCGCCCCTTACAGTTAGATTTGTCAATCCCGATCGATCTTATGCCTCCCACCCCAGCTATTTTCGAAGTGCTCTCGGACTGTCATTCTGCTCTCGCCATAGTGTCTTGGCATTCAAATGTGCCCACTAGTAACTATCTGAACCTTCAGGCACAAAGGATCCATGCTCCTTGTTAATCGACGGGGATCATAACCTTGACCCTGACCCTCGGAGGTTGGGGCCCAATGGGCCCAAAACGAACGAGTCCTCTCGACCTCCCTTTTTTAGTCCAGTTCTTTATCGAGGGGTCAGGTCCTTTTGGAGGATTCTGGTCATCACCTCACAAGTCAATACAACCACCCACATGGTATTTAGACCCTTAGACTTGCGTAATCGAGCGAATCTCCTGGTTTCGTCTAACTTCTAATTGTTGTATTAGAAGTCTGTTAGGCAGCCTAGTGTGTCGTAACACCTGTTTTACCTGGGGGTTTCCGGCTTATATCTCTGCTTGTTTGGGGTTTTCCCTTGTTCTTATGTGTAATGTTTGGAATTGAGTAATGCCAACAAGACACTTTAAAAAGGGTAAACTACAAATACCTACCCCAAACTTGTCACGAATAACTGATACATACCCTCAAGTTTTTTTGTAACCGATACATACTCAAATGTTTCGAAAATTAACGCAAAGCCCCTGCAGTCAGGTAAAATGAAGAAAATGCCATCAACTACATTTCAGTAATTACTTTAAAAAAAAATAAAAAATCACTTTTGTTAGGTATATATATGTACTTATTAAATCACTTCAGTTTTATTTAAAAAATCACTTCAGTGCAGTTTTGTCATTTTACCTGTCTGCAGGGGCTTTGCGTTAATTTTCGAAACATTTGAGTATGTATCGGTTACAAAAAAAACATGAGGGTAGGTATCAGTTAATCGTGACAAGTTTGGAATATGTATTTGTAGTTTACCCCTTTAAAAAAAGGTCAAGTTGCAATTATAACCGGCAGAGCAAATGGCATAGGTGAGGCCAGTGCAAGGTTCTCTTCAAACACGACGCTAAGGTCATCATCGTCGATGTGCAAGATAACCTCAACTACGCCTTGGACCAATCCATTGGATCGAACGACGTTTTTTCGTACACCCACTACTACGTCACCCTCGAGTCCGACGCAAAACGAGCAGTCGACGAGGCATTGTCCAAGCACGGGAAACTAGACATCATTTTCAATAACACCGGGCTCGGCACGAGCTTGGAGCCGAAGATTCTTGACTCCGATGGCGACATCTTAATAAAGGTGTTCGAGGCAACGTCTACGGCGGGTATCTACGGGTGAAGCACACGACGATGGTCATAATTCTAGCGAAGAAGGGGAGCATCCAGTTCACGGACAGTGTGTCGCTGATGATTTGCGACCACATGGTGCACGGGTACGTGGCCTCAAAGCAAACGGTGGTGGGGTTGACGAAGAACCTGAGCGTGGAGCTCGGAGGCAGCGGCGGATTTAAGGGGGGCCTAGGGGGGCACGTGCCCCCCCTCAAATTTTGATTTTTTTCTTTATTATTTGTAATTGTGTATATTTTCTTTTATAAAAAAACCTTTTTTTTTATTAAAAGTGCCCCCCCCCCCTCAAATATGAAAAAAAAAACATTTCTTGCTTGATTTTTTTCCATTTTTGTTCATACAATTCTATTTTTATCAGAATTTTCTAATTTCTTAATTTTATTTGTTTAGATTTCTATATCTATGTTATTATAACGTTAAATTATTTATTTTTTGTAAATTTTTATATTATATATATTTTTGAAGTTTATTAATTTGATCCAAAACTTAATTTAAGTTATTTTTTTAAAATTCAAGACTATCATTAGTTTAACTTTTGAGTTTACTTATTAATTAAAATTTGAGACGATTGCCAATTTAAATTTAGTTATCTACAAAATTACTAAAATCATTACGAGATATTTCAAAAAAATATATCATTGCATAATATTTGATCAAAACAAAAAGAAATCGAATAAAATGCTAATAAATATCGTATACGACGAGAAAGATATTTTTTTTATTGGGTTGACAATGAAAGAGTTTTACAAGATTGTCAAAAATATGAAACATTGACGTCATATTTTGTAATATGTATTAATTATTATCTTTGTATACGATATAAATATTTTTAATGTTATTTTTACGTCAATTATTTCTACAAAAAATTTGGTGCCCCCCCCCCCCCCTCACTTGAAAAGCTAAATCCGCCACTGCTCGGAGGACACAGGATTAGAGTGAATTGCCTGTCGCCCTACTTGATGGCGTCTCCGATGCTAATGAAGGGATGGAGAAGGAGAAGTTGGAGGTTGTATAAACCACTCCCGGTCAACGCCACTCAAATCTGCGAAAAACTGAAAAAATTTAAAAAAATTCAGCAGACACTTATTTAAACCTAAATTTGACTCCGAGGGTCATACCGGAAGTAAGTTGACTTGCCTGTCGCCCTACTTGATGGCGTCTCCGATGCTAATGAAGGGATGGAGAAGGAGAAGTTGGAGGTTGTATAAACCACTCCCGGTCAACGCCACTCAAATCTGCGAAAAACTGAAAAAATTTAAAAAAATTCAGCAGACACTTATTTAAACCTAAATTTGACTCCGAGGGTCATACCGGAAGTAAGTTGACCCCGTTATCAACTAAAGTAAGTTTCGGGGAACTCAGGGCAACTTTCTGATCAATTTGGGAAATGTTGACTTTTCGCTGGAAAAGTCAACCGAGCGACGTTTTGGTCCATTCGAGGACCGTTTTGGATCCAAAAAGCTTAGCCGTCGTCGCAGTGGTCTTAGTTGAGCCGTTTCCTTGTAGCCCGACAAGTTTCGTAATTTCTTGGAAAAAGTGCCCGTTCGGGACCCGAAACGTCCGATTTTCGCGAATCTGATTGGAAAATATCTAGTAGATATTTTTCAAAAGGTGTGGGACCCACCTTTCCACTTTTCAACCAAGTGGTGGTGTTAGGTTTGTTGGGAAAAACAAGAAGACAACAAAGGGAGGGGGTTCGGCCATATGTGAGAGAAAGGGGTTGTTTTTTTGAAAAGTTAGTGTTTTTAGAGAGAGAAGGAGAAGGAGAAGAAGAGAGAAAAGATAAGGAAGCTTGGGAGGTTTGCTACTATTCACGCTCATCCATCCATTGGATCGTCTCAAGGCAAGGAGCAATCGAACTCCCCTCATCCTCCTCTACGGTATACACCGAACCGATTCCCGTTTTGATTAATTTTGAAAGTTAGGGTTTGTGTAAAACTATTAGTTTAGGGTGTATTGAGGTTGGGGGAATTGTTGGAGACGTTTTGGAGGTGTTTGGAGGCGAAGGGGCACGTTTTCCGGTGACCGGAAGCTCGGGAGGAGCTCCGGCCACCGTGGGTGGTGGCTGGCCGGAGCTGGGACCAGCCACCACCATGGTGGCCGAGCCCCACTTTGATCCCTAGGGCCCACGGCCAAGTGGGTCGGGTGGGGCCCACGTGCTCGGGTGCTCGGGTTTAGTGTTCGGGTGGTTTAGAACGTTCCCCGGACCATTTATCCTTAACCGAATCGAAATTTGGAATTAAATTGCAAAAGTTGCATTTAACGGGTTTTAGAAACTTGAAACGGTAATTTATTGACTCGGGATTCGGAATTTGATTCGGTCAATTACATTGGGACCCTTGAATTATTCTAAGACCGTAGAAATGAAAACGGGAATTTTTGGAGCCCCGGAAGGGCATTTACAAAACCCGGGCAGATTCGCCATGTCGGGCGAATCGGGCCTTTAAGGGTCCCTTATCGACAATGTCGAGTAATTGAGAAGTTTGGGAGTGATCGACATTGTCGGGGTTAAGTTTGGGCATCAAGTTTAATGATTTTCAGTTATTTCTGCGAGTTGTTAAGTGCCTGTAAATTGTGTTATTTTAGATCGTACCACGGACCGAGGCAAGGGAAAGCTGGGTGAGTGACTGAGGTCATCACCGGAGCTCGTTGGTTGGCTTTTGGGAGAACACGCACGAGGTAGAGAAAAGTAGTCGGATCTCGGCCCTGACTAGGGAAAGTTAACTGTAGAATTGCATGTGACACCGGGGTGTCGTGGGTTAATTAGGTTATCGAATATTAGAAAGGCATGATACGGGAACGTAGCAATTATTAGCAAAGCATATGACACTTAGTAGTGTCATAGGAGCAGTGAACTTAGCGATACTAGAATTACTGGAGGCATATGACCATGCCCGGAGGTTGATTGTGAACTTATAGATATTAGGAGTACTGGAGGCATATGACCATGCCCGGAGGTTGATTGAGAAACTGTTGATATTAGGACTGTTGGAGGCATTGGTTATGCCGGAGGTTGATTTTTTATTTGGTGTCTTGGGTGGCCATGAGAGCCCGTGTTATTATTTGTGTTTTGGGTGGCCATGAGAGCCCGTACTTTACTGTTGGGGTTTTGGGTGGCCATGAGTGCCCGTGGGGTTGTCGAACCCGTGTCCTTACCTTTGGTGTTTTGGGTGGCCATGAGTGCCCGTAGGGTTGTTGAACCCGTGTCTTTACTGTTGGAGTCTTGGGTGGCCATGAGTGCCCGTGGGGTTGTTGAACCCGTGTCTTTACTGTTGGTGTGTCTTGGGAGGCCGTGAGTGCCTGTGGGTTGTTGAGCCCGTGAGTTACTGTTGGTGGTTTTGAGTGGCCGTGAGTGCCCGTGGGGTTGTTGAGTCCGGGTTTTACTGTTGGTGTCTTGGGTGGCCATGAGTGCCTGTGGAGTGTTGAACCTGTGTTGTTGTTGTTGTTGTTTGTTGAACTTTGCTTGTGATTGTGATTGTGTTTTCCCGAGGTTAGTGACCCGACTATGTGTCGGGAAGTGGTGTGGATTTTGGCAGGTTACGAGCATTCTTTGGCTAGCCTGATCCGTGACCGGGTCTCGGCAAGTTACGAGCATTCTTTGGCTGGCCTGATCCGTGTTCGAGTCTCGGCAGGTTGTGAGCATTCTTTGGCTAGCCTGATCCGTGTTCGTGTCTTTGGAGGAGGTCATAAATGGTTGTGTCGGGTTTACATTACGAGTTTGAGGTTGAGTCTGGTGAGGGAGGTTACTGGGCAGTTGGTATGCGATCCTTTGTGATCTTGGGTTTTGCGTGGTGGTCCTTGTGTCCTTGGAAGAGGTCATGATTGTTGTGTCGGGTCTACTTTCCGTGTCAGGGTGTTGAGTTGGTCGAGGAAGGTAACAGTGGGTGTGTGTCCAGTCGGAGTACTTGGGTTGGGGATGGTGTTCCCCGGTGTTGAGTTTGTGTGGTGTTACCTGCATTGTCTGCTAATTATGCTGTAGTCAGTCTGTTATCCGTGGTGGTGAGCGAACGCTCACCCCTAGCTGCTTTTCCTACAGGTACCGTTCGCAGGCTGGACTAGGCGAGCTTCGGAAGCTTGAAGAGCTAGAAGCGGGATTCTGGGTTTATTTGAGTCTAGCGACGTATACCTTGTTTTTTGTCCACTTGTTGGGACTGAAATTTGAGTTGTAAATATTATTTTGTTGAACTAAACGGGTTTTTTTAAATGTTTAAATGGAGAAGGTTTCAAAGTGTTTATTATTTTAAATGTTCGCGTCCCGAGTTCGGTTTACTGAAATTGGGGCGTGACAGAGGTGCTGATGGATTATGCGGCGACGCTAAAAGGGACGGTCCTGGAGGCTGAGGATGATGCGGAGGCAGCACTGTATTTGGCCAGTGACGAGTCAAAGTTCATTAATATTATCAATCTGGTGGTTAACGGAGGATACAAGGTACCAAAAAGTAATTCCCAAACGTAGAGGATCTTAAAATCCCTAAATCGAATATGAAGAAACTAAAATATATTTACCCCTTTTGATTTTGAACAAAAGAAAGACAATAAGTTGCATCATGATGGTCATTTTTTTTTTGATAGATGATGTTTTTGTTATATTGAACTTTTTGCCCCAAGACGGGGAAAAAAAGGGGACCGCATAAAGCTATCCCAAATAACCTTCAAAAGAGACTCCACCACAAACAGTGAGAGAATCTTGCTAAGATAAAAACAAAGCAGGGGAACAAAAGCCAAATACAAAGAAATACCTAACAAAATGTCTCGATAGAAGGAGGAACATCTTCCTTAGACTCTATCTGCAGCAAAGTCCCTGTAGTGACAAAATGTCTCTAAGCTTCATTTTTACGCTGAGCCTCGAGCTTCTGAGTTTCACTCATACAAAGTGAACGAGTCGTCACTCGGAAAGGATGTTGGGGTTTCTTTTTTCTTTTCCCTTTAACCTTCTATATTGTTTCTGGCGACCAAACTGGAAAGTCTTGGTCGAACCTTGACAACGGCTTAAGGGAGGAAGACGCTAAAACCCGAGAGTCAGATTTGGGGGGGAAATTCTTCACCAAATCGGAACACGATGCAAGAGGACGGACAAAAGTTGCGTGAGAGGGCCCAGTTTGCATGTGGCTTGGCGCAGGTGACCTAGCAACAGCCGTGCGATCCTCACAAGAGGGAACTTCTGCAGCTTCAAACCCACCCGAACAAGGCGCCACGCTAACTTCCAAACGAGAGTCTGCGTGATCCGATATCAAACCAACAATCTCAGGTTCGGTTGTGGAGATTGAATCACGGGAATCACGCTTCAAGCCCGCAACAATTGATTCTGAAATTTCCTTGCGAACTTGATTTACTGTTGTCGACGCCGGAGTTGAGTTCGCCGGACAAAGCTCGCTGCTTTGCGAGTTTTTGGCGACCGAGATTGGCTGCAAATCAGCAATGTCGGCAACTGACCGGTTTGGGTTAATCTGTCGCTTGAGATTGTCGAAAATGGACTTCAAAGGAACTGAGCCAACGTCCTTTTTTTGCACAGAATGACCATGCTTACTAGTCCGGGCCAAGGCAACAGTTAGCTTATGTCCATTGTAACTGAAGTCGTTGAAGGTATCAATCACCTTCAAGGCAGCCTCCTTCGATCTAAATTTGACGAATCTAAAGAGAAAGCCTCTTCTGTTTCGCCTCTTACGGACGATGGCGGAAACTACCTCACCGTAAGTCTCCATCGAATTCCTTACCCACTCCATGGTTGTACCAGCCGGGAGATTGCAAACGTATATCTTTGTCATCGACGCTTGCTTCACTGACTTCTTTGTCGGAACAGAACCCTCTTGTCGAGGCTCAACCGCAGTTGCAACTGGATCAGAACCACCTTCACTTTTCCCTGCAACAGACGCATGTACAACCTTCTTTCTCCTCTTCCTTGCTTTTTGTTTGGCCGGAACTCCATCATTCGGAGCTTTGACGGGGCCTTGAACACCTGTTACCGGCTTCCGGTGACGTTTTTTCCGGTCACGATCTTCAGGTATCTTCGTCTTAGCCTTGGGGTTAGACTTCCTGACCTTCCTCTGTTTTGATGATGTCTCCGTGCTAGAGATTACCTTGCAGTAGTCGTCATACAAAGCCACTAGTGTAGAGCAGAAAACAGAGAAAGAAAGAATCTGACCTCCCCTTGATTGAGCCATTAGAAGAACCTGATACGTGGTCCTTGAATGTCACCAAAAGAGTTGAAAACCACTTCCCTCTCTGATGTTGATCGCAAGCTCCACACCAATGATTGGCAGAAAAAACCCACTCGTGATTGATATGACTGGCAGGAAAAAAAACACCACAGACAAACCCACTCGTGATCGATCTCAGTCTCGCACGACGGAGGGACGGCCTGGTCCGGCACCAAGTGACGAAGCCGGCCAGAGACGCGGAGACGAAAGCCACAGAGATCGAAATCGGAAACGCAGCTGCTCCTCCGATCAGCAATTCAGACGGAGCACGAATCCACCTCTGTGCCACGGACAGAGACGGGACCTTCGCAGAACCGATCTTCTGACACACACGCGAGGACTGACGGCGGCGGCGCAATAGGTCAGAGGAGACCTAAGAGTCGCGCGCGTGGGGAGCGCGTTCTCTTAAATTGCCAAAGTATTATTGTACTGGTGGCTAGAATTCATGATGGTCATTGGCATTGGTCAGACACACTAGACTCCCAAATACAAGCATTGTATCCCGCTTATATAAACAAACAAAACGAGTTTAGTTTCGTAAGTGTACGTAATATAAACTTGTATCAATTATGTAAAATCGAAATATTTGAAGGAGTCAAAGGTGGAGCTGATCTGATGGACAAAACAAATTATCATATAGGAATAGCATGTATATATATGAGTGGAGAGTGGGTCGGGTGCATAGTGTGTTGTGATGGGTCGGGTGCGAACTAAGACGGTGAAGAAGTCGTCTCGGCAGGTGGTGGAGCGGTACTACTCGCGGATGACGCTGGACTTCCACACGAACAAGAAGATTCTGGAGGAGGTGGCGGTGATCCCCTCCAAGCGCCTCCGCAACAAGATCGCCGGGTTCTCCACCCACCTCATGAAGCGGATCCAGAAGGGCCCCGTTCGCGGGATCTCCCTCAAGCTCCAGGAGGAGGAGCGCGAGCGCCGCATGGACTTCGTCCCCGACGTCTCCGACATCAAAACCGACCGCATTGAGGTCGATAAGGAGACCCTCGACATGCTCTCCTCTCTCGGCATGACGGATATTCCCGGACTCGTCAAGGTCGACCCTGTCGCCGTCCCCTTCCAGGGTATTGGCTTCGGTCGGGGAGCCCCGATTGGTGCACCTGGAAGGAAGTTTAATTAGCTGCTCTTCTCGGTTTTGATTTTGGTTTCAAACGGCAGATCTTGCTTTTTTAAATTTTGTTTATTCCCATGGTTATTTGTGATCAATAAACTTCAATGAGCTATGATCCATCTGATCAATTAGCTATCTTCATTTATTTTTTTTAACGAAAGGTGTGATTTTATAAACGATATATCAGAACACTGATGTATGCTAGAGAACATGTTTTTTGGCCACTAAGCTTAGACAAAAGAACAATGGTTTACTGATTCTTTTGGTACTAAAATTGTCACATACGGTATTTGGATGTCATATAGGCAATGATAGAATACGAGGGATGAGAATGTGGTACTGGAATTCTTGCTCCGAAAACTGGCCAAGGACTTCAACAGTAGTGGAACCCTAACCCCCTTTTCCCACACTACCGTCGTCTCTCTCTGGCTCTCGGCTAGGGAAGACGACGGTGGCCAATTTTTTCCCCTCTTCCTTGCTAGTGGGTCGTGCTTCCCTTTTATTTCTCCCAACCCTCTCCCCCGATGTTGTGGCGCTAGATCTAGAATTTTCCAGATCTAGATCTTGCCACCGACGTTGTGTTCGTCTGGCCGTGTCCAACCTCAAAGATTGCGTATCTCCATGGTGGTCCGCCAGCATCAGTTGTTGATGGCTTGTAGGGTCAATCGAGGTGGTGCTCCCTAGGAAGAACTTCTAGCTACTCTAACGGCTCTTCGTTTCTCCGGCCTCCGTCCCAGTTCTCGGTAAGGGTTTGAACTCGGTGTCTACAACGCTTCCTCTTACCTCCTCTCTCCGCAGATCGGCCATCTGGTTCGTTTGAACTAGGGCTCTCCAATTAGTGGTTGTCGGTCCGGTGTTGGCCGCCGACAAGATCTCGTCTTCCGAGATTTGAGAGGGTCAGATCTGGAGGTTTCCTCTAGCCTTTCTCCTTCTTCTGGCTTGTTCTCTACCCTCGACCTCTACCCTCTTTCTTCCTCTCCTCGTCCGCCTTGTGTAGACGGGGCCCAATGGCTGGGGTTGGCCATCATTGGGTATATGCCTAACGGCCTAGGGAAAATTTGGGGGCTTCGGTACAGGTTGGATTAAGTGGTGGCTAGTAGTCTGGCCCTTCCCATTGAGACCACCGCCGGTCCTTTTCCGGTGGTGTGTTCTATCATTGGGTATCAGGGTTGGATGATTGGGTTTGTGGTGTATGTTCAGGGACTGGATTGGGTAAGGTTGCTGCTGGCTGAGTTTAATTTTAAGCTTTTTTCCTTTTTGGTTCTGTGCTTATTGTGAGTTTTGGGTTCCAGACTCGTTTCCTCTTTTGTGTCTATGGTATGTAGGGGTTAAGACTCTATTGTCTTCCCTTCTGGTACTTCATGTTAGTAAAATCTGGGTTTTTAGACCTCTTTGCTCTCTGGTTTTTGTACTTCAGTTTCTTTCGTTTCTGTTTAAGGTATTGATAGGGGCTTGCTCCCTGTGTGTAAGTGGGTCTGCTCCATGCATCGAGTTGTTGGGTTTACTCCCTGTGGGGAGGTGTTTGGGTTTGCTCCCTACGTGGAGTTTTCTGGGTTGAGGTCGTGTATTTGCCGGTGCTCGGGGTTGTAACTGAGGGTCTCTGGCCCTTGCCATGTCCTATAACTTATAGGATGGGTGCCTTTCAATAAAACTTTGTCGTTTCAAAAAAAAATAAAAGCTAGATTCGATCTCAAAAAGAAGAGATTTTGAGAGTATGGTTTAGAAAAACACTTAAACTATGAAATTTTTTATCGTGGACACTTAAAATAAGGTTATGCCATTTATTATGTCCACGAAACATTTTCACTGAAGGGAAGATAGAGGAGAAATCAAATAGAAACTACCTCTTAACCTAGTAACCATGAGAACCCATCCAAACCATTCATTTTAAAAATGAATGGATGAGATGCAATTGAGTTGTTGACTTGTTGACTGCAAAAACACATCACTTTTTAATAAGTGGCAGGGGATTTTTAGTAAAACTATCATATTATTTTTTTTTTACCAATTCACTAATTTAATTTTTCCCATTTCGTTTGAACTCTGATTTGCTTCAAACTTGCGCCAATATATTTTTTTCAAGGGCTTTCTATCAAGATCAGTCATGAATATATTTTGAAGCACGAAAAAAAAATATTTTAGGGCTGATTTAAAAAAAATTATATCTGAGTAATTTTTATCAACACTTAACACTGGTTTTATCAACACTTTACTTTGTTTTTATCAACACTTTACTCTGTTTTTATCACATCATTTTCCAAAACCGAACATGATTTTTATCATCTCATCATATGTTTTTATATGAAAACTAAGCATTAGTTTTATCAACACTAAACACTATGTTTATCACTAAATTACATGTGTTTTATCACCCCATCACATTTTTATTTTATCAACACTAAACTCTAGTTTATCACACTTATTATCAAATTTGTACACGTTTTTTATCACCTCAGTACATGTTTTTTATCAACATTTTAGCACTAGTGTGATTACCCCTGATATAAAACATTTGTTAGTGAAGATTCATCAACACTCAACATTATTTTTATCACCCCGATATAATTTTTTATTTTTGTGCTTCAAAATGTATTCATGACTAATCTTCATTTAAAGCCCTTGAAAAAAATATTTGTGCAAGTTTGAAGCTAATCAGAGTTCAAACGAAGCGGGAAAAATTAATTTAGTGAATTGGTAAAAAAAGATATGGACATTTGTCCACATGACACAATGCTATTACAATTATGCCCTTACTTGTGTGAGAAAGACTAAAAGTGGCGTGGAATTGGTGTGGAATTGAGGTGATGGTATGGCATCTTGCTTAATGTTGGAGCATGGGTGTGTGTGTGTCTAGGATGAGTTCTAATGATTACTAGGATAAGAGGAGTTTCTAGACAATTTCTCCTCAGGGAAGATATATAGCAACATGATCACAAAGTTTCAATTATAGAGAAAAGGACAACAATTCATTGAATTGGATCTCTCCAACTATCTGCAGCTCTAAGAATGATTATTAGGGAAAAGAAAAAAATGTATTATATCAATATAGAAGAATCGAATAAGTCAATAAAAGTCCACAGTTTGAATACTCTCTCAACAGAAAGACTCCTTTTTTACCGGCCACGACCACGACTTCGGCCATAGTTGTCGTCGATGAAGACCTTCTCCTCCACCGTCTTAGCTTCCTCCTTTCCCTCTTCTAACCTTCCTCCTCCCTTCTATTTCCACCCCCTGCTTTTCTTGTTTTTCGTTTTTTCAGTGTGATCTTCATCGGGACGGTATTGCCTCTAACTGTATCGTCGGAGTCTTTGGTGTCCGGTGTCGGTGTCCTCGTTGAGCCCGACCTACTTGGGTGCTCGTGAGCTGCGTCTGATTCGTTCCAAATCTTCTCTACATCCGTCTCGCCTCGGTTGGGAGCTCGCTGGAGTTTCAGTGCTCTCCGTCCGTTGGGTTCTGTCGCCGGTCCGGTGTGGTCGGGAGTCCTACACTCACTTGCTGGAGATGCATCTCGTCTAGGTCAGAGTTGTAGTTCGGGTCTGATATGGTTTGGGACCGGGTCGGGTTGGTAGGCCTAGGTCGGGTGGGTAGGCCTGGGTCGGGTTGGAAGGCCTGGTCAGGTCGGGCCCAGGTTTGGTTGGTCAGGGCCAGGTCTGGTAGGCTAGGGTCTCAGGTTCGACTCTTTAGATACACTATTGCTGGGTTTTTGAGTGCTGATAGCGGGTTCCTCGGGTCGTGTCCATCTCTGTGGGGATTTCGAATCAGACCATTTTCATGCGGTTTCTAAGACTTCCTAACCTCGCGCGGTGCGTGGTATGTTCGCTCTTGGAGTCTTTGTCCATCCCTTCCTTCTTTATCACCGAAAAAGTGGTTTTAGTTCCTCCGAGGGAAGTGTTTTCGTCAAGGATCCGTTGTGGTTCTAGTTTGGGTGGAGGAGCTCGGTAAGTGCACTTTTCAGTGGTGGTCGTTGCTCGACTGGTGTTCATGATCCTTTTTGAGAAGGTGGGCTACTTGTGGAGCGGATAGGAGGAGAGGATTCATTTTGACGCTGAGTTGGTTATGATCTCCGTTTATGATGTTGGCCATCGGGATAGCTGCTCTTTCGTGTCACTTGCGGGGCCTGGTTTCAGATCTATCATGGGATACGTTTCTCCATCCTCATATGTGTTGATCGTTGTAGATCTAGTTCGATCGCGTTGGGTGGCTTGGTGTGGTATTTGGTACGTCACTTATCTTTGCTCCTGGTCGGTCGTGGCTAGCTTTAGATATGGTCGTGGGACGCGTTTCTTCATTCTCCCGGGTGTTGATCGTCATGGATCTGGTCCTCTGTCGTGCTGATGGGTGTCGTGCTGCTCTTATGGATGTGAGGCTTTTCGTGTGGCGTTGCGCTTCTACGCTTGCTTTGGTGTCAGATTGGTCTAGTTTGGGACTGGCTCGTGCTCGGTGTAACTACAGGCCTTCCCCTTGGGTCCTTGCTTGATGTTGGCCGATGAGGGGTTACCAGTTTCGGTTTTGGAACGCTCAATTCGAGTTCCAGTCTCAAATGATGACTTGCTGCTGTCTTTTTGGAGGTCTGAGCTCGTTCTCAGTAGAAATACCGATCCTCCCCTTTTTGGGCCTTTTCGCGGTGTTTCTCGAAATTGGCTTACAGAGGACTGAGTTCGTGCTCCAGTGTCTGTGGGAAGTTCTCTTTCGAACTAGGTTCGTCTATCGGATCATTGGAGGTGTCTAGTTTCAGATTTGGTCGTGCAACGCGCTTCTTTATCCTACCGGGTGCGGATCATTGCGAAGCTTCTCTAACTGCTTCTGGTGGTCCATTTGGTTCCTCTTGTGCTTAATGGTTGGAAAATTCGGGTTTGAGACCCTTTTTTTATGCGCTTCATGGTAGCAAAATTCGGGTGTTAGACCTTCTCCTTTTACTTGTTTTGCGCTTCATGTTTGTAATATCTGGTTATTTAGACCTTCTTTGTATGGTTTTCTCTCATGTTGGGATGCCGAGGTTCTTTATGTAGGAATGCTCTTTCATGTATCATGTTTCTCCCTTTGTTGGGACCGTCATGAGGCTAAGCTATCAAGCTATCGCTCGATTCATTCATAGGTTTGTAGCTAGACCATCACCATCATGTAGTCACTTTCATTCTCACTCTTTACTTCAAAGAGTGGGTTATTTTTAATATGCCTTTGCTAGATAAAAAAAAATATAGAAGAATCGAAACTCTAGAATTATGATAAAAAGTTATACTTTATAATGGATAGTTCAGAACGTCGAGATTTATTAAAGAGCTCTAGTCCTCGAGTTGACAATCATTTAGCGGAAAATCTTATTTGGGGTGTTCACGTTGAATCGGGCAGAAGGGTTCGTTCCATCTCCTAGTGCATGTACGGTGTCATGACTGATGTTCTGTATCATTCTTTTTTAGCTCTTCCTTTTTCTTTCTTTCTCCTGTCTTGTTTCTCCTTCTTATCAGATCGTCATCTATACCCCACTTTTTCTCCTCATCTTGTTGAGCCTTATAAGTTCTTGTTCAGGAATCACGTCTAGAGTCATTCCATTATCTCTGAGTAGTGGTGAAGTGTGTTCTACTCAGTCTCTTTGAGGCCAGAAGGTTCACTTTCTGTTATCTTATATGACACAGTTTTCTAGTTTGACGTTTAGAGTTTTAGGGGTGTCATTTCTCTTATTCTAAATAATACGGGTGATTCTTTGTTTTCTCGGGTCTTTTGAACCTTTGTTGAATTTTATTATTTGTTTGGTAGTTTTGTGGTTTCTTTCTCGAAACCCACAACATTGTTTTAATGTATTTTTGATGTAAAAAAAATTGTTCCTTCCCTAAAACATTGTCGCCCATATTTCGAATTAAGTGTAGCCTTTAAAGAGATATGTTCTTACAAAAATTGTAAATGTTTGGCTTGAAATTTGTTGGAAGAGTCCAAAGGTCTGTATTAAACTAATATTTAATTAATCATATGAATTACATACTTTCTTTTGTTATAATATAATATAAAGCTCTTACTAGAATTTTTTTTTAAATCGGTCTCTAGGGTTTGGTGCTTTTTTTCATTGTTGTCACCCACCGCTCGCCCTCTCATCGTTATTTATCACCGGACTCGCTGCCTCACCTCTGTCTCATGGATCCCATACTGCCATATCAACCTGTTACGCCAATTTTTCCATCGTCAACCAGGTACGTCCCTACACGACTACTCAAATTGGTCGCCAATTGTCTATAGTGGTCGGCGATCCCGACTATATGCCACCAGTGCCGAGCCAGTCGCACATCAAGCCCCTCCGGTATTAGAAGAACGTCAAACGGTCGGTACCGATACCTATCCGACCGTTACACCTCCCGTCCTCTGTTTCACCTCGTGATTATAAGCCAAGAAGGGTTTCTCCCGTCGATAGTAGCGGAGCTAGCTTTTCGGGTGAAGGGGCATAAAATTAAAATTGTTATATTACATAAAAAAAATGTTACTACTTATTAAACGAATTTTTCTATTAAATTTTATATATATGATAATATAGACGGTTCTCTTAAACGCAGATCTGCAATGTAAATGTCAAATTGTGTCTAAAAATCGTAGGATTTACGGTAGAAAAATCTTGCAGATAATATCCATCAATTTCGATCAACTTTCTCTTATCAAAAACCAAGAATAAATCATTTGGAAACAAGCATGCAATGCATAAAAAATGTATTAATCTCGTTGAATTGACCATTTAATTTAGTAGAGACCTAAACTCAAAACTTAAATTTATTATAGTCTAAAAAATAACTTAAATATGTGTAAACGAACTAGAATTAAAAAAGTAAATAAGAAATGTATAACATTTAAAAAACTAAAATAAGAAAATAAAAATTAGGAAGTTTAAGGTTTATAGAGGTAGAATTGAAAATTTTAAAACGTTGAGGGGAGAACAATTACAAAACTAGAAGAATAATAAAACGTAACAGTGAAAATATAGAAAAAATAAGTAACAAAAATAGAAAATTAATTAAAATTTAGATGCGGGGGTGGGGGGGGGAGCACGTATGTAGCTCTGGCCCTTCCCGTCCTCCGTGATCATTGACCGGGTTTTGCTGCTATCGTCCATGACCTCCTCGGTCCCCACGACTACCACTCATTTGGGATCTGTGGCGCAGAAATTGTTTCCCAAAGCTCCCCCTCAGCCACAGGGCCTGATGATGCCCCTGGACGCGTCTCTGCTCGCGGTTTTGGTAGACCTTCTTCTGGGAGTAAGGATCAGTCCCCTGCCGCACCCCGCCACGTTCGGATTACAAGATAGTGAAGGTGCTTGGGGTGGTTGTCCTTTTTGTAAATCCTAGCTGCATCATGCAAATACTGGGAGCCACATATGACCCCCATGAACTGAGCCGGTCACCGATGACAGTACTCATACTAACATCATTATCCCGGATAAATACCTAGGCCGAGTATATTTGCACACATATAAAGTTCGGGCTGGTCGTACGACTCTTCACCACCCACTCCTACGACCAAAAGATTGTGGAAAGGGTTATGAACAAGGTCAGGCACCATGATGTCTTGGTCATCATGGACCTTGGTTGGGTTATCTTGGGTTTTTATTTTACGTCCCAAGCGGAGAAGAACCGTATCCGGCTGGAGAACCCTGGTCGTTTAAGCATGTACCATTAACTATAGAGAACCTTAAACCAGGGGTCAATTCGGTCACCTGCTCGTTCTCGCGCATTCAGCTCTAGGCATTAGTCTCCGACCTATCGTGGGATATCATTACGTGGGAAACAAGCTGGCAGATTGGGGAATCATTGGGTGGTTGTATGGATGTCCGAACGATTACAACAAGTATGGGGTATGGAAGCGTCCTCTGGGTCCGTTTTTGGAAGGATCTAACAACTCCTCTTCGTCGAAAGGCCCGTGTGACCATACCTAACCACGAGACATCAATCCTGGTTTGGCTCCAATATGCCCGCCTCTCAGTCTTCTGCTTCCATTGTGGTTGTATTGGACACCAGGAGAATGAATGTCGGTGTAGGAATCCGAACTAACTAGATAGTACACCCTGGTATGATCTTTCCCTTATGGCCCCGGAAATCTCTTATATCAAGGCGGGAATTAGAAGGGATTGGTCGTTGCCCACTCCGGCCAAGCATAGGCCTCAATGAGGAGTAGTTGTGAGAAGTACCCATAGCCCGTTGACCCTCATTGCACCATAGCCAACCAACCTCCGGGTTTTCCACGTTAGTCTTGCCAGCCCAGTCCTGATGCAAAATCTCCCGCCTAAGACACTGACACATATATGTAGTAGGTTGATTTGGCCATGTTCCCCCATTCCATCTCAGCTTGACCCTCTTGAAGCGAGACGGAACACTATAGGAATGATAACCCAGCTCATACCAAAGCAGGAAAGGTCCCTACTTGGAAAGGGGGGGGGGGGGGGGGTCGTTGTCTCTCTCACCTCCATTGAGGACCCGATCATCCATCAAACACTAAAAAGGGCCACCAAGTTTAGTCTCAATGACGAGATAGTGCTAGCCACATTATAGGCCCAGAAGAAGAGAAGTCTGGACGAGCCCACACCGAAAAAGGTACAAGCTTCCCCGGAGCAGGAAGAGGCGAGGTCTACGAAACAATCTTGCCAAGGAAAATGAGTAGCCCTCCGTGCAATGGAATGTGTGTGGGGACGCACACTCCGCCCTGCTATGTTCGGTGCAAGCCCGAAGACATAATCCCCCATATCCTGGAGTTCTCATTGACAACCTGTGCAACCCACAACTTCCACTAATCTACCTCCATGAATGTCGGATCGAGTCAGGAAATGTGTTGTCTCAATATCACCTCAGTAATATGAGCCCATCTCCTTATTTAACCCTTGATATAACTAGATACTCTATTATAAGGTTAAGCGTTCCATATCTACGGGTTAGAATAGAATCTCACCCTTTTGATTTCTTATCATTTGTTTTGTTCCTTGCGTACTTGTAGTTTTTCTCATATCGTATCAATAAAAGTTCCACAATATGTTCAAAAAAAATATAGCTCTTACTGAATACTTTTGGTGAAAACTGAAACGAACAAAATTAAGTCCAAGTCTAAGTCGAACTCAAACATAGGCATTTATTTTTAGACCAAGTCTCATCAGAACTGTATAATACTTTGGGAAAATTTCATTTTACCACCCTAACAAACAATTAATTTCAGTTTGATACCCTGACATGAATTTTTATCAGTTTCATATCCTAACCAAACTTTTAATTTCACTTTCATACCCAGTCGGGTAAAATGTCCAAAATACCCCTAACTATTACTCAAATTTTCATATCATGTCGTTGGCTCAGAATTTGAAAATAAGTGAAATGACAATAATACCCTTCATTGTTACGGTGTTAAACTGAAAATTTCACTATTTTAAAAATAAAATCAGTTTTTTTATATAAATTCAATTTTTATTTTCAAAAAAAATCAGATTTTAATTTTAAAATACATAAAATCAGTTTTTTTTATAAAAATAATTTTTTTATTAAAAACAGTTTTATATATCAAAAATCCTTTTTATTTTTTAAAAAAATTAAATTTATTTATATTAAAAATATAAATTCAGATTTTAATAATAAAAAATGTTTTCAAAACAATAAAAATATATTTGTTTTCTTACACTGTTCACCCTTCTCTCTCCTGCTCCTCTGCCATCGTCCCCGGCCACCCCCTCCTCTGTCGTCGTCCCCGGCCACCCCCTCTCACCGTCGCCTTCTCCTCCCTCTTCCACCTCCGCTCCTTCGCCGCCCTCTCGATTTGGGGCTTCATCGATTCGATCTGAAACTCTGATAGATCGAATCGATGAAGCTCTGCGATTCAGATCGAGAGGGTGGCGATTCAGATCTTGGTGAAATAGGACACAAAATCATGGGGAAATGGTGAATAGATGCAATCAATTTTAGTTCATCTTCTGTAAAACCCATTGAATTTCCACTAGAGCTAGCTTTTATCTGAGGACTGTCCTCTTCACTGGAAGTGAGCCGCGACCATCCATCTTCTTCAAAGGTCAGATCTGAACTTCAAACCCACTGAACTTCAAAGGTCAGATCTAAGCCCCAAATCGAGAGGGCGGCGAAGGAGCGGAAGTGGAAGAGGGAGGAGGAGGCGGCGATGAGAGGGGGTGGCCGGGGACGACGGTGGAGGAGGGGATGGCTGGGGATGATGGCGAAGGAGCAAGAGAGAGAGGGGTGAATAGTGGAAGAAATTTTTTTTTTATTGTTTTGAAAACATTTTTTATTTTTAAAATCTGAATTTATATTTTTAATATAAATAAAATTAATTTTTTAAAAAAGTAAAAATGATTTTTGATATATAAAACTGTTTTTAATAAAAAAAAATTATGTTTATAAAAAAAACTGATTTTATGTATTTTTAAAATTAAAATCTGATTTTTTGAAAATAAAAATTGAATTTATAAAAACAAACTGATTTTATTTTAAAAATAATGAAATTTTCAGTTTAACACCCTAACAATGAAGGGTATTATTGTCATTTCACTTATTTTCAAATTCTGAGCCAATGGCATGAGATGAAAATTTGAGTAATAGTTAGGTGTATTTTGGACATTTTACCCGGCTGGGTATGAAAGTGAAATTAAAAGTTTGGTTAGGGTATGAAACTGATAAAAATTTATGCAAGGGTATCAAACTGAAATTAAATGTTTGCCAGGGTGGTAAAATGAAATTTTCCCTAATACTTTTATTCGAGCGTGAGTAAACGATATTGTTTATCCAAGTCTCCATAATTTCAATACGGTTTGCTTAGAGCATGTACAATGGATCAAACCGTATCATCTGACGGTACGCTAGGTGCAAAATAGTGGTTTGCACGCCCTAAAATGGATTGTGTTCTACAGTGGTAAGAACCAGATTGAGAACCGGATTGTGAATGGATGTTAACTGGATGCTGATTTTATTAAATTATTTATTGAAACAGTAAATGTTATATAAATTTGAAGAAATTGACTGATAATATATAAATTAATTATAAATAAATTTAACACAAGTTATTAAAAGTGAACTTCAACTTTTAAAGTTATTGAAATAAATTTAACGAAATACATTTAACGGACTTAATTAATAATAGAGAAAATTTCACTTTAACATCCAGCCAAACATTTAATTTCACTTTGATACCCTAGCATAAATTTTTATCACTTTCATACCCTAACAAAACTTTTAATTTCCCTTTCATACCCAGCTGGGTAAAATGTCCAAAATACCCCTAACTATTACTCAAATTTTCAAACTCATACCATTGGTTCAGAATTTGAAAATAAGTGAACAATAATACCGTTCATTGTTAGGGTGTTAAAATGAAAATTTCACTACTTTTAAAATAAAACCAGTTTTTTGTATAAATTCAATTTTTACTTAAGAAAATTATTTTTATTTTCAAAAATTCAGATTTTAATTTTAAAAATACATAAAAAAATAAGATTTTATTTTTAAAAATTCAGTTTTTATTTATGAAAATTATTTTTTATTTTTCGAAAATTCAGTTTATTTTTTATAAATTAAGTTTTCATTTATGAAAATTATTTTTGTTTTCAAAAAAATTGTTTTTATTTTATAAATTCATTTTTTATTTATAAAAATTATTTTTATTTTCAAAAATTAATATTTTAATTTAAAAAATATATAAAAATCAGATTTTAAAAAAAAATACATAAAATCAGTTTTTTTTAATTTAATTATTATTATTTTCAAAAATTAATATTTTAATTTAAAAAATATATAAAAATCAGATTTTAAAAAAAATACATAAAATCAGTTTTTTTTAATTTAATTATTATTATTATTTATCTTCTCTACCCCCCCCCCCCCCCCCCCCCCTCTCTCTCAGAGCATCCACATCAAGGGGGGCAGAACCCTCTACTGACTGGGCAGGGTTCAGGGTTCAGCCCCCTAAAAAAGGGTGTTGCACATCAGAGGGGCTTGTATGGGGAGCTTAATTTTCAGAAATGTTAATTGTGTAATTAATTAATCTTTTAACTGAATTGTTAACGTTATTTTTAAATCGACAACTATTAAATAAAATATAAATAAATTTCATTAATAAAAATAAAAAATTTAAAAAGATTAATTAAATAAAAAAAATACATAATTCAAACATACAATTCATTTGCTCGTTATAAGCTTCTACAGTGATGAATTCTTTTATGACCGTTACTATTCCTGATAATAACGTTTGATAGTTATTATTCCTGATAATAACGTTTGAGCCCCGTCGTCGGATATTTTTTATAAAATGTTTGTTATCCTGATATCGATTACATGTATCCAATTATAAAATGATCATTATAATTACCATTTATTAATCACCTAATTAACATATATTTAATTACCTAATTAATATCTAATTACCATTAATATCTAATTACCATTAATACTAATTATTAATTATTATTATTTTGATCAGAGAGAAAGAAATGCATTAAAAAGGAGGTGTGGGTCCTGGGATAGAAACCACAACAACCAAACTAAAGTCCAACAAAACAAGACGGCATAAAAGCCAAAAGAAACAAAGGAAACAGATAAGACAAAACAAACACCCCGGTCCACCACAACAACTTCACCAGACTAGTGAACAGTACCTCAGGAGACCGCTTGGGCAACCATGATCGGACTAGTGAACAGTACCACGGGAGACCGCACGGGTGAATCCTCTGGTCTCAAGAAGGCTAAGTGATTCATGCCCCTCCACCCGAAAACGGGCAGATCGGCCCCAACCTGCGACTCCGGAAGAAGTACTCACCGGACCCTACCAAGGTAAAGCAACCCCAAAACGACTCCCGAACAAGCACTTACTAGACCTGGTAAGAGAAACCATCGAGGAGGACCGGGGGAAAAGGTGCTGAAATCCTCAAACATGACACATCAATCAACAATCCATCCTTATACGCTCCTAGTCAGCGCAGCACCCGGAGACTCGACCCACTCGAGGAAGGTGAAAGAACGACCAGCCGCTCCCAAACTGGAAAAAGAACCCTGCTGAACCCTAGCTAGAAGAACGCTTGGATCAATAGCAGCAGTCCCTGAGAAGACCCGGCGATTGCGCTCCAACCAAATCTGCCAAAGGCACAGCAACCCAATACTGATCCACTTAGACCTCAGACTACGCAATCCCAACAGAGAGGTCCAAGACTCAAGAAACAGAGCCGGCGATAGCGGAAGAACACCCACAACTCCCCAACATCGCAAGATCAGAGACCAGACCCTCCAGGTCCAAGAGCAAGCGACACACAAGTGCCTAGAGTCCTCCCCACCTGCTCCACACAGCATACACCTCCAACGGGCTAACGGAATCGACACTCCCCTATCCACCAAGAAAGAAATAGTGGGGACCCCGTCGTGAGCAAACAACCAGGCAAATAAATGGATCTTGGGAGGAACAGGGGCTGACCAGATCACAGAAGCCCAAGGAGCAACCTCATAATCCACCCAACCAGCAATAACCTGAAAAGCCCTAGCTGTATAGAACCCTTTCGGATCCCAAGACCAGACCAACGAATCTGGGCGCCCACGAACCAAACGAACGCCAACCAGACGGACCATGATCTCCTCCAACTCCTCGGCATCGCGGACCCGAAGATCCCTACCAAACAGAAAAGCCCAGTCCCCATCCACATAAAACTCTACAACAGACCCCTGGTGGCCTTCCACCAACCTATAAAGCCGGGGAAAACGAGTCGCCATAGCTGTATCAAAAAGCCACGGGTCCTCCCAAAAACGAATCGCGGTACCCGAACCGACCACCCATCTCAAAGTACTAGGACCAAACACTCTCGCAAACCCTGGGTCTCGATCCAAACGAACCACATGTCGAATGAAGAAAGAGGACACCCTTGGGGGAACCGAGAGCGATCCCAAGTCCCACTCAGTCTCCCTCCGCCCGAAACAAGCACAAATAACTCGCCTCCAAAAGGCAGCCCCCTCAGTAGCAAAACGCCACCACCATTTCAGGAGAAGACTGGTGTTTACCTCCGAAAGAGATCGAACACCTAGACCACCTGAGTCCTTGGACCTGCAAACCATCTCCCATGGAACCTTGGAAAGACACCTCCTCTCCCGACCAGAACACCAAAGGAACCTCCTCTGAAATCTCTCTAGCTGCCGAACCACCTTCTTAGGGGCTCGAAATAAGGACATGAAAAAGATCGGCAAGCTAGCCAGGGTCGCCCTGAGGAGCGTGTGGCGACCTCCTAAAGAGAGAAAACGGGTCCGCCAAACCGCAAGTCTCTCTCTGAACCTATCCACCACTGGGTCCCAAAACGAAGCGAGTCGAGGATTGCCTCCCAGAGGGAATCCAAGAGAAGTGAAAGGTAGCGTGCTCACAGAACACCGCAAGGCTTCTGCCAGAGCCGTACACAACTGATCATCCACGGCGAAAGCAACTAGAGACGACTTGGTGAAGTTGATCCGCAGACCAGACACCAACTCAAAAGTGTGGAGAACCAACCTCACCGCACGAAACTGATCCACTCCTGCCTCAAGGAACAATAAAGTGTCATCCGCAAACTGCAGGTGAGAAACCCTGAGGATAGGGCCAACCCTAATGCCACCGTACAAACCCTGCCTGATACCAAGCTCAAAGATCTGGTGAAAACCCTCGGCAACAATCAGAAAAAGATAAGGCGACATCGGACACCCCTGCCTGACTCCCTGTAAGACCTTAAACTGCTCAAATGGGGACCCATCAATCAGCACAGAAGAAAAACCTCGTAGACAAGAGGAGACCCACATAATCCACTTCCCACTGAAACCCATACTCCGAAGCACATGAAGCAAATAAGACCAATCAACCTTATCAAACGCCTTCTCGAAATCCAACTTCACCACAGCGACTGGCTGGCGGGAACGACGCACAAGTCCAAGCACCTCCATAGCAATAAGGACATTGTCCAATAATTGCCTCCCCTGCACACACGCTGACTGAGTAGAGCTGATAAGGTCTCCAATCACCCTCTTCAGCCGCCTCGACAAAATCTTAGCCAAGATCTTGTACGAAGCTGTCGTAAGACTAATAGGACGAAACTCCGAGAAAGATCGCAGAGAAGGGACCTTTGGGATGAGAACAATGAAGCTCGAGTTCACCTCACGACTAAGCCGAAACGAGGCATGAAAGAAATGAAGAAAACACATGAAGTCGGCCCGAATAATTGGCCAAGCCACTCGGAAGAAGACCAGATTGAAACCATCTGGCCCAGGGGCCTTGTCCCCAGAACAAGCAGACAAGGCCTCCAAAACCTCAGCCTCGGTAAAAGGAGACTCCAACATACATGAGTCTTAATCGCTTAACCTGGCAAACGGCAAAGCGGGTAAGGCATGACGGGTCGACTGGTCAGAGAAGAAACGAGCCCCAAAGTGAGCGACAGCCTGAGCCTTGACCCCTGCAGGATCTGAAAACTCTGTACCGTTCTCTATCACCGAGAAGATCTGGTTCCGAGCACCATGGGACTGAGCAACCCGATGAAAGTATGCTGAATTACGATCCCCATCCTTTCCCCACTTGACTCTGGCCTTCTGCCTCCACAAACTAGAACTCTGACCTGCCTTAGTGGCTAACTGGGAAGTGCACAAAGCTCTCTCGATCAGCTCTTCCTCCGTTAAAGGCCTAGTGTCAACCTAGACATCAAAAGCATCAATACGCACCTCCAACTCTGAAATACAAGTGTCTAGATGCCCAAAAACTGATCGATTCCATTCACGCAAATCACCCCTCAAAGTCCTCAACTTGGTCCACCAAATGAACTCCGGATATCCATGCACCACATAAGAGGACCAACGTTCCCTCACAAAAGGGAGGAACTCGTCGTGCTCTACCCAAGCATCGACAAAGCGAAAAGGCCTAGGGCCCCATTCGACCCTCTCGGCAGCCAACAGGATCGGACAATGATCAGAGAGGGAATGGGTGAGTCCCTTCTGAACAGGTCCAGAAAACATGCATAGCAGCTCGGGAGACAAAAGAAACTTGTCGATACGACTGCACCTAGAAGCGGGGCCAAACCAGGTAAAACGCTTATTGGCTAAAGGGAGATCGAGTAACCCCGCAGCCGAGATAAAGTCACAAAACTCTGAACTATCACCATGCAGAAGCCCCCCTGAGGAGATCTCCTCCTGAGAACAAACCGTGTTGAAGTCCCCTGCAACAAGCAACACAGGCCCAACACCGTCAACAACAGAATGGAGAGAAGTCCACAGGTCTCTCCTCGCCACAACAGAAGTAGGAGCATACACATTCAGGACTGTCAAAGGAGTACCCGTAGGCAGATGAACTCCAGACCAGACCAGAACGCCAGGTAAGGGAAAGACCTGACTCATCTGAAACACTCTGTTATTCCAGATAGAAAGAAGACCCCCAGACAAACTAGAGGAAGGAATAAAAGAATGGGTGAAAGCAGCTCCCAAACCACACGATCGAGCAATACTAAGGCTAATGTCTGACAACTTCGTCTCCTGAATCAAGACAAAGTCAGCCCGATGAGCTCGGACCAGAGAGGCCAATAGACTCCTCTTCGAAGAGGAGCCTAGACCCCGAGCATTCCAGGAGAGGAAAATCATGGAGTCACCGAGGGGTTAGCAACCCCGCTACTATAAGTACGGCTAAGCACCGCCTCAACCTTCCGAAAACCCTCCTCAGCTGAACCCTTGTAGCAGACCCCCATACTCTCAGCAAAACGCGCCATCTGTGTGGGTGATGCTCTCGCCTGTACGCCCATAAACAAGGTCAGAATGAAACTCCGCAAAAACCGACGGACGTGAGCAAGCCAGGGGCGCCACCTGCTCACCTGTAGAAGAATCCAAACCACCCCTACCACCAGCCACCAACTCAGACTCAGGGGGGCCATCAAACAAAACTAAAGCAGTCTCCACACAAACCTCATCAGTTCCCTGCTCCCGATCAAACTCAGACTCGGAGTCACGAGTGGTGTCACACGCGGCCGAGATACTCTGCTCCTGATTACACCCTGAGTCAACACCTACATGTTGAGCCTCAAAAGGAACTACAGCCTGGGATGAGGCACCTACTGTAGATCTAATCGGCAACCGTAAGGATCGCGGCCTAGCCGTGAAAGCGTGAATGATCGGATCGACACCAGACCCCGACGAAGCAGCCGGAAGGGGTCTGGGGGTAGGGCAGGGGGGAACACTATCCACATGCGCCCTACCACACTATGAAAGGAGACATCCGAAGTGTGAACAAGGGCTAGGGCCCTTGTCAACTGCCCTGAGACTAAAGAAGCCGGATGAACTACAATCCAATGACCAACTCTCTCCACAACACGGACCATGTTATCCCTACACCACCTATAGGGGGTAAACCGATGATGTCAACCCACAACAGGCGTCCACCGGAAAGGACCCTGTCTAAACAGCTGGAAACAAAGAAGAACCATGGTCGAATGTTGGCCCAGTCATCCTGGGCCAGGCTCTCCCAAATCGAACGATCACCACACCGAAGGAGAAACGTGCACGATCCCAGGTCAAATTGCTCTATACCAGATAGGCCTGATCTCCTCATAGCAGCTAATAGGGAGGAGGGAGAAGACGAAGTCGCTGCCACCACTAAAACGCAAAGATCAGTCCGACCGACCAAGGAGGGGTTAGCCGAGAGGAGACAAACCGCCTCCAAGCACGATGAAGGAGCTAGCTGCTCAACCATAGAACCCCTAACACCAGGACGTGTCCCGGTGGGGTCACACTTAGAAGGGGAGATATTCCTAACAGGTACCTGCTCTTCCACAACAAGGTTGACTTCGGCACTGGGCTTAACACCAACAGGAACCAAAGGGGGTTCAGGCCTACTTGGCTCAGAGGAAGGCAAAGGTCTGACACGTCTACCCAAACCCACAACTAACTTTTGCGAGCCCCACAGCAACCCATTCAGAGACGCCGCTGCTTTAACAAAATCAGAATACAACGAAAAGTAAATAAAAGCAAATGGCCTACCTCGTGCAGAGAAGCGAGGAGAGAAACCGATCCCACATAGGCGCCCGAACTGACTAAAAAGGTCCCAGAGCTTCTCTTTCAAAGTCGACTTGGGGTAATTAGAAACAAAAGCCGGGAACCCCCGACCCTGACTTTTGGCAGCCACCTTACGAACCATTGCCTTCTTCGACCTCCTATTCTGGACTACAGTCCAACCATCCTCCTCCTCCCCTGTAACCACCTCACTCGCTTTAAGCACGGGGGCAGGTTCAGAGTGAACAATGACATGCTTGAGAGCTCGATCACTGGTGCCCTCGCTGGTCGGGAATGGGCCATGGGTACCAACGAAACCCGGATGCCCCACCCCGATTCGCTCATCGGATTTGGAAACAGCCATCCCCGGACGAGACCCACCATTCTTCTTTACCGATACCGGCCCAACCACCACCACTCTCGGTGTAGCAGAAGAAAGGGAGACGGTGGTACCTCCCGGTGACAACCTTCGTCGGACCCGAGCCGATCCGGAGTAAGCAACTCCATCCAAACCAGTCTTAGCCACCACACCAGCACCTTTTTTCCTCGTCGGAGCAGCTCCATACATCACGACACTGAGGAATGACGACGGTTCCGAACTCCGGCTATTATGGCGCACAACCGGCAGCCCTGAAACCCGCCCAACCGATTTGTTGCGCGATGCCGGCCTCGAGAAACCACGGGAGGAGCTGCGTCCCCTCGTCTCGGATTCGCCGGCCTCGGACCTGTCCCCCCATCGTCGGGGATCACGACTAATAACCAATCAATACTAACCAAATACTAACTAATTAATACTAACAAAACCATCTTCTTCAACCTCACGATTCTCTGCAATTTTTTTTTTTAAAACAGGGCACGCGTCAAGGGAAGAGAGGACGGCGGCGAAGCAGAGGGGGGCGAGGCAGCGGGGTTGATTTATGCCTCGCGCCCCTGCCCCCCAAACCCTTGCCCTTCTCCCCCACGCCCCCGCCCCTCACGCCTCGCAGCAAACACCCCCTACAACGGACCGGACCCCGAACCCTGAACCTTCCCCTTCAGCTCCTGCCCCTGCCTCGCCATCACGCCCCGCACCGATGTGGGTGCTCTCAGTACCCTTTTCCCCTTTTTCTCTCTCGATTCCTTCTCATCTCTCTCCGATCTCCTCCATCTTCCATGGTACTTCTCAAGCTACCACAACGCCCCACAACCGTCAAAACAGTGAGTCGTCCAATAGCACTGAGTCTGGTCGATGTTGGCGAAATTAGGGACGAGGAGCTCAGGGCTTTGTGTTCCCTTCGGCGAGGTCAGAGATTGGAACTACATAGCTTTGATTAGGGCTCGACAATCGCTTACTCGACGCCCGATTCGTCGGACTAGGGCTCGGGCTATGCACCTCCGTTGAAAACGACATCGTCTCCGTCTCTGGTTTTCGTTTCCCCCCTCCGATCTCAAAACCCTCAAGCCTCTCTTTTCTAGCTAATTTTCTCTCCTTTTCTAGCTGATTTTCTCGGGAACCAAACAAGTGCTTCGGTCTCGCTCAACTGACACTTCTATGTTATTTCTTAATTCTTACTTGGATTGAATCAGAAATTGAGGAGAGGGGGATGAAGGTGAGGAGGAGAGAGAGACGAAGGTGAGGAGAGAGAGGGTAAGTTTAGGTAGAAAAATGAAAAAAAAACAAGTATAATAAAAATATTAATTGAATGAAAAAATGATTTTATTTTTTTTAAATAAAATCTGATTTTTATGTATTTTTAAAATTAAAATATGAATTTTTTTAAATAAAAATAGAATTTAAAAAAAAACTGATTTTATTTTTAAAATAGTGAAATTTTCATTTTAACACCCTAACAATGAAGGGTATTATTGTCATTTCACTTATATTCAAATTCTGAACCAATGGCATGAGTTTGAAAATTTGAGTAATAGATAGAGGTATTATGGACATTTTACCCGACTGGGTATGAAAGTGAAATTAAAAGTTTGGTTAGGGTATGAAAGTGATAAAAATTTATGCCAGGGTATCAAAGTGAAATTAAATGTTTGACAAGATGTTAAAGTGAAATTTTCCCTTAATAATAAAATAAACTAACTAAATAAAATTAACAAATTAATTAATAATACACTTCTAATTAAGTAATAATTGCATTGCATGTTTAATTTATCCCTCCAAAACCCCAAAACAAAAAGGAAATAATCAATCGGATTTTAAAAGTACGAATTTTCCCCTCCAAATGGTCTGGATGACCGAAAAACATCGTACATCATGGCAAAGCTATGAGTTTTGCATAATATTTGTTATAGCGTAAAATTATCTATTTATACTTTAATTTTGGACTAATGCTATTTAGTTAAATCATATTTTATGTATTAAAAAAACGGGATGACCACGTGTCGCGGCCTCATTTTGCTACCGCGCGAACCGCGACCTGCACCCCGCGACCCGCATTAGTGGTGCGCGAGTCGCGGGCTGCGACACGAACCGCACTTTAGCGATTCGCGGTTCACCGAAACAGAGTCCCTCAATGCACCGACCCGCAAACCGCTAAACAGCGGTTCGGGTCACGGTTCGCCCCAAAATTCGTTGGGCTGTACGTGCTCTTACACTCTATTAGTGTCATATATGCTTGATTGATGAGTCAATCATCTCCAGTCCTGACAACATGCCAACATAAAACCAGCTGAAATAGTTCTGGTTACAAAAGCAAAAGCCATTAAGATCCAGGGCTTCCCAAGCATGAATTCACATATTGCACGTCTTAGAAATCATGACCAGCACAAGGATGTTATAATACAGAAAATGCATTCACAAATTTGATTGTACATGGTAAATTCCCGAACAATTGAATCACATTTTCACTTCGCGTAACAAGAACAAGACTACTCGCTTGAATTAGCCATCCCAACCATTTTGAGCATATTGCGATCCTCCTTGAATCTCTCTAATACCGTGCCCTTGAGGGCCTCAGCCTTTTCTTGTTGCCCTCCTTTTGACACAATGCCCCAACATTCTATCACATCGGGACATATCCGATTGGTCTTGGATAGGCAAGGGCTGCCAAATGTGGAGCAGCTGAAGGTCTGCCCTTGATCAAAGCTTGCTGAGAGGAACAGCCCAAAGTGGTGTACTTTGCCTCCAAACCCAATGCCATTTGGGATGCTTTCAGAACTGAAATTCACAGCACACTGAAACAGGTGTATTCAATATCATGTTAGAGATGCATTAAACAGAAACAGATTTCATTTGTAATATAAATTCATCAAACAATCAAACAAGGTCATGTACTAAAATGGAGGAATGACAAACTTCAGAAGTTTTTCCAGCAAGCTTTATGGAAACTTCATGCAATTAGCATCTTGCTTATGATCTAAGGAGTATGATAATTAACTATTGATGATGATCAGTAATTCTTCCAAATTGCAAAGTTCCCTCAGCAAACAAATATCAATGCTTTCTAAAAATTAATATTCGAGCCTTTGGATATAGTTGAAACTTGCCCATTGCAGATTGTTGTTTGCTCCACTTGGTTTGAACATTGACGCCTTTGGATATAGTTGAAAAATTGAAGACTTCATATCACCATAGAAATCACTATGCTTCTCCCAAGGTTGAGAGGCATAACCACCATAGATGTAACCTTCCTTGTCTTTGACAATCAACACTGTAGGCCCTTCATCTTCTCTGCAGATCAAGTGAGCAGTTATATATTAATACATATAGCTAGAAGGACAAAACCAACTCACAAGATATAAAAATATATGATGAAAATGGATCCCAAAAAATCTATATTAAAAACATTTTTTTAGTTGACAAAATGATCGTATGTCAGAAAAAGCTACTCACGCAATTCTACCAAGGAACGTATTGAAGCTGAGGCCATGAAGTCCAC